>CM046889.1:1613410-2164206 GCA_025688845.1 Cucumis hystrix
GAGAGGTTGTAAAGCTTTACACCATAAGAAAATCCAGTGCATGCCCAATGAATATATATATATATATATAAAAACGAACCCTGTTTCCAGCGAGAAAGGAAGCTCCCCTGAGAATCCCGGCAAAGAGTTCACCGTCCAGTGAGAATCAGCGTCGGCGGAGAATAGTGCATGAAGAAGAAGAAGAATGAAAAGAGGGAGGCGGCAGGAAAGAAGCATTGGGTCCAGCTGGTTAGTGGTCAGGGGAGAAATCACAAATGGAACCAATTAAACCAATGGACCAGTTTAAATTAGACCATTTATCGGTTTCAAGTCTTGTATTTCTAAAACTATAAGAGATATTTTGAAAGTGAGTTGTATGATAAAGAAAAATGGTATGGACTAAAATGCTACACAACCTGCTCATCTTTCATTGTCTTACTATAGGACAAAGGAACAGAAAAGCAAAAAGCAGAAGAGAAAAACATGCAACAGAGTAATGTATGGATAAAAATTGGTCCACGTCTTCCAATAAATAAACCTTCCTGCACCTGTATGTTTACGTTATTAAAAAAAATCGAAATCAAATTGAAAATAGGATTTTATTTTTAAGAAAAAAGAAACAAATAAAATTATTGATGAAAATATAAAAACAAATATCTAGAAATGATTAAAAAAGAATAATAACGAGAAATTTAAATGGAAAATTTTCAAAAATAGAAATTTTTATAAAATATCTACGATCTATAACAAATTCTGTCACGGATAGTTATTGATATGCATAATAGAATACTATCATTGATAGAATCCAAAATTTTGTCATAACTTGTAAATATTTTAATTTATTTTTCTATTTTTAAAAATGTCTCAATTTAAAAACTTACAAATAGATTTTGTTGGAGGTAGAATTTTATAAAATAGATACATTTATGATTACTTTTCATAAATATAAAAATATTTATTACCTAGGTAACAAAATTAAAAAATCAATAAAACATGTAATTTTTTTTAATATTCCAAATTTGTTCTTTATTTTAAGTCTTTCTTCTCTTTCGGCCATTTTTTGTTCTTTTCATGATCTTTATCAAATCTTGTGCCTTTTTTCTTCAAACCAATTATAAAAGATCTATTTTTTAATCTTTGTAAATGTTTCCAAAATACAAGTACAATGAAAAATTATAAAAAATCGTTTAGATTTGACTACAAATTTAAAAATTCAAATTTATACGAGTACGATTATTGAGTATAAACTTTTATTTATTACTGTTATTATTTACAGCTTTAAAGAAATAACATTAAAGAAAGAAAGTATCCAGGACACTTTTCAACTCCTTTTAACTTTAGGTGAAAAAGAGAAATGCATTAAGTATAAATCTTTCTGTTTTTTTCTTTGTGGGCATGCATTCAACAGAGCAGAAGCAGCTTTCTTTGTTTGCCCAACAGAAGCTATATAATTCTTTCTCTTTATTCAAAATCAAATTCCACATATCAATCGCACAACATCTCAAGCAAAAGATGTTGAAAGAATCACCTCTGATTATGTTTATTGATTTAGAAGTGTGGGGGCATATCTTGAGTTAAAGAAATTTTTGGTATTGTTGAAAACTTGAATATATTTATTGATTATACTCATAATAGTGTTGCTGTTGCATGTAGATTTATATATTTAAATCAGTTTGTGAATATTAAGACACTATCGTGATCTACTTGAGCATGCATGTTAGCATGAGTAGAAATAATATTTCATGTATGTCATATTTGGCAAAGTTATGCATGACTTGCATCATGGATTGTTGTGTAATTTGGTAATTAATTTCCAAGAAGTTGAAAGTATTACTATTATTTTTAATATAGTTTGGTAGTACAACTTTATTATTGACATATTATTAAAGATTGCTAGTAGTATGAAAATATGCAAATTCATTATTTATGAATCTCATGGGAATTCATGGAAGTTTAAGATATTGTTAAAACTATCGAATATGTGATATTTTATAAGGCATGGATGGAGACTTATACTCTAAGTTGTCTTTAAAAGTGGTATCAAAGCCATGTCGACCTTGGTTTAGCCTTGTTGATATAATCCTAGATCGAACAAAAGTGTAGTGCTTAAAAATAGTCATGGTGTTATCCATGGTTGAGCTCTATTAAATAGGCAACATATTTAATGGAGTTAAAATGGATGGATGTCTATTTTAGTGGAGGTTCAGTAGGAACTTTGTTTAAGGGGAGGATCATTGAGAATGCGGCCAAAGTCTCACATTACATAAGGAAACTGATCATGAGTACATAGGTGCAACTTTAGACTTTGATTTAGAATGTTTTGATTCTTGTTATCGTATAACTAAATTACTCAGAATAGAGCATCAAAAGCTTTTGCAGCTGAATGGTCTTCTAATACATCAAGTATATGTAAAGATGATATTCTTGAATGGTAACTTGGAAGAGTCAAATTTCTTTATGGTCTTTAACTAGTTTATGAAAGTTTAATGAGAAAAAAATTTAACAACAATGTCTTGAGAAGTGAATTATTGATATATGTGTTGACTAAAAGTTGTTTGGAGTCGATTGTGTGATTATATGTTTGTATGTTGGTATAATTTATGTGATACAAACATAAATGTTAGTAATGCTAGAAAATTATCACATTTGGAAGTGAAAGATTTATGTGAGATTAAATGTGATGCACTTAGTATTATTGAAAATGTTTTGATTTATGTCAATCACACATTGAATACTATTAAAGAGATTTGATAATTTAATGGTGCTCTTGTAAGAACGGCTTATGATGCTCTTTGTCATTTGATTAAGATTGAGTGTATATATATATATATACACACGTAATTTGATTAAGATTATTTTATTGCTCTTCTTCATTTACTGAGATATTTTAAGGTTAAAATAGATTTTGGTTTGCATTGTAATAATGAAAAATGTACCATTCCAAACCGAGTAACTTAGAATGACGAAGTAAAGCTTTACTAGTGGATATGTGTTTTCTTAATGAGAAATGTACCATTGTATGGGGATATTAATATGAATGACACAGAAGCCTAATGGAAGATGTACCATTGTGGAGCGGCCTTTATACTAGTATATTTGTATTGAGATTCATACGTTGTTATATGTATTGCCAAAAATAGTGTGTTCACTACAACAAAAATGGTCTACGACAACAGTTATTTTCTTTCGCGAATAAAATCTGTGACAGTTATTTACAGTTATAGTATCGTCTGTTGTGAAAAGTCCTTCTATGACAATTTTAAAAAACTGTCACAATAAGTGTTTTCATGACACAAAATAAATGTCATTATTTAATATTTTATGACAATAAATAACTGTCATATTTTATTTTATGACAACAAATAACTGTCATAATTTTTATATTGACGATATTTACGAAAATGTCACACATTCGTATATTATGACATTTTTTTGGTCACGGATATGCCAATCGTGACAGTTTTTTGAAAAACAAATGTCATTGTTTCAATATTGACGACAATTAAAAAATGTCACGAATTCGTATATTATGAAATTTTTTCTCTGTCAAGGATAGGGCAATCATGACAGTTTTTATAAAATTGAGTTGTCATTGTTTCAATATTGACGGTCATGAAAATATCACAAATTAGTATACTATGAAATTTTTTCCCCTGTCAAGGATAGTCAAATTGTGACAGTTTTTATAAAATTAAATTGTCATTGTTTTAATATTGACGACAGTAAAAAACTATTATGAAATTCATATACAAAAATATTTTTTTTCTGTTTTATATTCCTCAATTAAACTTGAACTTTATGTAGAGATATAAACGTGGATCAAGTTCGAGTATATAGCCTAAATAGTATATAGCATATGAATAATGGTTGGGCGCCTTATTTAGAGAAAGTATAGATGCAGACCACTTTGTAGTAAGTACAAACGAGGTGATCCTGAATCGTTCATGTAGAGACATGAAAGTGGGGGCATCCTATGTAAAGTGTTTACATAAGACTGAACCATGAAATAGTCATCTTTTACGTTATAACACCGTTTACTGTTTAAAACTCAAATAGTCATGCTCGGGAGGTCGAAATTAGTCAAGACAGATAAAATGGTAAAAAGTCAAAATTTTACTTTGGACTTGAAATGTCAAATGACCATTTTACTCTTGGACTAAGTTAGTGGAAAAATCAAACATTTTGTTGGATAATCCCACTAACACTTAGTGGGATATGTGGCTACATGAGATGTAGACACGTAGCCCACTAAGTTTCACTAATTATTAGTGGATTATTAGGTGTTGAGATTTAGCTAACTAATTACATGCAATTTTGTATGTAATTAGGTTATAAATAGGGTTGTTTTCATCTATTTTAAAAACTTTTGCCCTTTTCAAGTAATTTTGGAAATTACAAAATCATTACTCTCCAAAATCTCACCCAAAATTCTACCTTCCAATTTCCATACATCTCCCGTAGTTCCTTCAACTAATCGGGTCCCAGAACCCAGTTCTAAGTCAGGAGATTAGCGGGTCATCTCTAGTGGTTGTCTCAGTTTAAGTTCGTGAGGAGATATCAAGGATTTCGAAAACCTTCAAAGGTATATTTTCTTTAACCCTAATTTGTTTTAATTAAGACCTTTTCAAGCATGTTTATCACTAAATAATTTAGTTACATATAGAGTAAAATTGATATGTATTTTTCGCTGCGTTTGTATGCTTTCTATCATGTGATATCAGAGCATGCTAATTTTACTCAATTGCATATAGTGGGTGTGTAATTTATTTGTATGGTTTGAACTAAAATGGATAGTTTATGGTTTTGGCCCTAAATTAGGTTTTATTTGTTCTAATTATTGTAATTAGCCTTGTTAATGGCTTAATTTAAGATTGCAAAGATTTTGTAGTTTTAAAAGAGTCATTAGAGTTGAAATTAGGCTGTAATTGGTTCAACCGGGTGAGAGAAATGCTAAAAATTGAAGAAAAGGAGAAGATAGACCCGATTTAGGCTTAGACCGAGTTCAGATCGCTGACCCGACCCAGAAAACCGCTCGTGACCCAGCCTTTCCACGTCTTCGCGCATCACCCGACCCACAAGCGAGTCTGGCCTGATGATAACCCGATACTTATGTTATCAAATGACTGATGACAGATCAGTGGAGGCCCAGTCACATGAGATTCAGAAGATAGCACAATTTCAAGTTGCGGTTATTATTGATAAGTTACCTTCTTTGTGGAAGGATTTCAAAAATACTCTATAGGCACAAAACCAAGAAATTCTCGCTGGAAAGTCTCATCACATGATTAAGGATATTGAGGAAGAGGCGAGAAGACATGACCAAAAGGAAGAGATGAACGCAATTCCTAGAAAGAAGTCAAACACAGTGCTGAAACCAGATCTAAAGCCTATAGGAAACAAAATAAAACGTGGATCCAACAAACAAAGCAACTCGCAAAGACCCTAGTCCGAAAGTACGGTACAAAATGTTTGCTACAATTGTAATAAGTTCGGTCACTTAGCTAGGAATTGTAGAAACAATAATCGTCCTGCTGCGCAAGTGAACCTGATAGAAGATGATCAATATGTAGCCATGATATTTGAAGTTAATGTAATTGGGGGAGTTTGAAGGTTGGTGGCTAGACACATGTGCATCTCGCCATGTCTGTCACGACCTTAGTTTATTTAGAAAGTATAATGAGATAAAGGATAAGAATATCCTTCCAAGAGATCATCACACGACTAAGGTGGCAGGTGTTGGAGAAATAGAACTGAAATTCACATCTGGCAAAACGCTTGTGCTGAAGGAAGTTCTTCACACGTCTGAAATTCGAAAGAATTTGGTCTCTGGATATCTCCTCAACAAAGTTGGCTTCTCGCAAACTATAGGGTTAGATTTGTTTACTTTAACTAAGAACAATGTCTTTGTGGGAAAGGGCTATGCCAGATGACATGTTTAAACTAAACTTAGAAATGAATAAGAATTTAACTTCCGCTTACATGTTGTCTTCTTTTAATGTTTGACATGCTAGACTTTGTCATCTTAACAAAAGACTAATTAGCAACATTAGTAGGTTAAATGTTATACCTAAGTTATCTATGCATGAGTTTGATAAATGTTCATGTTGTAGTCAAGCTAAGATAACAAAAACCTTGCATAATTCTGTAACTAGAGTAACAGAGCGTTTAAAATTAATACATTCAGACTTATGTGAATTTGATGGCACATTAACTAGGAAGAGTAAAAGGTATGTAATAACCTTTATAGATGACTGTTCCGACTACACTTTTATTTTTAAGCATGCCTTTGACATGTTCAAGGTGTATGTAACTGAAATAGAAAATCAGTTTAACAAAAGAATTAAGAGACTTCGTAGTGATAGAGGAACCGAATATGATTCAGTTGCCTTCCATGAGTTTTATAACTCAAAAGGAATAATACACGATACTACTGCACCTTATTCTCCTGAAATGAATGAAAAAGAAGAAAGAAAAATTGAACGTTAACTGAGTTAGTCATTGCTATCCTACTTGAATCAGAAGCAGCACCATCATGATGGGGTGAAATAATTAAGACTGTTAATTATGTTTTTAATAGGATTCCTAAATCAAACTGTAAATCTTCGCCATACGAAGTCCATAAAAATAAAACACTAAACTGTATTATCTTAGAACTTGGGACTATCTAGCCTATGTTAGAATACATGATCCTAAGAGAATAAAATTAACCAGTAGAGCCTATGAATGTGTTTTCATAGGATATGTTAAAAATAGTAAAGCCTATAGATTTTATGACTTAGAAAACAAAGTAATCATAGAATCAAATGACGTAAATTTTTTTTATGATAAATTTTCTTTTAAATCTAGAATTGGAGGCTAAAATATTCAAACTAGTGGGGGCTCAAGTTTAAGTAGTCCACCTTCAATTAGGATCCAAATCCAAGAAAAGAAAGTAGATTCTGAACCTAGAAGAAGCAAGAGAGCTAGAACCATAAAAAACTTTGGAGAAGACTTCAAAATGTATAACGTAGAAGATCCGAAAGATCTAATCGAAGCCTTATCCTCAGTAGATGCCAACTTATGGCAAGAAGCCATCAATGATGAAATGGACTCTCTTAAATTCAATAGAACTTGGCACCTAGTTGACTTACCCCCTGGTTGCAAAGCAATAGGCTGTAAATGGGTTTTAAGGAAGAAACTCAAACCTGATGGATCAATAGATAAATATTCGACTAGATTAGTAGCTAAAGGTTTTAGGCAAAGTGAAAACATAAATTCTTTGATACTTTTTCCCCGATCACTAGAATCACCTCAATTATAGTGTTGATATCTTTAGTTGTCCTGAACAATCTCTTAATCCATCAAATGGATGTCAAAACATCTTTCCTAAATGGTGATTTAGAATAAGAGATCTATATAGAACAACCAGAAGGTTTCATTGTTCACGATCAAGAATAACCAAAGTTTGTAAACTAGATAAACCCCTCTATGGCCTAAAACAAACTCCTAAGCAATGACACGAAAAGTTAGTTTGACAACTTAATCATGTCCAAAGAATTCAAAGTAAATGAGAGTGACAAATGTATCTACTATAAGACTGAAGATATGTTATGTACTATCATATGCTTATACGTAGATGACATGTTAATCTTTGGATCAAACTTGCACGTCATAAATGATGTAAAATCTATGTTAAGTGCAAACTTTGACACGAAAGACTTAGGAGAAGCTGATATAATCCTAGGTATCAAAATTATAATAACTGAAAGTGGAATTTCCTTAGACCAATCTCTTACATAGAAAATTATCATAATTATCCAAATCACCCTCCCTCTGAATAACTCCCATTTACGTCTTGGTAACATAATTCATTTACGGCTAAAATCCTATTTGTGTTCTTAAACTTTGTATTTGTTCTATTTTGATACCTGAACTTTTAAAAACATTTGTTATATTCTTTTATTTTATTTTTAATTCATTTTGGTTCCTACATTAGAATTTTGTTAACTCTTTAATAAAATAATACGAAATAATGACGTGACTTTCTATATTTGAATGATTTGCCTCTAGATTTATTGTATTAATTAAATTGATAAATAACCAAAAAGTTTTGCTAATTTATTCTTTAAATCTTTTATGTCAGGCTGTCAGCTTAGAAAGATAATAACACCCTTTAATAAATAAATCAAAATTAAAAAATAGTTTTTTTTTTCTTTTCTCCAAAAACTTAAATCTCCCACATCTCTTCTTGACTCTACACCCTTTATTTATTTATTTTTTAAATTGAAATATATCTTAAAAGCAAATCTGAAGAGCATAATTGAACATAAACTAAAATAAAACGGAAGTATTAGTATTTAACATCTATGATAAAATAAAATAAACTAAAAAAAAAAAAAAGTTAAAATTTCTTTTAATTAAAATAAATTCTACGAAATTGTAAGCAAAAATATTCCACAATGAATCATAAATTCTAAAAAAGAATAAGAAATAATTGAAAATTTGAAAGAAAAAAAAGTCACCTCAATGATCTTTTAAGACACTAAAAAGTTTATAGGAATGAAGCTATGCCAATGGAATTACATTTGCCGCTATAAACGTCGGGGGAAATTTAATTGATAGAATAAATAAACTTAATTGATGTTTAAAGTGTTTTATATTTAAAATAACTCATTTTAAGAAGAATCGAGATGTTTCACATTTGTTTAAAATAACTTAAAAAAAAAAAAGAGATTATGAAATAAACCATTTTAGAAAAAAAAAAATACATACAACCAAATTTTAGAACAAATGATTATTTGATGTTTAATTAGGAATTACCCTCAAATATCTATTCTTCTTCTTCTATTTTTCACTATGTTGTTCTTTTTGTTTATTTGATTTTTAAATACTTTGAATATATTTTCAATGTGTTCATACACTTTTAGATATAGGAGTTTGCAAATGTTCTTCTTTCAGCCGAATTTACTCCACCCTTAACATTTATGAAAGAAATCATGATTGTTCAATTCGTGAAATGAAGATAAATGAAGAGCGTGATCGAATTACACATATTTTTAACTAGTTAATGTTATATTCTCTTGGGAATATTAGTGATCTTATATATATTTTATTCTAGCTTAAAAATCAATTATATTTTTTTATGGCATTATATATTTAAGTACATTTCAAGATATTTGAGCTTCTAAAATTGAATCGTTCAAAAAAATTAATACAAAAAAATAAAATTAATATATAGTTTTAAACATTAATAATTTTAAGTAACTAAAAAATTAATAATTTTAAGATAGTGTGAGATAAAATTTAAAATATTAAAAAGAAAATATTCAAAAGGTATATTTTTATGCAAAATTAGTTCATAATGTTTAATAATGTTTTATGGTAATGTGATTAAGTATAAACATGATTAATATAAAATAAATCAATGAAAATTTAGCATATAAACGTTAAAACCAAACAAGCAAATACACTCTATCTAACAAATTTTATTACATGAGTTTTGTCTTATTGTTTCAACAAAGTCTCCTTAAATTCATATATATTCTCGCCACGAACACAGTACAACCCCCACCGTAAGCAAGCGATTGTTTCGACATCTTCCCCTCTGTTGACTGAAGCATCCCACCATGGCCACCGCCGTCTTCCGCCTCTCTATTTTGTTGGTCTCTGTTTTTCAAATCATATTCGCTGCAGCATCGCATTGGACGGTGGAGTTTCTTCCCGGATTTCCAGGTCGTCTCCCCTTCGAATTGGAAACAGGGTAGGTAGGTGATATTATGTACTCTCGGAATTGAATTGAAGGAAAGAATTTATATAGCGATTGATTGATTGATTGATTTGCGAGAAATGGAATGGACCAGTTACGTGGGTGTTGGGGATATGGAGGAAGTTCAATTGTTCTATTACTTTGTGAAATCGGAAGGAAATCCGAAGACGGATCCTCTGCTTTTTTGGCTCACCGGAGGCCCTGGTTGCTCTGCTTTAACTGGACTAGCCTTTGAACTTGGTATCCTTTTTTACTCTTAATTCCTTCCTTTCTCCTTTCACAATCTTTTTCTTTTCAACACTAATTTATTCGTATCCCCATCTTCATTAGGATTTCAATTTTTATGCCACAAAGAAAAACCCATTTTGTTAAGAATAATCGTATTTATATAAATCACATCAATTAATTTTAACTTTCTTCCAATTAGATTATGAATCAATTTTGCAATTCAATTTTTTTCCTTCTAATGTTCTGCTCATCTCTTTACTCTCTAATATTTGGTGGATTTATAAATTTTAACAATAACATTGTAAAACATAATATATGAATTTGACAATTATTTGGGTTTCATTGCCAAAATAATTTTAATTACCTTAATTACCATAATATATAATTTTTCTAGTTTAAAAATAAAATTTTAAAAATTATAATTTAAAGATTAAAGAATTACTCTTATGATTAATTATCACATAGTGTATAAGATATAAGACAACCTATCATATAAAGTATATATTTTTAGAATAAGTAATTACAAGTTACGATTATTCCGAAGTGTTTTGATTGATATAATTTATTTGATAATGTGTTTATTGAAAGGTCCCATAAGTTTTAAGATTGAGGAATACAATGGGAGCTTACCTCAAATAATCTTGAACCCTTATTCATGGACGAAGGTGTGAACTGACTTTAATTTCTAAGTTTAATTTGGTGGAAAAAGACAATCGTGATGTTGGTGTGTTATGAACGAACTTTAATTAACATTTTTTATGATGATGTGTTTATATGTATGCTAGAAATCGAGTATATTATTTGTAGATTTGCCAGTGGGAACAGGATTTTCATATGGTACAACACCACAATCTCTTAACATTGGAGATTTTAGTCAAGTTCATCATTCTATTCAATTTTTTAACAAGGTAAACATTAAATTAAGCATAAAATTTTATCTACGTTTAAGTTAATTACTACTTTGAAATTTTCAATTTTATATATACTTTATCATAAGAAACGATAATCATTTTGTAGTGGTTAATTCGTCATCCAGAATTTTTATCTAATCCATTTTACGTGGGTGGAGATTCATATTCGGGTATTGTCATTCCAGTTATTGCTGAAGAAATTTTGAAAGGTAGATATAAATTTAATTTTTTTTATTGACATAAATAATCTAATTGAAAAAACTTGGTGATCTTTTTTTTTTTTCTTTTCCATAGAAAACAATCATGCTCCCTCTATAAATCTTCAGGTTTGTGATGAAAATTCTCTCTAATTTTATATGTTGCTTGCCCTTTAATTATATTATATATTAACTTTTTTTCAACGTTAGGGATACATATTGGGAAATCCTGTTACCATTCGTACCACATCCCAAAATTTTGCAATTTCGTTTGCTCATAGAATGACTCTTATTTCTGATGAACTATTTGAGGTAATAAAAAGAAAGTAGTTCGTTTGATAACGTTTTCTCGTTTCTTCTATAAAAAAAGAGATGCAATTTCACGATTAGTTTTGGTTTACAGTCATTGGTTTCTAGTTGCAAGGGAGAATATGTAAATATTGATCCAAGCAATGTGGATTGCTTAAGACATTATAATACATACCAAAAGGTATATATATGTGAGCACTTCTTCTTTATTATTATTAATTATAAATACTAATAATGAAATGAAATAGATTTTTGATTAAATTTCTTTTGTTCTTCATCCATAGTGTATTTCAAAAGTCCATAAAGCAAATATTTTGTTGCCAAAATGTTCGCTTCAATCTCCAAAGAAACAAAAAGATGCAATATTTGATCGAAGATCTCTTTACAATAACCCCAAAGTGCTTCTTGATCCCGAGCCATCAATTCCTTCTCTTGATTGTCCTGTAAATTCTTGATCTCTCTCTCTCTCTAACATCCATAATTATATGCTAATTAAAATATTATAAACTCGTGTTAATTGATAGCTAGCTATGTTTTGTTATGTAGACCTATAAATTCCTACTTTCTTTTTATTGGGCGAACGATGATCAAGTTCGAAAAGCACTTCACATACGAGAGGTAAATTATTATATATGTATGTATTTAAGTATTGGTTGTGAGAAGATATGTTGAATAATGGAAGCTACATCTTCTAGGGAAGCATAGGAGAATGGACAAGATGTAGTGACAAGCTAAATTATAATTATGATATTGAGAATGCTTTTCCTTATCACGTGAACCTTAGTTCTAAAGGTTATCGGTCTTTGATCTATAGGTAACGTACGATACTATGTTAAAATGATTATTTATAGATATTTTGTATTCCAATAATTAAGTAGTAATTAATTTTATTGGCAAAATACACAGCGGAGATCATGATATGGTTGTATCGCATTTGGACACTCAAGCATGGATTAAATCTTTAAATTATTCTATTATTGAGGATTGGAGACCTTGGTTTATCGCGGATCAAGTAGCAGGGTAAATTCTTATTTATACACCCACTAGGCTATGGGGTAATAACAGCCTTGATGTGTGATTTTTTTTTGTACAGATATACAAGAAGCTATGTAAATAAGATGACATTTGCCACAATAAAGGTAAGGAAAACATATGTAAAATGATTAATTGTTGTTATTATATATATATATATATGTTCATGTGATTGAGTGATGCCCTTAGCAGTTCTCTTTTTAATACTTGTAGGGTGGAGGGCACACGGCGGAATATACACTAAAAGAATGCAGTATAGTATTTAGTCGATGGATAGCTAGAGAACCCTTATAAAAAGTTTTATAATTAAATGAACCCCTCGTTGTTATTGTTATTAAACAACTCATGTAAGTTAAAAAATTTAGTTAGTAAAACTTCTCTAACGTGAATACATTGTTTTGAAAATATTTTAATGTTTACGAATACAATAAGTGTGAATAATTCTAAAATATACTTCTTGATCAATCGATCACGAACAAACGTACATAGTAGATGAAAGTTAGTTAACCTTTGCTTTAAATTTGGAATCAAAATATTATAAGGTTTTAGAAATTTGTTACATCGAGGTAAATTTATGTGAATAAAATGTTAGTTACCTTTTATAGCAACATTTATTAACATTCTTAGGGCTATATGCACATGACGATAGAAGGTGAAGACATTGGCGTGTGTATTCAACCAAAATACGAGAATAAATTGCATGCAACTTTTATCAAACATATGATAATATGAGTAAAGTTTCTCAATTTGATCAAAACAAATTTAAAACTAATGACAAATATACCTTAACAAACAATAAAGTATTCTTTGAACTTTAGGGTTGAATTCAAGAAAAATGAATGATGGTGATGAGAAGATCAATGATGAATACACGAAATACATACATACGTGGCAAAATCACCAAAATTAAAATACGTACCATATTTGAACGAAATTCAAAATACCTAAAAAATGTGGAGAAAATTTCAGTTGACCTTTAACATGAATCAAAACCAATTTCTTCAAAATCTAGAAAATGGTAGAGTCTAATGTTGATAACATGTTGTAAAATAAAGAGCAATATGGACAATAATAACAATGAAGGAAAATAAGAGAATGAAGTAGAAGAGACGAATGACATTTATAATATATAATTATATTTATAATAAATAATACTTTTAAAACTTTTACAAGTTTGTCATTTTCTACCCAAAACTTTAATGACAAAGGTAGCCTTGAATTTTTTTTTTTTTTTAAGTTTTAAGAATATTTTTTAAATTTTTGGAATTTGAAAAACATTTTTTACAATAAAGTATAGAGTTTGAGAACATTTTTTTATATATAATTTAACCATATTTTAATAGGAAGGGTTAAAACTTAAACGTTTGTTAGAAAATACTTTTCAAAAAAAAAAAAAAAAAAAAGAAGAGAAACATGTGAGAAAGGTTTGGACGTTTTTCTTTCGTTCTTTTGTTGGAAATGACTCGTGGGGCTTAAGCCCATAAGTAATGTTGAGAAAACCTTCATATCTTTGTCCCAAAAATGGTCTAAATACAAAAGAACTTATAAGAGACGTAAAGTATGTTGATGGTGATAGCATAACTGTCACTACATTCACTATAAACATTATTTCTCAAAGCTCTCAATTCGCTATAATATTTTTACTATTTGACACTCATCATTTTTTTATTCTTTGCTATAATGTTTGTGTCTTTATTAAACTAAAATAGTCTACACACCAAACATATATTATTATAACTAAAACTAAAATAATTACATTACAAACCCAAATTATTATAATCAAACTATATTAATCTAATACTATAATAATAACTTACTTCTTGCTTAAAAAATTCGCTTAAAAGTTTGGTAACAGTGCCTATTTGGTCATTTTCATATCTATTGGGTAGTGCCATCGTGGGGACGACTAGGAACAAGAGAGAAAAAGATAGAAAAGATGGTTGGAAGGTAGCATAGGATTAAATTTGTATCCATATGTTGATATTTTTATCAATATTTCCACATTTGGATGAATTATTATTTTCAAATATGTGTAAAAATATATATAAAACATCAAAATATTAATAATATACATATAATATAAATAATAAACTAAGACTTCGATATTTGTATGTACATCAAAATTTGAAACTTTGGAAGAAAGTCAACTAAAAAATTAGAAAAAAAATTATAGATTTTTTACACTAATAACGTAATTTAATATACCTTATTACACCAATAACCTAAACCTGCCATTTTTTTTTCACAAATAGTCTAATCTGCTAAACATATAATATTATTAGAGGGAATTTTCATCACAAACCTGAAGATTGTTTATACTGGGAGCATGCTTGTTTTTTGCGAAAAAAGAAAGAAAGAAAGAAAAGATCAACAATTTTTTTCAATAACAATAAAAAAATAAATTTTTTATGTAACCTTCCAAAATTTCTTGAGCATGACAATACCATAATATAAATCTTCACCCGGGGTTAGATAATAAATTAACCACTAGCTACAAAATGATTATCAAATTGGTTATGTTTCTTATCATAAGTGATAAAAAAGAACTAAAATATAAGATTTAATTAATGTTTACCTTTATAAAAAATTGAATAGAGTGATGAACTTGACTATAATCTCCAGTGTTAAGAGATTGTGGTGTTGTATACCATATGAAAATCCTGTTCCTACTGGCAAATCTACAAGTAATATACTCGATTTCTAGCATACATATACAAATCATCATAAAAAATGTTAATTAAAGTTAGTTCATAACAACAAGATCACGATTATCTTTTTCCACCAAATTAATTAAACTTAGAAATTAAAGTACTTCACACCTTCGTCCATGAATAAGGGTTCAAGATGAATTGAGGTAAGCTAGCTCCCATTGTATTCCTCCATCTTAAAATTTATGGGACCTTTCAATAAACACATTATAATATAATTATAACAATCAAAACACTTTGAGTTTGGAATAATCGAATTAAACATGTAATTATTTATTCTAAAAATATATTCTTTACTTGATAGGCTTGTCTTTAAAACATACAAAATTAAACTAAATTATATTAAATATATCATCTTTCTACTAAATACTATCAATGTTGTACATTGATTGTCCATGGTTTTATTTATTTGTAATAAATACTTCAAACTACCAAAAGAAAAAAGAAAAAAGTGAAAAGCAAAACTTTGGAACCATCATTCTACAATGAGTTCTTAGTTATCCAACGCCGGAAAACAACGGCACATTGTTCTGGTGCATAATCTGCTGTGTGCCCTCCACCCTAAATAATTTTTCATGAAAAATAAATGTTAATTAATTACATGTATAAAAAAGAAAGTTTAATTATTCTAATTATTCTATCAAACAAATTTTCCCTGACCTTTATAGTGGCAAATGTCATTCCATTGGCATAGGTTCTTGTGTACCTATTAAGAATTAAATTACTTGTAAATTATTATTGAGCTAAAAGATCACACCTTCTACTTGAGGTATACAGACAAAATAATTAATTACCCTCCAACTTGGTCTTTGATGAACCATGGCCTCCAATCTTCCACAGTGGAATAGTTCAATGATTTAATCCATGTTAGAGTGTTTGAAGTTGGTACTATCATATCATGGTCTCCACTGTGTTTAGACCAACAAAAAAAATAATCAGTACATATACAAAATATTCTTGGCAGCTGTAAGATTTAATCATTTTAATTCGAGTTATATATTACCTATAAATCAAAGATCGATAACCTTGAGAGCTGAGCTTCGCATGATAAGAGACAGAATTTGTAATATCATAATTATACTCCCCGACAATGTTACATCTAACCCATTCTCCAACGGTTCCCTATTGAAACGTAGATTATTGAATATGTTCAATCACACAAAAGACAAATTCAGAATTTCTACCTTCCAAAACTACCCAAACCTATCTTCTTATATTTTTCCATGCTCGATTTCTACAGTTCTGTAATTCAATATCAAAAAATTTACCTCACTTATGTGTAGTGCTTCACGAACTTGATTATTGTTAAGCCAATAGTAACCAAGTAAATATGGATACAACTGCGTAAAAACAAAAAATATATATGGTTGTTTATAACTATAGTAAAATTTATCATTGATATCATTAGACACTATTTATCAGTTAATACCTATTACCTTTGAAAACATGCAGTTCTTTCTTAAACTGTAATTTAATCAAAGGGAGAGAAATTACTGGACATCCAAGAGTTGGAAGAGATGGCTTCGATTCATCAAGTACTTGATTAGTGTTGTAAAGAGATCTTCTTCTACGACTAAACCAATGTAGTTTTGCAGGGTCTCGTGGACAGTTCCGGGATAAAATTTGGCCAGTATTAATTTTCGAAATGGTCTATGATTATGGTAAAAAATAAAGACAAAGAAACGTCAATTCATTGAAAGTAATAACATCAGTAGAGAGAAAAAAAACTTAGCAAAATAATCTAATTAATGTTATTGTATTACAAACCTTTTCATAAGTATCATAATGTCTTAAGCACTCTGTATTAGATGGATCAATATTCACATATTCTCCTTTGCAACTACTTGTTAATGACTGCAAACCATGACAACTATATGTTATAATCGAAATGATTTTCTAAGAATAATATTCATCCATTTATATTATATTACCTCAAATAATTCATCGGAAATGAGTGTCATGCTATGAGCAAATGGGATTACGTAATTATCATTTGTATTAGTGTCGGTGACAGGATTCCCCAATATGTATCCCTAATGTATAAACAGAGACAATTCATAAACGACTTGTTACATATATATTCTACAAATAGTTTTAATAGAGAGAATTACAAACTCAAACCTGAAGATTTATTGGAGGTAAAATGTGCTTATTTCCTATAATATAAATAACAATAATAAGAAGACAGAAGAATGGACACCTATCCCATTTTGTAATTGATATGGAATCAAATTAAACAAATAAATAAATAAATAAGAATATATACCTACTAATATTTCATAAGCAATTGCTGGAACAATGATACCAGAATATGAGTCTCCACTTACGTAAAATGGATTCAAGGTAAATTCAGGATGTTCGACCAACCACTGCAAATTTTATATAATTACCATTATTCGTAATTAATAATAATATTTGATCTAAATAT
The DNA here is from genome assembly GCA_025688845.1 of Cucumis hystrix. Taxonomy (NCBI): domain Eukaryota; kingdom Viridiplantae; phylum Streptophyta; class Magnoliopsida; order Cucurbitales; family Cucurbitaceae; genus Cucumis; species Cucumis hystrix. The sequence goes on from CM046889.1 coordinate 1,630,948, forward strand.
TGAAAATTGAAACTAAAACAAGTTAACAAGGATGAAAAAAAAGATTGAACAAAAAGTATCGTGGTTGGAAATTGAACCCAAAACCTCTCAGTCATATTAACTAAATAAGAATTAGTTAGCTAGTTTGTCATAAAACAGTTAGAAGGCATTTGGCACGTACATTCGGAATCAAATGCCTGAAAATTAAATGCCTGAAAATCTAGATTTCTAATGCATATGTTTGGGAGGTTGGTTTTGAATTCCTAAACTCTTAACTATTCTGTTTATTTATTAATTTTTTTTATGGATTGTACATCTTAAATTTATCATTTATCAAATTTTAATTGATTTTTTAAAATGTTTTGTACCTATAATTCATTTTCTTGACTTTGTTGATTTGCATGACAATAACGAGAAAATTTAACACTCAATAATAATAATTTTGATTTCAGTTGCAGGAATATAAATAGTCTAAATAGGAATATTACAAACCATTTATATTAAAATATAACAAGTCATGTAGTCGGATGAAGTTTACAAAAGTTTCGGTAAAGCAAAACATTAAAAATGGTCTAATAGATTTCAAAATAAACATAGTAAAAGAGTCATGTAAAAACGAAAGTCAGGTAGAGTTACATTTAATCATAATTATTATTGCATTCATATGATACTCATAAAATAAATAAAAAATTATATTTATTCGTTCCGAACAATAAAAAAATTCAACTATTTACTTTGATTAAAAAAATATTATTTAATACACAAACTTTTAAGTTTTTTTTCAAACCCATTTAAATTAATTTCAATTTTAATTTATATGACTTGTCATTTAAAAATAATAATAATATTTTAAAATCAATCTAAAATAGAAATAGAAGTGAAGGTAGTAGTTTAATTTTGATAACTAATTTTTTTTCTAAAAAAAAACCATCATTTATCCCATTTGTTATGCCAATAATTTTAGATCATGAGCCAAACATGGGCTGCCCACCTAATACCAAAGCAAGGGGCAAATAGCCCCTGACGAGTTGTTAGTTGTAAACTATCTTTCAAGATTTCTATTGACCTTTTGGTCCTTAATTTTAAATTAATTAATTAATTAATGTTTTAATTTTTTTTTAATAAACTTTATTGTTAGAGCATTATGGCAAGAATAAAAATTTAATTGCAATTTATTGACTATATAATTTGCAGTTAATTGTTGCTAAATGTCCTCATGTACACATGAAATATGTTGATAAAGATGATAAACTTAAATTAGAAGAAGAGTACGAGGAAAATGAAATGAAAAAAAATGTTCTTTTAATGCTAAGACTATTATTTGTTTATATTGTGCTTTGAATAAAGATGAAATCAATAAAATATCCACGTGCTTTTCCGCTCAAGAAATTTAGAATACTCTTGAAGTTACTCGTGAAGAAACAAATCAAGTTAAAGAGTATAAAATTAGCATGGTTGTTCATAATTATGAATTGTTTAAAATGGATACTAAGACTATCACGGATATATTTACTAGATTTACTAACATTATAAATGGTATGGGGAAGTATTAACTTAATAAGAATCAGTTGGATAGTATGTTATGAAATAGTTAGAATGTAAACTACCTCTCAAACTCGGTATATAATGAGGCTTGATCTCTGTATTTATCAGTTCAATGAAAAAAACTTCCTTAAATAAATAGAATGAAATACTGGGAGAAACTATTTACCTATTTACCATAGTTTCTCACTTTCGTTCCTTTAATTTGAAAAAAGGAAAAACATGAATGGTTATTAAACACGTTTATTTCTTAAAAGGTGAGAAAGGAAAACAGTAAACAAGAACAGAAAGATAAACTAGTATGAACTATGAGTGAATGATTGCCGACAAAACAAACATTTGGCTATATTTAAACAAACGGAGAAAAGAAATTGAGGAGCAGGGTGTGTACATGTATGTATGTATGTGTCAAATATATAATTAACCATACCTTCCTCAAAAATTGATGAGTATGATGAACTTGAGTAAGATCTCCTGTGTTGAAAGCTTGTAGAGTTTTACCATAGGAAAAACCAGAGCCCACAGGTGAATCCAGAAATATTATACTACAATTCTAAAAATGAAACAAACAAATGAGAGAAAAACAAATACAAAAGATGAGTCGTTTTTAAATTTTTAAAAAAAAAAAAATGAATAAAAAATTATGTATCGGAGAAGTTAAGAAGAGTGGATAGATCTGTAACCTTGGTCCATGAGTAAGGGTTCAAATGTAGTTGAGGTAAACTCCCATTATATTCCTCTATCTTAAAATTGAGTGGACCTTAAAAGGAATAAAGTTAATCCAAGAGTGAAGAAGATTATGGAAAGTCAAGGTAAAAATCAAGTACCATTTTCAAAGGCAAATCCTGAAATAGACGAGCAACCTGGACCTCCAGTTAACCAGACAATGAGGGGATCTTTTTGAGGATTTCCTTCTGATTTAACAAAATAGTAAAATAATTGGATTTCCTCTCTTTCGCCCACACCCACATATCTGTCAAAATTAAACACATATGTAAATATAAGTGTATAGTGGGTTTTTTTATATTAAATTTAGCAAAAACTCAAGCAAATAATGTAGTTTCGAGAATAAATAAAGAGAACCAACCCTGTTTCTAGTGAGAAAGGAAGAGGACCTGAAAATCCCGGCAAAAACTTCACCGGCGAAGAAGATCCGTTGACGGAGAACACATGAAAATGAAAAAGAAGGAAAATAGAGAATGTGTAGAGAAGTAAGCCCATTGAGGAAATGGCTTCTATCAATCAATCTTTGGGTGCGGGAGTGTAATTAATAGAAATCAATTGATCGGAATGGGGCAATACTATCAAATTTATTCTTTTGGGACAAGGGTTAAGATGCGAAAAAGAATAAGTCTATTCCCCTTCTTCCTTCTTATTCTCTCTCTTTCTCCTTCTTCTTCTCAATCTCCATCTTTCTTCCTCTCAATCATTCTCTTTTTTTCCTAGCATTTATAAGAATTGAGCTTCATAATCTGCTAAAACTTTTCATAAATGTTAGGCTCAATTATTTTGTAGGTCATTGTCATAATTACATGGTTTTCAAAAATAAAGAAAGAAACAAATTATATAATTCATTTGCCTTTTTTTCTTTTTTTGCCTCAACTATAAGTATTGATATAATCTTGATTTATATGATATTTTTCCCTTCATTTTAAGAATTTTATTGGCTAAGTATATATATCATCTAAATTTGTTTTCGTTTGTTAAAAAGGGCATTCATCTTTTTTCTTTCTCCAGATACATTTCAACAAGCTTCGGGAGAAAAACTGAGAAGTTTAGAAAGAGAGAAAGTACTTTCCTCTTCTGGAAATATTACACAAAATTAATCGAGTTAGAAAGGAAAAGTTAATTTTACTCTTATGTTATTAATTTTTTGCAATGTGGCTTTTCTATCACCACACACGTCAACTACTTCACAATTGAATTCCTGCAATGTGGCTTTACTATAACCACACACCACAACCTCCTATCTCCTCATTAATCACCTTCTTACCGTATGTTGTCACATAGTTGAGTTTTTAAAATATTATCTTTATAGCTAGTCAGATTTTCGTTCAAATATAGTGAGTAATTTTATTTTGATAATGTTATCATATATGTATGTAATAGAACAGTTTTAGGGCAGAATAGTTTTGTGAAATATTTCTCCTTTTTCTTCTATATGTATGTAATCATGGATAGTCAATATATATACATTTGAAAATTCCTATAATTTGGGATATGTCTGAAAAAGTTGCATGCTCCAATACTTTTGGTAGAATGACTAAATAATTTTTTTTTTAATTGCATTAAGTTCAATGTTAATGGAAAAACAATCTTTTGGTTTCAAGTTATTATGTATGACATTTCATGGTAAAGCTTTTGGTTTTAAATTTTGAGTGCATGAGATATGCATATGGTGACATATAATTGGTTGGGATAAGTACATCTTCAAACCTCTAAATTTTATTTGAAGTATATGTATATATATTTGTGCGTGTTTACTCTTTTAAGGCCATAGAAAATTTTTGTGATGACACTTATCAAATATAATATGGTTAATAATTATATTGGTTACAAGATGAGTGATGCCTGGACCAAACTTCGATCAAGTTACAGATGTCTTCCCACAAGTTAACAATAGACCTTGATTTATCTTTAAAAATTCTATTGTTTTTTTCTATCCAAATAGTCCAAAGTAAGCCAGCAATCGCATTGAATCTAATGACATTTCTTCTGCTTGTTTGCCTCAACTTGGATATTGTTGTGCATATGGTAATTAAGTTGTCAAAATTTGAAGATACTCCAAGAGCTTTCGCCATTTTGTTCCACAATGATTTAGTGATTCTGCAGTCTAGAAGGAGATGATCAAAATCTTCATTGTTTGCATAACACAATGTACACCTGTTTGGATTCAGACATAGAGAGACGGACACTTTTTTTTAATGATGTCCATTGTATTTATTTTCCTGTGGAATACTATCCACAGGAAGAATTTGCATTTTTTGGGCACGGCTGAGGACCAAATAATTTGGAATATTTGTAGGTTTTCACGAGCAAAATGATGTTGACAAGTATCTTGTAGTGCCTTTTTGGTCGAATTTGTGGTGTACCATTTGTTCCCATTTAAGATCTAAATTGGAGTGCTAATACCTCTCAGAAGCAAAGACTTTATGCTATTCCATAAAGCGATCTCAAATATTCCAAACATTGGAGTTATGATTCCATACTTCATTGACTATTTCATTTTTTGAATTGCATAAAGCATAAAGTTTTGGAAAGGAATTGGCTAGAGGGCTTTTTTCATTCCATTTTCCATTTCAGAAAGAAATGTTTTCTTCGTTGTTGATTTGTCATTTGAAGTTGCTTTCAAACCATCATTTGCTTTTAATTATAGACATCCAACCTCTAAACTGCAATGCTTACCAGCTGGCGGGATGTCTTCGATGAAGGAGGTTGAGTACTTGGCAATAATTATTTTCCTTCATAACGCGTTTGGTTTCGTTAGAAATCGTCAAAGCCATTTACATAAGAGTGTGATGTTTGTGGTTTTTAGCTTTGAGATGCCTATACCTCATTTTTCCTTCGGGCTAGTAACAATATCCCAGTTGATAAGGTGAGAGGTGTAAGAAGCTGGATCATCCAAATTCGAGTCCCATAAGGAATTCCTCCATATTTTTTCAATCTTCTTATAGATAGTCGTTGGGGCCTGGAAGACAGAAAGTTGGTATGTTGGGAGACTGGAGAGGCTAGCTTGAAGGAGTGTATGTTTCCCTCCCTTTGAAAGTTGAGAATATTTCCAAGTGTTGAGCTTTTTTTGGATTTTTCACTAGGATGTTATCCCAAAAGCTCAAAGAATTTGGTTTTTCTCCTAAAGGGACCCCGAGATACATGATGGGGAGAGCTTGAGATTTAATATTCAATAGATTTTCCACAAAAAGACAACGAGAATCTGAGACGTTGATTGGACTTAAAATGGATTTACTGTGATTTATAGAGAGGCCAGAAGCCTTTTCAAAAAGGTTAAGAGCACACCTTAAGTTTGAGATAGTTGCATCATTGTCTTCGATCAAAATCAGAATGACATCAACGTAGAAGATACGATTTAGGCTGCATTTATTTTTTAACACAACACACCTTGTATAGACTTTTAGGAATTTGGATGGTTCAAATTTGCACTAAGATAATCCAAAGCCAGAACAAAGATAAAAGGTGAAAGCGGATCTCCTTGCCTTAGGCCTCTTTTGGGAGTAATTCGACCTTTGGATGTTCATTTATGATGATTGAGTACTGAACTCCTCTAATGCAAGCTTTAATCCATTTTCTCCATCATTGCAAGAAGTTCTTCTTGATCAACATGAAATCAATGAACTTCCAATTAATTGTACCAAAAGCTTTTTCCATATCAATCTTGAACACAAAACCTTTGCTTTTGCTCACTTTCCAGTAGTCGATTACTTCATTAGCCGATAATATTGCATCTGTAATTTGTCTGTTATTCACAAAGGCAAATTGATTTTCAACAATAGTATTAGGGAGAGTCTTCTTATGTCTGTTAGCTAAGGCATTTGCAACTACTTTGTAAAGCGAGGTAGTTAGACTTATGGGTCTAAAATCAGTAGGAGAGGAATAATTTTTTTTTCTTAGCAATTAGTGAAATGAAAGTGTTATTGACGTTGTTGTTTATCACCCCTTTTGAATGAAAGTCGTTTAAAAACTCCATGATGTCTTTCTTTAAAAAAGCCCACGAGTTTTTGTAAAATGTCAGAGTCTAGACCTAGAGCTCTAATGTTTTTGAAGGATAATATAGTGTTTCTAATTTCAGCTTCCTCAAAACAAGCACAGAGAGTGTCATGAGCATCAGAGTCGATGTGTCTCTAGTTTAGATTGTCAATCAAACAAGTAGGGTTCTTGTTGTTACAGTAGATCTTCTTGAAATGTTTCATGAAACATTTTTCAATTTGATGAGTTGAGTTGTGAATGACTCCCCCTTCATCTTTTATTTTTGTGATGAAACTTTTTCTTTGTCTTATCGAGCAAGCTTTATGGTAGAAAGCTGTGTTTTCATCTCCGTCTTTAATCCATAAATTTTTTGCTCTTTCACACCAGTATCTTGCTTTATTTAGATCAATTAAACCAAGCTCCAACTTAATTGCAGTTCTTCTAACACTGTCTACTTCACAAATGGAGTTATTTACCGCTTTCTCGTTGATTGCTTCAAGTTCTTTGATAAGCTCCTTTTTTTACTTGAGAGATTGAGATTTGTTTTCAAACTGCCACTTTCGGATGGTTCTTGTTAACATTTTTAGTCTTTCCATAAAAGTGAATCCTTGTATGATAGTGCTATCCCACCACTTTTTTATTTTCTTCTTGAAATCCTTGTTTTTGAGTGCGTCCAAATTTAGATTCAAAGGAGCCAGCCCCCACTGTAGTTGATTTGACATTTCAAAATTATACATCTTTTTATCGTTACATTTTATCCATTCTTCAATACTTCTCTAGAAATTAAAAAAAAAAAAAAAAAAGCAATCATTGTTTCCATATATATATAAATTTCTTACTAAATATTTAAAAATATCTATTCATGTAACTTATATTATTTTTTTTAGAAAAAAATCGAGCCAACCAATCTACGAAGAGCTTTAGAAAGGCAGGCCTTGTCTATCATCAAAAGAGTAAAGTTACAAGATTGGAAGGCTAGAGAGAAGCCTAAAGCAACCTAATCTAACAAAGCTCTAAAGTTAAGAGAAACGACAGTAGCGTCGTACTAGTTACAAGTCGAATAACACTTAGACCAAGCTCCTATCAGATTGCACACATCTTCTTAAAGGTTTATAGTGGATTTTGACTTTTTCTTATTTTGTTGTTTCTCTCTAACCAAACTGTGCAAAGAAGAGCAGCAACTGCATTGAAGCGAATGATTTTTCTTCTTCTTGCTTGATTCAACTTGCTTAAAGATCGAAATTCTGGTTGTCAATGTTTATGGGTCCCCCAATTGCTTTCAAGAGTCTCCCAAATCATTTTTGTAACTTTACAATCCATAAGAAGGTGGTTGAAGTCTTCGTTTCTAGCATAACAAAGTACACATCTATTTGGGCTTAGACATAATGATTGGACATTTCTTTTGGATGACATCCAGCATGTTGATTTTTATGTGAAAAACAGTCCATTCATTGTATTATTACCTCACATATGTGGAGAGCTTTTTCAACTTGATCTGTGGTAGCCCAGTTTTTAGAATTAAGTTTGTATTTAAACTCCTTCGTAACGAAAAAAAAAAACATGATTCAAGATAAATAATTAAAGATATGTGTTTCACATAAACATATTTATAATAAGTATTAGAAGGAGAAAAAATTAATTACAGGGCAAACAAGGGAAGAGAGTTGTGAGTTTTGATGAAGCAGCAATGTTGGGATGCTACTGAGAGATCTTCAATTCCACCATTATATACATTTTGGGTATATAATACATGCCCTCTGCAGTTTGGAAATACACTGTCGCAGAATAACAAATGACATTAATGAGATCTCTACATGTATATATACATCTAGCTCACTTGATATGATATAATATAAAGTTATAATGTCACAAACCTCTTCATATTTCTCGTAATGCCTTAAGCACTCCTCATTGTTTGGATCAATGTTCATATGATATAATATAAAGACGGGTGGGCATGGTGGGATGGATGCTTCAATCAACGGAGGCGAAGATGTCGAAGCAACCACTTGTTTACGGTGAGGGTGTGTTTTGTGGCAAAGAATATAAAGAACACCACAATTTAACGATATCACAAAATTATATTATAAATTTACTACAAAAATAATACAGAAATTGTATTAGATGGCAAAAAAAAAATTAGAAAAAAACTTTTTTTTTTATATTGCAAATTTGATACATATAACTATATATATAAATGGAGTTTCTTCCCATTTTTGTCATATGATAATATTGTTTTCTAATTTTGAAACATTTTTTTTCATTTATCCTAATCGAAGTAAATAATTATATGATCAAAATCATACACTTTTTACTTTATATTGTAGCCATGACAAATATTCTAATTCCAACAAAAGCAAATTTAAGGTAAGACGAAACTAGTAATTTAAAAAAAATGGGTTGAAAAGACTGCATTGCATTAATTATTTTGTAACTCTCTGTGGGGTAATTAAATGAATAAAAAGAAGTCAAGAGAGAACCTACTAAGTACTAACAAAACTGAAGGCATGTATAACTAGGAAACCACATGCTTATTTCCTATTTACATTCATTTTTCTTTACATGTTCTAAATTATCGAATGATAAAAAAGATAATCTATGTATATGAGAAAGTTAAAAGTACTTAGAAGATCATCCTGTTAAACATTGTTGTGTACAGGACAAATTCATAGGTTGAGTATTAGTTGACCATCTATTCAGGTTCATCTATGTCAATATCTAGTATATATATTATGGAGAATTCGAATTTATCTTATGAAAATTGTTGAATGAAACTTTGATCATGATTTTGCTTTAGACTGTATTTGACTATTTTTAGTTATCAATTTTTTTTTAAAGCAAAGACAATATTTGAATGTATATTATAAGTGTCTGTGTAAAAAAGTTTACCAAAGAAAAGAGATTTTAAAAAGAAATGGAAATGTAATTACAATGTAATATAAAATTTGGGAATGTATATATATTTCTAATCTAAGAAGTATTAGCCTTTTTCTAAAAACTAAAGTCCTATAGGTAATTATTTTGCTATAAATACTTTCTAACCATTTTATAATTTACAATAATTATTTGTATTAAAATTAAGAAAAACAATTACTTTTTAGTACCTACGTTGGTTGGAATGGATATGTGTGTTTGATTTCTAAATTTTGAAAATAGATCTTTTTAGTCTCCGAATTTATAAGAATAAACTCATTTGATTCCCAAGTTTTCAAAATGTATCTTTTTAGTCCCTTAATTTTTTAAAATAGGTTTGAAATATCCCTCAAATAACTTCATACTTTATTTTAAATAATTATTTAACATTTTAAATTATAAGAATAACTCCTAAAAATCATATCCTATCTAAACCTATTTATTTTAAATTTTAAATATCATATAATTATCTTTTTAAAAACAAAATATACAAACCTATATTTTAAAACTGGGGGCTAAAGACGTGTATTTTGAAAAGGAAATTTGCCAAAAAAAAAAAAATTAACAAAATATTTACAATATATAGCAAAAATTTCATATTCTATCATGATAGAAGGCTATCAGTTTCTATCATTGATAGAATCCAAAATTTTGCTATAACTTGTAAATATTTTAATTTATTTTGCTATTTTTAAAAATATCCCTTTTGAAAACTCAATGACCAAATGGGTTTATTGTTATAAACTTGGAGACTACAAATGTCCATTTTTAAAACTCATGAACCAAACGCACATATTCATCAAAACTTGGAGATTAAAAAGTAATTTTTTCTAAAATTAATTATAAAAAATTCATAATTATTTTTAATTAATTAAATGAGATATAACATCAAATACAACAATAATAGGGACTTTTTGCAAAAATAGCAAAAAAAACTTACCTTACGTATGTGAAGCGATTTTTGAACTTGATATGTGTTGAGCCTAATCTTTAGAAAGTTTGTATTTAAACTCCTTTGTAACAAAAAGAAAACACGATTGAAAGATAATTAGATATATGTTTCACATAAACATATTTATAATAACTATTTGAGGGAGAAAAACTTACAGGGCAACCAAGGGAAGAGAGTTGTGAGTTTTGATAAAGCAGCAATGTTGGAATGCTACGGAGAGATTACGGAGAAATGATAGAAATCTTGTTGCTTTGAAGACTCAAATATACATATTGGATATATAATACGTGTTGGTTCCACCTTCGAAATACACTATCACAGAATAACAAATGGCGACATTAATATGATCTGATCTATATCTATATATACGTCTAGCTCATTTGATATGATATAACATAAAGTTATTGTCGCAAACCTCTTTCTATTTCTTGTAATGTCTTAAGCACTCCACATTGTTTGGATCAATGTTCACATAATTTCATTTACAACTCGTTTCCAATGATGGTAAACAAACCCAATTAATGGACATCAATTCCATCATTCTTTTTTCTTTTTTTCTTTTTTCAATGTTTATTTTCTTTATACTTTCTTTAATTAGAAAGATATTGGATTATATTAGTGAAAAGTGTAATTTTACTTCTCAAAATGCTACACATTTGGTTTTTATGTTTTGGATTTTATTTCAATTTAGCATGTAAATTTTAAAATGGTACAAATTTACTCTTCACATTTGAGTTTTAATTCAATTTAATCTCTACGGTTTCAATATTTATAAATTTCAATAACCATTTCATTTTTAGTCAATATATGTTAACAAATTAGAGCTATTTTTCATCATTTCTAAAATCAATAAATATTAATGAACACTGAAAATATTTGATGAAAATTTGAGGTTAAAAATGAAAATCTTAAGATATATATATGAAAATTAGTAAGTTTTTAGTGTAGCATTTTGATACTCGATCACGGACTAAATTGAAACCAATATCAAAACTTAATAACTAAATGTGTAACATTTTAAAACGGCATACGGATTATATTACATTGAAATTAGATCCAAGACATAGGGACGAAAACTGTTATTTTATTTTTTCATTATATTACCTCAAACAATTCATCGGAGATGAGGGTCATCCTATGAGCAAAAGGAAATTTAAAATTCTCATTTGAATCACGAATAGTATAAGGATTTCCCAATATATATCCCTAACATACACAATAATAAGAAAAGTTAGTATATGAACTTGTAAAGTTGTCAACTGATCAAACACCAAATTAAAATTAAATAATTTTAAGAAAAAAATTAATTACAAACCTGGAAATTTATAAATGGAAATTCATGTATGGTATTTCATGTTGAAAGAAAATAAAAAATGAACAAAAATAGCAATTAATTTATCTCATTTGATAATAATTAAAAAGATCAATAAAAGGAATTTCATACCTTCCACCATTTTTTGGGCAAGAACAGGAACAATCATACCAGAGTATGAATCTCCACCATAGAAGGGATTTGTTATAAATTCTGGATGATCAACCAACCACTATAAATCCAGATTATTGAATATTTTACAAATTTGATCAAATAAATTTTTAAAAATGATTAGGTGAAAATATATATATACCTTTCTGAAAAATTGAAGATAGTGTTGAATTTGACTAAAATCTCCTGGCTTAAAAGAGGAAGGAGTAATTGTATCATATGAAAATTCAGTCCCCGCAGGTAAAACTATAACAATATGCTAGAATTCTAGCATTTCATTACCATTAATGAAAATTAGTCTAATTAACCATAAATTTAGGAAGAACAAACAAACAAACTTTAATTAAAATATATTAATAATCATTATACTATAATTAATTACCTTGGTCCATGAGCAAGGGTTTAAGATTAGCTGAGGAATGCCCTCCTTGTTTGCCTCCTCGTCTTCCTTAAAACTTATGGGACCTTTCATTTAAATAGATAAATATCTGAAACCCATCTGAATCTCCCACACCCACATATCTGTTTCATTTCAAAATTTCGAAAACAAATATATATATGTGTATATATAATTGAAAGGTTATGAAGAAGAGGAAGTTGCAAACTAAAATTGCAATAACAAAACCAACCCAGTTTCTAGCTGGAATGGAAGGGGTCCTGGAAATCCCGGGAGATGGTTGACTGTGGAGTATGATCCTCTGGTGGCATGGGCGGTGGAGATGAACCGATAAAGGAGGAGGAGGAAAAGAGAGGGTGGGAAAAGGACGGTGGCGAAGGCCATGGAAATGGAGCGGCGACGGAGAAAAATATTATTATTGAGGTACATTTTTTCAATGTTTGGCACCACATGCAAAATTGAAATGCACCCTATCATCACATCTATTAATACAAAATGGGTTAGAGAATGGGAATTATTGCAAATTAAGTCAATAGATTTTGCAATAATTGCAAAACAATAGATTTTCAAATATAATTTCCAATAATTTCCCTTTCTCATGATCTAGTTTGCATTATGAATTATTCAACCATAGCCTAATACACGATCGATAATAGTTCTCACATGATTCATATCCTCGAGCATATCCAGTCCCTACAACTACGGTGTCAACTCAAATGTCAAATCCACATCCTCGATATCAATGCTGCTATGAAATTAGTTCTTTGTTTTACAACATAGTATGTATCCTATTGGACCAAGAAGCCCATCTAAGAAAAAAATAACAGCTTTCATTCACTTGGGCCAATGAGCCCAACAATTTTTTCGGACTTTTACGTAAATCGAAAAATTATTTCAAATATAACAAAAACTACTTAAAATATTTAAATATTTAAAAAAAGTGGTAAAATTTCGGACTACATTAATAATAGATTCTAATATATTTCTATTATTATATACTAATGTCTATTCGTAACATTAATAAATATTTTATATATATTTACCTACATTTTGTTGTAATGAATTTTTCTTTTATTACTTTTTTTTTTGTCAAAATCAAAATAATGTGCAATGGGCTCCAATAGAATATAAAAATATATATCGCTCTAGTCGATATATATAACAAGGCTTAACGTTCGTATTCCTAGATAGATTTGGAGATTATTTTAAAATACTATCATGTTACAAGAGGAGGAATTTTCAAAGTTGTTTAATCAAACCTATTATATTATTTTTTTCTTGAATTTGATATGCCTTATGACGTCTTAAATCATCGAATGGGGTTGCTAAGTGGCACTTTGCTCAAACATTTTAAATTACATGCCTCACTTGTACAAGAAAAGTTAACTACAAAACAATTGTCTTTTGACATACTAGAAAAATTGAAATGCAAAATGGAATTCAACACCTCCATAATCAAGTGTAAAGGTTATTAAAAAAGATTTTCAAATATAATTTGCAATAATTCCCCTTCCTCATAATGCTATGCTTTGACTTAATTTCCTAGAATACTATAATTTGAGAAGTGAAAAATTCTTCAAGCACACATCTAATAAAAAAATTTAATTCTTTAACCTGTTACTCAAAATGTGTTATTAGAAATTTGAGATTTTTTTTTTTTTTTGTAATTTATACAAAAAGAAATATAACTAAATTCACAATATTTGTATACATGTATAAATTAAAATATTAGAAACCATAGAAAACTGAAAACAAATGTTTATAGCTTTTTATATTACCATATAATAGGAGATGGAATTAATTAAGAACATTGTGTGACAAATGAAGAGAAGAGAATCTATACATCTATTTTTATTATTTATTTCTTCTTTTCAAAATTTGAAGTGTATGAATATAAGGAGGACCCAATTTCCACCCTAACAAAAATAAATAGAGTTAGGTTGTTGTCAACATTATGGTTTAAATACAAACTTGACTTGTGTTTTTTTTTTTTTTTAATATATTTTAATTCATGGTTTTTATTATATATTTATTTTTGTTTTAATATTTTCAACTTCATATTTGGACTTTTTAAATATTTATTTTAGTTCAGAATATTCATTTCTTGAAGAAAAAACTTGTATGATATTTTGGCAGCTCAAGCAATTGTCCAATAAACTTATGTAAAGCAATAAATAATGTAGAAAATGAATTGCTTTTTATTTTTTATTTAGTGTGAAAAAACGAGAATATGACTAAGGTACAACCCTACATTGCATCTAACAAGTAATAGTTACTATTTTAAAAAACACTGTAAGTAAAATAAAAATTTTAAAGTACAAGGAAGCAAATATTGCGAGAATTATTCTTTGTTATGGGTGGATTATTTTAAAATTAAAGCTAAACCCACACAATGAATATGAGAAAGAAATTAGACAAGCTAAAGACTAAAGTAGGCATAAAAAAAGGGTTAACTGGGTTTTGAGCTGGAAACACCGATCATCCTTGACCAAGTATGAGTCTGAGTCCAATTCTCTCTGTAAAATGAGCAAAGCATATCATTGTGTAGCCTTGAAAAGAGAATGGTTTGTGTTAAAAGCCCAAGCCAATCTCTTCGATTTTCAATCTCAACTAAGGATGAGATCGAAGTCGAGCCTCAAAAGTTAAAGAATGGAGTATGTCAAATGCAAAACCATATCCCACATACCACAAAAAGACGGCCTAATATGACTAGGAAATACGAATAAAAGACACTCTTATGTTAGAATTCGTATAGATACATTATTCGTGACTTCTACGGAAATAAGTTCATTCTAATATTCAATCTCTCACCATTGTTACACAAACACACTTTTCGACTTAAGCATCACTGTAACAAATACCAACCGATGGTGCAAATATTTCCCCCTTACCAATCACGTTCTTCTCCACATTACAAATTTACTATCATCACCAACATTTGGCATCTAACAATTATGTAGCCACACGAGGTGAAAAGTATTTGAAAATGTAAAATTTGAGAAAGAATTATTTCTATATTTGAAATTTGGAGGTATTTCACAAACAACTTAAAGAAAGGGGTGTTTCAAAGGCACGTGATTCGAATTCCTAGGAGTTTGAATGTCGAGGGGCATCTTATTCAAATACACACAAATCAACATCCCTTTCCTTCCCACCTTACATTACATATATAATAAACTACAATAACTTATGAAGTTTTATATATCAACACATTAACATCAAATTAAATCAATACAAAGTAGTATTGAAAAATTAATCTCCTCATAACCATTGAAATTAAAATGAAATACGTAAAGTCAATCTTGTTAACCAACCAAAATAAAAGAAATTAAATAAAGAAAATGAGAATTTAAATAGTGGGGTTTGGGGGAAAGAAAGAAAATGAGGTATAAGTATATGGTAATTTAGTTTGACTAGTCTTCTAATGATAAGTGCGTCCCCTCATGCAATTGCTTCCATCACAGCCAACAAAATACTGACACGTAACCATGGGAACCGTGCGGCTCTGTCACCTTCACACTATTCTAAATCACCCGCACCGCACTGCACTGCACTGCATTGCATTGCATTACCATTATTTTTTCTCTTTTGCCATAATATTACTAAAATTTCAATTAATTAAAATAATTAAAATAATTAAAATAATTAAAATAATTAAAATAATTAAAGTTGGGGAAATGAGAAATGGGAAAAGGCAAAACCATTTGACTCATGACTAGTAATAAATAATAATGATGTTTTGAATCCAAAGTACAAAATAGGGCCGTAGCCTTACTGTGGACTCTCTGCATCTATTTAACTTTATTTATTATTTTCTTTTTTTTTTTTTAGTATAACAGAATCATTTCTGGTTGTATGTATATATTATATACATAGAGTCTCGTGGGGATTTAGTTAATGAGTAATATATTCAATAATTTTGAGGGGCAACATCAATGGTTTTTTTTTTTTTTTGGTTGACCATTTGACTAGCCATCCACAAGTCCAACGCAGGGACCAGCCCAGACCAGATGGCCACAACGAAAAAAAAAAAGGAAACCCCACAAAAGAATTAATTAAAGAAAACACTTAATGAGAAAAGAAAAAAAGGAAACCGGCGATTACGGTGATAAGGAGAGGAAAAGGTACAGCTACACGTGTGTCTTCCAGTAATACTACGGGCTATAGCCAGTAACTGACAGTAAAAAAGAAAAATCTGGACTAATTTATGGGTAATTAGAGAGGGAAAAGAAGAGAAAAGAAAAATAGGATTTAGAATGGAATTCTGATTTTCATTCACCCAAATCATAGAATAGAGATTATGGAAGAGGCTCGTTGAAGTAGAGCTCGGTTTTCGTTTTTTTTTTTTTCTTTCTAATTTTTGTTATTGTTGTTGTTGTTGTTATTATTTTTTTAATTTTCCTCTTTCTCAGTGCCTCCCATTCTTTCGTGTCTTAGATCCTCCAAAATTTCTTCTGACAATTTTTTTTTTTTTTTTTTTTAATTTTTTGAGGGTGGGAAGTTCACTGTTTTCAAGCATGAGTGATTTACATTCATGGAATCGCTTTTGATTGCTTATTGTTTTGGTGGGTTTTTGATGATTTGGTTCTTTTTTTGGAGATTGAAGAGGAATTGAGGTTTATTAATGATTTACTACTGATGATGATTGAGGCGATGGTGAAGAAGAGGAAGAAGGTGTTCTTTCTTTTGACTAACGATAGGGTTCAGTTAATGGGAGAAAAAGATATATCCCCATTCCCCATTTTTGCTGCTGCTTGTGATTGTCAATGAGCTGAAGGATTGCTGTGTGGTGAAAAGATTGTGGAACAACGAGAAAGTAAGAGAGAACCCTCCTTTTTCTTTTCTTTTTTGAAATTTTAGCACGTATTTTTCTGTCATTGTGTTTGAATGATTGAATCTTGGGTTGCTGAAAGTGAATTCAATATTTCGTGTTTTTTTTTTCTTTTTTGCTGTTCCAGGGATTTGGGGTAAATTTTCTTCTCGCTTTTGAGGGTTTTGGAAAATGCCGATGTACCAGCCTTCCGGTCGGAGAAGAGAGGCCGATACGGAGCTGGGTTTAGGTGGTGGTGGGCAAGTTCTTGATGTAGAGACCGCCGTGAAAGATGGTATTCTCGGTGGCGGCGGTGGAGGCGGTGGGTTAATTTGTGAGGGCGGAATGACTGAGAAACTGGATCTGAAGGAGATAGTGGAGGAGCTTGAGAACATTGAGGTTCCTTCGGTGTTTATTTGCCCAATTTCATTAGAGCCAATGCGAGATCCTGTGACCCTTTGTACAGGACAGACCTATGAACGATCTAATATCTTGAAATGGTTCTCACTTGGCCATATCACATGTCCCACCACAATGCAAGAGCTTTGGGATGATTCAATCACTCCCAATAACACTCTTCACCAACTCATTTACAGTTGGTTTTCCCAGAAGTATTTGGCTATGAAGAAGAGGTCTGAGGATGTGCAGGGGAGGGCTCTTGAGCTCTTAGATACATTGAAGAAGGTCAAGGGCCAAGCTAGAGTCCGAGCTTTGAAGGATCTTCGCCAAGTTGTAGCTTTGAATTCGGCGAAGAACACTGTGGAAGAAAATGGTGGTGTTGCTTTGATTTCATCTTTGTTGGGTCCTTTCACATCCCACGCTGTTGGCTC
This sequence comes from Cucumis hystrix, assembly GCA_025688845.1. Lineage (NCBI taxonomy): Eukaryota > Viridiplantae > Streptophyta > Magnoliopsida > Cucurbitales > Cucurbitaceae > Cucumis > Cucumis hystrix. Next base: position 1,648,555 of record CM046889.1, read on the forward strand.
TGAAGCCCTTGGGATTTTGGTGAACTTGGATCTTGATGCCGAGTCACGGAGAAACCTTGTTCAACCTGCTAAGATTTCATTAATGGTGGACATGTTAAACGAGGGATCCACAGATACCAAAATCAACTGCACCAGATTGATTGAAACGTTGCTCAATGGGGATGATTGTGGAGCGGACACTGTCTCGAGTTTAAGTCTCTTGGTTGGATTGTTGAGATTAATCAAAGAAAAGAAACACCAAAATGGTGTTCTCGCTGGATTAAGATTGCTAAAAGCTCTGTGCTCCCAAGAACCAGTGAGGAACTCATTAGTGAGCATTGGGGCAATCCCTCAGTTGATCGAAATTCTCCCGAATTTCGACCCTGAATGTTTGGAACTTGCCCTTCACGTATTGGACTCACTCTCATCTCTCTCAGAGGGGAGGGTGGCGTTGAAAGATTGCCCCAACACCATTCCAAACTTAGTCAAATTATTAATGAGAATCTCAGAGAGCTGCACTCAGCTGGCTTTATCAATTCTATGGGCAGTTTGTAAACTTGCCCCTGAAGAATGTGCATCCCAAGCTGTGGAAGCAGGCTTAGCAGCCAAGCTTCTTCTGGTGATTCAGAGTGGTTGCAACCCTGTTCTGAAACAACGCTCCGCTGAGCTTCTAAAGCTCTGCAGCTTAAATTACACAGCAACCCACTTCATATCCAAGTGTAAGCTTACAAGAACAATACAATAAGGAAGAAGAAAAAAAAGAAAAAAGGCAAAAACCAGCCAAATTGGAATACAGAAACCCACCATCTCTATAGAGCTCCATTTCCAGTTGATGAAAAAAAGAAAAACAAAAAAATTATCATAAGGAGCAGTGGGCATTGACATTTTTCAAGAATAAGCCTGATCAGCAAAAATGGCCATTAAAATCTGAAAGCACAGAGTAGAACATGGCTTCTCAGTAATAGATTCTTATGTGGATAAGATAAGATAAGATTCTTGTTAGCCTGAGTTTTGAAGAAAGAATGAAAGTCTGTTTTTCCTGCATTTAGGGTTCTTTTTCTTCTCCTTCTTTCTTTTTCCATCTGGTGATGGATCAATCAAAGTGGGGGTGAGTTTTGAAGTCTCACCATTGTAAATTTTTGTAGAGCTTTTTTGTTGACCTATCAAATCAAATCTTTGTATGATGATGATGATGATGATGATGAAGAACAATTTATGATCAATATTATTATCATTATTATTTTTTTTCCTTGTTTCAGTTGCTTTCTTTTACCCTCTGCCTTCTAAAGTGTTCATTAGTAAATGAATCAGAATCAGAGATGTTGATGGAGTAGAATGATTACATTGTTGAAACAATTTTCATGGACAATGGAACAGTTTTTGGTCATTATTCTGTTTTAAAAGTAAAAATAAAAATCGTAGTCTGGGAATTAATAGAGTTTAGTTGTAAGATGAGAAGATTATGGTTTAGAATTAAAGTAAAGAAAGAAACAAAGAAATAAATAAAGTACAATTGGGATTAAGGGTCCCCCAAAGATTGAAAGGCTTTTTGATGGTTGTGTGAGAGAGAGAGAGAAAAAAAGGGTTGATTGAGAGTTTGGATATGATTGGTCATGAATGGCCAGAAAATTGGTCGGAAATTGTCTACCATCGAAAAAGGTAAAAGAGATAAGGATCCTCTTCATAATATTCTATTACATTACTTCTTAATACTTATTTCCTTTCAATAACCCTTTTATCCCACAATTATTCATTTCTTTTTCAACAAACTTCCCCCTTATATTATTCTCTACATATTTATTTTCCATAACTTTTCTCTAACAATTATTATTAACAAATATTGCAATTCGATCCATAACAGACAGTTATAGACACTTGTATGTTCATATTCTAACATATTATCTTGTTATTCCAATTTAGTTACTGTCAACACCATTTCTCTCGTTTTTACTATTTTACGTTCTATCATTTTTTATTTTTTACTATCGTGTTTACTATTTTTGTTTATAAAGTGCTAGGACAAGAGAGAGAGAGGGAAAGGGTCATTTTCATGGCATCTTTAGCTATTTTACTTTAGATGTTGGGTTAATAATAAGAATTGTAATTATTGGGTGGAGGGAGGGTAGATGGGTATAGTGTTTTGATATTGTGGGGTTCCTTTTGGCTCTCCTTTTGTTCTCACAAATGGGTGCACACGGTCAACTCTTTTCTCCCATTTTCCAAAAGGGAAAAAAAAAAAAGAAAAACCCAATACAAATTATTTGAATATCAAATGAAATTAATCCATTTTCAAAAAAAAAAAAAAAAAAAAAAGGGAAATTTTGGTGGGGGATTCGAAAAAATTTGAAAGATGACATTAATGGAGAAAAATAAAGAGATGTCGCTATTGAAATGGGTGTGTGGGCACATGGACATGGTGTTAATATTATTAAATCATATGCACATTAACATATTATTATGCACAACTCTCTCACTATTTCTTTCTTTTTCTTTTTCTTTTTTTCTTTTTTTTTCTCTTTTTTGAGAGTTTTCCAACCAATCAAATAGGCACCCACTTCTGGTTGGTCTCTTCTTTGTCCCAAATCCAAATGATCACTTCAGAATATGCTATGAAAGTTTGAAACAAACAACCACACCCTTTTCTCTTTCTTTTTTGTTTAATTGATGAAGATTGATGTTAGGATTTTAGCATGCCTCTTATATTTGTGAAGGAAAACTTGCATTATCCTCGTCTAAATTTAATAAACTTTTATCTTTTGAAGAGATGATGATTAGTAAGGAGGGGTGTATGGTCTAATACTATTTTAATATTAAGTTTTAAAAGAAGAATGTGTTTTTAATAAGTTTGTAAAAGTATTAATACTATTAATGAAAATAATCATCTAAATAATTATAAGAAGGGATGAGGACAAGAGAGTCAATGCATATTTATCATTTAGTTAACTATTCCCTCCAAGGGATCACTTGGGACCGCTCTTTTGTCCTTTATTATATTAATGGTTTCCCTTAAATTTTTTTTTTTTAAAAAATGAATGCATCTCCAAAAATATAAGAAAAATAAATCACTCTATGAAAGTAATTTTGATTTAATGAGTTTCTTTTTAAATTTCTTACAGATTTTATTTACTCATACTAAATATTTTCAATCTAATAGTATAGAGCTATTAATTTGAATCTAACTTAGTCATTAATAATAATAAATAAATAAATAAACACTTTTCCAAAATTTAAGAATATTTTGAATTCGAATGGATTGGGCCGGACAACAGTGAAATCAAAGGAAAATGTGGGCCGGGCTTGTTTGGATTGGACCGAGTTGATAAGATGGCCCAGTCATAACTTGAGCCACAAACCAAGTTTACACATTTGCACATTTCGCCTCTTACGGTAAATACCATCCTAACTGTTATTCTGTATTATCTAATTAGGTGAGATGGGTTTACTATTTAATTCTCAAACTAAAATAATTTTAGTTTCAAACTCGTACTATTATATCCAAGATTAAGATGATCCTCTCGAAAATCAAACTATTATAGCCTAATACCATCTGCTTGCCCTCAAGCACTTCTAAGTTAGTTTTTTCTATCTTTAATGGTCCATGTGTAGTTTTAATCTGCCTCTGAATTTGTTTTCTGTCTTGAATCCCTTGGGTATTTGTTTCTCTTAGTAACAAAATTTTTAGTAATATTTTTCAGTCATGGAAAAGTTCCTAAACTAAGGCAATTTGATAATACAAAAACATTGCAAAGTATAGAATTTGAAAACTTTGAGAGGGAGACCGAGAGATCAAAGATGGAGTGATAAATTATATAATCAAATATTAAACAAATACAGGTAGAAGTTTCAATATGATAAAATATATATAGAAAAAGTTGGATTTAATGTCATTCTCCAATATCTTGTAAAGAATAAAATGAAAATTAGTACAGCCTGAGTTCTTAGTATAAACTTAAATTTATCTAATTTTAATTTGTATATTTTGGAGGAGTCTTATCAACTAAAATCTTTATATCATATTAAATAGTCCTTCTTTATAAGGTAGAAAATGAAATAAAAAAAGGTAAAAAGGTAAAATGAATAATAATAATAATAAGTAAGAAAGGAAAGGGTATGGAATGGCATAATAAGAGAGGAAGTCTAAAACAGTCACTTTCTTCACCGTCCGAATCGGATGCAATGTCATGGTTGGCTCGCTCCATTGCCAACTCCCTTCGCCTTGAAGACGAAGATGGCGAACACAACGACGCCGTTTCCCCCATTCCCTCCGATCCTCCTTCTCCCTCTACCTCTCCACCCAACCTCATGGATTCCCAATCCCAACTCGACGATGAAGCATTATCTCGCGGTGTCAAAGACGACTTGACTGAATTCAAACAAACCCTAACCCGCCAATTTTGGGGTGTCGCCTCTTTCCTTGCCCCGCCCCCGCCTCATCCCCGCCTTGATGGGGATCTACCTGCCCCTCCCGATTGGAAGCCCTCCGACCCGTCTAATCACTCTGATCCCTCCATCTCCGGGGACGAAGAGGGCGAAGAATACGAAGACCACCCCTCCGATCCGGTTGAGGTATTGAAGATGCGTTCGAATTATGATGCGTTTGCGAAATCAGGGAATGTACAGGGGGAATGCTATGAGACGGTGGATTGGGGGGATGCTGTTGGGATCACTGATGAAGTGCTGACGTTTGCCGCCAACATTGCAATGCACCCTGAGACTTGGATTGATTTCCCAATTGATGAGGAGGAGGACAACGATGGTATGTTTCTTTTCCTATTTTTGCCACCCGATTCTTTACAAGCTTCTTGATTGAACTCCCCACGAAGAAGAATATGTTATCTTAACTTGATTTCATTCGTTTTTATCGGGTATAGGACGAGGGTTATTCAATGTTTGCTAATGATCTTAAGCGTCATCGATCTTTAATGAAATGCTTACTTGATGCTGGAAATGTTTGTGAAATGGAGACTTTAATGATAATTGACTATTCGAGTGTTCCATTCTTTTTGGATCTACAGCTCCCGGGCTGCTAGTAATTTATCTTGGGGTACTTTGGGTGCCGCAGTTAAATTTCCGCAATCAGCACAAAAAGCTTAAAGCTGTATCCTAATTAGGCGACCATTTTTTAAAATAGATTTGGTATCTTTATTTGGCGTCTTTGTGGTCGTCCTAATACAATAGATAGGTATCAATCTTCTTTGATTTAACTTATTTTTTGGTCTTGAGGATAGTACTTTTGGTTCATGCCTCAGCTTTTGTATTGTTGGCCACCTGACTTATTATAACACAGGGGCTTACTTAAAGCTGCAAGATCATGTGCAGTGCAATCTAGAAATTGTGGACCTCACTTTTATATCATTCCATTATATCTCCTTTTTTCTGCTTCTTGATGTCAAATGCTTTTTCCTACCTTTTGGTTTTTCTGTGGTCAGAAGTTGTAATATTGTGGTCTCGGTGCTATACAACACATATATTCACTTATTCCATTTATGTATACTTTTTAAATCATTCATTCAATGTGTCGATGCATTTACTTTGTGATACGAAGGATAAACCCCCTATTCAGTTCAATTACACTTTGTGAAAACTTCGAGAGTTTTAGTGGTAGTTTTGTTATTCAATAAGTCAACTTGTCACCTGTTAGAGAATGTCCATGTGTAGGTTGTAGTGTGCATGGATCCTTTACGTGATGTGGAATACCTTTTTTTTGTATATGACTAGTATGAAGTGTAGAATTCACATGGGTGAAGATAACAAAATGTTGTGCATGAAGGAGAGACTTACGACGCTTCAACACCTGGGAACTTGTTGGTTATACTTCATCTATCAATATAAAAGCATATCACATATTTCATTAGAGGCAATTTTGTTCATCGTTTATATGCAAATATATGCACTCTTTTTTATACGACCAAGTATTTTGTACTGCAAAATACACCTTATACTGAATTTGATCATAATTCCATCTCTTGTTCCTGGATGTGTAAGATGAATGAGAAAGAAATGATATATGGTGATCCAATTATATGATTATATGCGGACTTTTTCATGAAAAAATTGGACTTCAGTGTTCTTTGACTTTCTGTTTCTATGATGTTTTTTCACATTGTTCAACTCTGTATATTTACTTCTTTAGACCCTTCTTTTTTTTTTTCTTTTTTTTTTTTAGATTTTGAAATGTCTGATGCCCAAAAAGAGCATGCTTTCACTATTGAACATCTTGCTCCTAGATTAGCTGCTCTCAGAATTGAGCTCTGTCCTTGCCATATGAGTGAGAGTTACTTTTGGAAAGTCTATTTTGTGCTCCTGCATTCAAGACTCAATAAGCATGATGCAGAGATTTTATCTACTCCACAGGTTGACTACTCTTTCTTTTCTTTCTTTCTTTTTTCTAACATTGCAATGGAACCTCTCTATAATTGAACTATACTTTCTATGTTGTTACGTGGTTGGCGTGGTGGTGCGAATTATTAATTTAAGGTCCCATGGGCCATTATAGTTAACATGTACCAAAATGACTGTTTTAATCTAGAATTGATCGATTCCTTGGATTGAAATTATGATTGCAGTATAATTAGGATTCCTCAAAACTTGTAGGTAGCAGCAGCAAGATCAATGTGGATGCAGGAATTACAAAAGCAGACCAAGCCAGAGTCTTACTGGGGTGACAGAGACACTTTTGAATTGAAAGACAGCTCAGATGTGCTGCAGGAAGACAATAGTCCCATGGCATTCCATGATACTCATTCTGGATCGACGTTGCCTTGGACATTTGCATCTGAGCCAAGCATGTCATCTGTGTCGAGCAATTATGAGACAGAAAAATATCAAATGGAGAGTTCTGAAACACAATTCATTGATAAGTCTGTTATTGTTGAAAAACCTCTAATTAAGAATGGGGATAAAAAGTCAACACTTGGGTCGTCTTCAAAATTCCTTGTTCAGAACTATGAGGAGGAGTCAGATAATGACTGGCTAGAGGAAGACTTTGAGTTAGGTGGTTGTAATGGGACCATTCTCCCTCTGGAGAACGAAGAAGATATTTCTTTCAGCGATCTGGATGATGATGATATGGTTCTGCCAGCTAAATTTAAGATTGCTTCAAAAGAATAGGGAAAGCTCAACAACAAGAACCAAAAATTCAAGGTGTTGCTTCCGATTGTGTATGTTTTGCTGATTAGGCTAAAAGAATTACAAAGTCAGTTTGACAAGATTGTTGGGTTTCAGATACCGATTCTGAAATTGCTTTTAGTGGGTTGGGTGCAATTGTAAATGATACGAATGATCATTCTGATTTGAAAGAGTGCATCTTCATAATGTGTTTCTATTTGGTTTCTAGTTTGGGATTGTGTAAAGAATGTACCAGTAAATAGACAAAAAGGGAAAAGATATAAGATTCTTTTTGTTCCATACCATACCATACCTACGATGATTGTCCTCATCCTTTTGGTCTTTCAGGCATTCCCAAATACTTAAAAAAATCTTCCCCTGTCAGGAATGGAGATTCATTTGAAGCTGTCTGACAGAAGAAAGCGCCAAAAACAGCCAAAGGAGCCATCAAATGGTATAGCTAAGGCACAGTTGAGAAAGAAGGTTCTGTTGGATTTCTATATTTGTATTTTGAAGTGAAGGGGAGGAAGTTACGTCTCTGTCTCGTCCATAACAGGTACCTACTTTACGACCTTAATGGACCATTTTAAAAAAAAAAATCATTGCTGTACTTTTTACCTCTATACTTCATGAAGATATATAGCTTTAGTTATCATATATTCGCAGATAGGGCTTTGTTCCAATCCTGTTGCCGTAGGAATGGAATTGGCAAGTTGGTCAATTATTTTAATATTTGAATATTAGCTAGTTTGTTTGTTTGTTTAAAAGTGATACCAGAAATTGAACCGAAACGTACTGACCACAATCACTCTGGATGAGATTTGTTGTTGAGTGTGAGAAAGAAGACAAACAGGATAAAGAATTGTAGGATAATAGAAAAGAAAGACAGGAGGAGAGGAAAGTTTGAGGAAAATATAGGGGAAAAAGGGTTTTTTTTTAAGGAAAATTATTGTCAGCCACTCACAAATTCAACAGTTAACGAAGGTCTTGATGACGTGGATGAAAGAAAAGGATATGACCCTCAACATTTCCTAGAAATTCATCAACAAAATATTGGGTCTCAACGGTGGAATTACATGTCTTTCTTACCGTTAAAGTTAATATTCACTTTAACACATTGCTATCGTATTTGATCGAAGTTGGAAATTTTTAAAAGGCTGAGTAAAGTCCTATTGGTAATGATTAAATTTTGAAAAACGTGAGTAATTGGGTCGAAACGATATAAAATCGTAAAGCGCAGAAATAGCGTTAGATTTTAAATAGTTTGTTGGAACTAATGAATTTTGTATACAAATTAGATCTAAAAATTTACTCAAAACAAATTAGTTAGCTTAATTTAATTTTGTGAGTATTCAAGCTTACTTCAACACATGTCAGATTAGAATGGACAATTTTTACTTTTTTTTTTCTTTAAACATTTATTGCAATTCTTTTTCATTATATTCAATTTTTACTAAACAATTGTACAAAAATGACATTTGAATAAGACTTGTAAGACGTGCAAATTTCAACAAAAATGTAAGTGAGCTTCAGTTTTGGATCAATGCATATAAAGTTCATTCTACAATATCTTTTTCAACAACAAAAAAAAATGTTTGCAACAGTAATTTGAGCGAAAATTGATAGAAAAAAAACATATTTTATTTTTAGATGTTTCACAATATTCTAAACCAAAATTTGTAATTTATAACTAAAGTTGGAAATGTTGATCGAAATATGGAGATTCGATTTTTAAAAATTATTGACAAATTGAGATCAAAGGCCATCTCTAAAAAAAATTATAAAAACAAAATATCTTAATCAATGAATAAAGAATTAATTGTAAATATTTGAAAATTTGTTAAGAGATTTAGATAACTTACGTGGATTTTGAATGTATTAAAAATGTGAAAAAGTATGAAAAAATAATACCATAATTTTAGAACCCAATGGTTGGTTTTGTGGGGAAGTTGAATTGTTTCTGATTGGTCATCTCATTCCCATCTGCGATTTCATTGTTTCCGTGTAGGAATGGGAGAACCGACCCGAACGTGGACTCCTCTTCCTCCTTCCATTCATTCATTCTTCTTTCTATTTCTATTCTTTCTTAACCAGATTCCTTTGTAATCGTATCATATTCGTATATCGTAACGAGGATCCCGAACTCCAACGCTCATTCAATCCATCATCATTTATTCTGTGTCTCTCCCCACTTGTCGCCTGATGACATTTTCTCAGAAATTTTGTTAAATCTTTCACCTTTGACCCCTTAATCTTCATTGACTTCCAACAATTTCTCCGAAAAGGTTTGCGATTCTGTTTTATTTATTGGGTTTCTTCTGCTTCCATTCATCGAGAGGGAAAACCCAACAAGTTTTCTCCTCCTTCCTTGTTCTGTGTTGCGCCATTTTTCCATTCCATATCTGGGGTTCGGTTTGATTTGAGATTTAGGGTTTTTTTGAGTCTTGCTATGGATTTTAAACTGGTTAGAAGGGGTTTGGGATTCTCTCAGAGAAATAAGAAGTGGCTTGTTCTATTGGCTCTCATGGGGGTTTCTGGTTATGGTGCTTACAAGGTCTATCATTTGCCTTCTGTGGAGAGGAAGAGGAAGAGACTGATGAAGCTCTTTGGCGCCATGATTTCTGTTGCTGACATGGTTGCGGATTCTTCTGAAGCTATGGGAGTAATTTCTAAGGACTTGAAGGAGTTTCTGAAATCTGATTCTGACCAGATTCCCAACAGCTTGAAGCAAATTTCCAAAATTGCCAAGTCTGGGGAGTTTTCGGAGTCTCTGGAAAAGATTACCGAGGCTTTCACGGTTGGGATGATGAGAGGTTATAAATCTGTGACAAAGAATGAACAAAATTCTGAGGCGGATTCGACAAATTCGGCCTTTTCTTCTGCTGTTGTGGAGAAGCTATTTTCTACTACTGGAACTGGTTTTGCTTCTGTTGTGGTTGGAAGTTTTGCAAGGAATTTGGTCATGGGATATTACTCGATCTCTGGATCAGTTGATGATGCAAGTGGGAATGGACAGAAAATTGACAATTCTGGATCTGAATTTCCAGACGTGCCCAGATGGGTAACTGTGGCCTCCAATGAGAAATGCAAAAATGTTATTGCAGATTGCATACAAGTTTTTGTTAGCACTGCAGTTGGTGTGTATCTTGATAAAACAATGGATGTTAATGTGTACAATGACCTTTTTAGTGGATTGACCAATCCCACCCATCAGGACAAGGTGAAGGACATGCTTGTTTCTGTATGTAATGGTGCTGTGGAAACTCTGGTAAAATCATCTCATCAGGTATTGACAAGCTCGCGATCGACTTCAAATTTGAGTCCGGTTTCACTTTGTAATGGAGTGTCGAAGATAGGAGACGTACCCTTTTCTGAAGGAACCTATCCAAAGAAGATAGCTGTGGCCAGCTCAACTGAGGGTACTCAAAGTGGATGGGTTGACACCGTTTCATCTACTTTGGCAGTTCCTAGAAATAGGAAGTTTGTGCTTGATTTAACTGGTAGGGTGACCTTTGAAACAACAAGATCTGTTGTCGAATATTTCTTGTGGAAGCTAATGGATGGTCTGAAGAGAAGTCTTGATACAGTTCATGATGAAGTTGTGGGTAGGGGATTGGAAGTTATCAGATACTTTTGTGCAAAGTCTTCTGTTATTGTCACAATATGTTTGGCATTATATCTACATGTATTTGGTGGCACTAGACTTCTGGTTCCTGCATAATATAAGAGCCGGATGTAGTTTAAGCCACTTAGATTAGAAAGTATATACCATTGTTGCATTTAGGGAAGGGTTTTGTACTTCTCCAATATCATTCAAATTTTAATGATAATGATACTTAAACAAATGCATATATTGATGCATAAGCAACTTCTACCATCTTCTCTCTATTTCTCTCTCGTTTGTGTGTGATGTATTGTGTCTTAAAATTTCTGAGATAGGTTGCTACATGTGATATCTGAGAATTAAGCAGTCAGTGTGCCTAAACCTTCTTGTTGGAGCAATGGCCATTGACTTACTGACAATGAAATTACTTGAATCTTTTCCGTCGATGATTTATTTAGTTTGTATAGTTTTGAAGGTCATGTCTGTTATGGGGGACAAGTTTACCAAAGCAACACTTTCTTAGCTAGTTTGCTTTGTTCCAATAATATTAAATGCCTTAAGTTTAACTTTGATTCTCTGGTCTTTCTTATTAGAATGTCTTAAATTTGCTATCTACTGTTATGAATGACCAAGCACAAGGGTCAATGAGTTCTCAATGATGCATATTTTTCTCTGTTTCTCTCAATTTAGCATAGCTACTTTAGTATATAGGCAAGCTCCATGTGACTTTTATTTCTATTCCGCATAATACCTGTACAAGTCTCTTTGTCCTTTGAGCAGTACACAACACATAGTTTCTTCTATTCCAATTATAGACGTTCTATTGATTCACATAATAACTCCTCAGGATTGATTTCACCCATTACCCCACTCCTTCAATTAACTTATTGTTATGGTCTACAATTCTATCATGTTCTTGCATTTGCCATCTGGGTGATGAATATGGTTACCAACTTTATGTTTAGTCATACATGATACATGACAGAGTACTTGAAAGTCCTTGCGAAAAACTCGGCTTACTAATTAACATTCTTCACTATCGAACAGATTTTGTTGTCATCGGCATGTTTCTGATCTCACAAGTCATTGTCACAGAACTGTTTTGCAGATCATAAGGTAAATCTTTTGCAGAAACTAAGTGGGATGTTCATAAATCAAGGCTTGTGCGTACCATCTTGGATGTATCCTTTGTGATGTTCTGAATTTTTTTACGGATACTGTGGGGCGGGGTGGGAGGCTTTGCTAGAAAGTTGGAACTTCTATTTACTTCAACTTCCTCAATTTACTCTGCAAAATCGATTAATCACTTTCTTTCTGGTTGGAAAGTAAGCAGTAAGTCCACATTGACATTTCATGAGCAAATAAGATTGCTTTTCCAGAGTGGGTTTAATAGAATTCTCTTTGTTAAAGAGATTATTTACTCAGTAGGTTTGCTTATAGGTGAAGAGGAGGGTATTAACCCCATGATGATATGCATTTTTAACACTTGGGTTTCATCATTACAATCATCTCATTCTTTTATCTTTAATGTGGACTTCCTTTACCTTCATTTTGTTGTAACATTTGTTTATGTGAAGTAGGTCTTTAGAATCATGCCTTCTAGTACTAGAGAAGCCAACCAATGGATTCTGATTCCTTTTGCCCGTTATCTCCTAGAAACTGCCTCCACGTTTCTCCTCCTACTAACCTCAAATATATTGAAATAGCCCATTGTCTTCACTTTTTAAAGTTAAATATGCATCACTTTAGCTTCATTTTCCAATCTCTTGAAAATTTCTGGTATTTTGACTGATATTATTATTCATATCTCCATCATATTTTGATTGAATTATGAAGAGAGAGAGAGAGAGAGTAAAAGCTGAAGTGAGAAGGAAGAATGCTAGGGCAGCTGCCAGCTATAAGCGGCGGCAAATACATTCATGCAGGCCCCGTAGGACCATTGGAGAGTATGGCATAATCTTATAAGTTGCTTTCAGATTTGTTTTTGTTTTTTGTTTAAATGGCCCCTGATTTTGAATAAGGCTTTGTAATTGTTTGTTGATGATTTTTTTAACAAGGCCCAAAATTCAAATCATGATTGGCTCTTTGCACGCTTTGTTAGTAACTTTTGTTATTTTATTTATTTATTTATTCCTTTTGTAAAGATCTTTGTTTAGTGATTTAACTTCCACTGTCTTTTACATGATTTATACTGACCTTGTCGGTAATTTTAACAGTATGAAAGGGCATGCTTCAAAAATTCAACCCTTAATTATTAAAACAGGATCTAAAGAAGATGCTTCTTTAGAACTTATAAACTGCTATAGGTTTAGAGCTTTCATAACTTTGTCTCTGTTTTTCTCTCTCTGTTTCTGACTCACAGCTAAAGAAAGAGCTTAAAATTTCATTTTTCATGGCGGCCATTACTTCCACTTGCAGTAGCTTCTTCTCCATCAGATCAAATTCTATGGAGCCAAGAGTTAGAACTTCTTCACCAAGCCATGGCTCTCCATCATGTGGGAAGCTTGATGGGGTGGCAACTTGGCTCATCAATGGCTTTGTCACAGCTTTCTTTGGATCGTTGGAACGATGCTCTTGTATTCGTATTGCAACGACTGAGGACGATGGCGATGAGGGGAACGACATCCCCTTGATTCCGAACGACGGAAATCTTCGACAGGATGGCACTGCAGGTGGCCGGAGGAGGGCTGGGAAAGGCAAGAAGTAAATGCAATCTAATGAGTAGTTGCTTGCTTCTGATGTTGTATAATCCAATTCCAAATCCAAAAAAGCTCCTCTTTCTCTTTGGTAAGTGATATAAAGGAGCTTCTGAATCTGAAATATTTACTACTTTTTTTTTTCTTTTAATTTAGTTTTGTGGTGATGAAATCAACCAAATTACTTATAATATTTGTTCAGTGCTTTTAGAATCTATGAATCAAGAACTAAAATAAACTGCTTCAATTCAATCCAATCTCAATGAATTATTTGATTAATAATTCAAAGTTGTATCTTCTAATTAATGAATATTGTTTTAGGACATGATAGCTATGTAGAAAAATGAAAATAGACATCAAAAGAGAAAAGAAAAGAGGGTTGAGGAGGGGATGGGGCCATGAATCATGATTTCAAATAATGTCGTAAAAATGAGAGTGATAATGTTATGCATTAATTAAATAAAGTTAATGACTTTTACTTTTATCCCAACAAAAAACCAACGGGGAATCCAAAGCAAAAACAAAATGGAATTATCAAATAATCTATAATTAACTCCCAATTTTGTTTCTTTTTCCTTCAAATGTTCACATTATCACTCTCTCTAATTTTAATTAATCTTACATTAAATTATTTAATGGAAAAAAACACAATATGTAAATATATTTTTCTAATTTAGAGTGAAAATGTTAATAAAAAAATAGTGAAAAATCTACGATAAATTAAAATATATTGAACATTTAAATTTGGACAAGAGTATAGGAATCAAAATGATATTTTAACATAATAAAATTTACTCCCGATTTATGTTACACTGTAATTTAACGTTGTTCTTTTGTTTCTCCCTCCTTTTTCCTTCACTTTTGCCCTTTGCTTTTTGAATTTTGGTTGTCTTTTCAAAATGTGAATTTGGATTTGTTTGGTGAAATAAAAATTTATGATTAAGTGACAATCAACAGCTAAATTTCAGGCAATCACATAATAAAAGAACAAAAAAAAGTTTTGGCATAGCATTTGAAAGTCTACATATTTTATAAATTAACGAACATAGCATAATGAAAATTACAATATCATTATACTCGTCTTTGATTGATGCACCATCATCGATCAAAATGATTAAAGGTTTGAATTCTTTCAATTTCACATATTGAATTTAACAATATGAACGACACAATAATTGGTATGCGTTTTTCTCCCTTAATATTAAAAGTTAAAATTTTCATATCTCACGTTTATTCTATTTAACTATATGTATATATGAACAAAGCACCGTACAAATTTGAATGACTACCATTACATTTCAATGTTGTGTTATGACAACCATTACATTTCAATGACTAAAGTCAATGAAGTTGAAATTAAAGTGATTGATAATATTAACAAAATACTTTGGAACAAAGATTAGTCCCTTTGATTTATTTCTTAATCTTCTATGTGAATGTGTTAAGACATTTGACTGCGCCTCAACTGATGTAGAGTTCGATAAGTTGTATCGATCTTTTTTTACTATTTAGTTTGGCCTTTTAAGTCGGCCATGGAAAAGCTAATTGTCTCTTGAATGTCTTTGGTAAGAGCTTTGAGTTAGTCGAGGAATATGTTACGTACTTTGAAGTTTGTTTCATTTTAGTCTATATACTTTTAAAACATCTTAAATTTAATCCCTCAAAATTAACTTATACGAAAATTGATTAAAATTGATTAAATAATAACAATATTAGTTTTCATGCAAGAAATTTAAAATATAATTATTATAAATAACAAAGCTAGTGAAAACATTTACAAAAATATAGTAAAATTATTTCAAAATCTATTATTGATAAGACACTAACATACACTAATTCTATCAATGATAAGTTTTATAATTTTATTGGATTTTGTAAATATATTTGAAAATATTTTTTTAAAAATGTATTTATGTTTTCAAAATGTATACTATATTACATATTGTAGATAACAAAAGGCTTTTAAATAAATCAATTTTAAAATTTACTATAAATAACTAATTTAAGATTTATTGAGACTAAAATTAGACAACTTAAATTATGAGAATCAAAATTGAATAAAATAATATCTAATATTATGATATTTTATATTTATGGATGACATTGCAATCCCTTTTGGGCCTAAATGGTTGCTTGTACACTCAAGCCCAATACAACAAGCCCATTATTCTTTTTACAAAAAGGACAGAGATATTCACGAATATAACCATTAGATTTAAAAATTATAAAGCTAACATTTTCCGTAACAAAATAGATTTTTTTATATTTACAATTTTTTTAAAATGTTGTTAATATATTTAATTATTATTCATAAAACTGATATTTATTATAATTATTCAAAATAAGATATAATAACGAATGAAATTTAAAGGTCATGCAACTCATTTAATTGTTCACCTTCTTTGTATGATATCTCTTTTATAAATATTTTAGAAATTTTTATTGTATAAATAAAGCAATCTACAAACAGGGACGGATTTATTAAGGTGTCAAGTGGGGCACGTGCTCCCTTCACATTTTCGGTTTTTGTATTTTAATATTAATTTTAAAGTGTCAAATTACAATATATTAAATAATATTTCATCCTAATTAAATTTTAGTTCTGTGTTGTGATTGTACCGGCTGAAAAACCACAAGGTTTTGAATTCGATTCTTGCTTAAAATTTCTTTCTAAAAGTGTATTATTTTTTCTTTTTTTCAACTTTCTTTATTACTACAAATGTAGTGGCATCAGTAAAATGTTGAGATATATTTTTTTAACATTTTTTATATAGTGTCCAGTACCTCCCTATATAGAATTTTTGGATTTGTCACTGTCTACAAAGAGATAAGTGTGTACATACAACCTAAAATTAATACAAAATTATTGTTGGTATAAACACGTCCAATAGTAACGTTAGTTAGCACTAAGATACAAAAATGTTGAAAGCAGGTTGTTTTTGTTTGAGAACCATATTCTTCAAATAATAAAAGAAACCCTTATCCAAAAATTGCAATATTATTTACCGAAAGACTTTTTAGCACATGAAGCCGACTGAATGAAAAAGAAGAAAGAACAACCAAATAATAATAATAATAAGCTAAGAGGGAGAAAAGGCAATGGTTTCGTTACAAAGTATTTCACCTAAAAAACAACACAAAACCAACTTTGGCTCTGCATGCATGTTTGCCTCCACTCATATTTACTCACACACACACACACACTATATATATATATATATATATATATATATATATTTCTTTAAAAAATATTGAACCCCAAATAAATTAGTG
The DNA here is from genome assembly GCA_025688845.1 of Cucumis hystrix. Classification (NCBI taxonomy): domain Eukaryota; kingdom Viridiplantae; phylum Streptophyta; class Magnoliopsida; order Cucurbitales; family Cucurbitaceae; genus Cucumis; species Cucumis hystrix. The sequence continues at coordinate 1,665,214 of CM046889.1, forward strand.
TATATATTTTGTTTACACTAATTATTTCCACTATAGGGTGATTCAATCTATATATTTGTCATGAAAAAACTTTTGTTTATATGAATGTTGTGTCAATACTACTAAGTCACACTCATTTTAACAATGCATATATATTAATCTCTTTTTTAGTTATATAGTTAAATAAAATGCTTCAACTAAGTGTATTAGTGAGTTAGTAATAACAACCCTTCTAAATGTCTCTACAATAACAACATGATATTATCCATTTTTTACACAAACCTTCTCATACGCACCAATGACACTCATTATCTTCTCTTTAGATGGATGCATTTTGAAATTATACATATGAGTCCCAAGTATTAGTAACAAATAATAATAATAATAAATAATGAAAAGCACTAAGAAGAAATGATTCTTCATACAACCGTCCAACATAAAATTTAACTAAAAAAACTGCCCAAGTTTATATTTTAAAATTCTTGTGTATGTCAGCTCTATACTTCCCAACATTTAACTACTGAACTGTGGGTAGGTTGGTTTGGCTTTACATTTCAATCACTATATAACTTAGCTTAATTAAATCTCTCACCTGATATCAGAAAAAACTATTCTTTAAAATCCAAACTTTTGCATGTGAGTTTGAGGCCGATCATGGGCACAATATTGCCTAATTTATTCCTAATTAAACTTACTTCTTGTTTGATATACATATATATATATATATATATATAAACCACCACTGCCTTTTTTCTTTTTTTAAAAAATCCCATTTCTTTCTTTCTTCTTCTTCTTCTTTTTTTTTTTTTTTGTCTAATCTGTCGTTTTATCCTATCCTTCGTAGTTAAGCTAAGACCTCATCTTCTAACTCTCTCTTTTCTTTGTTTTTTTTTCTCTCTCTTTTCTTTTCACACATGAGAAAACCAAAAAATAATTAAACTAAATGTTTTTAAAAAATTTGCAGACCCCACTACTAAACATAATATCTCACTTTTTTCCACCAGCAAGCATATAAATAAAAAGAAGAAGATAAACAAATCGGCTCTGCCTTTCTTTTGGACAAATGTGCGTTCGTCCTCTAAAGTTTCCACTTTTTTTTTTTTTTTTTTCTATTTTAGTTTTTTAAAATTTTAATTTAATGGGTCCTATTTGTTACCCAAGAAGGATAAGAGATAATCGGAATAATTATATATATATATATATATAATGCTGTTTGGAAAATTATTTATATAATTTTTCCAGATATAATCGACCGACTAATTAGTTAATTAATATATTTTTATTATATAAACTTTGTAGCTTTTTTTCTTTCACTGTCTCTACATCTACACTTTTTGAATAAAAGAATTATTAGAGTAATATATATACACTAACTTTTATACCAGCCATATGTGAGAGCTCCTAGATTCTACTACAACTTTTTAGCACTATTTTAAATTAAAATACTTGTCAAAAAGTCAATAAATTACTTTTTCAAAGAGTTGCGTATACAATTTCTAAGAATGTAAAGTTTTTATACATTTTCTTTTATGATTTTGGTGTATTTTTAGTATGGTTTATTTATTTATTAAATGTAATTAAAATTAAATATTTTTTTTCTGCAGTAGATCATCACAGAAGTTAATCACAAAAAATATATATATATAAAAATTTAGAGAAATTGATCTAGAGATTTATGTAATTCACTATCAATGTATTTAGTTTTGTTTGAGATACAACTTATTAAATGGAAATAACGTAAATATAGATAGGAAAGGAAAATTTGATATCCTTTATTGCCCTTTCGTGGGTCCTTGGGTGCCTCCCCCACTCTTCTTTATATACCCCATCTTCTCCTCTTCCTTCCTCCGTTTTCCCTTTCTTTCTCCTCTTCTATAACCTTCCTTTTTTGAGCTTCAACTCATTTTCTTCTCTCTTTCCTAATGTTCTATCCAGAAGGAGAAATCGTTGAGTTTCGTAGGCCGGAACCTGGGTTCACGTCGGCCGAAATCCAAGAGCTTTGGTCTCTACTCGAAGATCCAGCCAGGTCCAACTCTGGTTCACAAGACTCGTTTCAAGCCATATCTTTGATCGACGTCGAGAGAAGACGAAAGCGAATGATATCAAACCGAGAGTCAGCTAGACGGTCGAGGTTGAGGAAGAAGAGACATTTGGAGAATCTAGCAATCCAAACGGACAGGTTGAAGATGAAGAATCAGGAGCTGAAAAGGCAGCTGAATTTAGTGGTGAACCGTTGTTTTATGGTAAGAAGACAAAATGAAGGACTATGGTCGGAATTTGTAGCACTTCATGCACGGCTATCGGACCTTCACCGGATTTCTGTTCCCATGCAGGAGAAGGAGAATTCATGCATGCAAATATCATTCAATCATTTCTCTTGAAAATTTTCATGGAAAATTTTTTACGTACGGAAGTCATTAGAATGAAATAATAATAAAAATTATTGGCTTTAATTAAAATAGGATATTTTCATTTTAGTTAAGTTATATGTATATATTTAGTCTTTGTTGGGATATCAAACTATATAACATGTGACATAATATGTGACATGGAAATGTAATATATATTATTCACCTTATTAATCCAAATTAATTAATTAATCCCTCTCTTCCTTGAATTTTCAATTACATCTAAATAAAACGATTATTAATTAAATTTTGTTGGGTTGAATTATATTCATGTTAACCTACCTTCCAATAATCTTATCTTATGTATTAAAATATATTTTTTAATGATGGAATTGACAACAAGATTATTACCTTCAAATCTAGTTTTTGTTTTCTTTTTATGTATCTTATTTTACGAGGTCATTCTATTTTTAAGAAAATGTGAGGTTTTTAAATTTTGAAGGTCTCAATCCAAATACGCTTTAAATAGAAAATAATATTTTTACTTAATAGCCAAAATAATGGACATATGCTAACTTATTAACAATTAAACATGGAAGTAATTGTATATAATGTAACTCAATAGATAAGACGATATATTATAATATCAAATCCTACAGTAATATTTGACAACAAATGTTAGTGTTCCGTCAACAACGGTAAAAGATTTAAATAAACAGAAAAAAAGTTTTAAAAAATGAACTCTTCAACCATGAAAGGGCTAGAAAATGTAAAGAGAAGTGAAATAAGCATATGAGAACTTTCTATACTCCAATATCCGTGATTTTTCATACGAAGAAGTTATTTTCATTCAATGAACTATATTTTAATTCTTCCATTTGTGACGAGAGTGAAAAGCATAGAAATGTGTGTAGATCTCGTATGTTCAAGTATGATATATATTGTTGTTCTCATTCACGTTTTATTGAAAAAAAAAATTATGTAAATTAAAAATAAATGAATTAAAAAAAATATACGAACTTGCTAGAAGATATTGAAAATGAGAAGTTATGGTGTATGGTATTGGAGAGCAATTATTATATATGATATGATGATATGCTCTTATTTTCTCCATTTTAGAGATAAATCTCTCTCTAGATAGTTCCATATATATAAGCATTATTCATATATAAAAGAAAAAAAGCCAAAATTTGCTAGAGGGCCAGTTATGGTTGTATTGACATAATGTGCACAAAAATATGTGATACTTGAAATGCACCTAAATATTTTTCATGTTCATAAATGCTAACCGTGTGTATACGTGCACTCAAAATTCAGAATTTTATGTACTTCAACAACTTTTTTGCCAATAAAAGATAAGTTTTGATGAGAAAGGGAAGAAAATAAAAAGAAATTGCTGAGTTAAATGTTAGACTCAGCAAAGAGTAAGATTCAATGTGTCGTCCAATATAAACAAAGTGGGGAGAAGACATATCTAATCCAAATTCAAGGTATATCTAAAATCACACCTCCTTTACACAGCCAAATACATGGGAGAACATCAAAGTTAGAGACACATTTGGTACATTTATTTTTCAAACAAAATTAAAATTATAAAGATCAAAGTTCTTTTATTTTCCACCAACAAATATATAAAAAGGAAGAACAAAAGAAAAAGTTGATATGAAAGTTTATTATTTAGCCATTCCTTTTACGAAAAATAACCTATGGGAAATGCCGACTGATGTTGAAGGTATATATATATATATATATAAGACTTGGTTTTGGTCATGTCTTTTTTCTTTTATATTATTCCTTTTTTTTTTTCATATTTTTCTAGGTAATTGTAACGGATAGCAACTTTAGGGATAATAATTAAATGTATAACAAACATTGTTAAAAAATTTACAAAATATAACAAAGTATGTCAACGATAGACGGGCTTATATGAAAGATCACTAACGATATGGCTTATATATTATGCTATGTTTACAATTATCCTTTTTTTCCTTTATAGAAATACTAGTTCGGAAAATTATTGTAAATAGTAAAATTGTTGAAATATTTAGAAACATATAGTAATTATCCTTTTTATCAGTTTCTATCAAATGTCACTAATGAACGTTATTGATAGTACCAATAGATATACTGATAAAAGTCGGATAGGATTTGAAATTTTATGTATTGATTAATAAGAAGAGAGTGGGAAAAAGAGAGAGGAAATAAAAAGGAGAAGAGAGAAAAGGGTGGGTGGGTGTGGAAATTACAATGAAGCAACCAACCAGATGAAAAAGGCATAAAAAGATCATAGATTTTCTTTTGACTGAGAAATCTGACTGAGGTCTCTATCTTTTGGATCATGCCATTATTAAGAGAGAATTATAAAGTGAAAGCTAAAGTTGTCTCTTTGATCATTATAATTTCTGCTCTTTACTTTGCAAGAAGTTATGAGAAGATATAGTATATATAAAAACACACTCAACTTTTTGGGAATAATTAACTGCATTTTGCTTAATTAAAAGTTGTTCCAAACGTACTAATCTCTCTAATTCACACAATAATTCAATAAATAAGGTCAAAAAATTGATCTCATATACTTACACAAATTTAGGAGAAACACAACAACTTTAATATTCACTTTCTTTTAAATGAAAATTATCAAACAAATTATTTACTACCTTATAATAATAGGGAAGTACGTACGTTAAAAGACATCAATATTAAATACTAACAAATACATGTGACACTTTGGTGTGTATCATAGAATCACCTATCTTCGTGCATCTCTTCTCGTCATTCATATCTAAAGACTATTAAAATATTCTAAAAGGGAAAAAATCAAAAGTTTGATCATATGACAAGTTATTATTAAACAATTTGGTGGAATACACAAAGATAAGTGATGTCAGGATACACTCAAGTATTAATCATTACTAAATATACATAGGAGAATGTTGCATATATTTTTCTTTAGTAATTCATGTTATTCAAATATATATAGTTACATGTAATTCATGTATTTGAATATATGTTTAAGATTAATTTTAACAAAAGCCTCCTTGATCTAAGGATATATTAAGTGTGCTTCAACTAAACTTTTTGATCCATGCTTTCATGATTATATGTTAATATTTTAATTAGATGTTGAATATCAATAAATGTATAGTTGGTTTGGGAATGATAGTCATTTATGATAGTTTTATTAGTTAATCTTTAATGGTCGTATCTATTCAATATCTTACCGAGATATACATGTATGTTATAGATCAAGCAGTTTGTAGTTCAAATTCAACTCTGCTGTACTTTTAAAAAAATTATGAGGTTGGCACAAATTTGAATATAAGTATCATCAAAATTTTGATTTATGAGATTTCTAAATTATTTAAGTTTTGATTTTTTTAGGAGGATCTCTTTCCTACTTTTGTAAATATTATTAATTTTTGTAAAATTTTGATTTTTTCTATGTATATATTTAATAAATCTTAAAATTTTAATTTTATATTTAAAAGATATAACATAAGATCAAATCATTTGTAAAGTTTAAAGACCTACTTAACTAATATAAAATAGAAAAGATAAAAAAATTTAAACATTTTTTAAGAGTTTTTTAAGAGTTTAAGAATTGTTAAGGGCGTTGAGATAGTTATCATAAATTATGAATTGTAACTATCAAAAGGTCATAGTAACTTGCCTTTTGGAGTTCTTAATTGATTTTTTTTTAAGAAAGATTTGTAAAAAAAAGTATTACACATCTCAAAAAGCACACACGATTAGTGTCGACGAGATATTTCTCATCATTTTCCTCATTCTCTCGTTGAAGAAAAAATCAAAATATTATAATGCTACTGATTTTTTCTTTATGAACAATGATCATGTTGCACATAATTGAATGCTCCCCTTTCCTTTGCCCACAAAATTTGTTTTAAAAAAATGTCATATAACAATGTTTGAGATAAGTGCAACCTAATTGTTTTTCTTATTTTCTTTCATAAGCCTCACTACTATACTATCCAATGCAATGCCATTCATATTCACCAGCTTTAAGCTTAGAATTTTTATAGCTGTTTGGTTCAAATGTTACTGCTCTTAACTTTTTCTGAATCAAAATGTTGAATATAATTATTTGTCCATTCAAGTTAATGGTAATTTTTTAAGATTTTGCTTCAATAGTCTCCCTCCCTCCCTCTGCCCAAAAGTAACATTAAATCCAATCAAATATAAATCAGCTTTGTCTTTTTCTGCAATGAAGAAAAAAACTACAAGTTTGGAGTGAAGCAAAAACAAAGATAATTTTGCTGTGTTCATAGGAAAATAATGTCTCAGAATGTAGGATCTTTGTAGAGTCATAAAGAAATTTAAAAATGGGGTCAGGGCCAGCAGGAGAGTTGATGGTAGAAACAAACTCCCATCATTTTCCACTTCTATGAATCAAAATACTGAAAATTAAACACTTCAAATTTTACCAGAAAAGAAAATTGCTGTTCTTATAGCCATTCATTTTCTTGAAAGAAAAAAAACTAAGAATATGAAAATATCTCTTCAGATTTTCTAGTTAATGAGATTCCTTTACTTTAACCAATTTCATGGCAAGATCGAAGATTTGACATCTCTTCTATACGGGATGAAAAAGTTCATATTTTTTTGTTAGGTATGGAGACCGACTCATAGGCCAACAAGTCATAAATTTATTTGTTTAAGTAAATGGAGATCAATCCATATGGTTGACCATAGAATCATGACGCCTAAGAGACTGTTGTAAACTTGAGGAGGCATACCCTATAAAGGCAAAAAAATTATGTGGAAGTGTTGTACTTTTGTACATGCTTAGGTAACTAGTAAAAATAAATCTGACGATTCAAAAAGGGCCTGATTAATCACCGCATAAGTTAATTAGAAAATGACTGTTTTATATATGAAACCTACTTCAGAGATATTCTAAAACTCATCCTAAACTCTCAACTCCTCGCTCTCTTTAGACAATATTAAGTTAATCATCTGAGTGTTGGTGGCCAAGCATAACACAGGTGTGAGCTTTATCTTTACCTCTATTGTGCAGGGCATTCAGAATTATAAATTTACGGTTAGTACCAAATTTCAAAACCAACACTTCCATTTCCCAACAGCTTTATTTCTTAAAGCAACATAGGCCTGACAGAACTAAAATGATAGGCCTGACAGAACTAAAATGATAGGCTTGACAGAACTAATAATCAATCTCAAAAAGAACTCTCATAATCAACAAGAAACAAAGGCTTCAGATACCTACCGATGGCTTTTCTGTAGCCATTCTGATAACAAATAAAACTACTGGACCCTTTTTTTAATTCTTTCTTATATCATTTCAAATGGTCAGTTAATCATTGACCAAATGGAGCTAAGGCACCTGCATTGCTGTAATGAGATCTTCCCTATATCTTCGTTTTCATGTACAATGAAAGAGGTAAAGATTGAGAAAGCCACAGGTATAGACAAGCAATGATTTGACAGAAAAATGTATAAGAAAACAAAATGCCTACAAAAAACAGCTAAGGCATAAACATTACATGGTGGCAGCAGTCCTTAGCAGTTAAATGCCAATTTTACCTAGTAATAGTTGCTTCTCAGTATCAACAATCATAAATAGTCAATCTTTTCGAAGTCAGTTTCAAGGCTATGATAAATCAGATTCTGACAGATAAGCTTTTTTTCTGATCTATCCATGATTTATTAATCTGCACCACATAATTCTCTGTTCTAAAATAAGTTTCCTTTTCTTATTGTTATATGTTCTTCTTCTATTCTCCACTTACATTTCAAACTCTCTTTTTGATAGCATCCATGACACCAAGATCACCATTGAGACAACTTCTGCAAGAACAGCAAGAACCTTTCAAGTTGGAGGAATACCTTTCTGAGAGAGACTATTACTCAAGAAAGAGCATGAGTAGGGGAAGTGGTCTTGCCTGCAGTGGGGGAAAATTAGACAGCATTAGGAAGTTAGGAAAGGGATTTATGGAGATTAATACTTTACTGAAAAATTCGTGTAAGAAGCTTGTTTCTATCAATAGGAAGCAGCAAAATAAGGATTTGGGAAAAAATGGTTGGATTTTTAGTGTTGGCTGCAAGAGAGTTGCAGAATCAGACAACTTTTTGTCTCCCTGTAGCTCCCGGAAGACAGTCCATTCCGTTTCTGGAAAAGATGATGAAGAAACGCTCTCTTCGACAAGAAGACGACATGCTAATTCATCAACTTCAAACACTTTCCAAGCTCCAGAACCCTGCAACTGTCAAGCAGTGAAGGTACGGCCATTCTATTTAAGTTTTGGTCCAAATCTGTTCACATAGTTTTCAGATTACATTTACAACTTGTCCTAGACACCCAATTCATTAAAATCTATTTGAAATGCAAGGCATTTTTTTAAAAATCATATGTACGTTAAAAGAAATCCAAAATAAGCAGTCTATCATTTACAACTTTCTTTATGATTAACCATGTAACATTTTTCAAGTTGTTGAGAAAATTTAGTTTTCTTTTGAACTAACGACACCGAACAGGCTGCAGCAGGGAAGAAGCTGGTGTCTAGGAGTATGGAACCAAGTAAGCAACTCAGACCTGGACTAGACAATGATTTTCATCTTCCATGTCCATGAAGTTACCACACTATATACAGAGCCTCTAATGTCTTTCAAAACTTCAAAATGACATGAAAACAGGGAAGCGGAGTCTAATTCGAGCAAGACCAAACGATAATCGATTACGCAATGGCATTCCTCTACAGAAGAAAGTTCCAGAAGATTCAATTCTGTCGGCCACTCTCTGGGAGTTGCTTCTTTACTCTGCAGCGACGGAGAAAATAAGTGGCATAGAGACTGCAGAACTGCCGGAAATTGTAGCATCCAACCCTGCATCTCAGCTCCTGATATCCAAAAGGGTAATCCATCAAACGAAGCAACTACTTTTTAACTGTGTAAGGGAAGTGGTGGAGGCCCAATCCAAGCAGGGCAGTAGAATAGGTTCTGAAGAAGCTGGGAGGATCATCTGTGAGAAGGACGCAATTGTGAAAGAAGCAAATTTATCAAATTTATTCTTCTCAGATTACTTATCCTCAGCAGCAGAATGGAGAGATTTCAAGCCACAGAAGCAGCTTATAGGAACAGAAATTGGAGAATTCATTCTCGAAGAGATCGTTAATGAAGTTGTTACAGAACTAATTGATAATCTATGACCAACAACCCTTTGGCTTCAGTTATACAAAGATTCCAATGCACATTTGCCAGATTCAACATGCCAAAAAAGAAGAAACAAAACAAAAGGCATTCTACATAATTTAGTATATTAAATTTCCGAGCTATTCTAGCCCAAAAAAAAGAGAGTGGACCGTGTATGACAACAACTAATTTGAGTGAAGTCCAACAATTATGAGGTAAATTAGAGTAATTGACCGAGCTGATCTCAGATTAACGTGTACGAAAACATCTATGACTAGCCAAATACTGATTCTTTTATTGATATCAGTTAGCGTGCAATGCAGCAATAATAAAGATCTATATGCTCAAAACATTAGACACATGCATACGTATTAAACCATCAGTTCGTATCGTAGAAGCTTCTCTCAACTGATTCATGAACCTACTGCTTTTTGCAAAAGCCTAAACCATTTAACAAGCTCCTAAATATCTCTTAAACACTCCAAAACCACATATTCAGAATTGAATCATTTCAAATAGAAGACACATTGCACGACCTGAGATGTCTATTCAATGCGATTGTCGGCATAAAGTGATTCCTTCCGTTGTCCATTTCAGGCACAGTAATCCATCAAGCAATTAATTTGTCTTTCACCTTTTGGTTTTAGAAAGACCAGACAGGTACAATATGTTAAAATTTATCGACAGGAAAGGTTGAAACTCTGACCAAAAAGAAGAGAGAAGTATCGATCACTCTAAGTTCTATCAACCACGATGGGCTGTAAACACAATTTTAATGAACGGTGTCACAATTAGTACATTCTTCCAATTGTTTTTATTCTGTCTACGATTTATGCTGTAAAATCGTCTTCAAGAAAATTTCAATAATTGAACTTCTGTCAGTAAAAAAGAACCGCAAATAAGCAGCATTTGGATTTACTCTCTAACAGAAGTACAAAAGATGTTAAAGGGAAGACGCAACTTACAAAACCAGCTCGAAAAATAAATAAAATGGCTTCCAACCAAATGGCTGGTTCATCATATACGCCACTAACTCCTATAAGGAACACTAACAGAAGTATATATCCACTAACAGATAATGGAAGAATGATAACTGAGTCACCCTTCATCTCCTCTTCAAAAGAATCCTTTTCCAGAAGTTTTCCATCACCACCACTGGCTCTTTTTACCACATTGATCATGCTGGTGGATGACTGGCCCCTCTGAAACGTCGAAGAAAATTCCTGATATCAAGAAGAAAGAACTATTGAATTTCACCATCCTCGCCAAGCTCCCCATCTTCAAGTTCATCATGATTTCTACGGGAGCCATCTCGATGATCTCTCTTGTGCCTTCTGTGCCTATTCTCACTGTCTGATTCAGGTGAATATGCATGCTGCCAAACGTAGACAGAGATTTAATTTACGTTATCATTAAAGAAAACAAAGCCACAAGCATCTATGAGGACATTCACGTGCCTTCCTTGATTTTTTTCGGTCACTGCCATGTTTGCGGGACTTCTTAGACTCCTCTCTCTCATCTTTATCAGAAGCACCATCATCAGTGGCACTATGATGTCGCTTCCGATGTTTCCTATCTTTGTCTTTGTCCCTTTTCTTGTCTTCTCTGTAGACATGAGTATCGCTCACATCTACATTTTCACTATCTGTTTCATCCTTCTTGACCCGCCCCTTTTCTTTTTCACGTTCTCTGTCCTTCTCCTTACGCTCTTTTTCCTTCCGCTTCTCTTTTTCCTCTCGTTCTTTTTCCTTTTTAGCCTGTGAAAATAGAAGTTCTCTTCTCAGGAGGAGAAAAATTCCAAACAGTTGATCATTTAACTTTTGTTAAAGTTGTCGGGGAACCCATCTATATCTTAACAGAGGAATTGAATTACCAATGACTTTTTTTTTTGTTTTTGAAGTAAATTACCAAGGACTTTGGCATCAAAATAATAATAACTTTTTTGTGAGAAACTTATTTGAAGGAAAAACAACGGTCACCACGCTTGGTTTCATATATAAAATTAGATAAATAAAAGCTAAGCTATAACCACACAAACCAAGAGGCATTGTCGAAAAGACATCTCTAAGAAAATACACTAAAAAACCTTCAATGAACGACTCAAAAGTAGGATCTTCAAATTAATCAAGAATAAGAGAAATATACTACACCTTCTCCTCCTCACGCTTGCGTTCCTTTTCTTTTGCCTTTTCTTGTAAATGTGTGATGTGTTCCTCAAAAACTTCCTTCGCAAAGCTCTCTTCCCCGATTGATCTACGCCACAGCAGAAGAAAATGAAAGTCCAAATAGAACAGAAATTTGAGCACCCAAAAACGAAATTATCATAAATAATAGAAATCTTTAAGAGCTACCTATACTCTTCACTTTCTTCAAAAAGCTGTTTGCTATCCTCCCAGTTGGAAGAAGTTGTAATCTCCTGCATCACAGAAACAACCATTGTAGATCAGCTTTGCTGTTAGAGAAAACAGTCAGCCAAAAGTTGTCTCACATGCCATCAACAGTTCTAAAATACCTTGAGTGACTGGAGCAGTCCTGAGAAGTCATCAGCTAGACGTTGACGCCTTTTAGCTTCTTTCTCCTCCTTTTCTTTGGCACGTTCTAGTAAGTCCTCATATACAAGCTTCAACAAGGTACAAAGGGTATTATTAATAGCCCAAAACACACATCATGTTCACCGATGTGATTGCCAAAAACAAACCAAAGGATGTAATATTAAAGGTATAGACAATGCAGTGAAGTTTTTCACAGAAAGGAAGATTTATGGGGCCTAGAGTCAACAACAGGAATTTGGGAGTAAGAATGCATTCGCAGATGCAAACTCAGCGTTAGGCTTTCCAGGACTAATTTAACAACAGATATTTATAAGATTAAGTTTACACCTCCTGATCAGATATTATGAGCATTGTAGTTATCTCAACTTATGGGACCAAAATGCAATTTTTGTTTCAGGAAAATAGAAAAATGAAACAGTACAAATAAAAAACATTGACACCAGAACAAACAAGTTAACCATGTCATAAATCTTTAAGTAAAACCATATATTCGGAGGGAGAGGGAGGTACAGTTAGTGGATAGAAGGGTTAAGTAGTACCTTAAAATTTATATCTGAAACTGCAAGAGAACCACTCTCTTCAATGGCAGCCTTGAAGTCATCAAATGTCCATGATGAAGTGATGGTTATCTGAAAAGCATTCCCTTAAAATTAAAAATGGATTCTGCAGCAGCAGCTGTTAATAAAGATTTTGATCATACTACCTTCGCTGCCTTCACCACATCTTTTATCTGAGTTTTTTCTTCATGATACTGGAAGTTTGGAGAGAGAAGAGTGGTAAATGTGAGCTTGACAGTGAAATGTCAAAAGCAACTAGGCTTTAACAATAATACAAGGCAGACATCTGAACTAAAACATAAAGTTACGACAAATTACGGAAATAAAATGAGAGAATCCATCAATGCACTTTGAAACTATTTTTTAGGGATGAGAAAAATGCAGGCAGGAGGTCTTGGAATATTCTTTTCAGATTATAACACATATACCTTCAAATTTTGGGCGTAACAAAAAAGCTGGGGATCAGACGGAAATTCACAGAGCAACAAAATTTGTAAACGCAACAACTCCTATCATCTGCTAAGTTTAACAGTTGGTCCCCTTTCTTCAATGGGGTTTTTGTAGGCTTAGTTTATTTTGTATGCCCTTGTATTCTCTCATTCTTTATCCAATGTTTCTATCAATTAGACTATAGACTACACATTAGATCAAGAAACAGCAACTTGCTACCCCTCCCCACCTGGATTCTCATAAATCTGGATTCGATGAATCTAATTAAGAAGACTGTAGCCAAGTTTGTTTGATACAATTTCACAACGTAGTTATGTAGGCATAGTGTTAGACCTCCAATAATATTAAAATATAGTAAGAGAGAGAAGAGAGAGAAAGCACACGTAATTGGGAGTGTTAGCACTAGTTCTGGGGCACACGGTTAGTTAGGAGGGAAGGGGGAGGTTTAAATAGAAGGGAAAGCGTCTGTGAGAGGGGGGATTCATTTTGGTGAAGTGCTGTTCATCCTGAGAGTAAGGATAACAGAGAGAGATTTCATTTTCTTCTTGTTACTGTAATTTCGTTTCCAGATTGATACTTCATCAATCTGATATTGTACTGAATCTCATTTTAGCAATTGAATAAAGAACAATCCTATCAGTGTTCTATCACATAGCAAGCACCATTTTTCAATTGCATAGGCCAAAGTTCTCGTTCATTGTTTTGAATGGATGGGAAGATCCGAAGATCTTCCTTCTCCGATACTAAAGTTGCTGCAAATTAAAATGTTGAAAACTAAACATTAAGAGTGTGTTTGATCCAAGGAGTTTGGAGTTGTGAACTCCACTTCTTGTTTGGCCCAAGAAGCTTGTGGGTCTTACTACTAAAAATTCAATTTTATACCTTATCAACTCCTACATTGTCTGCCCCAGGAGTTCACAACTGCCTGCCTAAACTTTATGACTCCATACTTCTCAATATCCCACCCCTTACACCAAACACCTCCTAAAACGTCAGGAGCGGCTTTCCAGAAAAAATCACCTCTAAGGGGGCATTTGGCACCAAGTTGGGTTGGGTGGGTAAAAAAAACGAACCACTATTGGGTTCACCAATAATTTAAATATTACCTCCTCATTCGCGTCAACTCTCCAACTACTTCCCTACTATAATAATTACCAACTCAACTTTACGCGTCAAACGCCCTAAAGGGAATAATAATAGCTTTAGAAAGTTGGTGGTCTCATGTTATTCTCAATCATCAAAAGAATTTCTACCAGAAAAGGGACTTGAGGACAAACGACGTGCTAAATAGTAAATACCTTTATTCACAGTGCATTTCCAGGTATATCTACTCCCGCAGTATGTTAAATATTTTTTGTATATAAGCGTAAGATATTGGATAACATATTCCATGGAAGAAGGTTGCAAAGGAAATTAAGTGTGGAGACGCGAGGAGAAAAAACGCACAGTAATACAAGATGATAACCTTATTCTCCAAATCCTCTAGAACATCCTCAAATAAGTCCTTTGGTGTTGAGCCAGATGTATTTGAAGCAACAGCTTGATACTGAGGCAATTCCTTAACCTAGCAAAAAAATAAATAAATAATATAAATAAAATAAAAAAGTAAATAAATCAATCAGGAAGGGGCGGAAAGGTTCCTAATCCAAATGCCAATGCACTGCAGCACATTAAAGTTCTGTACCTTCAAACAGTAATCACGCCAGAAAGTTTTAGCAGTAAAAACACCAGCAGCAATGTGTTCTTCCATGAGTTTGCGGAACTCGTCACGGTTTTTTCTTTCAATTCGTCGAACACGTTCCTTCAAGTGGTTAAACTCGAATGTCAGTGTCCTATGTCCTTGACAAGATTAACTATCATAAATGATAAAATGAATTGTACAGTAAGACCTTCTGTATCTTCTTCTGATCCTCTTCCTCTTTTTCCAAGTCACGTATATAGTCCTGTCCCAACCAAAATACAGCATAGAATTTAAGTTTGAATACACAACCAGAAAATCAATTCAAATCAAATCAATTCAAATCAAATCAAATCAAAATAAAAGGTGTGCCTGGAAAATAAGCAAGCGATCAAGTTTCTCAAGACGTGAGCATCTTTCATCATCTTCCAACCGATCTTGTACTTTTCGCCACTGGCTGCTAACCTAAACCACAGAAGACAATCAAGAGAACAAGCGATAATAAGGAATAGGTAAATCTAATTTTATATATCCCAAATCCTTGAGGAAAATACCTTTATGTAATCACATGACTCAAGGAATTTCCTATATTCAGCAATATTTTTCTTGTGCTCCTCTGCAGCCCTTTCTTTTTCCTGAATTTAAGAGAGAATGTTGGTGTGAATGAATGTTCCATTTACTGGAGAAGGATAATGTCAGACTTTCTACGTAAAAGAGGTTATAGTATCAGGTTATCAAGCTAAAAAATATGTTTTTCCAGTTCAGCTATTAGCCATTTTTGGTAAGTTCTTCATGTAGTCAATACAATTTCAATTTTTTTTTACGAAAGGCAAAATTCTTAGTCACTTTTTAATTTCCCTACACTACCGCTGGCTCACACACAAACCTGCCCACATACTAATTCATGCAAGTGCATGAATAACTAAATGATTCCTACCTTCCTCTCAAGTTCCACTATGTAGCTTTCGAAAAGATCCTCCCGGTCTCTAGAACGTTCAACAGCTTTAAACCGCTCATCATTCTCAAACATACTAACAGCTTTGCTGTCCCACAAAAAAATTGAAAGGAAAAACTATACAGTCAAACGGACTTTACAAAGTCGTAAGATAGATAAATAATGATAACCAAAAATATAACTAAGCAACCAACCTCCATCTGGTAGACGATGTGAGTTCCTTAGACTCCTGAAAGAAAAATGCATATGCAAGCAAAAATCGGTATCTCTAACAATATTAAATAAGAAGAATGGAAAGAATATGACAGAAAAAATTGTCTGCACAAACTTACTTCCAACATCTTGGTGAACTCCTCGCGAGCTTTTTTCTGTCTTATGCGTCTTTCTTCAGCATCCAATTTTTTTCTATGTCCCAAATACTAAAAACATAAAATTCATCAAAATAATCATTAAGTATGGTCTGCCTTTGTTGCAAAGAAAAACTGCAGAGAAGAAAGGGTGAACAAGAGCACTATTTCATCTTGAACATTTCAATGAAAATCATTGTAGTCCAATCATATCAATACCTCATGAAATGCTTGCTTCCGCTCACCAAGAGTTTTCAAGGCGCCATATCTTTTATCATTAATTATTTCTCGCATGGCCTGGTCAGATTGGATTAGCATGCAATAAGAAGAAAATTGAAAAAATGTAGCGTGAACTTGAAAGAAGTTTTAAACCAAACAAACCTGCTCCCACGTCCAATCAGACTGAACATTTACCGATTCCAGAAGTGCTTTAAATGCATTCTTTGCCTCCTGATGTTAAAAATATATTTTAAATAAGAAAATAAATACACTAATAATGGAAACAAATGCACAAGCAAATATATCGACAGTTTACACCCTTGGAGCAGTGAATCAATTAAACCCAACATTATGTCAAAAGAACATGTTTTTCAGAAAGTACCTGCTTGTTGGCAAATACTAATGGTTCATCATCAGCAGATTTTTCCTCCAGAACGGTTTCATTAACTTTTCCTGCAACTGCCATTCCCTTCCTTGCTTCCTATCATGACTCTAAAATATTATACTGAAAGCTAGTTGACAACTATGAGCCAAATTCAAGTTGAAAATAGTTGGTAGATGAACTAACCAACTTAACCTAGCTTATTTATTCAAATTTAGAAGTAGAAAGATCTTGTTTTAAAATAAAGTTTCAGAAAAGAAAATAAACAATATATTTCATCAAGCAAGATGCATTTTAATCTCCTAGAAATTACCTCAATGTCTTCTGTGGAAGTCCCATCGACAGTATTTTTGACATCTTGAGAGGCAAGACTTTCAAAAGGAGTTCTATTAAAAAAAAAAAAAAACAAAGTCAACGATGAACAGAACTAATTGGTATAATAGACGCATTTGAAGCTGCTATCCAAGGAAGAGTGGATGTGGAAACTATATCAGCAAGACTAGTGCATACACTGACGAAGCATTGGCATGGACCACAGCAGGGGGACCAGTACCTCCAGAAGCAGCAACAGATTGAGAAGAAACTGTTCCAGACACACTAGTTGTTGAAGCAATGGGTGTGCCAGTAATGGCTGATGATCCAGTAACCATCACTGAAGGAGAATTGGATACAGAAACAAAAGGAGTGACAGCAACTGGACTCGTTGCAACCCCAGATACCGAAGGAGAAATGCTAGAGTTAACAGAAGAAATTGCTGGTGTTTCAGCGTGGGAGAGACCCGCAGCAGGTGTAGGTTGAGGTGCCGTAACAGATATATCTGTTTGTGTTCCTTGGGTGGCTTCTTTCTGAGCCTGCTCACGAGCCAACTGCAAGCAAATCTACAAAGTTAGATTGAAAGCCAAGATATCACCTTGAAAGAAAATATGAGGAGAAAGATATGAGAGTGATTTAACCTTCAATTCTTCTGGCATGGTCCATTTTGATTCCTTCGTCACCTTATTGTAATAGTACCTATTCCAACCATGCTAAACAATTTAGAGTGCATGCTTAACCATGAAGATTAAAGTACGAAACACACTAAAAAACTTGAATATGTGAATGTGAAAAAAGACAAAAGAACCCACTTTCTTCCATCTGGAGCAGTAAATTCCTTCCACACGGTTGATGCATCGGCCCTCTGTAACAATTAGTTGAATCAGAAACATAGTTATATTTTCTTGGGAAAAGAAATCCGAGCTAGTTGTAAAACAATGAAAATACAGAGAATTTTAAAGATGTGATACCAATATTAAAGTACAAAAGAAGACAATAAAAAAAATAGTTGAACAAAATATCCGACAAAAAAACCTTTATACCTTAATAGAGAATGCATATACAAAAAATAAACACAAAGAAGCTGACTTATACATCCCAAGATATTGAATATGAATGACAAGAAAATATTAGAAAAGCATATCTATGACTGTGAATTTTGTCTAGGGAAGCCTTTTCTTCAACATTATAGGTACAAATAACAGATGATTAAAAAAAATGACATTTACCTCAAGTGGTGTCATAAGTTCCAATGGCTTCTCCCAACTAGACTGTTTGGTTTTTTTATTGTAATAATATCTGGAGAGAGAAATATCATTCCAGTAAGAAAAATCAAGAAACTTGTGGAGTGCTACAAACAGCGTTAAAATCATTCATACAACCTGCAGAGTAACTATTAACAAATTACCCGTGCGTAGCCACAACATCAAGTTGACAAATATTTGAACTTGGATTTTAAGAAACCTAAAGGCTACAACCATAGTGATAAATACAACATTACCTTCTTCCATCAGCTGATGCATGCTCTTGCCAATCAGATGACAACTGCTGATTGAACACAGGAGCATTGGCAGCCTGATGTTACAAATGGCATGAAAAATCCCCATCAGGGTTCAGAGATCAGTATCTTAATAGCAGTGAGAAGCTAACATTAGAAATCGGTGTTAATTTCTCAGAGAAAAAATGCTGTACCACTCCTCTTTTAAGAAAAACGGA
Organism: Cucumis hystrix; assembly: GCA_025688845.1. Lineage (NCBI taxonomy): Eukaryota > Viridiplantae > Streptophyta > Magnoliopsida > Cucurbitales > Cucurbitaceae > Cucumis > Cucumis hystrix. Next base: position 1,683,876 of record CM046889.1, read on the forward strand.
TCTTTACCTTTTGTCCAATCTGGACATTACAGATAGAAATGTGTCTGCCTTACAGGCTTATAAAAGATATACCACTTAGAACTAATTACAGACCCGATGTAATTGCAAGAAGATTTTGAAGGGAAACACCAAGAAGAATAATGTAATTTAGCGAAAGCACTCAATCAAACTCTTTCTTTCTTGTATCACAGATAAAAAATAATTGCTTTTATGACACTAAAACAAAAAACTTCAGCCCTTCTTTTGAATCAGTGACCTAAAGCAACCAAAGCTGTCAAAAAGAAAAGCAAAAAAAGGATTCTAAAATCTATATGTAATCTTATCAAAAACCTACCATTACTTAAAATTTCTTACAATTAACTGATAACTCAATCTTAAATAATATAGGTGACGAAAAAGTCAATGAAACAACACTCCACCACACGATGAAACTGCCTACAATCTTCGATTGGGCTCATTTCTCTGATAAAGTATGATACTATTCACAAAGCAATGCCGCTTTGGGAGTCAAATTATCAGGAGTTTCCAGAGTCTCCAAAAGGCATAAATCACTAGTTGTTTTGTAAACCATATTAAGCACCAGTTAATTAGGCCAAAATGCATAACCCCCCCCCCCCCCCCCCCCGGTTCCGCCCACACAACTCTAGTTTTTTCCACAAATACTCACTCAGGGTCAAAACTTTCCCCTACTTATCAAATGCATCCCTACCGTCATCTATACTTTCCTAAGACCATTTGTCAAGGCCTTGATAAATAAACCAACACTTTCAATATGTTAAAAGAAGAGAAATGGCAATTACAAAGTACGATAAAAAAAAAAAAACAATAAATTGAAGTCCATCGCCGGCATGTTTTCATACAATATCAATATCAACTCTCCAATCAATGAATATAGAAAAAGAAAAAAGCAAACAAGGAAAGCTGAACATACTGGGTTTACAGCAGAAACAGAAGAATGCTGGTTAGCTTGATCGATTGGTGAGACAAGGTTTGTAGTCTGGCTTGCAGAAGACAGCCAAGGTTGGCTATTACCAACACTAACAGGCGCATGCATTTGTGACATTGGCTGGAACTGAGAAATGAAACCAACATCATTGGGTGTCAGTTAAAAGTGGATAGAGAATATACTAGACAAAAAGAATAATAATAATAAATAAATAAATGTATTCTTGAATTGACAGAAAAAGCAAGTAATCAACACGTGAAATTGGGGATTACAGTATATGGTGAAGAAAGAGGTAGTCCATGAGCACCCAAGCCATGCATATGATTATTTGGTGCAGCCACATTTTGCTGGGACTGAGGCGGAACAGAAGTAAGCGGCCTTGTCTGAACATAAGGCATTTGAATGGGCTGGGACGAAGGAGTGACATAGCTGGGATGGCCAGGTCTTTGCACTAACTGCGGCATTGATTGAGGATATTGATGTGGCTGGCCTTGACCAGCTGGCACTCCAACATTTGATGAAGATATATTCTGCCCTGCTAACTGAAACTGTTGGGCAGATGATGAAATGAATGCCTGGCCTGGTTGAGCTGGGATAACTGGTCGAAACTGCAGCAGAAAGATCTAAGAGACTCATACCAACTCTACGGACATAAAATAGAACATAGACTTCACCAAATATCAGTACAAACAAACCCGGCAAGAATCAGTGAACCATGATTTTATAGTATGAACGCCCATGAAAACAACCAAAAGAGCCAAACACTAATACACCAACGAGGAAAGGGAACAGTCCCAGGAATTTTTTATATTGTGATAATAATTGGACAAACAAACTAAATGTCTGAGCTTAAGTAAGCAATAAAATGTATACAAGTACTTCTGTGTATAAACGCTCACACGTGCATATAAAGAGCTAAAATCAGAGATGTCTAGAGAGAACTAAGAGAAGGTTTTGTTACCTGTCCACCTGAGGACTGAGACAGATTTTCCATTTCAGAGCATAACCAAGTGTCAAGCTTTGAGTATAAAAAAGGTAACAAGAGTTCAAAAACCAACAGATCAGCAAGCTAACTCTCAGATGAAGTCCACGAAAAGCAAAAAATGGAGACCAAACTGCAAACAGTTTAGAAATGTTAGCTAAGAAATAATTAGTTGGATCCGAACCTATGTCCAGTTCAAAAAAATTATATAATTTCAATTTTCCAAGAGTAGTTTCTTGGACGATACTGATAGAATCGGACCTTAGCCAACCGGCAAGAGAACTTAGATTTCTGTCAAAATTTTGTACAACCGAAGATCTCAATGAGTTGCTTATGACGCAAAAGGCCTTATGGTTAGGCACAGAAATGAACAGTAGCTTTTTAATATGCTTGAGTGTTGCAACCAGCTTAACACACCTAACGGAACAATCTATCTAACCCTACAATATTTGAGTGTTAAAGAAACTCAGAAAATTAATTCCTAGTAGGCAGTCATCATGATTGAATCCATCACCTTTTTAATTGATTATTGAGAATATGTCTAAATTAGACCATGAGGACATGGGTAAACAATTGAACATCTATCCCATCATCCTTCTCGTTTCTTATACATCCTAAACCTCCAAAATCCTAACTAGGTGAGAGGAAATACAACAACCGCCCGCAGCGCGAGTGAGAATATCACCGCACTCTTCGCTCTCAAAATTAACAATCTCCAAGAAATCTCAATAATACCGTATAACCAGAAAATTGGCATGATGGAAATTTCAAGACAAGAGGGATACAGAAGAACAATGACAGACCATTCCCAAGAGACATAAGTTTCCTATCAAATAAGTGACGGGAAATACAATTAACTAGACTTCACTTTCTAGAGGTAACCCGCGGTTCTCTTTGAGAATATAAACAAATATCAAGATTTGTGAAGAACCCCAACTGCTCGTTATACATGTTCTTTTTGTCAAATCCATTTCCTTTGCCCGATTGTTTCTCGGAAACTAGGTAGAGACGATGCAGAATCCAGTTCACCAAAGGGCCTAAAGAAAAAGAGAGAAATAGATAACTCACAGTTAGGGGTGTTGTTCGAAGTAGCGATGGGGAGAATGGTGGCGCCAAAATGAATACTGGTAGCAGGAAAGGAACCGGAGTGGTCGGATCACGGTGGGTTAAATCGAGTTTTTTAGGGTTTAAGCGAAGAAGTGGCAGAGGGTAGACGAGCAATTGAAAGTCATTGAGAGAGTAGGACGTGCGGGGTAAAGATTGGAAGGGGTTCTTCGCGGCTAAAAATTATTTACTACGTGTCCAAATTAACCCTTGGAGTTGTAATTGTGAATTTGTGCATAGTTCACATTCGCCAATCGTTATATAAATGCCATCCCACACTCGGAACCACCGTTCGTCGGTCAAACCTTTTGCAAGCTCTATTTGTCCGATCTTTGTGTTTTAAATATCAAATTATGATTTATAAAAAAAGAAAAACAACATGAAGAAGAATGTTGGTAATAATTGGAACAAGGAGGAGGACTAAAGAATTTGTTAACTATCTAAGATTATAATAACAATTTTTTGCTATATAAAATACTATTTAATAGACGTCGGTTAGCTATAACTTGCTTATCGTCCCAAACACCACCTAAAAATTAAGAAATTGGCTCACAGTACCAGGGTCGATAAGGTGTAAAATAAATAATTTTATTGGTGGGACGCATAACTCTTTCAACCAAATAAAGAGTAAAGTTAACAAATCTCTACTTTTAAACTTCTTAGGCCGCCACTTCCCTACTATTGGTTCTAAAATCCTTGGCCAAATGCACATTTGGCCTAAAGAGTTTGGAAGTAAAAGTTGATAATATGTATTTGTGAACTATTCTCCCCGTTTGGTCCAAGAAGTTTGTGAGTTTCATAATTGAAAAACATCAATTCTATACTTTATCAACTTCTTAATTTATAGACGATAGAGTTCACAACTCTCTAGGTTTCATAATTCTTTACTCTTGAGTGATTTACCCTTGCTCCAAACACACATTAATTCTTATAAATTAGACTTTAATGTTTGGTTTGGTGGTTGTTTTGTTTTTCCAACTAGTCAAAAGAAAAAAAGAAAATCAATGTGGGTAATAGTCTCAAAAGCAGTTACATTATAGAAATTTCATTGAATAATTTGTGCAGAAAGAGTGTAACAACTTTTAGAAAGAAGAAAAAGATCAACTACTTGTTCAAGTCTAAATTATAAGTTGTGGATGATGCATAAGGGAGTGGGAAATCTCATTCCACATAAGCTGGCAAGAAAGGGGAAAAATCAATTTAATGAGCATGGAGTATATTTAACCATTCATCAAACATGGTGAGATTTATATTTCTAACAAAAGTATATAAACAAAAATTCACAAACCTTATTTTAATTCAAGATAAGGTAGTATATAACGCAAACTAATCAAAAGTTTGATCGGATGAAGCAAAAAGTTTAAACTAAGTTCACACATGTAAAAGCAAGGCAGATCCTGTTCCCCAGGCCCCCAAAAGTTTATTCTTCTTCATATTTCTCTTTACACTGTTCGTTTAGAAACAGGGGAACTAATCAAACTATCATCTCGAACCGCCGTCAATTGCTTACAAGACAAATTACAAAAGAAGTTCGTCGTCATCCACCCTCCAAACCCAGATTTATTCTTCTTCAACTTACAATTCTTCTCATCATCTTCACTCGTACACTCTTTGTACGCCGCAAGAAAAGGGTCTTCAGCGCCCCCATCTTTCTGCAGCTTCTTGTTGCCCTTTCTCGCCGGAGTACATGGCGGTGGCTGCAGCTGCTTCTTCAACGGGTCGTCGTCGTCACAGAAGCGGTGGGGTGGCGCCACCGCTGCTTTGCACACCCCGGGCTTATTCTCCCACGAGAAAGCCACTCTACCTCTTGAATGGGTTTTGTTGTTGCAGGCCATTGCTCAATGTTGATCGGATTAATTTTGGGCGTTTTGAAATGAAAGGTGGCTTTGTGAGTTTTGGGTTGGTGGTTTTATAGGTGAAGGCCTTTTGTATTCAATTGGTTTTTTATGTATATTTTCTTTTTTGTCCCAAACGGCAAAGGGTTCGCTAAGGACAGAGAGATGAAGGAGTGGTGGCTCTGTAGAAAACTAAATATTAAGCTTTAACTCGCCATCAACCTCTAACTTTCAGGTTCATAATATAAAATACAAATTTACTAAAACATGTTACAATGATATAGTTTTGTCTTATGAAAAATTCGAAGTAACAAAAAGAAAACCAACGACTAGAGTGGAAGAGTCAGAGTCGAAAAGAGGATTCCTCACTTATTTCTCTCATTCAAAACCGTGCATGAGACTTTCATCTCTCACGGCTCTTAAGCTAAGTGAATTTGTTATTTATTTTATGTAATATATTTAATTATTTATGATTATTTACAATCATGCTCTTAGGATTTAGAAAAAGTGCACTATATAAATTTTCTAAACATAAAAATACAGTTTATTTTGCAATTTTTTTACATTTTTATACTTTTTATTTTGTTGATTTTGTAACATTTTATACTTATACATGGGATTCAAATAGGTCTAACTCTTGTTTAGGTCAACTCGTCTTTTTTAAAATGTTTTAAAGCTCAAAAGAGTTAACCTTACGTCTCAATCACAACTACATACATGTTTTTGAGCTCATCTATTGATTTTGCTAATATTGCTCCGTTAAGGTCATAATCATAATGTCACGTATTTGTTGTTGAGGATCCCTTTCGTGTATGCATAGTGATATGTTATTGTTTACTCCATAGCATAATTCACATTCATTTTTTATTTCATCTAGAAAATATAGTGTTAAAAAGTAGATTATTTGAGAGGTATATAAAGAAAGTTTATAAATTGAGTGATCGGCCAGGTTTGTATTAATTGATCTTCTTCACTCCATGTATTAGCTTATATATATATATGGTGGGAACATCAAATTCTGAAACTTTCAAACACCACCAATCTTTTATTCATCTATTGCCAAAAAAAGATGTTCATACCCATAAAATGCAATTACATGAATACTCCATTTCAATCAGCACCAAAATCCTACGAACAAATCAAATTTTAATTAATAAACATCATGATATGTTTACAGAAACTCGTATGAAAAACAAACGAACAATAATTTGCAATTTGTTTTGGCTTGATTATTCAACCCAAAATTAGTTATAAATCTTCATTAAAAAAATAAATTGTTGACGAATTCAAAGGCATAGGGAAGAGACAAGGTGGGGAGTGGACTCGGTAGAGACGAGACAAACAAGCAAAGCCATATACTATACAATATGATTTACATTCATTTTCCATCTAATGAAAACAAAAACACATCTCTTAATCAATTCTCCAATATGTCATTTATATTTTATAATATGTTTTTCTTATGTTTTAAAATCCCTTAAAAGTCTTTTCCCATAGCATTATTTCTTCAATTCAATCAAGATGGTGCTTTTTCATTTGTATATACATTATTAGGATCTGTTTTTAATTAATTAATAGGAACTTTGATTGTATTATCAACAATTATTTCATTGAACAAAAAATTGTGTAGCTTCATCTCGAATATTCATCCAATGAAAATTTAGTTTTGTTTTAGGTTGGTTCTTATATACTTTTGGGAACATATTGTTTGTTTAATATAGATTTGAACTGGTGGCCTGACACTTATCTCTTTGTTGACTGATTATATCTATCCTATATAACCCGTAAACACATTGGAGGTGTCTAGGGTAAGTATGAAACAATGAGGAGTAGAGAGTTATGAAGTTTATGAAGTTGTGAACTTGTAATGAGTTGATAAAATACAAAATTGATGTTTTTTTTTTTAATGTTATGAAACTGACAAACTTCTTAAACCAAACAATAAGTGAAATTTAAATATTACTCGCTAATTTATTTTAAACTTAAAAATAAATATATTATGTTACATTACATATGATCATTATCAAATCAGTCAACCATCCAAATTCGTACGTTAATACACAAACGTGTATTATATTTTTGAGGACCGTGTTTGAAGGTAACTTTTAAAATTAAAAGTAGGATGATAAACTTTGTTTGTTTGTGACTTTGTTCATTCATTTATTTACTAATAATGAGATGAGACTTTAGGAGCTCAAACAAATGAGAAAGGGCCAATGTGTCACGGCAGTTTCTGATTTGACTACCTCCATATATTTAATATGCTTCGTTACTAACTAAGAGGAACTAAAGACTTTTAACATTATATTTATTTATCTTGGAATAAAAGGAATAAATAAATAAAGATGCCGTGCACTACAAACCTTTAATTTTAGTTCAATGTTTCTATTATTTATTTGAATTTCAGTTTTCTTTTATAGATTGTACATATCTTAAATTTAAAGATAAATATTTTAGGGCAATAGGTAAGTATATATAGCATTGTGTTATAAATAATTGCTTGCATTGGTAAAATATGGAAAAATTATAAGACAATCCATTTATTCTATAATCACAAAGTTAATCTTGAGCATCCCATTTTCCAATAAAATAACACAACTAGAAGAATTTAAATTATTTACCATAGCAAAATTCATCCAATATCTCTATAATCAATTTAAGTTTTTTTATATATATATATATATATTTTATAAATAGTTTCTTTTTTTTTTCATCTCTAACCATTCTTCTTATGAATATAAGTCTACCAACAACATGATCTATTAGTTGTAGACTTTTAATAAAAATATGATTAACTAAACTACTACTTGGAATATGATCCATCACATATGGACTTCAAAGTATAATCTAAAATTTGTTATAATTACAATATTTTGAATTTATTACATTTAGTGGATATATTTGCGATAAACCTAACCAATTGTATTACATTTAGATTTACAAATATCATTTTTTTTTTATTTGGTTGCTAAAAGTGTTTTTGTGTATGATTGTGTTTCTCGTTGCTTATTATTTTGTTACCATTTTTTTTTCTCGAAATTATAACACTACTTTTGAGTTTTATTTATAATTTTTTTGGTTTTGGTTTGCTATCTACACTTTATAAATGTTTTTAAAATGGAAATTGCAATTGGTAGCTTTTTTTTTAAATAATACATGACATGTGGTTTTAAAATTTAGCAAATACGATAACAAAACTTTTCTAAATATTTTCAGTATTAAATTTGTTATTATTCTCAATTTAGCATTGAATAACGTATTTATTCTCTTTTATTAGAGTTATTTTAGAATGTTATATAACAAATATGATGCACAATTTTAGAATTATGCAAATAAGGTAAAATTCTTATTTTTTACAATATTAACTACCTTTCATAATTTTCATTCTCACACTTTTTTAAGCCACAATGATCATTTCTCTTATGTTATCTGCAATTCGTTATTCTTCGTTCTACTTCATTCGGTAGATTTCAACTGTTTGTCAAGTTGTTTAAAACTCACAAAAAGATGATTTTTCTTATTTTGATTTTGTCATTCATTGTTATTGATTTCAATTTCATCCCGATGGTTTTATGAGTTCAATTAATTTTAGTATTTTTCAACGATTTGAATGAATTTTTAAGTTTTATTTTTTATTTTGAAGTGATGTACTACTATACTGCTATTAGGAATCCACGAATTATTTTATTTTCTATTGTATTAAATTTCGACTTTAACATATCAATTGCATATTAATTGCAATACGGTATATAGTGATTGTTGATATTAGGAAATTAACTTCACGATCTATGATTATTCTCTGATTTCTTCAATGTGAATTTTGGAGTTGAATTTGATTTCAATTTTTTTTATTTACGTTTGTTTTGTCTTAGTTTTACTTTAGTTGGTTGATATACTTACTCATGATTTTAATTTTTTCAATATTTTTGCAGTTATGGTTAATTATACAATAAAATTTATATCAAACGTGTATCAGTAATTAAGACATTTGTGCCATTTTTACCAACAATAAATATATTTATAACGGGAAAGATGAAAACAAATACAATTGAAGTGTACTTGAAAAGTTTTTCTTATTTAAAAAAATGAGTGAACACTATTATTTAATTATTTTCAAAATACAAACACACGTACACATAGGCTTCTAAAAAGAGAGAGAAAATAAAATATATACATCAAAACAAAAATAGAGATTAAGCGAAGCACTTACGTGATAGCGAAAAAAGTACTCTTCTTATAATATTGGGACGTTTAACACCATTTGTGGCGGAACCACCATTAATCGACCGGCTGTTCCTACATTTCTTGTAAGCTTCAACAAACGGATCGGTCTTCTTCGAATCATCCGATTTACAGCACCCGAATCCAAAAGACGATGCAGAGCCGTCGGAATAAGCTTCAAGCCACAGAAAATCCTTCGCCATTCTCGCACTCTCCGCCCTGCAACGTGGAGGAGAATAGGTAATCAGCCCACTGTAGTCGCCGGAAAGTCTAGCACTCTCCGATCGGCATGGTGGCGAAGGCAATTTCAACATAGTCGTCTCGATTTCGAACAAGCTTGCGGTGGGGCTTGGTTGCGATTGCGGCTTCGGAACGCCAGGCTTGGCTTCCCAAGAGAAAGGTACGTTGGTTTTCGTTGGAAGGAATTCGAAGTCAATCTCTATTGGACGAGAAGTGGCCATGGCGAGTGGAGCGGTGTTGGATTATATTTGATGGATTTGTTTGTGTTTAAATATGTAAAAAATGGGCATTTTGGGGGAAATCGAATGCTGATTATCTGCATAAGAAGATATCTATATTAGCTATCGGCAGATGTAATTGGGCTTTCAAACGTACAGAAATTGATAGATGATGAACTTGTTGTAACGAACCGAAATTAACGAATCCAGTATTTTGAGCATGTGGTTTCAGTGCCAAGTTATCCATTTTTTTAAGGGAATTTCTCTTTAAATGACACTCAAATATTTATAACGGTCTATTTTGCTATGATATTACTAAATATTTTTAGTCTAGGTTAAATTACACAAAATGTCCCCAAATTTTATAAATTTGTGTAAAAAATATCTTTAAACTTTTAAAAATTTAAAAAATGATTAATACTCTTATGCTCGATTTTATATGAAAATCGTTGAAATTTTGTTTAAAAAATATAATTCAACTATTAAAATTTACATCAAATTTATCCCAAACTAAACTTTTAAATTAAAATCATAGTTTTAGAGTTATTGGACTATTAACATGGAAGGATAAATCATGAAACACAACTAATCTCAATAGTTATTGTTGTAATTAACGTACATTTAATTGTCAAATAAAAACCGTATTTGACTATTAATACCCGATATATCAACGTGAGATTTTTTTATTCGAATAATTGTTGTTTTAGTATGTTTTAAGAAAAAAATTGTTTTAATTTTTCTTTAGATTTTGTGGAATTTTATGTTTTAACCAATGTTTGAAATATGGGTGTTGATTGATATATGAAAATCTTAATTTTAGAGAAATGTTCATTTAGATGGATATTTTTAAAAATATTATAAAAACAAAAAATTCAAAAATATACTTGAAATAGTGAATAAATATTTTATTATTTTTAAATAACTAAACATGTCTACTATTTATCATTTTGATGTTTACTTTTTGTGATTCATGAAATTTTTTACGATGTAATGAAAATACCAATTCATTCCCCTCTATCGATATTGAACCCGTGAATTTATGCTATGATTTTAACTTAAAATTTTTGTTTTTATTCTTATTGCTAAAAAATTTTGTGTGAAAATTGGATTAAGGAGAGTATTTTCTTTTAAAACCTTTTTTAAGTTTAAAAGTATTTATGAATTTTTTTTTAACCGTTTCGTTTTTTAACCCTTTACAAAAGGGCATTTTTTTTCCCAAATGACAATTTTTATAATTTAGTCTTTAGTTTGTTATTTTATATTTGAAAACAATATTTCATTGTAATCGTATAATTTAAATTTAAAATAATTGAAAGTAAGTGTATTATAAGATTTATGAAAGTGACTAACAATTAAGTGATTCTAATTTTTGGAGTCGTCGATAATTTCAAAATAAAGTCGAAGTGTTTTCACTTTTACTATTGAGTAAGATACATTTAAAACTATTTTAGCTATATTATTAGGTCTTTTGAAATTCAAATACTACATAGAAACTGCTCTTTAGATTTAAGAACAAAAGATAAAAAAATTTACTATTTACTTTTTAATTCTAAACTTTATTAAATAAATATTTGAAAATAACCTTTCATAAATTTACTTTTTTATATCAACAAGTGTCTAGGTCAGCTCATACCCATCTCCATTAATCACTCGAGATAAGCTGTCTAACTCCACAAGATTTAAATGTCAATAAACATATGACCTCTTAGTTATTTGGTATAAAAAATACATCTATTTAATATCATTTAACAAAAAGTTATCAATAAAATAAAATTTCATTAATACATACGCATTTTAGCAATGAACATATTTTTTATATTTTACATCCACAAATTGTTTAACATCTATAATTAATTGGAAAAAAAAAAGTATTAATAAAACTATTGAATTATACTATAATATGGTTGTATTTTCATTCCAACGGTGTTCTTCCATTACTTGGTTGGGAAGTCCACTAAAATTAAATATGTTTGTTCCATTAAAATTCTTTTAAAATTATTATTCTTTTAATAGAACTAGGGATAAGAATATGAGTTGAATTGGATTAATTTTTTTTTTATTTTTTCGGGTTGGGTTGAATCTCGGGTTGGAGGGTTGAAAATTTTGGTTCAACCCAACCCAACCCGAATTAATATAATATATATATTATTTAATAAAAAAATAAATTAGATATATAAACTTTGAATTTATTAATTTTGAACTTTTATAAATATTAGAAACTAAATACGAAAAAAAACACTATACAACCCAACAACTCAAACCAACCCATATTTTACGAGTTGGGTTGGGTTAAAAACTAAATTCTAGTTATCTGGGTTGTCAACCCAAAAAACTCAAAAATATAGATTGAATTGAGATGTCTCCCGACCCAATCGAACCCAACCCGATTTCACTCTTAAATAGAACTTATAATTTTATAAATATTATTTATATATATATATATATATATATATATTAAAAAAATTATAAATCAATATTGGGCTTTAAATTTGAAAATTTTAGAATTAGGCCCAATAACAATAATGGGTCCATTAGCCCAACCCAAAAAGAGAAGTAATGCTGTATTTAAATACAGATTATTTGACCTATGTGTTAACAGCGTTCGACATGGCACCTTGTGTTTTTGCTGAAAATCTCCTCATACCTGTAATGTCAAAGCCGTAAAAAAGTAAGTTCCCCACGTTCTACACTACTTTTCCTTAATTTCTCCTGTTATTTTGAACCACTGTAAACTGTTATATCGTTTTCATTGAATAATCCCATCTCTAGAGTGTGTTTTGTCTGCATTTAGGGTTTTAGGTCTAATTCTTTAAATTGGATGAATTCAATTTATTTGTATAATTTACACAGCTCCTTTTTGTTTTCTTTTGGCTTTATTCCTAATGTTCTGGTTCTTTTTTGGTGATTGAAGCTTGTTATCGAAACCCCATTTGATAAAGCGTTGCCTTTAATCTTTGTATGTATTGATGATTGATTTACAATGTTTTTTGTCCAGAATTGGAAGTTGAACAAAAAAAAACTATACTTGATAAAATCTTTGGAGCCAACAAGGTTGAATATGAGTAATACTAGGATGGACAATAACAATGATCAGTGTAGGGGAAGAAAGATTTTTGTTGGTGGCTTATCGGCTGAATTAACCGAGGAGGAGTTCAGAAGTTACTTTGAAAATTTTGGTCAGATAACTGATGTAGTTGTGATGCATGATAGTGTAACCAATCGCCCTAGAGGATTTGGATTCGTCACATTTGAATCTTTAGAATCTGTTGACTCAGTTCTGCAAAGGAACTTTTATGAACTGAATGGGAGGCGTGTGGAGGTGAAGAGAGCTATCCCGAAAAAGGGCAACTTCAATGGTGTTCATATTCCCAATGCTAGAGCACAGGCAGCAAAAAGTCCACGGAATGTTCCTTTCCCTTACCCTTATTATAGTTCTGGTTATCCAATTTATCCTGGTTTTACACATTTTCCACCTTATGGAGCAGCAGTTGATTTGTATGGTTCTAGCTTCTATGGGAATTGGTTTCCCCCTGGTCCTGGTAACATAGCTTCAGATGGATGGTGGTGTGGACCTAATTTTTTTAGTGTTGGGATGTTACCTCCACTTTGTAGAAATTCTTTAATGCATCCAAGCAAGGGGATCTATATAGGGAGCAGAAATGGAATGGCTAATACCAGAAGAAACGGGGAGATAAAGCAGAACACGGCCGGAAAACGAATTATGTCGGCTGATGCAGCTCCATTTCAGATCAAAGACAGAACTTCTTGAAGATATTTTAACTTAAATATTTGTTATTGGATTTGCATCTTACATAATGGCATTTGATTTGTAAATTCTGTTGGGATAGATCTATGTCTCTAATTCTTAGAATTCTTGGGATATAATTGCTCTGTGAATAAATCTCTCCTTTGGGGTATGACAATGCTTGTGAATAATTTTTGTGGACCAAGACAATGATTATGATTAATTGCTTATGGTGCACTGAAATATTGAAGGGCATCTGGGTCATGACTGTCGTGAGAATATAACAATGAGTTAATACCATTCCAAAACAATTTTATGTTAATTTTTTTCATTCTTTTATCACTAATTTTCTTTTAAATTAAGATAGTTTACCATTCAAATACATATGATTTATTAAAATTAATGAGATTCTATCCGTTTTAAGGATATTATATCATTGTCTCCTTCTATTCTTAAGTTTGTGTATTTATGTTCTATTATGTTTGTGTACTACAATTCTATTACGTTTACAGGTAAACAAACTATTGAACTTTACGCACTTAATTCAACCATAACATTTACATAGGAATGACGTTTTTAGGAATCATAAATTCCAGAATTTTGTAGTCTAATGATTTTAAATAATGTCATAGATTAATAGAAAATTGTGGTATTAGGGTTGGTTTACGGAGACATTGTTGGCTACACAACACCAACCATTGAAAAAAGAATGATATTCAACTTTATTGCCATTTGGGGTTAGAGGACCTTCTATATGGCATTCCTTTATTGCCATTTGAGGTCAGTCGGGCTTTTTTTAACGTAGCCTAACTAAGTTCAATTAACTATATCAAATAACATTCGCTATAATGTTTTCTTCTCTATAGAAAAAGTGATGTATTATAGTGCAAATATATAAGATAGTTATTTTAAATATAACTTATTTTGAAATTTTATGTCATATATCCAGCCAATTATATAAATCAAATTTTAATGATACTAAAGAAAAGTCATAAAATGAAATAAAACTATCACACATTCTATTTTCAACAAGAGTGATGTCAAGTGAACTGTGGAAATGAGAAAAAATTTAATCGAGAGAATATAATCTCTAAGATAGGTTTAGAATTAGTGCTTAGATCTGATCAACAAAAGCCATAAATTTGTTGGTGTAAATTTTTGAATTTTTAAAGAAAATTACATAATCAAACATTTTAATAGGTTCATGTGACAAAATCTAACAAAGTAACTCTCACCAAACCACGCTTAGATAATTTAATAACAAATTCAAGACTATTCAATTATATTGAGAGCAAAACAAACCTAAATGAGATTGAGAATCTTTCTTATTTACCACAAGCTAATTTGTGATAAATAGTTGGTTATTATAGTTGATTAGGACATTTGGAATAAAGATATTTTAGTTTTGGTCATAAAGTACTAAAACAATAAATATTATAGCAACTTGATGTTTTGAAATAGTTATAATTAAAAGGGACATTTACAAAAATAGCGAAGCATATAACCCTTTGATAGTCGTTTGATAAGTCGATAATTACTCGTCGTATTTGCAATTTTTCTAATTAGAAACTAGAAAATAATATTAATGGAAAATTGTTATTATAATGTTAAATTAGTGGCTTGATTATTGTAAATATGTTTGTACCGTGGAGACAACACAAGCTGCTGCCTCGGAACGTCAAGGCTGAAAGTCAGGAATGGCGGAATAGGATGGCCACACATCCCCACAATACCAAAGGACAGACTTTTGTTTCTCTCCAAATCTCATAGCCATTGTATAAAACAGTGTTTTAAACACACAGCTACATTTCATCTTTGTTCCTGTTGGATTTTCTGTCTACACTTTTCCCTGTTGGTTTTCAAGTTGCAATTCAAAAGAAAGAAAAGCCCACTTTCTGGTTTCATCTTTAAAGATCAAAAAATAGATTTGATCCTTTGAACTGCAATGAGAAGAACACAACACAACACAACACAACACTCTGCTCACCATAGTACTGTACGAAAAGACATCAATCTCAGACCTCTCTGCTCGTCAAATCCATCAGACCTACTCTCTGCACTGACACTTTGATTAAAGCAACAAAATAAATAAAATAAGAATACAATGAAACTCCAAACCAAAATAATGGCTACAATAAAGAGATTCTTCCCATTTTAGTTACCTGACCCCCGCTTGCCTCGCTCTCTGGCCTTCATAAACTCCTTCTAGATTTAGCAACCTTCTGTAATTGGTGAAAACCCATTGAAACTGCCTAATAATGTCTCATTTCTCTTCAGCATTAATGGGAAATTGGGTGCTTTTTATAACAGTAATTAGAAAAGAGAAGACCCATTTGATTTCTAATTTTTTAATTCTTTCCGGAACTTTTTGATTTGTGGGTTCTGTAGTTGGAGGTTCAGAGAGTAATTTAATCATAGTCCAATGTGACATAACATGTATTGTTTCTTTTATACACAGATCCCGATGTGTAGGGGGTATTTTCTCCCTTAGTTTTTTGAAGAATTTTTCGTTCTTTTTGTTTGTTTCGTATGACAGAGATTGTGAGACTATATGCATTGTTCATTTCATTTAGAAATATCCCCTCCCCTTTTCTTGCTTACAATAAACTATTCAAAAACTTAGTTTTATTAAAAGAGAGGGAAAAATTGAAATCATGAGGTTATTTTATCTCCAATGATTGAGGTGCTTTGCTTCATTATCAGCTTGTTGCAAAAACACAAGAAACTTTTTACATAAGTAGACAACTAGAGTGAGTGAGAGAAATGGCCATGGAAGCTAGTTTTGAGCCTCAGCAACATTCTCACTACCATCACCGAAGCCAGGTAACTTCAGCAGTAGCTATCTCTAACACCATGTCAAATAGCTTCTTAGCTTCTCACCACTACAACGGAGATTTTCTCTCTGTAGTGCCACTCAAGTCTGATGGGTCTCTTTGTATCATGGATTCAATCAACACATCACAACCTCAAGGTTTTGTTTCTTTCTACTTCCTTTATTGTGATGAAGCTGTTCTGAAGTAAAGTTTTTATTTTTATTTTATCTTTATTTTTTATGCTTAGAAATATTGCCAAATATCTCACCAAAACTAGAAGATTTTCTTGGTGGTGCAACTCATGGAAAAGAAACCACAGCACTAAGCTTAGACAGCATATATTACAATCAAAACGCGGAGGTTGATTCAGAGAGACAACATTCTTTGAATCTTCTTAAGCAAGAAGAGCAACAACAACATGTTCTTTTTCATTCTCAGCGATATTATTCTGGAATGTTTCAATATCCGGTTGAGAATCCCAACAACGAGTCTCATATTGAAAGCTATTGTTCTGAAATAAGACATATGGAGCAGCGGATCAATGGGTGTTGCTTTGGGGGAATGAATTGCCAAGACTTAAAGCCACTTAGCTTGTCCATGAGTCCTGGTTCTCAGTCTAGTTGTGTCACTACTCCAAGTCAAATTTCTCAACCTGGACCATCCACCATGGAAATAAAGAAAAGGGCTCTGGCAAGTCAGAAGCAGCCGATCCATCGGAAGTCTATCGACACATTCGGACAAAGAACTTCACAGTACAGAGGTGTTACTAGGTTGTTCTAAAGCTTCTAGTATGTTATGTTTGTTTTAACATAATTCATTTAAAGTTTGTGCTCTTCTTTTTCTATGTTAGTAATGTTTTGGTAGTTCTTTCTTGTCAGGCATAGATGGACTGGTAGATATGAGGCTCATTTGTGGGATAATAGTTGTAAGAAGGAAGGTCAAACCAGGAAAGGAAGACAAGGTTAGACAATTTTTTAGACAATGTTTTAGTCTCCTTTTCAAATCAAATGTTCTGACTTCAAATCATTTCATTGTTTCTTGTCATGTTCAACTTCATTATGGATGCTGTATAATTCAATTGTGTGGACATCAGTTTATCTCGGTAAGCCTTTTTCGAAGAACTTTGCGGTAGGAAGTCAGTCACATGAAGTTTATTGATAATTTGAATTTCAGGTGGCTATGATATGGAGGGGAAAGCCGCAAGAGCTTATGATCTTGCAGCTATCAAGTACTGGGGTTCCTCTACACATTTAAACTTCCCGGTATGATATGATTATAGCGTTATCGACCAGTTTTGATTTTCATAATATTTATGACGATAGTTTTTTTTACAGTTGAAGAACTATGAACTTGAAATTGAAGAAATGAAGAACATGAACCGCCAAGAATATGTGGCACACCTGAGAAGGTACCTGGAAGTTCGACATTATTGCTTCAGTTTGTTGCTGTTTTTCGCTCTTATCTTTGGAGATAGTGTCATTTTTTTAATTTTTGGAATTGCAGGAAAAGCAGTGGATTCTCCAGGGGAGCTTCTATATACAGAGGTGTAACTAGGTTTGTGTTTATAAGATTCAATCAATGCTCTATACAACCCTCTTTCTGCTAAAGACTTGTCTCATTTTGTTTATTAAATCAATCTTTCACATTTTTTTTCCAGACATCATCAGCATGGGAGATGGCAAGCTCGGATCGGGAGAGTCGCTGGAAATAAAGACTTGTATCTTGGCACATTTGGTATGCTGCTATTGGTATTAAGTTTCAAGCTGTTAATTCTAATTTTTTATTTTTCATATTATATGTCATCAAAGTACTGTTGATGCATATTGTTTGTCTCTTTTTGTTATCTTTAGCTGTGTTCTTTCCTATCTATAAGTTTAAAACATTAGACCAATTCAATTTCTTTAGCAGCTTTGTTTATCTTATTTAGCTCATTTTCATTACAATGATGTCCAGGCACACAAGAGGAAGCTGCAGAAGCTTATGATATAGCAGCTATCAAGTTCCGTGGTGCAAATGCCGTTACAAATTTCGACACATCGAGGTACGATGTAGAAAGGATCATAGCAAGCAGTAGCCTTCTTTCGGGAGAGTTTGCGAGGAGAAAAAAAGAACACAAACCAACCAACTCCATTGAACATAAAGAACCAAAACAGAATGTCACACAAACTGACGAGGGGTTGGAGATATCCAACAGCTTAGATTGGAGGGCAGTATTCCACGACAACCTGCTACTGAATCCAAGCGCAAGTGTCGAATCCATAGACCAAAAGTCCATGACCTCAAGCGGATACATGAATCATGTAATCGGAGTGGTCGAAACCGAAAGCTCTAATCAAGAAATTGTGAATGATTCAAGAAAGTACAAAGCTCACTTCTCCAATGCTTCCTCTGTGGTGAGCAGCCTGAGCAGCTCAAGGGAAACAAGTCCTGATAAGTCAAATGGCTCATCCTCAGTATTATTTGCAAAATCCCCATTTGGAAGCAATGGAAGTAATTGGCTTCCATCACCCCAAATGAGGCTTGCTCCTATTTCTTTGCCTGTTTGGAATGATGCATAAGACAAAGCTTCCTTCCATGTCTTTCTACAATGTTAGTAACATGTAATGAATTCTAATCCAAATCCAATCCATTTTAACCTTGTTTTCTTCGAATCTTTTGGCTCAAAATTCTGAGGAGGCGTTTGGACCAAAGAGTTCCAAAGTAGGAAGTCGAAAGTTATAAACTCTATGCCAAGAGTTCATAACACTCCAAACTCTACAATTCTTAAGAAATCACAACTCCACTTCCCGTCTCAAACTCTTCTGAAAGGTTTTGCACAGTTAAGCAAGGACTATGTAGGCGGGAAGAAGTTTCATTCAAGTAATGCAAAATAATAATTGAATGTGCTTTCTCGTTTTTTACTGGTCTTTTTTGTTTTATGGGAAGTACCAATCCAGCTAAGAGCCATTGCTAATAATGCAAACAGGCCATGGCTTTGACCAAAAAACCATATTTTTATTCTCACATACCTTTTCTTCTTTCTTTTATGTGTCTCTCAATCTGCAGACCCATCATCATAGCCATTCCTGCTTTGGTGGTGTAGTTTTTTTTTTCTTTAACCTGAGACTCTGGTTAAAGGCCACACAAAGTCACCACTTTTACTTTTCTTTATCCAACCAAAGATTTTGAAACAAAAGTCTCATCAAAGGAAGAAAACTTTGGCTTATTATAGGAATTAACAGCAAAGAAAAGAAAAGAAAAGAAAAGAAAAAGACAACTGGTTTGCATAAGATTGTGTTTCTTGTGTGCTGTTAAAAAGCAAAAATGGAATGGGGGATTTGTTGAGTATTTGAAATCCCACTTTTGCTATAATTTGTTGGATTATTAGAGGAATGGGGTCATCGCCATTTTACTTTCTTTGTGTAAACACATGAAATTAATTTCAATTTCAAGTGGGTCTCATTGGTACGTGTGTAACTGCTATTTCTGCACGAGTGACCAACTGCCATCTCCATTCTTTTCTAAACTAATGTTTGTTTTTCAAAATGTTTGAAATTTGAAGTTAAAATCAATTGAGTTGTTGACCCATCGAGTGCAATGTTTGCTGGATATCATCACAAAATACCTTCCGTTCTTATCAATCCACACGATAATGGAATATACTTATTTTGGTTTTTTTAAGTAGTTTGTTGAGCATAACTGAATTAGTTAAAACATTTGAAATCAACTAAGAGAACAAAGACTTAGATCTTCCACAAACTTTGTTGAACTATGATAAACATAGAATCTTCAAAACTAGTGTTTATAGACAATTTTCAAAAACCTAAATGGTTATTCGATGGTGTCAAATGGTTTAAGTTTTGTTCTCATCTTTGAACTTTTAAAATATACTACTAGTCTCTAAAACATAATTATTTTAGTTCATGAACTAAAACAGTTCTTTATTCTTGATTTAAGCAACGTATTATCAATAATATATATCAAATTGTTTAAAAAAACTTTGAATTGTTTTCAAATATAGAAAAAAATAAAATATTTTATGGATATTTCTACTAACGTTTAACATTCCGGTTGTCGAGGAAATAAAATGAAATACAATTTCTGAATATACGTACCAATTAAAAACAAGACGATTAATGTGATAATGAATAAATATTAAAGATAACTCTTTACTTTTTTTGAACCCTTTTTCTTTCTCTCTTTCTTTTGCTACATAACTTAGGCCCATAGATTCCCCCCTCTTTTCTTTTTGACAATTATCAAAGTTCTCCCTTCCTTTTATTCTCATCTTTTGACATTTTCTTTGATAGAGATCATAATTAAAACCTAGCATATGAAAAGAAACTTAAGGTCGATTTGATAAAAAATTCAAAATTTATTTTATGTTTTCAGATTCACTGAATTTAATAAACGTGTGTTTCACAGATTATTCAAATTCTGTTTCTTAAAATTGTTTTTGAATTTTGTGATTCAAACATTACCAATTCTAAAAATAATTGTTTTTATTGTTTTCATAAGGAGAATTTTCAAAAATAGCAAATTTTACAGAATATTTACAATCTATAGCAAATTCTATCAATGATAGTCATTGATATAGTATAGTGATAGAATACTATTATTGATAGAATCTAAAATTTTGCTATAGCTTGTAAATATTTTAATTTATTTTGCTATTTTTAAAAATGTCCATTTTCAGAACTTGACTATCAGTGATAGAATTTGCTATAGGTTGTAAATATTTTGTAAAATCTACTATTTTTAAAAATTCTCCTTAAATATATATAAAAATATGTAGTAATACAAATATGTAATATGTAATGTTATAAACTCAATTCTTTTTTTAAAAAATATAACTCAATTTATTTTCTTAATATATATATTATGCAATTTATTATAAGTTCTATAATAATACAAAATAATAATTATATAAAATTTTAGGTAAATTACAAATTTGACCCCATGTAATAGAATTTAGTTTTTATGATTTATAACTTACATCATTTTGATTGGATAAAATCATATAAAATAGTCTCGGTCGCAGAGACTATTTATAAAAGTTTTTATATCACAAGGACTATATATGAGTTTTATCAAACTATGTATGCTAAACTCTAACTTTCTCCAAACATTAGGTACTAAAATTGAAACTTAAATAATTTTTTAAACATAAATTATATTTATAAATAAATTAATAATAGCTTATTGTCAGTCAAATCTGCGCGGATAGTAAGACTAGTTTTATGATTCATAAATATATTGTATGAAACACAATAGTTTTCTTAAGAAAACTAAAATCTAATTTTTGAATCTGCGACCAAACACATATATGAAAACATCAAATACAACTCGATTTTAATTGAATATCTTGTTTTCGAATTTCTATTATCATTTTCTTTACCAAACATGTCCTTATTTTTAAAAAAATATTCCACTATGTTTAGAGTAGACTAAAAGATCATTCTACCACTGGGCGCTTTTGGTATTGGTATTTGTTCCTTTATATATATATATTATAAAAAGCATAAAGTTGAAGAGTATGAAGCCTATATCAAAACTTGTCAATAATTTGAAGAGAAGTCTTGAACTACACATATACTATACTCAACGTATATTTATCATCCTACCTTGCATTAAACCCCGTAATATTGCCAACAAAATTTAGCTCAACTTAGCTCAACTTATACTTATGGAACAAAGATATTCCAACCCCAACTCTTACTTTAAAAAGAACTTGTAATATTATTATAAATGATATTAGAAAAAAAAAAGGTTTAGAAACCCAGCACATGAAGAATATATATATAGACATTTCAACAACCACTACATAACAAAGAAGAAGAGAAAAAAGGATTAGATTTTGTGTCAACAAAAGATTTGAAAAGACTCCAACATCAAAATTACTTCATATTTCTCAATCTTAAATTAAATAAAAAAAAGAAAAGAAAAAAGAGAGAGAGTGGAAAATGTTAAAAGATTTATCTTGAAAGCTCTTTTTTAGGTTAAATTAGTCAACCCTTACGATTTAATCATATAATAAATGGGTTGGTTGTTTACAGGTTGGATTTAGATTTGGATTTGGATACCCATTTCCTCACTAATTCCAAAGTCGGTGTTTTCATTGGTTTCATAATTATTAATAAATCTCCATTTTTTTAGATTACTAATTTTAAATTTTGTGTCATTACAAGACACAAATCTAACACTGACCTTAATAAAAATAAAATAAAATGAGAGACATTTACCAATCTATACATTCAATTCCATTAACCATTCTTTTTATATCTTTTTGTCGCATTTGTAGTCAATACAAATGATGTTCTAAAAATAAAATGTAACACTAGCTAAATATTTTGTCCATTTTTTCAATTTTTTCTATAATTACTCTGTAAAATAAATATCCATTCATTGGTTTTTTGGGGTTAAATTATTAATAAATGTAAGGAACGTTTGCTTTGTTTTGTTTTAGAATAAAATTTTAAATATAACAGGAGAAATTTTAATTTAGAAAAAAATAACAAAAAATTTAATTGGAATTGAGAAAATAGACGAGATTAGACATTATAATTAACTTTTTTTTTTTCTTTTAATTATTGAAATGAGGTTGGGGGAATCTGGGCTTTAGATTAGCTATAAAAAGCCCAGAAACTTTTTGGGCCCAGTGGGATTTTCGGCCCAGTTGATAGGCCTCGTTATTTGGTCCGAATATAGCCGATTGCTTTCCCGTTCTTATTTGGGCCGTCACCCATGACAAACACATACAGGGCTACTAATGTAAATTAGCATTTTGGGTCATTTTTAATATATATATATATATATATATATATATATATATATATATATATATACATCTTCCTCTTATTGATGCAAATAGCACAAAGAATTTACAAAAATATTATTGACCAGTTAACTAATTTCTTTTGGGTTTCAAAGATAGGGAAAAAAAAACTATACACAACAAAATCATTACATTTCATTTTTTTCGTAAAGTATAAATATTTTTATCTACTTTTCATTTTTTTAATGTTAAGTATATATGCTTTTCAATGGCTATCTCTAACCACCGATATCGATGATAGTAACTGATAGCACAACTCTCAAATCAAAAACTACCGCAATGATAGTAACTTATATAAACTTTCAATTACCATCATTGCTAGTTGCTATCAATGATAGCTATCAACTTAGAAAAATTGAGAATAATCACTCTCAATAGTGACAAATAGAAAGTTATCACATATAGTTTTTATATGTGACGACAACTTTATAGCAATTATCAATGGTAGTAACTGATAGCATTTATCAATGGTAGCTGCTCTCGTTCATAGTTGCAATTGTTGATAGCTTTTAATTTGATAAATTCGAGAAGAAGCGTATAAAATGGTGGTTAAACATGAGCTTTTTAGCTTTTTACTAATTTTGGTGTTATATATGCAATTATTTTATCTTGTAATATATATTTCATTATTTTTATGGCATAAATGTCATAAATGGTCCTAATCAAAATATAGCAAGATATTTCACCTAATTTTAGACATTAATAATAATAATAAACTAATATTATACTACTTGTTAAAAAAGGTTTAAATTTGACTATACAAAACTTAAAAGATATAGTTAATTAAAGTCGTTTTAGATACATGATTATCTATAGGAATTTACACATATATATCCATTTCACTATCTCTAATCTTGACATCACTTATAAAATAAAAACTAAAAATAAAAGCTAATTTACATATGAAACTAAACTAGTAAAGCCCTCCCATGAAAGTTAAACAAAATTAATATATGTATCAGAAAACTTTCAGAACTTTTCATCATTATTAATCATAATAGTCCTATACACCACCTTGAAAAATATTGCCAAATTATTAGTTTACTATTTAATGCATGCAATACAATACAATACATAAATTAGTAATGGTTTTTAGCCTAGGAAAAGTTTTTATAAAAATTCATATTGCTTACGTAGACTTGGTGATTCCGGTAGCATGTGTTATAGACTCTTGTTTCGGCAAAACCCTCAACACTTTAATAACTCAATATCATGTATTATTGGTGTCGAGTTGAACATAATGATATTACATATCTCTATTAGTTTGATATATTACCTGGTTTCTACCTTTGAGTATTACAGCATTGTTAGATATTTTACATTGACCTTGTATTAGTAAAAAGAGATCAAGATTAGGTATATGACACATAGCAATATTTTATTACCTCATGTAGGAGTTGAGATGTATGCTCTTTGACTCAGTTATGAGAGCCTTCAGATCTTCCTCAATATCTTTCGACACACGAGCCCATATGAACCTCGCGAATTGTGAGTGTTGTTGGCCTTCATTTTGCCCATAACACTTACTAATGTATAGAGGCAAGGCAAGTATTTTACACCCATGAAAAATGATGTGGTGGGCAAACACAATTCACGATAAAAAATTCAAACAAATTCACGATACTGTAGATGGCAAAGGGGATTTTGGGAGAAGTAAAAATCTGTATATAAATGACCAGAAATCATTCATAATAATCAACAGAGATTATATTATATACATAGAAAATTGCAACCACAGACAAAGATAGAGAGAGAGAGAGAGAGAGATGGAAATTACAAAATTACAAAATTAAAATAATGACTTTTCAATGATTATCCATTACGGTTTGGTTTGTTTTAGTAGTGATAGACACAACTGATCAAAACGTTTGAAACCTACATTCTTAAAATCAAAGCAAAGATATTGTCCCTTTATTTTTTTTTTTTATATATATATATATATAAATCGTTTGTTTGTTTGTTTAAATAATTGAAGTAATGTAAATGAAAAGGGTGGAAAATGGCGACTGTTTTACGCATCGGGGGAGATTGCAAAAATGAAAAGGGTTAGCTTATTTATCTCTAGCTTGTGGATGTGGGAACATTCAGTTGGAAGTAGTTTATACATGTCTGCAATTTGATTTAATTTTAAGTTTAATTTTATCATTTAATTAATCTCTGCAATGGGGTTGATGGAGATCTCAGTCTATGAATATTGTCTTCTCAATATTCTTTCTGTGTGTTACATTAAATATGTTTCTAACTTCCATTTCACATCATCATCATCATCATATGACACACAACGCCTTTGGTTTTAGTTGGTCCTGTGACATTATGATTAATAGACCTGTTGCTTTATCTATTTGATGTATCTGATACAATGTGGTGGTTTTTATTATATAAATAGATGCATGCGAGAGTAAAACCATTGCGGTGAGAATTTGATATTTATAAAAACAATACATTTTATCTTGCTTGTTCATATATAATAATTTAGTTAAATGCAAGGTGTATGGTGTGTTAATTACTAGGTGGCAACAAAGTTTCATATTAGTTATGGGGACGAGATAAAATCAACATTGGTGAGACTTTTTAAATAGTTTAAAAAAGTGAAATTATTATAAATAGTAAAAAAAAATTTGTCAACATAGAGACCAATGAATTTTAATTTTGTAAATATTTTATTAAAAGAGAATAGAATCATGGTGTAGAGATAGGTAATTTTTTTTATTAAAATATGTATACACAAAAATAGTTTACGAAGGAAATGGAATAAATAATATTAGCAATATATTTGGATTTGAAAACTTCAAACGGGTTTAAATAAATTTATATTTTTATATGTTTTTTGTTTTGAATTTTATATTGGAATAATATTACCAATATATTAGTCATGTACTCTCATTTAGGAATCAATTGAAAAGAGACTTTTTCTTTTCTTGGAAGTTGTGAACACGAAACTCTTTGGACGATCTTTCATTTAATGAAACGAAATCTAATTGGCATAGACTAATAATATGAAACAACTAGAGAATATAATGTCATAAAATATAACTCATACTTCTTCAACCACAAAGCTTAAATCACAATTTTAGGGTTAAATACTTTATTATATGAAACTTAAAACTTTTAGGAGTAGTATCTAATATTTAAATTATAAACACAATAATAAATACAAACGATGAATATAAAATAATAAAAATGATAGTAAATTAAGGTTTGAAAATAGTGTTTTATTATAACTAATTGAAGGCTTCTATATAACACATTTAATGTAACAATAAGTAGTTATTATAGTCTTTGTTCCAAACGGGTCAATAGCCTTTAATTTTATAACAATTGAATTTTTAAATTTTAATGTGTACAAATAAGTCTTCGTCCTTTCGAGTTTGTAACAATTTAGTAGTAGTAAATATTGATTTTGTTTTATATATATATAGATTTTGTATTTTATAAAAATATTGAATATCCAATTAGTTTATAGTTTTATTTGTACAGTAAATCCCATTGAATCTTAACACAAGTTTCTTGAAGGTACAAAATTTAGAGGCAACGGGCAATTTTTAAGAAAATTGTTTTAAACGAAAAAAAAACTACTAAAAGTATTTATAAATATTGTAAAATCTCATAGTCTATCAATGCTATATGACTGCAGATTACATTGTCTATATTTTTCCATATTTATAAATATTTTGATTCATTTTACTATATTTAAAACAAACCCTAATTCTAAACCCAAACTTAATTTATAAACTTTCAAAGTTTTAATTATTTAATATTTTAAACTAAAATTCTAGTCTCTATAATTTTTTTTAAAAAAAACATAAATTTACTAGACACAATATACAACATAAAATTTAAATTTACGATAAGTCGATCAATTAATTTTTAAGAATTTTAAAATTCATAGATTAAATTTGTAATTTACCTCATAATAAATCATAATTGGGGATTAATTTTTTTTTTTGTTTGTTTAAATGTAGTATTAAACCTAAGAGAAAAGGAAGAGTGATGGATGAAATGATTATAAGAGTACTTTGGTGCGCATGCAACACCCATTTTGATTGGCTAACATATATATGTAATATATATTCACTAAACTTGTCTGGTCATGAACGAATGAAGTACAATTACATCAAAATTACTTTAATTAATCATGATTATATTTGTTTAATGCACGTAAGTATGAGTAATTAAGTTTTGATGGGCATCTTTATTTTTTTGTTCTTTAAAAAAGATTATTTACTTAGAAGAAAGAAAGAGAGATAAATGTGGTTGCTTTTTGTAAAGAAAAAGAAAAGAGAAAAGCATTTATTTAAAAAGTGTGATGGGATGAAGCATCAAGCATGGGCTAAGATTAGCTTTGTAAAGTAACATGTTTTTAAAGAAACTCCCACTCTCTAATTAATTTTATATATTATTTACACATCAATTAAATAACATTACAAAGTTTACTAAGATTTACCCCAACAACCTTCAATTATTTTCCTTCATCAACCTCGATTTTTACATTCTAGATTTTACTTATCATTCACTAAATTATCTCGAATATATGATCGATTTTTTTTCTTTCTCCATCTTTTATGTGCATAAGAATTCGCAACCATTGATCATTCTAATACTAATTTTTTAGTCTTAAAAGTTTTGCTAGATCGATAACCATCTTAGTCCATAAAATCAATCTCGTACTTTAGTTTTTTTTGTTCTTGAAAAAGCAAGAGTAAAAGTGTGAATTATGGGTGAGGATAAATTTGACTTAAATTTTGTAAAAATCAATTGAGAAAAAAACATTATTTTTTGTATTAAAATAAAGTGTTTCATCTAAGGTGGGTGAAAATAACATAGTTTTTCAACGATTGACCTATATATTTTTCTATTGGTTCTTAAGAAAAACAGGCTAGTTGCTAGGGTGCATGCCCCATTGATGAAGAGGTTACCTTAACCTCATGCATGTTCGTTTTTTTTCTCTCTCCTTTAAAGTCAAAGTTTCTATCAAATTCGAATACGACTAGTATTTAAATTTGTATTAACGTTTCTTAAGCCTAAAATTGTATACAGACCATAAACCTGATGAAAGACGATGAAGAGAGATTGGGTACTTAAGAATATTGGATTGCCAACCTAAGGGATTAGAATGAAGAGAAATTCAAATCAATTGAGTTTATTCATTATAATCATGAAAGAAATGTATTGGTTAATAAAATTACAAAAAAAAAAAAAAAACATTTGAGCCAATAAAATTGACTGGAGAATGATTTTCAAATCAACGAACGTGGATTATAAATCAAATCCTACGTGATTTGTGTATCTTTATTGCCTCGTGGAGTTTTAAATAAAATTTATATTTCTTTTTCTAAACAATTACTCCTAACACAAATCATTCTATATTACTATAGATAGATGAAACAATTGAAATCAAGGAATCCAAACCACAAATCTAATAATTTTTAACAACTTATATAATAGTTGAGTTATGATCATTTTAACTCGGTTGTAAATAAATAGCATAAAGTATAATGGATTAATATAACATAAGTCGACATCAAAGCTTTTAGAGATTAAAAAAAAAACAGAAAAAGTAGGGCAAAAATCCATTGAGATTCTTGTTTAATAAACCCAACCCCATCATTGATAGTGATAGAGGACCACACAAATCGCACGCGTGAGATTGCTCAACTCTTCATATCACACCTTATAATATATAATAACTCTTAACAATTTCAAACTTCAATTCATTTTTCCATTCAATAAACTACTCTCTAATAAAAGATAATTATAGATGATAGCAATTTTAGTGTATGATAATAGTGTTGAAAAAAAGGTTAGAAATATGACATAATTTGTATCAGGATGTCAGTGATAAATCAATATTTTTAATACGATATATCAATGATAAATTATGACAGATATTTTGTTATATTTATAACTTTAAAAAAAAATATTAGTTATATATACTTTGAATTTAGATGCTATATGTGTAATTGGTGTTACAAATTTATAAGGTAATTCTTACGAGTGTATATTTGATACGCATGATTATTTATCCTAAAATATAAATTTATGGTTAAAATATCATTATGGTTTCTATATTATAGAGTTTGTCTTTGAGTCCGATCTACATACTAATTCTAGTCTTTAATTTTTAGTAAAACTTAAATTTAGTTTGCTAATTTATTGTTTAGTTTTTACTCTAAATTTTGTAAACATATTTATAGAGGCATTTTAAAATATAGCAAAACTTTGAATTCTATCAATGATAAAAGTTGATAAATTTATATCATTCTTATCAATGCCACTAATACTTATTAATAGAATCGAAAATTTTGTTATATTTGGTCAAATTTGTTTTTCAACAATTTTCCTCATGTATTTTATTTTATTACATACAAATCATTCTTGAAATTGGGATTAAGTTTAAATATTTTTTTTTAAAAAAAGGTCTAAAATTAGACAATCTATCAAAGAGAGATTTAATCAACTCACTTGAATTCAATAATTTAGTTACTTATTTATTTATTGATATCATAAAGAAAAAAAAAAGGTTGAATTTACTTAAAACGAACCTATAATTAATTATAAATTGTTTTTTATATTTGTTTTTTTTTTTAAAAATGAAGCTAAGTTTGCGGAATGTATTAAAAAATGTAATTAAAAAAAAAGGATATGGGTGGGAGTTAGGCGAATGTGAGAGTAATGATTGAATTGATATTTGGTGTTTCTAAGATTTAAATCTAAAGAAATTGAAAATTGAAAATTGAAATGAAGGAATGAAAA
The DNA here is from genome assembly GCA_025688845.1 of Cucumis hystrix. Lineage (NCBI taxonomy): Eukaryota > Viridiplantae > Streptophyta > Magnoliopsida > Cucurbitales > Cucurbitaceae > Cucumis > Cucumis hystrix. Next base: position 1,713,547 of record CM046889.1, read on the forward strand.
GAGAAAGGGCCCTACTTGGAGAAAGGAGGAATGATTTGGAGTGAGAAGGCACAGTGATAAGTTTGATGTACCATCACAATCATGCATCTTCTTTATAATACTATTGACTAACCACTCCTACTTCATTGGGCCCTCACATTACTCCATATAATCCATGTTTTTTTTTCTCTCTTTTATCATTTTTTTTATAATAATAATAATAATTTAATATAGGTAAAAAATAGTAAAATAAAGTTTAAGATAATAACATTTTAATTATAATATTTGAAGTCTCGAACATGTACTACATAGTATCCCACTCCACCATCTTTTAACCAAATACCTAGTGAGGTTAACCTAATAGGAGAGGTTATTTTGTGAAAGTAAATTAAGTTAACCATGATTGAGAAGATCGTTTTCTTGGAAGATGGTATGTGCCACTAAACTCGAAGTTGCATTAGAATATATAATATTAGGTAGAGGAGAAATATAGGGAATTGATATAGGAAGGGAGAGGGGGTGTTGACCAAAAGGGATGGGGGTTTGACTGAAGTGGCTAGCTGGCTTGTGATTGGGTGTGGTTTGAAGATGGAGACAGGAACAATAGCTGGAAATGGTAGAGCAGGACAAGCAAGTAAATTTTGATGATTAGATTCCAATATTCCATATGTTGCTAACCCCAAAGCACCTCTAAATCAAATAAAAGAATATATAACACAAACCCAACCTTACATATTACAGCTGTTTCTCTTTCTCTTTCTCTTTCTCTTTCTCTTTCTTTCATTAAACTAATACTCTCCTTTCCTTTTTTAAAACTTCCCCTTTCCCCTTTACCCCCTTCCCACCCTTTCCCTTTAATCTCTTTCTAAACTATTCCCTAACTTCCTAATCCCCTTGTTTATCGTTCTTGATCGAATCTTCAAACACTCATTTGAATTTGATGGACTCTAATGTCATATCTAATATTTAAGATTCCATCTAAAAAATAATTCACATGAGAGGAGTATAACTCGTCTATTTTATAAAAAGTGTTAATCTCCTTAGTTTCTCTAATGTTGGATTTTCAACCTCTTAACATTAACGTCATTGAGCATTCAATTTTGATAGTTGATTGTCAAATGATATATAATTAAATTTATCTTTACTCATTAGTTTAATAAAAAATAAAGTTAAAAATGAGAATCGAAAGAGATTAGGAGTTGTTAAAGAGTGCATGTAAAAAAAATAGAACATAAAAGTTGCAAAATGAGGTTAGGTAGAAATGATAATGATTTAGTGTGAAGAAAAGAGAGGAGGGTTAGTTGGCCAAAGAGGGGGAAAAAATAAGTGTGTAACAGCAAAGAAGTGTCTTTTAGAAATGGAGGCAAATGTGTCAGTTAAATAAGAGAAAGTATATGAAAGGAAGAAGCAAAGCAAAGAAGCAAGCTTGGCCTTCAAGAGAAGAACATCTCCCCCCTTCTCCACTACTACTTCACTTCTCCTATGATTAGTATGAAAGAGAGAGAGAGAGAGAGAGAGTAATTTAATACAAAGCTGCAGAAGTGAGAGAAATTTCCCAATATTAAAGTAGATGAAGATATATAATTTTTCATATATATTTTTTTAAATTTTAGGTTTTATGCAATAATTTAGCATCAAGAGCAGTTGGCATTAGTTAGTCTTTGTCTGTCTTTTAATATCATACATTACATGTCACTTGTTAAGGGTAGACAGGTGAGCAATGTCTGAGTTTTCTCTCTCACCTCTCTTTGGTCTTTGATCTATAAAAACTTTGCCTTTTATGCTACAAACCCAATTGCTGAATTTCTGTTTTTTCATTGCTCATTCACATTCAAAACTCTGAATTTATTATTACCCTTCCCCAAAATTTTCATTTCAACCTCAATTTTTCTGTCTTTTCTTGGTTGAAGATACCAGGATATATTCAAAACCCTTTCTGCAATTTAACCTTTCTTTTTCATCTCTTCATCATCTGAATCTCCATTGGTTACTATTACTATTTCATTTCCTGAAAATTTGCAGAAACCCCCTTTTCACATTTCTTTTAATTCTGCTGTAAGGAAGAAAAAAAAAAAAAAAAAAAGAGTCTTCTCTCAAATCAATCATATTTTGGTATTTGATTGGATGTAGAGCTTGGAAAATGTTTTTCTTCCTTACCCAAAAGTGAAAAGGGAATCTCCTTTCCTTTTACTGCATTGATGAGCTGTTTCATAGCTAATGTCATTGTTTGTTGTCTCTACTTTATACTCTGAAAGTTTCACTTTCTTGTCTTCCCCTTCAAATATTATTGTTTTTTTTTTCTTTTTCTTTCCTTTTTGAATTTGAACAGAGTAGAACAGAGCAAGCTTCTTCTTCACCTTCAAGTGGCTCTTCTTCTTAAACATTCCATATCTTTTTTTTTTCCCCTCTTTAACTTTCGTATCCATAGGGATGCTGCATTTGAGAAGCTGCTTTTACTTTAACGTCTTATAAAGCTGCAAAGTTTATATTTTGTTCTTTGTTTAGTCTCACAAGATATCACTCGCTCAGCTCTGGTCAAAACCGCCTTTCCTTTTTTAATTTTTTAATTTTTTGTTTTTCCTCTCATTGGAAGTAACTGTAAACCAACTGTTGTAGACTGGTTTGTTTGATTAGCTCTTGAATTTCAAAAGGGGGGAGGAAAAACAAAAATGGGTGATCTCGAAAATGATGAAATGGGTTTTAGGAATTCGAATGATGGGTTAATGAATTGTCCATCTACAATGGCGATGGGTTCCTTTTTTGGGTCTGGTTGGGATCCACTGGTTTCATTAGGTCAAAGTGAGAATTATGGAGCAGCTTCTTCAATGGTGTCCTCTCATGGCGAATTCTCTAATTCATTTCCTGTTGTTTTGGAGAATCATGGAGGGAGTGGGACAACACAACAAGGTGTTCAATATCCGACAGATTTGGAGATGGATTCGAAGTTGCCATGTTTTGGGAGTGGGAATTTTTCAGAAATGTTTGGTTCTTTTGGTGTTGCTGGGCAGATTCTTGGTGGGTGTTCTTCAAATTACAGAAATGGAGGAACCACAAACACTACACAAACATCGCAAAAAAATTTACCTTTAGCTGGTGAAGAAAATTTACCATTATCTGTAGGATCACCAAATGGTAAAATCAGAAAACGAGGCCTTGATTCAACTTTCCCATTTAGCTCAAATAAGGTATGTCATTGATGAATCTTTAATCCCTCTCTCTTTTGTTTTTCATCAGTTTGATTGTGCAAATCATTCAATTGACTTTACTTTTTCGTTTATGAAAGAAATCTGATATGAAATTGAAGAAGGATGTTTCTGGGGATAGTTCCAGTACACAAGAAGAGAAAAATGCAGAAATGGAGCCAAATTTAGGTGGAAATTCACGTGGAAAATCAACTGGAAAACAAACTAAAGAGAAATCTAATAACAGTGCTGAAGCTCCTAAGGAAAATTATATTCATGTGAGAGCTAGAAGAGGTCAAGCCACAAATAGCCACAGCCTTGCTGAGAGGGTAAATTTCTTGTTTTGATGAGAGAAATTTCTTGTTTAGTTATGTTAGATGTGTGAAACAAACACTTTGATCAATAGGTGAGAAGGGAGAAGATAAGTGAAAGGATGAGATTGCTTCAAGAACTTGTTCCTGGATGTAATAAGGTAATTGATTGAATCAATTTTTGCGAGTTTCGTTTTGCCTGTGGATGTTTGATTCTTACTCGAGTCCGGATGTGATTTTGGCCTCTAGATTACTGGAAAGGCTGTAATGCTTGATGAAATTATCAACTATGTTCAATCACTGCAGCAACAGGTTGAGGTATGTGTTCAACATTTACAAAACTTTGGATGGATTGAATAGTGGGTGTGCTGATATTACAATTATTGACATTGTGATTCTGAAGTGTTTTGTTACAATGAGATACGGAATATTTTGTTTTAGTATTTTCATTTGTAGCAATATTGTTAGATAATGGAAATTAGAATCAAAATACTAAGGTATGATCTCAAATGAAGTTGTGTGATTGTACTTGTTGGAATGACTTAAATCTAATAGACGGCGTTTCAAATGATCAGGTAAAGAGGTCCTTCTATATAAATTCTTTAACTCTAGAGCTGTCTCTGATTTTGTAATCTAAATTATTCTCTCTTATAATAAATTGCTCACTCTACAACTGAACGTTGACACATTATTAACGAACCATGGAAATTTGTGTTGATTCTCTATTACTTCATGTTTTATATTCATCCTTATTTGTAGATTCCTTAATAATACTATTTTGCAGTTTTTGTCAATGAAACTAGCTACTGTCAACCCGGACGTGAACGTTGATATTGAAAGGATTTTATCCAAAGATGTAAGTTTAGAGTCGTCTTGGCTGCTTAAATCATGTTAAACTGTAGTATGTGAATCCCTTGAATTTGCCATTTTGTGTAGATTTTCAACATACGAGGCAGTAGTGGAAATGTTCTTGGATTTGATCCCGGGTTGAGCACCGTTTCTCCCGTCCCTCCTCACCGGATGTTTCAGTTTCAAGGGACGATGTCGAATATGCCAACCACATCCACACAGTTTTCTCCTTTGCCTCAGGTAGGTAGTTCACCTGAATGATGATGCAATTGTTTTGTTGTGTGTTCATCAGCATTAATCGAAAAGTGTTCATAAACAGACCATGTTAGAAAGCGATCTTCAAAGTCTTCTTCAAATGGGATTCGACTCAGGTTCAACAATTGACAATTTGGGACCAAATGGTATTCTTCAAACTACTGTCTTTGCAGTATAATCTTCAAAAGATAGAGATGTTTGATCTAAACTATATAATGTATTTGGCAATGGGCAGGGCGGTTGAAACCAGAGCGTTAACTTCTTGCAAATGAAGGGGGAAAAGCAAAAGCTCATTTTTATTTCTTTAACAGAAATTCAAATGTTTTCAAGTTGACAAAGAAAGGGGAAAAAAAAAAGAAAAAAAAAAAGATTATAAATTCTGTATAGGATTCAGTTTCTAACTATTGTTCTTCGAATTTTAGCAGAAGAAGATGGATTAATAGCAAAAGAAAGGGAATGTAAATTTAGATTTTGTGGGTGAGGCTGATTAGAATTGATTTGAATTGGGAAATTGTAGATTAGAGGATGAAATTGAAGATTGAAGCTTTTGTATCAGTTTTCATGGAAATTTTCAAAAAGAAGGATGAAATCTTCTAATCCTTTTGTTATTTGTTTTTTACAATCATTTTTGGTGGTATTGTTTTGTTATTTGAGATGATAATTTTACCAGTGAAATGAAATGTTTGGGAGAAATCAGTCTAATAACTAACTAATGTTTAATTTTACATTTTTACATGTTTTTTTTTATAATAATAAAATTGATTTCGAAATGACTTCACAGAAGTGATATTCATTAACGTGCTAAAAATAAATAAGAAGTCTAGATAAAAATGGCTAGTTTTTGTTTGCATGTCTTAAATTTTTTTACTATAGTTTCATCCTTCATGTCAACCGTTTTGTTATTTAAAACAAGTTTTTTTAAACCAAAAATTAAAATAGTTACTGAATGAAACTTTAAATATTTTAATTTAAATTATAGAGTTATTGTTTTTGAATTTTGAGCGTTGTTCCCGAAGAGTGTTTTTAGGTTCTCCTCTCTTTTAATTCTAATTATAACCCTTTGTGTATGGATAGTGAGAAAAGGAACATAATAGCAAGGAGGGCCTTTCATAAAGTTTCCCTAACAGAATTATTAAAAGAGAGAAACTTTTGTGGATTTTCTTGTGCTCTTTTCTTTGGCATAAGTTCATAAAATCTATTAACAATTGCGAAATCTGTATTTCAAAGTAAATAATAATTGATTATTTTTTAAAATTTAAATATATTCAAGTCTGTTAATTTCTAACTTTTTTTTTTGTTATATTTACAAATTTTTTAAATGCTGTTATAATATTAATACTTGAAATTTAATTGGTATATTTTAAAGCTTTTTTTTTTTTTTTTTTTTTTTTGTAATAAAGTCTATGAACTTTGATTCTTATGGGAATACTTCCCCTTTAGTTTATGAAGTTAAATTTAAAATACAGCTGTGTGCAATAATGAACTTTGGCGGCAATTTAAACCAATTATGAAAAATAAAAAATCAAACAGATTCAATAAAAAATAACACAACTGATTCGGTTTTTTAAATTAATTTTAGTGTATGTACCCTTAATGTTAAATTAATTTTAGTTGTAAGAACTTTAATAGGAGACTTTTAAAAAATGGTAGAATTTACAAAACATTTACAACCTATAATAAATTTTATTATTGATAGATAGAAGAATATCAGTGATATAATCTAAAACTTTGTTATTACTGTAATTGATATGCTATAGTGATAGAAGACTATCAGTGATAGAATCCAAAATTTTGCTATAGTTTGTAAATATTTTAATTTATTTTGCTATTTTTAAAAATAGTCTTTTTAAGAAAATGTAATCTTCAAGTCTTTTATTTGAAAATTAAAATATTTTAAAAAAAATTAGATTGTTTTATCAATTATGTATTCAAAATAATTTTGATTAAAAAAAAGTCTATAAGCAAGTCTCGTGGCCAACACCTTTGGGTAAATGATTAACCAACCCTTCAATTATGAGCCAGAAAGTTAAAAACAAAATGAAATTTTTAATAACTATTTTAATAACTATTTTTAGTTTTCAAAGTGGAGAAACTATAGGCCTATTATGTAGAAGACAAAGACAATCTCCAAACAAATTTTAGTTATATTTCTTTTCTAGTTTAAACCATCTTCAAAAAAATATGTTTAATTATATATTTATAAATTAGAATCTAATCATAGTTATTCACTTAATTGGAATATAATTACTAATTAAATTATATACTTATTTTTAAAAAATGTATCAGGTTAATCAAATGAAATATGAAAAAAAAAAATTCAAATATGGCAAAATGAATGGAAGAGAGATATTTGATAATTGATTTACGGCTTCACAATTAAAGCAAAAGAAATTATTTGAAAGGTGTCCGAATGGATAAGAGAATAATAATTAAAAAAAGGAAAAGCAATTAATAATCATAAATACTTACGTAAGTAAATGATATATAAACATTAAAATAAATAGCATTTCATTTGAAGACAAGAAAAAAACAAGTTTGAAACTTTATTGAGTCCGCGCCGCGTGTAGGCCGCAAGTTCGCTCCCATATTCAGGTGTCATTTTTCGAGTACGTCACAATTTTTGGATAATTTTCAACTTCAAAATCACCAATCACTGACAAATCACTCCCAAAACACAGGAATGTTTTTTTTCCTTTATCCATTTTCCACTTGCAAATTCATATCCCAAATGTTACCAAAACCTGAATTCTCAACCCAATTCAATTCCCACATCATTTTTTTTTTCTTGTTGGCAAAAACTTGAAAGCAACCAGATGACAGGAAACCAAACTATAAGTATGAAACAAATTTTTACTGTCACTTCCAATAGTTGACTAATTTCCTTGTTTTGATGGTTTTGATGTTCAAATTTTTCTTACAAAAGTATTGAAAAACAAACGAATAAAAACAACATTATGAGGCAAAGAAGAAGAAGAAGAAGAAAAAAAAGGCCTACATACATACACTGGAAGAGCATCGCCATTTGAAATAAGCGTCTCTCTCCAATATTATGTTTTTTGCTTGTGTCCATATAATGCTTCTCTCTTGACAGTATTTGGGTGAAATTGGACTTGACATTCACTACAAGGGAATTGCTGACATATTCTATTGTTGAACCATTTTCTGAGGCTTTCTTCATCTTTCACTACACAAATCTCTTTTTCTTCCAAGTTATTCCATTGTAGTTGTGTCTTTTTTCCCATTCCACCATTTGTTTTTCTCTACTGATTTTCTTGTTTTTCTTTTTGTCCTACATAGTTCTTCCGTTTTTACAAATCAACCTATCTGTTCGCCGATCAAGTCCAAACCCACCAGCAGGAACGAGATCCCCTGGAACAGCAAGAAGTAGAAATGGATACCTTGTGCAGACAGAAGGCTCCGTGCTGATGCGGTTAGGAGGAGGAAAGCCAATGCGAGCTCTTTTGTGTATATTCTGTTGTGCTTCTTTCGTAAAGCAGCTTTCTTCTCTTGCTTCTGAATTTCTTCTTTCAGCTCTTCTAGGTCGGGCGCCGAAGACCCTCTCTGATGCTTTTGCTCTCTCTCTACCAAGGAGACAAGATCGCCCTCTGAGGAACGGCCAGATTTCTTTGTAACAACCCATTCATAGGCACTACCAAGCTGGAACAGGCCTGAGATCATGGCATTGAACTTGGTGACTGACATGGTGTTCTCAAAAAGGAGGTAAGGGACAATGAAAGGGAAGGATTTTGGGGCAGGCAGGATGTTTAGAAATGACATGGTGGCAGGGATATAGCAAACGACCCAAGCGGGTAGCTCGGCCTCAGGAACAAACATTGTCATTGGGAGAATTATGCAGAAAAGTGTGAAAGAATAGAAGGGCAGAATCAATTTTCTGAGCAAAAAGAAGAGGAAGATCAAGTTGAACTTCTTCCATATACTAATCTGCATTTTATCGATTATACAAAACAATATCAGTAATCTGATTAAGAGGAAGTTTATAAACAATAGAACAAGTGCACGTTCAATATAACAATACCTTTGATCGAATAACAGCAGGCAAACAAAGGCGAAACAATTGCATTGGACCAGAATGCCATCTATGTTGTTGTTTTCTATAAGCTTCATAAGATTCTGGTAGCTCACACTGGCACTGATTATGCACAAAAATAAGTAAATTCAATAACTCACCAACACATACTGAATAAACTGGTTACTCATATCCTATAACTGTACAAGGATTAGTACCTCAACATCGTTTAGGAATATGAATTTCCATCCATGAAGATGAGCACGAACGGCGATATCCATGTCCTCAACTGTGGTCCTTTCCAACCACCCACCAGCGTCCTCGAGAGCTTTAATCCTCCACACACCAGCAGTGCCATTGAATCCAAAGAAGTTGAGGAAGACACCGTTCACTTGCTGCTCTACTTCAAAGTGGAAAGCTAAATTGATGTTCTGCAGCCTGGTTAGCAAGTTCTCATCCCTGTTCACAAAAGACCACCTTGCTTGAACCAGTCCCAACTCTTCATTGTCCTGAGTGTCAATAAAAATAGAGTTAACAGTGTTCTTAGCAGAATCTAATTAATCAAGTACACTACGTACGAAGAAAGCCTAAAATACCTTGAAATGAGGAACAGTTCTTTTAAGGAAATCAGGTGTGGGTTGAAAATCAGCATCGAAAATGGCAACAAATTCGTAGTCTTTTACATAGCTACAATTCATGGCGGATTTGAGATTGCCAGCCTTATAACCATCTCTAATGACTCGATGTCGATAAATAATGTTGGCACCCTCTTGCTGCCATTTGTGGACCTCCTCTTTAATCAACAACTGGGTAGTTGGGTCATCGGAATCATCAAGAACTTGAATCAGTAGCTTGGTTTTTGGCCAGTCCAAGTTGCAAATAGCAGCAATTGATTGCTGATAAACCTGAGAATCAGCCACAAATCCATTTTGTCAGTAAGAACTAAAACTAATTCCAATTGCAACAGCAGAGGATATTAAGAAACAAAATTTTACCTCTTTTTCATTGCACATAGGTATCTGAACAAGAACCATAGGGAAATATCCCTTCTCTCCGGATTCAAGATCTTCACCTTCAGGTTTAAGAACTGGTTGGATTTTCTTGAAACGGATCCAGAAACAACCCAAACACAAGACTAAACGATCCAAGCTTTGAATGATGAACAATATGATACAAGCATTGGCTAAGAACTGTAGAGGAGGAGCTAAATATTCTACTCGAATCAATACCCACTGAGCGTAAATCCAACCGAAGGCTCCTTTAAAACCCCAAGGCGATGCCCAGAGATAATCCAATTGAAGCTTTGGACTACCAAAATGCCAGCCCTTAAAGAAAGCCGCAATCTCAAAACACAACAGAAGCACCGACAGCCATAGAAACACCTTAATACAAGAATAGAATCTCGTTTTAACAGTTGGGTTCTCTTTCTCTCTACCTCCGACAGTGACGTCATTGTCGGCGTCCTCCTCATCAGTCCGTCCAGAAGCAACACGGCGTCTAACGGCGGCGGCTAGGTCCACCATTGCAGAGCCAATGGAAGTTAAACAACCGGCGGCTCTATGTGCCTTGAGGAGAAGAACCCACGTGAGTTGCTTGGCGTTTTTCCCTCTCCCTTTCTCTCTGACCCGACTCGTGGGTGACTCACCAGCGATGAGAAAATCGTCCTCCGACGGACCTTCCAGTTCAACCATCGACCAATTTGGATTCTCCATCTTGACAACAACAGGGGTTCCTCTATGAGTGTCTTTTCCCCACCAATCAAACGAGGGCGCCATTTTTGAACTGCGATCTCAAAACCCCAGTTGAAGAAACCCGATTTCCCTCCTTTTCCGAAGACCCAAAATCTCAAACCGATCGAAGAATGAGGAAATACCCAGAAAAGGGAAAAAGAGGAAGAACAAAAATGACTACGATTCTGATCTCATTGTCGGAGAAAATAGAAAAGAAAGAAAAAGAAGAAATACTTGGAAAGAGGGAGAGAAGACGCGTGGTGGAGAATGCAGCAGTGGCTTCCTCTAAATCATTGTGACATTCGGTGACAACTTATACGAGAACTATCCAAAGGAAGAATGAGTTGAAAAGGAAGATGAGATGTGTCCAAATGAGCTTCCCATTCGTTTACAGCTTGCAGAAAAGGTTAGGAAGGTAATAAGAAGGAACAGAGGCTATGGCCGAGCAATGGATTCAGAAATGGAATGCTAACAGCTCAGCACGTCTTTGAATTTCGATAACCTTTTTTTCTTTTTTATTATTATTAATTCAAATCAAAAAACCAAGAAAAATTTCAAACAAACGAACCGATTGCACGTTGTTTAAGTCAAATCATTAACCTTACGAAAACGATTGGTTTTACTGGGGATGATAAAGATAAGAAAAACGGGAATCAAAGAAATGCAAAGGATCTTGTCTGTTTCTTCAAATCCTGTTTCTCATTAAACTCCAAATACCTTATTCACAAACGCCAGATCGAATCATATCTTCTACCTTTTTCACCCATATGAATTTCAAGAAATATATAAATTAATATTTGAATTCAATTATTTGTTCAGAATATTAAAAGCAGTATTCAATAATTTCACTTAACTCTCTTGAGTCTTGAACATCAACACACAAACAATAAACAATAAGACAGCATTCTTTTAAAAAAACAATTATTACTTTTCGTCTCCATTTACTCTGTTTTAAATTTCCCTTTTTCGACTCGAGCCCTAGAAAGCCCTACAGATTTACTTTCATTACTTCCTCCTTTTTCTTTCTATTCTTACAGTGAGAAAGGATAGAATTTAAAACATAAAATACAATACTTACAGTGATCATAAGAGAGATATTATATTGTCCATTTCGTTTATCTGTCCCTTCTTCGCTTCTTATTCAATCAAATAACTAAACTTTTTTACATACCGGAAAAATAACAAAAATATACCCAAAAAATAAATGAACAACCTACCAAAAAAAAATTAAACCGATACTCATTTTTAAAAGACCGATCGGTTTAACCAACTTCGACTATGATCGAACTTGGTTAAACCTACCATAATAAGATTCTATATCGATTTGATCAACTTCAACGTACGGATGTTCATTCCTAAACACGATTATGTATGGGTGAAAAAAGATTAGATTTTTACTTTCAAAAAACCATTAAGACGATAATGAAAAAAAAAAAAAAAAAGTGATTGGATTGACATTTTAATTTCTCACAAAAAATACTCTTTTTCTTTATGGTTTCCATTTCATTTTTAAATTTCAAAATATCACATTTTTCATAGTATTTGAGATAAACTGAGTTGATTGAGATGTAGAGTTGTGAAAATGAAGTTCAACAATAAACTACGAAAGAGATAGATATGAAATTATACAAATTTCTACAATTAACCGTAAAATCAATGTATCCAACATTGACCTCTAACTTTATTCAAACTTCGATTCTAATTATTATAATAGTTTACCTCCACCTTTTCACATAATGTATACTATTTTTTTTTTTAATCATTATAAAATGTACAAAACTATCATAATTAATAATGGTAAAACGAAATGAAAGGGTGAGATTTAAAAATGAGGAAAGTAAATAAAAGTTATTTATTTAAATTATTTGATAATTATTGTTTAGTGCGATGAGAACACGAGTTTTATTGGTTGAAAATGGAAGGCCGTCCATTTGGTAAGAAATGACCAAGTCGCTCCCTTTCACAATTCACATTCACCACACTATAAATTATAAAAACTCCGTTATCCCAAAAGAAAAAGAAAAAAAATCTTTTTTCATTTGTCTTCTTTTTCCGTTCTCCCGCTCTTTACCAAACTTTAAAAGAAGAAAAATTAAAAAAGAAAAGTGAATTTACCATTTAACCCTTCCTCTCAGCGCGTCTTGTGGAGAAAAGAGTAAAAAATAAAATTCATAATTTTGATAATTCACCGGTTGACAGAGGATCACACGCCAACACTGCAGGTGCAGTCGCAGCTGTATTGTTTTCGAATATATTAAACAAGCAAAGAATGTGGGAATTTCCTAATTTGCCCTCTTCTCACATTAATCCACCGACAACTCTTTACTCAAACTAATCCAGTTGGAAACCAGGGTATTATTGGGAATATGAACTTTACCTGTTGAATAATACATACTTATTCTATTTTGTTTTTCCTTCCTTAATTATAATTAATATATTACTCTTAACCTTCACATTTTTATATATACAGATTGTTTTTTTATTTTCTTTTTCTTTTTAACAATTTTTTAGTTCATTAACTTTATAACTAACTTTTAACTTTTAAGGTAAAAATTTTAAGTTGGATGAAAATTTTTATTATTTTATAGCATACAGTTTGTAGAGATTTTGTTTTGAAAAAATATCGAGTCTAATTCTATTATATGTGTGGTTTTGAAATTTTGATAAAATAAACTCATTTATGATATTGTATTGTTTTTAAATAATAATATTATTATTGAACTATTTTTAGATAGAAGAATTTTCAAAAATAGCCAATTTAACAAAATATTTACGATATATAGTAAAATTTTAGATTATATCAATAATAAAATTTGATATAATTCTATCAGTGGCATTGATAAACAATGATAGAAATTTATCAATTTCTATCATTGATAGAATACAAAATTTTACTATAGGTTGTAACTATTTTTGTTTATTTTGCTGTTTTAAAAAAAATGTCATGGTTACTATATATATATATATAATTTTGTCAATAATTTCACGCCCACCCTATTTTTCACATAAGTTTCAAAATTTACATTATTTTAAAAAAAGTTCAACGTTTTAATTCCTTAACTTTTATTTTTCTTTTGTTCTTATATTTTAGGTTTGAAAATGTTGATTTTTCTTTTGGAACATACAATTTTGTTCTTTTGAGTTGAACTAATATTTATTTGGGATGGCGACTATGAAATCAGTAGTTTGATCCAATTCTTTACAAATTAAACTAAAAGCTAAAAGCTTGAACAACTATTATTCACCCATTACAATTATTCTAAAAGCTGTAGCAATCATATATACTAAGGCTTAGTTTAGGATTGTAACTTTAGAAACAAAGAACGTCAATTATATTATTAGAAATATCAATCGAGAAACGAAGTAAGCTAGTGTTCGTCAATTCACACTTTAAGCCTACGAAAACATGTTGTAAACAATTACATACAAATAAATTAATAGATAAAGCTATCAAAATTTATATTTTTGACGTATTGTGTCACACAATGTTTTGAACCTAATTTATATTTTGTTTGTTTTGGATTATTTGTTAAGTATTAGGCTTTGATAAGAAAATATTTGATATTGATTAGCTGAAACATAGAACAAGTAACTTTCAAGCTAAGTTTTCCAATAAACTTTAAAAGTTGCAACACTTGAAACTTCAAAAGTCATTTGGACACTCAAGGGTCATTGAATGCACGAATATTTGGAGTATTCAAGCGATGATCGATCTATCTTGCTTGTGGAGTGCTTTGAAGATGTGAGTTTCAAAACTTTGTTCGATCATTGGTTTCTTAGATCATCTAAGCAATATGTATCTAGCATATCTTAGGGGTTGAAATCAAATTAGTTTTGCAGCTATTGGGGTTGTGTTATTTTGGGTTTTGTTGTTTAACATGGTTCATAGATCCAATGTCCTGGGGTTCCATATCATTTAGATAGAACATTTAGTTTTATGCTATTTCAACTACCCTAGTAAATGAATAACACTAAATAAGTACATATTAAATATGTGAATGAATATGAATTTCTAGATTCATTATGATATTTGAGTGTCTAAATGACTTTTGAAGTTTGAAGTGTTGCAACTCTTCAAGTTTATAGGAAAACTTAGCTTGAAAGTTACTCATTCTATGTTTCAGCTAACAAATGTCAAATATTTTCTAATCGAGCTTTTTTTAGTGTATTTCCAACCTGTATAACAAAATGAAAAAAAATTAATGACACGCGATCATATTTTCATAAATTACATATCCTTTGCAATTTATTAATCTCGGGACATCTCGGTGCAATTAAGGCCCAAGATCGAATAACTAAAGACAAAACTCTTTCATTCTAGGACATCTCATAGCAATATATGTCTGAAATCAAATAAAATAAAAACATAATTCTTTCATCCCGGGTCATCCCGATGCCACTAAGGTCCAAGATACAATAACTAAAGAAAGAACTCTTTCGTATGCCCAATATCGTGTATCAAACTCTAAACGAGTGTGTATCGCGCGCATGACTAATTTATCTCGAATTGACTGGGATAATTTTAGTATTTTACATTGTGAGGATCCATGTTTTTTCCATTTTCAAAATTGTTCTATAAGATGCAAATATTTTGCCAATTTATTATATTTTTAAAAAAATCTCCAAAATTTTAATGTCCATAAATAATAATAGACATAGATAAAAGTTTCTCCTATCATTAATAAAATCTAAAAAATTTCATTTATTTTATAAAAAATTTCATCACTTCTGTGATTTACAATAAATAAATAAATATATATGTATATATATATAATTTTAGGAAACAAATTTTCTTAATATTAAACTCTAACGAAGTACCTTAGAAGTCATAATCGGAAAAACATAATATATTTTGACAAAGCCGTATGGGAAAGTTACAAAATTGTCCTCATCTAGAAATGGGAAGTATGTAGTAAAGGAAGAGTAAAACAGTGGAATCGGCGTAAGGTGCCAAATGGAAAACACGGAAGACTTGGTATTGATCAATATCAGAAACCCCATGATGGGCCAAGATCCTGCCGCGTGGAGCGGCGGTGATCCACATTCACACCCTTTTAGATTTCAAACAGCCTGGACACCACCACGGCCGGCGGTCTTGCCCTCACCTATTTTCCCGCAATCTCCGCTTTCCACATTACCATTAGAATTTTAATTAATTTCTCTCTTTCTCTTTTCTTTATAACTTAAATAAAATTCTTTCTTCCGACTTTATTCTTTTTTTTTCAACCTTTGATTATTATTATTATTGTTATTTTGGGGCTTTCGTTTTTATATGTTAGGTTAGCAGCTGATTTGGATGTCACAAATTATATTTAAAAATAATCACAACTACTACAACAATGATTAACATCAAATTACGACTATACTTTTCTACCTTCTACTTTAATTCGTATCATTATCATCATCTCCTTTTTAGATTCTAATAATGATAATAATTCAAATCCATTCATCTAACAAGCCATGGTTTTAACATATCTATCAATTTTCTCTCATATGATTAACTTTTTTATTTGTCTATTTTCATTGATTTTGTAAAATCGTAAAAAATGACAAATTTAACAAAAATATAGCAAAATTTCATATTCTACATTGATATGTTTTTATCAGTTATATTGATAGATAATAATAGAAGTATTTCAATGTCTATCATGGATAGAATCTAAAATTTTACTATATGTTACTAAATATTTTAGTTTTTTTTATCATTTTTAAAAAATATCCCTTATAAATTATAAATGGTGTAATTTCACAATTTTTATGAAAGAAAATAAATGATGGTGCTGAAATTTGTTCAATTTTAATATGAAAGGAATAAGGTACTAATTATATAGTTTTGGTAGATAATTTAATTAGCATAATAGAGTGTAAATCAACATATGGTTCATGATTCAAATTAGTTTCGGTGCTAACTACCAAGGAAATAGAAGGTTGTGAGTTGGAATTATTCTAATAAAACATTATTAATTTTTTTTAAATCAATTAATAATAATAATAATAATAATAATAACAACTACTACTAATTTATGCAATGACCACCAATATATATTATTCTTATTGACCTTTATTAAAATTATTATTAATTGTATTTCATATTTGTAGTTAGTCAAATTATGAATAAAAGTAATATAAGAAAGAAGACTTTTATTTTAATTTTTTTAAAAAAAGAAAGATTTGTTTTAGGCAGATACAATGACGAAGGCCATGGGAGCAGACAGAAGCACTTTTCCTCAAACGTGTTGTGGTCGTGGAGAGGCCCCCTCGTTTTAAAATCAAATGGGACATCTCCATTTAGTGCAAAAGGGTCCCCTCTCCCCTCTTCCTTTTATCCACTTTATTTATTATACTAATTAATTATACCTAAAATCAACTTCTCAATTAATCACCTCACTTAGATTACAATCTAAAAAATTTCCTTGTCCCTTAGTTTTTAAAAATTATTTTAACATGATCATGTCAATACCACTAAAAATTAGAGTGATTTCAACTAATTATTAACCGTTATTGTTTTCATAATAATGTGTCGTAATATGATAAAAGAAAAGATGGAAAAAAAATACAGCAAATTCACAATTTCATTAAAAATTATGAATATTGAATTGTTACACAAAATAATAATAATAAATAAAAAATTGACTTAATAATCAATAATGCAACGTGCAAATCTTTGCCTAACAATTGCATGTTGTGCAATTTCGTTGTATTTATTGGCATTTACTATGTATCCTTTTCAATCATGTTCTCTATTTCCTTTTTTCCACCATCTTTCTTTATGAGGGCTCTTTATTTCATAATTAAAATACACATATTTTTAGTTTCTGTTCGGAGAAAAAAAAAATCTTAAAGAAGGGAAGTGGTTATTTAGGTCAACAAATCAATAAAACTACACAAATCACTAAGTAAGATTCACCTCTTCTAAACTCACCTTGCAACATTTAATAAGATAAAAGTTCTGATTGTTTCCTTATTTGAAAGCAAAATAGTTGGAATGCTTTAAATTTCTTATTCATGTTTGATCGTATTGGTTAATTGTTGATTTTATAACAAAAAGAAATGTCAATTTTTAATTTAAACTCGTAACCTTTAATTTTTTTTCTCCAATGTAATTTTGACTATTAGATCACATCATAATGAAAATTGTTATTTTGTCCTTTCAGAAACAAAAAAATTAAAATGTTTGTGTAATTTGCATAATGAAAAGACCATGATAGCGATACGAATTGTGACATATTGTTAAAGGTTGGGAAATCGGACTTGGAAAGGGATTGGGGGTTTTTTTAAATCAACAAACAAATGATATATATGCAAACAAGTAAAGACAAACACAATATGAAATTTTTTAAAGAAAAAACACTTTTTTTTTTCTTTTTTTCCACTTTTAAGTTATAAGTTAACCTTATGTTTTAGTTGGTATTAAAAGTTTTAAAAGGTTACATTTATAATTTTCAAGTTTGGAGTAATATCAATTTAGTTTCTAGGTTTCAAAAGTTACAATTTTGTCTCTAAAATTTTGAATATTATGAGTATTTAATAATAAAAAAATTGAAGTAAAAAAGAAAAAACCTAAATATGGGGATTAAATTAAAACAAAACATTAATTTAAAAAGTAAATTTGTAATATTTTGCGTACGGGCCAAAATTGAAATCAAACTTATCCCGTAATAAACATTTCGAGAAAGAAATAAATGTAAATGGAAGAACACAAGGAGCATAAGTGTTTTTTATTAAATAAAATATTTGAAGGTGGTTCCTAGTAAGTAGCTTGAATCAACTTCATCCTTTAAGATTTTTTCTTTTAATCAAACAAAAACCTGCCACCAACCGGACCCAGAAAATTTAGTGCTCAAGGGGACTTGACAGTAGCATTTGTGCATCTTGGGCCAACCAACGGCCATGAGAGTGAGGCCTAATGAAGATTTTTCTCAGACAACGGCACCTTGTGGTTTTAATTACCAAGTGTTCCTACAATATATCAATCAACATTTTGTTTATATGGTTGTTACAAAGCCAAACTGGCTTTTGATGGAAAAAAAAAATCTAAAAAATGGCTCTTCTTTGCAGCTTTGATATTGACATCTAGCCAAGACCGTTTAGCAGTATAGTTCGTATTGAGAATAACGTCATCTTCTCCTTTTTCTTCTATATCAAGTGTGTTTCTCCATCACATAAGAACTGTAGATATCGCATGAGATTGCGACGATACTTGAGAAAACAGCTAATAGGAACATTATCCATGCTATCAGTCTGTCTTTCTTTGATGCAATTCCACAAGTGTCCCTGTGCAGTTCACATCACATGGATTATGTTGAGTGCAATGTCATGTGAACAAAGTAGGGAACAGATTGAATAAGGAGGATCGTGTAAACTAATAATGCAGGTGCAAGCGTTCTATTTTAGCATGAACATCAACGTCTAAAACTTGAGCTAATAGGTTACGGTAGATTTAATTATATCAACACATCATCACTCTCCCTCACTTATCGAGAGGAAATGGCATTATGGGAGATTTGAATATAAGACCTCATTTTCTAGTATCATGTTTAATCACAAATCAACCTTAAAAGCTTGCTGATGAGTTACAGATTACAGTAAGTTTAATTATCTTAACACTTAAGCAATCATTCGTGTGTTTTAAGTAATCGACTTTGTGATTCTTGATTACCTGAGGATGAGGGCAGCGGGGAATATGAACCCAACAGAGATGGCAGCTGTGGCTCCAGTGAGCTGAAAGGCATCCCAGATGCTGGGAACAAAGTTAGCTCCAATAAAGATGAAACTCATGAGAGCTATAGTTATTAAGAAGAACCGCCGGTTGTCGAAAGTAATAGGTATGGCATAGGGAAAGAGTAGACCATCAACGTTGAGGCGAAGGGAGAAAAAAACAATGGGAAATACAAGCATCAGGTGGATGCCATAGCTCACTCTTACAACATCATCTAGCAATGAGCTGAATGGAAGTCCAAGATCTCCATCAAAATTAGCAAGAACATCATCCAACGTTTGGTCTCCAAACAGGAGAAATCCAAAAAAGCTTGTCGCAATATACACCGTCGAGCATATCGTTAGAGATGTTCGAACTATTGACTTCATCTGTGAAGGATCTTTTAGCTCATTCTCAATAGGGTGAACTGCAAAAAGTAAAACTCAAGTACTATTAACATTTACTAATTACTACAACTTCAACAATACTATACCGTGTAGAATTTGCATTAAAAAATTGAACCAACAGTAACTCATTAATGAAGGCCCTAATATTTAACCACTCGAGCTATGCTTGAGCAACAGACCCTTCAACAAATATATACTGGCCTTCCACCCTAGTTATAAACACAAGATCAGGTAGTTTTTGTACAGCCCTGTGTTAGAAGGCTATAGAATCAGATATATGGCTTCTATTTTAACTTTCACCTGGAAACATTAAAAAGTGTTTCCCTAAAAAAATTAACAAAATAACATCTCTTTTAATAGTTGGGGTTATGTGAGAGTACTAGTTAGGACTTAGGGGTATATGGGTAAGATACATATTGATGCAATGATTGAAAATCAACTTGCTACAAGAGAAGTGGAGACTAATGAAGAATTATTTTGAAAAGAAAAGGTTTGAACGATCTATATCCTAGAGTCTGTCTGTAATTACTTCTTAGATACTTAAAAACACATTTTGCACTAACGACATTGTTGTTATCAGAAAACAAGACAAGATCAAAACAACAGACTTACCATTATGGTGACAGATATAGGCAGTGACTAGAACTGGAACAGTAGTAAAAAGTTGCCAAAATGATGCCTGATCAACAACTTTGGGCATCAGACGTGGCATTACAATACTTCCATCCATCAGTTTCGCAATTGCTACTCCAGCAGTGATTGCCACGAAGACAATGGCCAAGGCAACTGACAAAGCTGATGTGTATCTCAAGGAATCTAGTAAAACCAACATTGATCATAATGGTGAATTGAAATGACTTTTTAAGTATATTGTAAACTATGAAACGATCACAAAGAGAGAAATTTCATTGTTCATTAGCAAAATTTTAAAATCACAAACACAAAATACAAATCTCCCATTGCAGGAATACAAGTTGAATACAGAAGAGAGAGCTTATATTTGACAGATTGGTGACCACATGACAGTGAATGAGTACGAAAAAGTAAAGAATCTCAAAATAATTATTTGGCCTTTAGTTTCTAGTAACCTTGGTCTCTATGATATTTGGATAAAAAGATACGAATTGGTAATAAGCCAAAAGTAATAATAACAAAAATGACTTCTTTGTCATGGTGCTGCCTCGCAGTTACATATTACAGAACCATCAGCTTTTTGGAGTGTTTTTTGTATAAAGCGACAAGGGAGCATCTTTTATCTTACAGAGAGAAAACCATTGGAAATTGAAATGGTCTTATATATACTGACCCAATCGTAAAAGCAACCAAGTAGCAATGGATAAAATAGATTATAAATTATCCAAAAAATGGCAGCCACAAATTTCACAGAATTTATTGAAAAAAGGCAACAGTTTTTTTAACCCACATTTAATTAATGTTTGGGACTCCCATTATAATATTCAAGTTCACAATTATTATCTCTAAAAACACTTAGTATTTACCATGTTTACTATTTTGTAACCATCATCACTCCTCATTTGTAACGTAGATTATAATAGTTTGTATTTTGAACCCTAAACCATTATAACTCAATCTAAAATATTCCTCAAACAAGAATCAATTTAAAAAACAGTAAACTAAAGTCTAAAACAAAATCCACATCAGTAACTGAGAAAAGTTGTGGGGTCGTATAGGGTAAAAGAAATGAGACGGGTAAATGTGTGTGTGTGTGTGGTGGCTAGCTTACCTACGCGCTTGAAGGATATTAGAGGCGCAAAAATGAAAAGTGTCGTAAGCAGCATCAAGGATATACGGCTTGTCCACCAATGTTGACCAAACCATTCTTCCATTACACCCTTATGATGGATGTTATTAGCCGATGATCCTGACAACACATCACCTGCAAAATCCATCCCCTTCTTTTTTAATTTATACTCCAAAATTCATTTCAATAGTCTTTAAATTCATTCAATTATATATATATATATATATATATATATATGAGCTTCAAAATCCAAATTTCTTGCTTAAAAAACTGGGAAACACATTCTTGCTCTTAACATAAGCCTAATTTATAATATAATGAATTAAAGAAGAAAGAAATTTGAGCAAAGTCATGGTACCTACCAATGATGATCATGTAGACGACGAGCATACCCAAATTATTGACCACGATGCAAACCTGCAGGAGGGTACGTCCGGCGCTGCCAAAAGATTCCCCGACGGCACCGGCGTACGTAACGGATTTGGACGCCCGAGAGAATTTCAGGATGAAGTCAATTGACAACTCTGTCAACGTCGATACGAGCATGATCAAGATCAACCCGGGAATTAGACCTAATTGTTTCACGACAGCTGGAAGAGCCATGATTCCGGCGCCGACAATGGTGCTCGATAGGTTAAAGACGGCTCCGGAGAACGATGCGCCATCTAACCCTGCCTCAACCGGCTCCTGGTGGTCGTATTTCTCAGGGAGTAAGAGCTTTTTAGGGCTCCGCCGATACTTGCGGTCGGCGGAAACTAGCATCATCACCCCTCCCCGAGATTTGGACGATGTTTGTCGGGGAATTTGGAGAAAATTAGGCGGGTCGCGGCGAAGGAAAATATGCCGTTGCCGGTGGTTTTGTGTTAGAAAAATAACTATTATAGAGGAGTAACGCGGGAACCGACGTGGCGTCCGGGTTGTAGGTGGAGGAGCCAATGAGGTGTACCCACTTGTACAAGTTGAATGCAAGTGGGTCCTGCAGCCTTGGCTTCTATTCAACGGTTTTCTCTTGTACGTTATAGGTCTGCCGAACCATTTCGCCAGAGGCTAGATGGGGAAGTTTAGCGTGACATACCTGTTACCCAAGCCAAGAGAAAGCCGAATGAAGACAAGACACGATATCTACCTACTGAATCAGCCTTTGGGCTTGTTTTTTGGGCCAAATAAATTAGCCTTTCTTTTTGGTAAGTTAGGGGTTTTTTAATTTCTTTTTGTTTGTGATCTTTAATTTTCGTTCACAATTATAGTACTAATAAAGGTGCAAATATGATTGTAACGCTTTACTTGTATTAAGTTGTTCCTTAACATATTAAGATTATAATTAACAAACCTAGATGTGCATTTAGAATAACTTTATGAATAAGTATGAATGACAAATTGTTTAAAAATGCAATAAAAAACAAAATGTTTGATTTAAAAAACAAATTACTTTTGAAATAAGGAACATTTTCGAAAATAGATAAATACTAAAACTATTTATAAAATATAGCAAAATTCATTAACTTCTTTTTCTTTTGTTATATTTTATAAATAATTTTAATATTTATGACCCTGAAATAATTAGTAGGTTAATGATCATTTTCATAATAATATGTTTGAATGTAGTTCTAAAATATTTATTCAAAAGTGATTTTTAGACGTTTAGTCAGACCACTTTTTCTATAAAAAAAAATAAATAAATGGACAAAAGGTACAAAATGCACAAAAAAAAAAACCCAAATAATGCTGAAATTACAAAACCGTTTGTAAAATATTTTCAAACTAGGAAAGTGATCTCTAAAAAGAGAAAAAAAAAAAAAAAAGACATAGGGAGAAAGTTTCAATCAGCAATTGAAGGATGCCATCAAACATGATCTTCAAGGCAGTATTTGCAATTTTACATTGTAAGGAATAGAAGTTAGATTGTTGCAGTAATGAATAAACCTGAAAGGCCAACATCAGCTGCATGTCCAAAACCAGAAGTACAAAACTCAAAAGCAATTGGTAGGGGCTGTCACTTGGAAGTTTTTCTCTTTCTTTTGGTTCCAGTTTTGCCTCCATTGTTAGGATCTAATTGTGATTTTGAACCTTTCAATTTTTCCCCTATAGCTCTACTCCACAAAGCCCTCTCTACATCAGATGGTGTGAAAATTTCTCCTTCTAAGCTTAATTCCTGCAAATGACCATCTCCCATAAAGAACAGTGTCAATAAATAATTAAAAAAAAGCTTAAAACAACGGTGAATCAACATCCAGATTTCCATGATTCACTGATAATGTATTAGCTATAATAGATACTTCAAATAGTGAGACCCGTACTTCGTCTTTCCGAGTGTCGGAACAGTTTCAAAACAGTCCAACAAACAGAAAAATTTTGTAACCACTTCCTTGAACAATTAGAATGTTTGACTTTAAGTTAAGCTTATAGTCTAAGATGCAGAAATCAAGCTTGTGTTTAGCTCGTGCCTTCATTTTTTCCACGCTCCAAGGTTGTTAATCTCACAAAATACACAAACCTATATATAAAAACCGAGAAAATATACTAAATGCAGATCTTTACATATTTGTAGATTCACAAATGAAGCACGCGTCACACAAGTCTATATTTATTATAACATATGCTTGTATACAATACACTCGAAGTTTGAAACAACAGTTCAATTCTAGAATGCTAAAAGATATTTATCATGGCTTTGAGAAACAGATCTTTGGAGAGCGAAGCTAGCCAGAAAGTCAGCAATGTCAATGTGACGAAAGAAAGAAATTGGTGCATGAAGGTTGAAAGGATGGAAATGGAAAAAGCTGACAGACCTTGGCTTTTTGTTGCAATTTATTTGCGAATAGTAAGTATTGCTTCAATGAATAATCCTTGGAGTTGCCTAGAGCCGCCTCCATAGCCTATTTCTTCACCACTATAAGTTAGAAATCTAGGCATAACAAATATTCAAAACTTATTGCAGAAATCAATGGCTACGGATAATGGAATTGCATAAATATACGTCATGATTTCACCTCGTCGGACATGAAAGGCGCGACATCCGGGGCATAGGCAGCAAGAACCGCCGAGGCAGTGGCCGGACCAACGCCTTTGAGCGGCGTAAGTTCAGAAACGGCTTTGGAAATATCAGGAAGGCATTGGAAGGCCTTCTGAGAGGCCAATTTGACGAGCGATTCATCCAATGATGAAACGAAGTCCAAGAGACGAGGCCTGAAATTCGTAAAATCGTTGTCGATAAAATTGATAAGTAATCATCGAAACCTAAATGAAAAGAAAGTGATACAGAGCAGTGAGCACCTCCATTTTCCTCTAGTGAGCTTCCATTGCATGAGTTTTGAGAGCTCAGAAGTAGTGATGTAAGGGCTAGGGTTTCGCTTGTGGAGAATAAGAGGAAGTTCGTTTCGGTAAAAATCATCGAGAGAAACCAAATTGGGCTTGCCTAGGGCTTCGATTTGAGATGCATAAGTAGAGAGAGCTTCTCTCCAGAGAGTTGGATCGGAGATTGAAAACTCCATCATTGCACCTTTCTAAACGTTGCCGCTTCCGTCCCCGCCGGCGTTCTTTCGCGGCTGAAAGCAACCGTTGTGGTTTTTTTCTCTAAAAATTTGAAAATGCCTTTATATGGTTTTTAAAAAGAAATAAAACAAAAATAGAAAAACATTTACTTAATTTTGTGAAATTATAAAACTTTTGATCTTTGAGCTGAGAGTGCATCCTATGTCGATTTGTTTAATTAAACTGTTTTTATGTTGGGGACAATTCTAAAAGAAGTGGTTTAGAAAAAAATTAGAAAAAAAAAGTGTTTTTAAGTAAAAGGGGTACATTTTTTTTGACATCTTGTGACATGAATTTCATTATAATAAAAAAAAAAATAATGTAGAATGTGTCTCTTTTTATAATGTCAAAAAGTCCACCCATTTTATCAAAATAGTTTTGAAAACATCTCTTTCTCCCAATTTTCCAAATCATCCTTATGTTGCCATTAAACAAACGTTTTGCTTAATATTCATTCTACATAACTTGTTAGGTAGGAAATTATATCCAAGTTTGTTCTATTAGAATAACTACATTATACCACATTTTTATTTGTAATATTCATTCTACATTTTCTAACTCTTGATTGTCATTAACTTAATCGTCATAGATGTTTTATTTTCTTCCTCTTTTATTTATTTTGATCTATTTTATTGTTAAAAATCACATATAAGCTGTAAAAGGAAAATTATTATTTTAAATGATAAAACTTTTTAAAATATTTATATATATGACAATCTACTACGGATACAATAGCTTATCCATTGTGATAATTGGTAGATCCATTATTTTTGTTCATGAAAGCTTTGTTGTTTAGTAAAAATAAGTTAAAAAAATGTAATGAAAGTGCATGATTCTAGGTTTATAAATGGTTGTAGGACAATTTTACCACTAGGTTAGCTTCTCGTTATATATATATATATATGCACACACACACAAAGTTAAGGGCGTGACTTGAGCCTCTATCATATACTAAATTATTTGATAATCGTGATATTTTGTAAATAATTTGGTTTATTTTATTATATTTTATAGGACGTTTTGAAATTTATTAGCAAAATATCTTAGTTTTATTTTTGTATGATAATGTTCAAAAATAGAAAATTTGGTAAATTATTTACTTTCATATAAAGAATTTAGATGTGATGAATTTTGTCGACTTTTTATAAAGGTGTAAATAAATTTTGATAAATTATTTTTGTGAAAATTTCCCTTTTCTTTAATAATATTAGATTTGATAGCTGAAGACCCAACTCATTGGCCTTGGTAATAAGGCTGTTCATGACCGGGTTGGACTCAAACACTTTCAAAATAATTTTTAAATAATTTATTCACTTTTTTTTTTTTGTTTTGCTTTATAAATTCTATTATATCGATTAATGTGTTATTACTTTGTAATTTATGATTTATTCTTTCTCTTGACGATTCCAATTTGTTTGAAATTTTTACTTTGTGGTTAATGATTATATTGCTTGATTTCTCCCTAAAATCACAATCTTAGTTTTCTATTTTAAAGTCTTTTAGCTAAATAATCATTTTTTACTATTTGTTTTTCCAATTGATACTTTCAAAATTTTAAATACGAACCCTTACTTAATACATACAAAATTCTTATTTATTGACCTTTTTAAATTCCTAAATCATAAATGTAAATAGTTCTTATTTCCCAAGCTAAGCAAATAATTGTATTTCCTTTTTGTATTCAATTGTCTGATTACATGTATATGTCAACCCTCTAACTTCTTCTTAATTTATTTGATCTTAACAATTGCATTTATACATTAAATTCTATTTCTTTGGAGTTTTATTTTTTCTTTTTAAATACGAATTACAACTCTAGATTATTATAATTTTTAAAATAATTATTATCAATTGCGCTTCTAGAATAATCACAATGTGAAAAGAAATAAAATAGTATTTAAGCTTCTAAAGTAATTATTTATTAGACATTGGTGAGTATCCTTTTATATGTTTGTTTGATATAGTTTAAACTTAACATATTTATTTTTCTCAACAAAATTACATATCATAATTTATGGTTTTTTATCAAATAAATATTAGTTTAACTTTAAATTTGAATAACTCGTTAAATATAATAAGAATTACGCTTTTTATGTATATGATTGTCCATTAATTCTAATTCTAATTATATAAATACAAATGAAGATATATATATACACAAAAGAAAAAAATAAAAAGGACAAGTGAAAAATGATGTGGAAAACCTATCTTCAAGGGCATTTAAAACACTCCATGGAATCTAGGATGACCATAAAATGATAAAAAATTTAACTATTAAAAAATACAAAGATAAAAGAAGTATTGAATTTTATATTTTTCCTTGATATTGTTTTCAGTTAAAAAAAAGCATTAAATTAAGAAGAAGAAAAATAGATTGGTGTGGAAATAAGTAACCAGACTTTTTAAAAAGAGTTATAAATTTTTAAAAATAGTAAAATTGTTATCAAAATTTAAAAAATTAATTTAGTATTCAACACTGGACAAAAAAATTATAAAAAACCGAACATTGACAAAATATTTTAGAAAAATAAATAGAAAAAAAATCAAAATAACCATATTTTACTAAATAGTCTTAGAACTCCGTTATTCTAACCATTTTTTGGATTTTGTAAATAGGCTTTTATCATTTGCAATAATTTTTCTTTTTTCCACGACTCTGACTGCAAAGAAACTGCGAACCAACGTCACAGAATTTTGGAGAAAATTTGTAATGAGACACAAATTTGTCTTCACAATAAATGTGATGTGATGTTATTTAAGAAGGATGATAAGATAAAAAGGAAAGTACTTTGAATAGCGGTTTCGTAGAACGGTTGTTGAACAACTTCGCAGTAGATTTTATTTTACATAAGACGCGATGCGATGCGATGCGATCTACTTGTCTCGAAATTTCTGGATTTTTCGGTTGCTTTATTCTAAAAGAAATAGCATAGCATGGCGTTACATTTAATAAGACGTGAGTTGGCAATACAGGATAGTGGATTCCCTTTTCCTTTTCCTTTTCTTTTTGTTTGTTTCTTCTTTCTTTAAAGCAACTTTTCTTTTCTTTTTTTGTTAAAGGCCAAAATAGTGCCTTTCCAATATTGGCAACCCGTTTTCAACATGAGCTTAACTCAATTGGTACCTGTGGATAAGAGGTCTCGGTTCAACTTTCCATCCGTACATTTTTACAATACCTTTACAAAAAAAAAAAAATTGGCAACCCGTCCACTATCGTAACGTATTAAGTTATTACTATTACTACATTATATAATAGATCTTTTTTTTTTTAAATAAAACAAAATATATATTCTTCTCTTATTCTCTTTCTAATTTGTAAAATTGTAAGCGTTGGAAGGATTACACTTAAATCAGAATTTAACGACAACGAACAAGGACAAAACAAGTGGAACATCTACAAGGGAACAATAACAGGATTCAAAACATAGTAACAACAAACAAAACATATCATACAGATACTTCCTGGTTTGTGAATGGCTGAGTTGTGAATCACTCACTTTAACGCGTGTTGCAGCTCTGTCTAGTGTGCAAGTCGTTCGAAAATTAATGTCACGATGTCTCTTGAATTAAACAACACTTATTTTGTCTGTCAATCGCACCGGAAGTTGATAGGAATACTCACTCCTCTGATTGTGCTTGAAAAACTAAAGAAATAATAAAGAAATATTTAATTAATATAAAATATCTTTTTATTACTTCACTATGCTTCGATCAAATGATAAATGACATTGCATGTGGGAATATCATAAAATCTACATTTGTCTATCAACTCATTCCATTTAAAACTTAAATACTTCATCAGTCCAAACTCGTGACTAGATGTAGAGATATATAAACGAGCTTCTCCTTTTTAGTTATTAACGTGGGATTTAATAAAATAATAATAGTAACAAATTTTACTCACATAAACTGTTTTAAAACAATGTATATGTTTCACTAATCAACACTCCATTCTCCTGTTTTTAATGCATTTGAAATAATTCCACAATCTTTGCCAACAAATAAAGAGAAAAATTATGATTGAAAAGGACAAATATTCACATCAACCACTTATAAAGAGAATTAACAAATATTTTAACCACTTAAAAATGGTGTCTAATTGTGATCATTGCTACTAATTACTAGTTTGATTAAGGACTTGACTGTAAAATTAAATTATTAATATATTTTTAAGAGAGAATGTTTGGTGCATTCCTATATGGTTCTAGATAGATTAGAATGAATTACATCCAATCATTTTTCTTTGGGCTTTCGTGACAACTCCTTATTTCGATCCTATGTTACATTCTCACTTAAATTTTGAAGGATCACGTTCTTTTCCTACATGTGTAACTTGTCCATTTATTGTCCTTTTATAAGTACAAAATCAATAGTTTAATAGACATCGAGATATAAAGTTTTGACAGTGATGATTAGTTTGGTTAACATTACCTAGAGACTTCTGTCATCTATAATTCGCCTAACAAAAAGTACAATTGGTAATTTTATCTAGTAAAATATATTATTGTGTGGACACGACCAACTACCTAGTATGCCGAATGAAATTAAATAAAAACAGTACTAAAAAAACAAGAGAAGCTTAAGAAATATAGATATTTTTTATTGTCCATTTATTATTATTATTATTATTTTGTATCGTAAATTTATATTTGCAAAGATGACTAGCTGGCTCGTTGCTTAGGAGCCGGCCATGCGCTTTTGTAGTGTGATGATAATCAAATGTTAAACGTTTCAATTAGTTAATTAATATTCCCTTTTCAATAGAAAGAAATTAATTGATCTATATACATACATACAATATATATATATATATATATATATATATTATCTCATCATTTTATTTGTCCAAGTAATTAACAACCCTAATGAAAAAAATTCACAGTATAGTTTTTATTGGTATAATAATAAATATTTAAAAAATAATTCTATTTGATAAATAAATAATAAATTATTTAATAATATGTCATTAAAAAGTTAGTACCACCACAATACTAGATTTTTTTTCTCTCTTGTATACATGATTTGAAAGAGCGTTTACCAATTAGAATATTAATAAAGTGTTGGCTAATTATAAAAAATATTTGTCTACAAAATTTAAATCTTCTGGTTTTTCCTCGTTTTTAAAAAATTAAAATTTGTGGTTTTTCTTTACAAATTTATTACTGGTTTTCAAATAAATAGAAAATAAAAACACTTTCTTTATAACTAATATAATCCTTTTTCAAAACTTTGGTTTTGATTTTGAGAACATTATTAAATCGTAAACATTAAAGCGCATAAACTAATGGATAAAAATAAAATTTATAAACTTTTTTTTAAACTCTAAATTGATTTATTTTCAAGCATATTCTAGATAGGTGAGGTGAATTTATGACTGGCTAAGATGATATTGATAAGGTTCTAAGGAAGTTGGTGTTAAAATAGGGTTAATTTGAAAAGTTTTGCAAAAATAAAGATTGTTTGAATAATATTTGCAAAAGTAGCTAGGTCTATTATTTTAATCTTTCCCTTTGCATATTACCCTTTCAATTTTCTCTCAATCTCTCACACTTTATATATACACGTACTTTAAATTTTAAAATCTACATATGTTTCCTCCAGGGGACAAATACGATATCTAATTGATATTTGTCTTTCAATTATTTTCCTTTAAAACCTCATCCACTGCAATAAAATCACTAATAAGGCAAAAAAAAAAAAAAGGAAAAAAACTTGAAATTTGCAAATATTTTTTGTTATCTCTATTTTTGCAATTATTTCTACATCGGCCTTACTTTAACGATAAATTCTAAATTGTGTTGAGATAGTCTCAAGAGATTTTTACTTTTTGAATGAAAATAAGAACGTGAAGAAATTTGAAATAGTTTAGGATAGTTTGATAAATTTGAGATGGAATTGTAAAGAGATATTTAGAAAATTTGGGAGATTAAGGAAAATTTCAAAGAATTATATGAAAAGGGAGAGATTTTAGAATAATTTTTAAAAATAGTAAAATAAATTAAAATATTTACAAACTATAATAATTTTTTAGATTCTATCGATAATAATCTTCTGTCACAATTTTCATGTTTTTAAAAGATAATAATTAACAATTAAATTAAAAAAATAAAGAATAGGAAGGGACTAAACGACCGACGTCAACTAGCGTTAGTGTCTGACAATATTGGTTGTCATTTCAAGACTAAACCCTCTCTCACTTCAAATCTACCACATGCTTCCCCCTAAATAATCCCTTTTTAACACTAAATCCCCAAACATCTAAACACTTTTAATTTTTTTAAAATAGTCAACATTCAAGCAAGGGAAACAAAATAATTATATCTAATTGATACATCAAAATGAAATATCTCAACTTATAATAATTATATAATTTTGATGATTATATTTTTCATACGACAGTTATGCCTCAATATAAAATACCCCTCCACTATAGTTTAAAAAATCGATGTTTGATATGTAAATAATAGTTTAGCTCAACTCACATTTCTATCCACATGTAATCAATAAGTTTCATTTTTAAATCCTTCAACCTTCCTATTTTTACTTTATGGACGTTTTATATATTTCATAAAATAATATGATTTGAAGATGACTAAATACTAGTAAAATCGAGTCATTAATATCTTGACAGTTCAAATTAAGTTTTTTTTTTCTTTTCAAACTAAGAATTTGGAAAAAACAAATGGATTTAAAATTAAGTTGTTGAGTTAGGCAAGAAAACTATAGTCTTGAAGTTAAATATTTAGTCTAATGAAAGTTGGCCAGGAGAGCATACTATACGAAAAATAAATAAAAGTACTTTGGCCGGATCTTCTCTATCTATCTAGTTGATAAAGAGTAATTGGAAAAAGTACTTTGCCAAATTTATCTCTGGGTAAAGTAAATTATCAACCAAAATTAATCTTAAATCTATAAAAGCGACAAATATATTCAACAACAAATGAGTAAAGCACACGGGATAGTAAAAAACAAGATCTAAAAAATGATTATAAGTAACATAACTCAATTTGCTCTAAATGGTATCCATTATTAAATTTCTAATCATACAAAATATATAATAACTTTTTAAAAATCCTAACATCAAAGTATAATAGAGGAAGTAATTTAGTGAAATGTTTAACACGTTTTCTTTAATTACTTAAGTTTAAGCAAGATAAAAAGGAAAATTAGGAAAAAAATATTTTAACATCACTAAACCATAGTACAACATGAGAAGAATATGATATTATGTTGGGAAATCGAAAAGGGGCACTTTTTGGTTTAATATTTCAAGAGTAGAAACTCGTTATTTTTTATGAGGGTCAATCTTGGCTGAGATTAACCTCGAGATTCTTTCCAAATTTTAAAGAACTCTTTGAAGAATTTATCTGATCTCTTTCGGTCGAGTGCATCACCGAGGAGTGCGTTTTTCATTAAAAATTTGAAATTGAGGTTAACACTTCTCGAGACAAATTTACCATGAGAGTCTTTGTTGAGATTTATGTGTTCTAAAGTCTTATTTGAGATGAGATCATACAATAATTTTGGATTTTTCCAATTAACACACAAATGAACATAGCATAATCGATGATTCTCGGTCAAAGTTGTCTCGAGATGATTCTAATACCATACTATTATGTAGTATGATCTCGCACTAGGCCGAGAGAGATCAAGAAAATTTTTTTTTTTTTTTTTTTTTTTTTTGGAAGAAAATGGAAAATTTAGAGAGAGAAATGGGGAATGGATATAATTGGAAATTAGGTGTGTTAGTGCTGGCAGAGGGGCTCATGTTAGCATAAAATCGTGCAGGTTAATACTGAAGACACATATTATTTTATTTTAATAAAGCCACGTGGCCAGTTAATATTAATAGTATGTATGTATGTTTTTTTTTTAATTCTTTTATTTTAGATGGCTATAAAAAGGGTCCACTTTCCTGTTGAGTTTATGGGGTTCCGTTAAGCAATTCGGTCGTTGGCGTAAAGTTTTGCCAGCGGAGAGAGATACGCGCACAGAGAATTTATAATCAAGTACTAGAGAGAGAGAGAGAGAGATAAAAGGGAGGAAACTCGGGGAGGGCCACAGGAGAGAGAGAGAGAGAGTATCGTCGCTGTCGTCGTCGCATTGGCGATCTCTTTGAGGTCGCTGCATCTGTACTCGGAAAAAATGGTGGATCAATGCGCGTTAGGATGGATCTTGGCCTCTGTTCTCGGAGCTTCGGCTTTATATTTATTGTTCGGCAAGAAAAACTGCGGAGTTTCAAATGAACGGAGGCGTGAAAGCCTAAAGAATATCGCCACCACCAATGGAGAATGCAAATCGAGTAATAGCGACGGCGACATTATCATTGTCGGAGCCGGTGTTGCCGGATCCGCTCTTGCCTATACTCTCGCCAAGGTAATCTTATCCTTTTGTTCTCCAACGTTTTTCTCTAACTAAGCGCTCTCTCTTAGTTTCTTGTTAAACGGCGGACGATTTCTGATAGTTTCACTTGAGAAATGTTAATGAGGAAAATCGGATTCCAGTGATTAGAAATTGTAGAAACTAAATTTCGTTATGACTTGCTTAGGTATTGTATGATTTATGTTCAACTGGCACTCAGTTTCTCTTTCTAGATGACATTTCCGCGCTATAGTTAGGTTGTTGTTCACGAAGGAAGTATCACATGGCGGTACGTTGTTAAGTCAGCGTTTCTATTTTATGCTCTGCTTTCGTGTATGAAATCCACATGTTGAATGTACTTTTATTTGATTATTTCTTTTAAAACTCGAGCAGATTCCGATTTATGCACTGGAATTATGTAGAAATCTAATATAAATTTACGGTACCGAAGACCAAATGTTCTTTGTAGAAAGATATCTTGTTATTTCAGTTATGATTTAGAGTTTATACTCCGCGGATAAGCATTTCAGAATTATTAAGAATGTTGTTTCTGAGAGGAGTTATCTTTTAATCCGGAGTTTGTGCATAGCCAGTTTCTGAAGTTCGATTGCTTGATTCATGGACAGTCAAGGTTTCTTCTCGAACGAAACACTTTTTGTTAGCACTTTTGATAGAAATGCCTCACCGTGTTTACATGTTTGTTTGTTGATTTTGATTTTTGTTTCAGATTTGTGGTGAAATGAAATCAAATTCTCGAACGTATATATGATTTTTTAAGTTTAAGTTGTTTTGAGAGTGTTTTGGAGTGTTTTTTCCCCAAATATTCTGAGATCGATTTTAGATTTTCACCAACTGAATCTCACTCCACATGTTTTATCGCTTTCGTTACACATAACATTATAGGAAAAAAAGAGAGAAGAAAAACGCTTAATAGAGGTGAAACTTCTGGGCAAGTGATCGGAAGAAACATCTCTTTTAGATACAGAGCTCTATGCACGTTTTGAGATAATTCAAAGATGAATCAGTAGGAAATGTTTTGCTGTCAATTATGGAGGCTTAAGGAAAAAAAGGCCAAGAGAAAAGGAAAACAGACTTGTTATCTATCCACAGAATATTTGCTTTGTCATCGTGTCAAAATTGACAGTTGGCCTTTTGTCGCTCTAACTTTTGGTTGGCTAGCTACCACGAAAACATATATGACAAAAACATGTTGTTTATGTATCTGGGCCTGCATGAAAATAAATTTCCATCGTGTCCGTCCCATTTAACATTCGTTTTTGGGGTTGTACACTCCAGCAGATGGATTTTATTTTTGACACTCCTTGCTGATAGTTGATCCGTTAGCACATGCATTTGCTGAAAATTTTGAAGAACAAATGAACACTCATTTAGTCATTTTATTTATGTTGAATGATTTTTGAAACACAGGATGGTCGTCAAGTACATGTGATTGAAAGAGACTTGTCAGAGCCGGACAGAATTGTTGGTGAATTATTACAACCGGGAGGCTATCTTAAGTTAACAGAGTTGGGACTTGAAGGTTGGTTTATTTCATTGATATCCCATGGTTGTTTGTTGACGAGGATTTTCTTCTAAGCCTCTTTAGAACGCTAGAATTGGGTGTTGATTTACTGTTGTTTATTCAGATTGTGTGGATGAAATTGATGCCCAAAGAGTGTATGGTTACGCTCTTTTTAAGGACGGAAAGGATACTAGACTCTCCTATCCCTTGGAAAAATTTCACTCGGATGTGTCTGGGAGGAGCTTTCACAATGGACGCTTCATTCAAAGGATGCGCGAGAAGGCCGCATCCCTGCCTAAGTAATTCCTTTTTATTCGTTTTATCATTGTTGTTGTTTATGTTGTGTATCTAGAGCTATCCTCCTATGCTGCATTTATTATCTTCATTTGATTTAATTGAAATTTCTACTAAAATTTGAGTAATGCAATGAAACAAGAGATGCCCTAGGATTCTTGCTAGAATTTTAAAGTATTCACAGTTTTTTGTCGTGTTGCACCATGCACATGCTTTTCTGCAGATTTGACAGAGAAGGCTTATACAGTATTTGGTTCTGAACAAGAGATACTTGTACTTCATTCATTGTTCATAGTTAAGATTTAAATCTGAGTTAATAACCATACTAATATCTTTTTATTAAGTATTCCCCTCGTGATTTGTTTAGGACTTACGTCATTCCCCTTTCCTAATTTGTTTGTCTACTTATGTAGTGTGCGCTTGGAGCAGGGAACAGTCACTTCTCTCCTAGAGGAAAATGGTACAATTAAAGGAGTCCAATACAAAAACAAGTCTGGCCAGGAGATGACAGCTTATGCACCTTTAACTATTGTTTGTGATGGTTGCTTTTCAAATTTGCGACGCTCTCTTTGCAACCCTAAGGTGTGCACAACTTTCAGTTCTCGGTATTGGATGATACTCGTCTTGCTGCTACTTGTTACTTTTGCTCGTGTTAAAAACTAAGATACTATTCCATAGGCTAAGAAGATTTTAAAATACGTAAATCTTTTCTAGGTTGATGTACCCTCTTGTTTTGTTGGCCTCATACTCGAGAATTGCGACCTGCCTCATGCAAATCATGGACATGTGATACTCGCAGACCCCTCTCCTATTTTGTTCTATCCCATTAGCAGTACAGAGATCCGCTGTCTGGTGGATGTGCCTGGACAGAAAGTTCCTTCCATTTCAAACGGTGAAATGGCTAACTATTTGAAGAATGTTGTTGCTCCTCAGGTGCGAATATACTCTCTATTCTTTCCCATAAATCTCATCTGTAATTTTTCTTCACTCATCTATTTCAATATGACTTTGATCGAACCAAATTAATGACCGTATAAAGTTTGTCATACACAGATTCCTCCTCAACTTTATAATTCCTTCATAGCTGCTATTGATAAGGGTAACATCAGAACAATGCCAAATAGAAGTATGCCAGCAGATCCATATCCTACCCCCGGAGCCTTATTGATGGGTGATGCATTCAATATGCGTCACCCTCTAACTGGTGGCGGAATGACCGTTGCATTGTCTGATATTGTTGTTCTTAGAGATCTTCTCAAGCCTCTGCGTGATCTGAACGATGCACCCACTCTCTGCAAGTATCTTGAAGCATTCTACACTCTCCGCAAGGTAAGTTATTCAGTTTTTCTGCTTCTTTTTGTGTTCCTTTTTCTTTGAATAAATAAATGGCAGTCCCCAATTTTGACCTTTTAGTTCCTGAGTAATTTTCTTTTCTCAAAACATAGTTTTTGGGAAAAGACTTGAAAAATTGTGCCATTTTTGGAAGTGATGATTGCACGTATAACAAGCATGCTTTTTCTTACTTCAAACCTTGAAAATTTTCATTCAATCCCTTTGTTGAAATCAATTTTAGATAGCCACCTTCTTCTCGGTTGGTAATACTTTTCATTCACTAAGTTGGTAATACTTCAAAACGTACTTGAAACAAAAAGTAGCAATAGCAAGTAGCAAACGCACAAAGTTATGTAATGAGTTAGTTTAATTTGTGTAATTGCAGCCAGTGGCTTCGACAATAAACACGTTGGCGGGTGCCCTATATAAGGTCTTTTGTGCATCACCAGATCAGGCTAGAAAGGAAATGCGTCAGGCTTGCTTTGATTATTTAAGCTTGGGTGGAATCTTCTCGAATGGACCGGTTTCTTTACTCTCTGGGTTGAACCCTCGCCCCTTGAGTTTGGTTCTCCATTTCTTTGCAGTTGCAATATACGGTGTTGGTCGACTACTCATACCATTTCCTTCTCCCAAACGCGTTTGGATTGGAGCCAGATTGATTTCGGTACGTATATATAACCATACTCTTTTTCATATTTTCATAACCTTTAAAATATAACAAAATAAATCAAAACATATTAAAATTTCAAATTCTATCGACCAACTTTATCCATATAATTTAAAAGTTCTATCCATATTTAATTCAACTCTACTTTAACAAAGAAAAAGAAGCATTTAATTGAATCTATTACCATAATTAAATCAAACCAAATTTTATAATCAATCATGTTGTCTAGAAGCCTTTCAATTGTCATTATTATTATTTTTTAGAAAAATCGTACCCTACGGGGATGTACTTCCACAAGTTTTCAAATGCTGCTTTCATTGTAGTATTAATGGTAATAAATGCTGATAAGTAATAAAATTGATAGTATTAAAACATCGATTAAGATTGTTTTCTTTTTTCTTCTGGTAACGTCTAATCAATTACTAATAAAATATTGCTTCTGTTTTAGGAAAATTATTTCCTAATTTGTTTAGAAGGAAGTAAAAGTGCTCTACCAAAATGATATCAAAAGTATTCTAAACTGAATAAAAGTTTTTACCGATCTTAGACATCAATGAGATGTCAATCGATTTTATCGGATTCAGTTTAACACTTAAAAAATACTTTTTGAAAATTGTTAATGGACTAATATAGAGGAACGATAGTTGAGGAAATTAAGCAATCAAAGAACAATTAGGAGGGATTAGTTAGTAAGCATTTACATAATTGCAGGGTGCATCGGCCATTATCTTTCCTATTATAAAGGCTGAAGGAGTAAGGCAGATGTTTTTCCCCAAGACCGTTGCAGCTTATTACAGGGCTCCACCCATCGTAAGAGAGAGATAACACTTCCGTCGTAAGAAAGGAGAAAGGTCTTAATGCAGTGGATTTTGTACTAAACCTTTTTGGTTCTCTATAGATCGAAGATGCTTGTAAAAATCTACTCATTAATTTTTTTTTTTTTTCCTTTCTGTTAAGTTGTGTGAGTGCTAGTTGTCCAAAAAACCTAGTGTGCCTCAGTTGAGGTGTTTCTTTTACAGATGCTAATCCCCCATCAAACAAACAGTTCAGATGAGCAAAATGAATAGAGTTGGAGAGGGATTTCATCTGATTCGGGTTCCTACACACACGTCCTTGCTCGGCAAGGATTGAAATATTTTAACATGTTCTACTTTAAAAAGTAACTGATCAGAAAGGGCCTAAATTTCTATAATATAAAACCTAAATTATTTGTACAGAAAACCAATTTGAACAATTATCCAAATTTAAAGTTTGAAACTATATTTATTTGTACTTTTATAAGTTAAAATATCATTTTGGTTTGTTCAATTCTATCTAAGATTTAGGATCCAACAAAATGTTTTTCAAAAATACATTTTCTTTTAAACACTTTCTTGAATATAAGTTTAAATTTAAACACTTATATACAAATGCTTATTACATATGAATGTTTGTCATATACTAAATATGTTTATACTTAACTCAAACTACTATAAAGGACTACTAAACTCATGACACGTGATGTAAATTAGTAAAATTAAAATCAAGGATTATTTTTTTTCCTATTAATCTTTTTCTTCTTTTGAAAAAAATAAATAAGAGAAAATAGAAATTAATAATGCAACAAAAAAAATAAGCATAAAACTTGATTTAGTGTATTGTTATAGTAATTATTCAAAATAAAAGACAAAAAAAAGTGAAAATATTTCAACAATACTTTACTTCTTTTAATAAAGTAATATTAATATGATTGGAGAGGGTAGTATGGAAGGTAGTTTTGTAATTTTCATATAAGAAATAAAAAACTATCAATTTCCCGGTCAATCACCTAAATTTCTTTTTCTAAAAATTTGGTTTTTAATGATCTCTAAAATAAATTATTTTATAAATGAATTTCTAAAAAATACATTATTCTAATTTGTTGAACACTACAATTTTTTTTCAAAATAGTTTTATTTACAAAATTAAATATTTTAAAATCTCAATCAAACACAAATTAGTCAATTTTTCTTGAAATTGATTAAATAAGAAATTGATTAACTAATTACTATGCAAGAAACAAAATGTGTATTTTTAAAATTTAGAATGAAGATGCTAATAAAAGTTTAAAAAATAATTAAAAGAACTACAATAAACTAGATTGAAGATTTATAGAAAAAAAAGTATAGAGACCGAAATGATATTTTAACCTTATTTAACTAAAAGATAAAGTTTCAAACCAATTTCAAATTTAAAAATAATATGAGTCCAGACTTGAGAATGCAATTAAAGTTTTGATGATATAGAAACTTCACAAAGTTTCGATATTTTATATTTTTCTAAAAGAAAAAATTAAGTACTATATTTAAAAAAATCAGCTAAAAGAGCAAAAGATTTGAAACTATACCTCTCAATTGTATACGAATTGAGTTGTACTCATCAACTTTTTTGTTCGTTTGATGAGCAAGATTGCCCACTACAAGTTATAGGTTTTCCCCGAGCACCTATGGGATTGGAGGGTTACCAAGATGCTTCCATATAACATAAAATTTGAAAGAGATAAAAAAAACCAGACCTAGAATCTTGACGAGGGGAAAGCAAAAATGGCCAACTAGAGCGAAAAACCAAACATCTTGACCAGGTAGGAACTAGTATTTAGATAAGAAAAAGGATGTCGAATAAAACATAGAGGAAGCATAATGAACTAGGAAATGTTAGTTCGTTTGGATTGACTAAAAAAAAATTGTTTTTCAAGAAATTCATTTGTGTGAAAATTGTTTAAAATATACTTAAAAATAGTTTTGAGTAGCTTTCAAAAATTCTAATTTTTTTTTTAAAAATAATCTATTTTTTAAATTAAATACTTGAAAATCCGTTGTCATAGCCTTTCTAAAAAAAGACTAATCCAAATTTGGTAAAGTTAGCTGTGCTCAAGTCACATTCTCTAGTTAGTGATTTTGTTCATTAAATTACACTACATCCTGGGCTGAGGTTTCTACCATTTGTCCATACCATTGAAATTATTAAGAGGGGAAGGGAGAAGAGTCGGAAACACACCAATCAACAAAGAGAAACAGAAACAATAGCGTATTTTAGAATTCATTATAGCGTACTTCCTATTTTAGTATTCATTCTTAAACCCAACCCAAGAACCAAGAATTAGTACTACGATAGTACATATTCTTCTTATTCACACTATCAATTTGCATTCATCAATTTTTATGGACTTCACATTAACACCAATAGACCCTATCCTATTTATAAAAGTGTGTTGATGTAACATGCAATTATATGAAAGATTGTCCATAGAGAATTTTCCATTAGAACCTAGGCAAGGCTTCTACCATGGGATATAATATACCATTCTCAATGGTTTGATTTATCTTTTAAAAAATATTAAAGTTGATGACGCCAAAATGGGGACGAAAAAGGGCTAGGTATAACGATATTAAAATGCAGGAACTCGTAGTCCAATGGAAGGAGAAAGAAAAGCATGTTTTTCACTCACCTGCCTTCTTCAAGAGTCAATAGCAAAGTTTTCCCATTACACCTTCCTTTTCCGGTTTTGACATAGGTGATAGTTCTTTTATCCTGCTCAAA
The DNA here is from genome assembly GCA_025688845.1 of Cucumis hystrix. Taxonomy (NCBI): domain Eukaryota; kingdom Viridiplantae; phylum Streptophyta; class Magnoliopsida; order Cucurbitales; family Cucurbitaceae; genus Cucumis; species Cucumis hystrix. The sequence continues at coordinate 1,754,012 of CM046889.1, forward strand.
ACGCTGTCTGCAACATTAAAGGGTTTGTGCATTTAAATATCCTGTTCCTATGAACTCGGTTTATAATAAAAGAATTCGACCTTATGATCTGATGTGCAGTCGTGGAAATATCAGTATGCACTCAGTGTGAAGACACAGTTTCAAAACACACCCATGCAACGAGCTTTCTTCGCTTGTCATATCAGAACTAAAATCCGTAAGAATTAAGGAAAAATTTATAATAAGAGGATCAATTTTTATGAGTTTGAAATACCTAGTCCCCATCGATGAAGTACAATATTGCTTAAAGATTTCAAAAGAACTAATCACATAGGGGGGAAAATGCAGGAGAAGTTCTGGGCATATTTTAGAAATATTTGCTGATTAAGAACTGACATACAAAGCTAAAACTTTAATTTGGGACGAAAGTACCATATTTTATGTTGGTGATTCAATCACATTATGTACAATAGATGATCGAGCGACATAATGAGAACCTTAATTTGATTCTTTGTTTTTATTGTTTTTTTTTTAATTTGCCTCAAAAAAGCCCAATTCGTCATCTAACATTGCTTTAGGAACAAGGAACAAAAACTACACATCCATAGACAATGTAAGAAAATATTTAGATTTTACTTGTTTATATTATAGTAAGGCCTTTATTTAGGTATAGTTTAATCATAATGCACAAAGATAATGGATACAGTACCAAATTAAAAAGGGATATCAAAGAACATGCTGACCTGTCTAGACCTGAAACTGAGTAGTGACACTGACAATGTCACATACTCTCACTTGGAGGCCCTGCATAATCGATCTACCAATTGCTCCGTGATAAGTTGACATATTTTGTTCCTCTTTTAAAGGAGAATTCTGCATGTCTTACATACACCTGCACAAGATATATTATACGCACAAACTATTGATCTGAAGTCTCAATAACAAAATCTTGTAATTGAGAGAATTGGCATATAAAAAGAAATTCAAGTAACCACTTGACTTCTAAGTTGATAAAGCAAGGTACCTTGCTATCATACAAAAATGAAAAGGAGCAAATAAAGAACTGATGTAGAATGCAGCAAAATTCCAGTTTTAAAGATCATGTAGTAATTGCAGCTCTTGATCATGTTTGGCCACTTAAATTCTAAGTTCAGTTTACTCATGAAAGACACATCCCATTTGTTCAAACACGTGGAAGTAAAGATCAGAAAATGAAGTACAAGAACATAATATTTGACACCCCTAAATTTCTGCCTCTATTTCTTAAAACCTCTAAGAACGGCAATGTAAATTGACACAAGAAGAGACCTGAAAAAACGGGTCAATGCCTTATAAGTTTGAGATAAAAATGTGAAATCCTTTTGATGCTTCTAAATCTATGATCAACTTCTTAATAAGAACAAAAAAGACAATGGTAATACTTTCCTTACAAAAAAAAATTTGGCAATGGTATTGTTAAGTTTAAAATAAAATTTTGAAAAGCACCACTCTATAGTTCTCCATAGTCTTCCTGCACACAGAAACTACACCTTTTTGTGCAATGGCCATGAATAATTAGCTTTTCTCCATTAGAAGTACCAAACATTTCAAATCTATTTGACAAAATGATCTCAAATGCAATCATTCGTTAGAAAACTATTTCTACAAGAGCTTTCATCAGCATAAACTCTAGATATTAATTACAAGAGCTTTCTACAAACAATACATCAAGTACAAGAGCTGGCAGGAGATTTCTACAAGATCTTCACTGTTATATCATACTTTTGATAGTTGATCAGCCAAGCGGAATACATAGAGTCAGACTTCCATAAAGAATACTAAATATTACAGATCAAAGTTTAGTGATTAGTTCAGTTTGCTCAGGAATGTCATAAACATGCAGAGAAATGATTCAACTATAGGCACAGAAACGTAGATCAGATCATCAGAATACTTTCTTTCGACAAAAGAAAATGGAAATTCGTTTACGAGTGACAGGAAATTCAAAGATCAATTGAAGCAAATATTCTAGACCTCACAATTAGTAGAACCTAATACAAGATGAATGATCCATCCATTTGACCAGATAGCCGAATCGAACGACTCCTCCAACTCCAAGCATTATATAAGTGACAAAAGTTTGGCCAAACACTTTAAGTACCAAATTGGACAGGATGTAAACAAGTACGCATCATAGGAGGTGCAATCGAGTCAACCAGCACTGCAGAAGTTTTTATTTGAAAAGGAAAATAAGTATTCTCACCTATGTTGCATATTGAATCATAAGAGATGTAATTCAGCTTAACTCAAGCAAGTAGACTTCCATAGATCATTAATAAGCACAGTTCAAACCAGGCTTATCAAATTCTTCGATCTCCTAGTTCAAACGAAAATAGAAGTCCATATACGACACCATTGCTAACCGCGGAAAAGATCTCGAGTCAGATTTTTTTTAGTATATTTGCAAGGGAAACGCATTCTTGAACACTGTTCAAGATCATACTGCTTTCTTAATGAAATAGCCAATACCACTTGTTTAACTGGTGCGAAACGATAACGTTTCGAGAAAGATGCAATTTCAAGAAGAAAAAGAATAGAATTATAAGCACAGAACCGTCCACATTCTAACAGGAAAAGAAGAGATCAACTGTATTCATCACTCATACAAAAACATAAAACGAGGAATTACACAGTAGACGAAAACCGCTAACTCACGTCATTAGTGGAGGCTGTGGCCGTGTGGCGCCGATTAGTCCAGATGAAAAAAAGAATGCTCCAAAGCTTCCAAACATACGAATAGCGCAAACCACAAGGCGGAAGAGTATGGTTGTCCCGGCGCCGACGAGGCCAAAGGTAAAATGCTCAAAAGATTAATCGTCATCCCTCTCTTTCTTTCCGGACGGCGAAATTCTCACTCCAAACTCCAAAGCATGTGTCTTACGTTTTCCTCCCGCCTTCTTCATTTATATATATCTAGGCGGGGGAGCTCCGCCAGTTGGCGATTTTGGGGACGGTAACGAGTCCCGGCGCGTGAAATTTGAATGCGTCGCAAATTTGAAAGAATCGCGAGAAAATAATTTAGCGCGTAGGGAAAAGGAGATTCATTAATATATCGCAGTTTACTACATGATATGTCGGCTTAATGACTCGTTGGTTTAAAACCTTGTTGGGCCAATGAAAGCCCACGGATCATAAATGGAAACTGGGCTTGTTAATCACGAACCATCCCCTTGATGACCTAATCTTAGGGTCTGCGAAGAGATAAAATTTCAAAAATTGAATATTTTTTAATTGACTACAAAAGAATTTTGAAATTAAAATTTAACACAATAAGAAATTGGAAATTGAAAAATGGTTGAAAATTAAAAATATTTTAAAAATATTTACAAATATAACAAAAAATTTATACGGAATACGGATAGGCCATGATAGACCCTGATAAATATTTATAGGTGTTTATCACTAAAGCAATAATCATCAATATAGATAGAAAATAAAAATATTCGAAAACATCTCCAAGAAATTTGTTTTAATTCTTTAGAGCAAATTTGCCACAAATAATTTCTTATCTCCATGCTTTATATCACAAAAGCATAACTAATAAAACTCAAATCCAACTCTGCAAAAGAACGAAAGAACCACAAAATAGAACCAAAGTTGACCAAAACAAGGCAGGGCAAAAGAAAGATGGTGCCAAAACATCGCTCATTACCAAATTATGCAGCCGATACACAATACCTAGCTAGCATTACCTCTCAGAGCAAGAGTTTTGATACAAGTTTTGATACAACCTACTCATACAAGCAAACTCAAGCATAACTCAATTGGTCTATGAAAATGCCTTCAACCAAGACATCAAAAGTTCAAATCTCTCTACTGCTTTATGCGTTGTTGATCTCAAAAGGAAAAGAAAACCACTCATACATAGCCAGGGCTCGCCACCGTGTCTCCAATGTTAAACTAGTTTCCGGTACATATCATAATATTGTGTTCTCCCATCCTTACACGACGACCAAATTCTTCACGGAAGCAAATATCAACATATGAAACAATCTTATTCATCCATGTTTAAGATGTACCTTGGCCTACGAACGAGCTCTGTTCATTTGGTCGATTTCTTTCTCTTGGTAAATTTCTCCACAGCCACAAAACTTGCATTAACCCACCATTTGCAACATGCAGAGGAAACACCGGTGCTTGAATTGCAAAGCCATAAACAATTAGCTTCACAAGAATGAAGAAGGAACCGAGACCATAAAGTTGTTTCTTGAAGCTTGATTCCTGTAGGATGGTTGATGTTATATTACTTTGTAGTAGCATGGAATAAAGTAAACAATGTAGAAGCAAAAATGTACCTCAGAGTTGCCAAACACTTCTTGAGATATCTCTTTTAAAAGGTCAGTCAACAAGACACCAATAAAAAGACCAATGGGAATCAGTAATTCCTGGTTTCTAACTATGGATGCTACAATATCTGAACATGAGCTAAGGACAAAGAACAAGAGAAGAGACCACTTCAGTGTCTCCTTCCCCATAAAAACCAGTCTCTCCACCACTATCTTCTCTGCTTCTTTCCAAGGAAAAATTTTAATGGGTTCAGGTACAACCTCCTGCATCTTCTCTTTTAAATTTTCAATCTCTATAGGCACGAAATTAGAATCCATAAACCGTGCCATTTTTACTTTCACTGAAGATGTAAGAGTAGCTCGGCGACCACCATGCAACGGGAAGCAGCTATTAAGAGTTGTTTTCCCCTTGAATAGTATAATCTGCATAAATAGGCAAATATAAAACAATTTCAAGCCTATGTTGGATCAAAGCGAGCAAAATATTGGAAATCTCATTCAAACTCGTGAGTTATATAGTCAGTACCTTACCTTCTCTTCCTCTTCCTCACCAAGTTAAAATCAATATTAATTGAAAATAAAATGCCAAACACATGCTCTAATAGATGTTAAATCACCAATGAACTCATAAACTTAAACTAATGGATACTGGTAAATTTAACAAAATTGTCGCACGCAACCGACGATGACGCCCCAACAAGGAAAATCCCAAGAAACTAAGTGACGAATTAACAACTCTACTAAATTAATGAACTGAATCAAAATAAATCAACAATCTAGATACCAATACGATCATACCAACAATTCTACAAGCAAAAAATGAAGAAATTTGCACACAGTTGGCTTCTTTTTAAGACCTGAATTACTCTTTGGGCAAATGAAAGAAATACCTAAATTATGGAGTTGATAAACAAGTTTTTACCCTGGAAGTGGATGATAAGGAGGGCAGTGATATTGACGCCGGCAGCGCCATTTGATGTCCCGGAATTCGCCGTTAGCCCTTATCGTCTTCGCCCTCTCTTCATTAATCTCTCCCTCTATTTCTCTCTATCTATCTATGTAGGGTTGGGAACTTGGGTGGGTTCTCCGATTCGGGGTTCCAAACCCAGAAGCCTCGGTTTTTCCCCTTTTTTTTTTTTTTTTTTTTTTTTTTACTCCTAAAATTTTGTTTCTTTTTAATTTTAGGTAGAGGCGTGAAAAAAAATCAGTAACTCCACCAATCCGGATTAACCAACCAAAACATAAAAAAAAATGTTGAGCCGGATGGCTGAGTTGCGGAGGGTTGCCCACCCAACCCGATCTGATTATGTATAATAAATATATCACTTTACATCTTGGAGGACAATTTATTTACGGTGAAAAACAATATAAAAAATTATCTAAATTATAGAGAGAGAAAAAATCAACTCGATTCTACAAATTTTTTGTGTTGGTTGACTATGCATATTGAACCGATAATTTTTTTTTTTGTCAAGAGTTCATAATTTTATTCCAACTCAACTTTATGTAAACTCCAAATTTTAGGTCTATCATTCTTAAATATTTCCTTTTTATTCTTTAGATTCAACCCAATAATTTTTTTTAGAGAATTAATTGATGAATATAACGCAGCTTTAAATTAAAAATTTTATAGGTAAACTAATATTAAGTTTAAATCTTTTTTTAATACAAATTTTAAAATTTGATAACTAAATTTGTAATTTTGAAAGAACACACAAATAACATGATATAGGCAAAACTAAGTATGGTTTAACCAATAATGTAGTTTTTTTCATAGCAAAAATCAATAATGTACTTGTCAAGCTTAACAATTTGATAGAGCTACTTGGAAAGATGGACAAGCCAATTACAAGAGAAACAAGTTATATGGGCTCCATTACAAGTACTAACGATGCAGCCCAATAACAAAGAGGCCATAACGTTGAAAACCAAACCCAACTCCAATATCAAAGTTCGTCCTTGGGCGACAACAGGGGCAATCCCGCGGCTCCTTTTTAAAGATAGGATTGTGTCAAATAAAAACTCCAAAATCCAAAAGCATAAACTTCAAATCACCAATGTTATATAGAGTCGCTATACAAATATTTATGTTCGCCACACATGATTTTTTTGGATGAAATTCTTAGTAATTCTATTGTATTTTTGACATGTTTTAAAACTTTCATCAACACACATCACAAAAAAGATGGCAAACAATTGATAATTGAGAAGGAATTGTAAAATAAACTGATTGAATCGATAATGGAAAGGTAAGATTTAGAAATTTGAAGCATGGCCCATAGTCACCTTGTATAGTCAAGTAACTAAGCTGCTAAACCAGATAATAGATAAGTTAGAATAACACTGACAAGTGATTAAATTTAGCCACCAATTATTTAATACAATTCATCCTTCCCTCGAAACAGTGGAAATATATGCACTGAAAGCCCCACCGCCTACGATCATTAAAAAAATGCCAAATATATTATTTTCGTTGTACTTTTGATTTTTTCTTCAAATTTAGTTTATTTTTATCTATATTTTTAATCAAATTTCAAAATATTTAAAAAAATATAATAAAAATTTTAAAATTTATTTCTATCATAAGAGTTTGTACTTTACTATATTACATATATATTCGTTTATTTGACTGTATTTAAAAATATTCCTAAATTTAATTCTATAAAAAGTTAATTTTATCAAAATTTGTTAACTAATAATAGTAATTTCCAAAGAATATGGACATGTCTTTTCAAAATTTAGGGTGAAAACGCTAGCTAATTGATAACAAGAAGTTTTTGAAAAATCAACCATTAAACTAGTATTGAGTATTCATTTTAAGATCAATAAAAAGGGATTCTTTGTCAAACTTGAGTAGTTTGATAGAGGTTGGTTGGATAAGTAAAAGAAAACCACGCACCATTTGATTCACCAATTGTCAAAAAAGATTTACTACTTTGTTATTTAATAAATTCATATTTCTCTCCTTAATTAACTTTCTTATAATAATTATCAATTCAACTCATCTCAATTCTATGTTTTTTTTGTTGTAATCCAAACGCAAATATAGACTAAAAAGAAACCATAAAAAATATAAATACTAAAATTAAATAAACTACTAAGTAAAATAACCAAAATAATATATTACTTAAAAAAGTTTAGGTATATCTTGAACAGTAAATACAGAAATTATTGAATAGTCAAAATTGTTCCAACATTACTTTTCTTTTAAAGAAAAAACAGAGATTTTTTCAATATATTTTTTTGGGATTAAAAGCGACAGATGAGAATGAGTGGGCTCAATTTAAAAAATTTCAAATATACTTTATAATAAATTAAAGGTATATAGCCAAATTAATATAATTAATTAAGGTCTACTCTGGAGTCATAAAAAGATGACAAAAGGTAGAAGATAATGTTATGGTAGTGAGAAAGAATAATAAGATGACAGTAATTTCAACACACGGACCACAATAATACTACGTCGTTTTTGTTTTCAAATGAATTATAATAATAAGAGACGTTCTGTGCGTGCAAATTTAAAAATGAGGAATGGGGTATTAGAATTTAGAGACGTCGTCGTTTGGCTGTTTGGGTGTTTGGGTTTTGCCATTTAATTAATTATATATACACATAAATACAATTAATTATTAACTAGCAAGTTGAAAGAGACAACATAACTATTATAGTAATTAAACAAAAAGAAAAATGAACTAAAATATACATATGTGAAACAGGCTCATGCACTTAATTAAGCTTTTGAAGGCCAAGCTTGGACGTTTCTTGTTTGGGCGTTTTGTTGATGTGCTTGTTCTACAGTACGGGATATTCTTTCTTTCTTTTGACGACACAGCTTAACATTACACACACATATATATGTATATATAATTAAATTCTTTAATTTAATCACGAACTTGGATCTCTGTGTTTATGAATTTTAGGTTGCATTTTAATTCCCCAAAAAAATGAACTCCCAGGATATGCTCAAAACTTGAATCTCTCTCTACTTTCTGCTTTCATATTAAAATAATTATTTAATTCGCTGGAACGCATTAAATCTGTTAGATATATGTTGTAATGATCAAATAACAGAGTATAATGTATTTAATTATGAAATTCATGGCTTGTTACGATTATGATTTTAAGTTTAAGAAACTGTAATCCTATCAAGTCTCTAAACTTTGAACGGGTCCTTGTTTGTAATATGTAATCTTTTTTTCTAATAAAAATTTTCATATGAAAAGATGTAACTAACACATTGTTAATGAACAACATAAATTTATTTGTCAATCTTTTTATCTTTTGTATATTTTTTGATTTTGTAACATAATCTGTATATTTCTTTGTTGACTTTTTAGGTATTTAAATGAAAAAATTTCATAAAATATCTATCACATATAACAAATTCTATCACGAATAGTTATTGATATGCTACAGTGATAGAAGACTATCCTTGATAGAATCTAAAATTTTGCTACAACTTGTAAATCTTTTAATTTATTTTGCTATTTTTAAAAATACCCCTATTTAGAAACACATTTTTCTTTTCATTTAATTTTTTTTTAGGAGCAAAATGGTAAAATCAAATAAATTATTTACAAGTTATAGCAAAAAAAAAATTATTCTGTCAATAATATTTCGTGATAAAAGGATATGACTGACTATTAAATGTTTGATATTAATAGAATATAAAATGGGACATTTTTAAAAATAGCAAAATAGATTAAAATATTTACAAGCTATAGCAAAATTTTGGATTTTATCACTGATAATCTTCCATCACTAAGCATATCAATGACTATCAGTGATAGAATTTGCTATAGATTATAAATATTTTGTAAAATCTACTATTTTTAAAAATCTCTCATATAAAATTTTGCTATAGCTTGTAAATATTTGGTCAAATTTGCTATTTTTGACAATTTTTCTACTTTTTAAGGAGGGACATTTTTAAAAATAACAAAATAAATTAAAATATTTACAAGCTATAGCAAAATTTTGGATTTTATCAATGAGAGTCTTCTATCACTATAGCATATCAATGACTATCAGTGATAGAATTTACTATATGTTGTAAATATTTTGTAAAATTTGTTATTTTTTAACATTTCCCTTTTATAGATTTAAAAAAAATATGTCAAAATGAATATAACTTAACTAAGGCTTGTTTTTATGAATCTTGAAGTTAGAGCTTCCATTCTCTCCTCTACGTAATTAGAAGAAAAAAAATATATAGCAACAAAACTTTGACCATCCACTATACATTGATTATTTAGATGATAAATTCAAATATAACAAAAAAGCTAAAACTATTTTACAAATTAAATATAATAAAATCTATTCTATTATTTGTAGTTCATTTTTTTTTTCATATCTATGAAAGTAGTTTCAATTTTTTTTTTCTAGTAATAACAAATTTTCTTATTTTTTTTGTCATTGGTTCATATCCCGAATTTAAACATATATATGTAAACTACCAAAAGAGTTTCTAGATCATGAGATAATTAGAACTATACCCACACATATATTTTTTTGAGAGTTGGTTTCTGAATGGGCCAGCGTTTTGAATCATTGGCAAAAGGTAGCTGCAAAGATTTTCAAGAAAATGTCAACAAATTCTAACAAACCAGGACAGTTAAGGCTACCAAATACCCAAGCATATGGTCAAAATTTATAAATATTAAACACATTACTTTGGATAAAGGGAATGAAAGACAACTGTAATATGAACTATTTGCGCTGTGAAGGAGACGACTAACTGGTAACTATCAAGGATATTGGTAACGACACTACACATATGTGGCCAACCCTAAACAACTATGTTAAGTACTTTAGGTGCGATTCACTTAAATTGTTTCAACTATTGTTTATATACAGTTTGATTGGAACAAACAACACAAAAATAGCAGCTTAAAATCTATATTGCACTATCTGAATTAGCTACAAAGAGGGTTTCTGCCTTTCTGGTGCATAAACGCTTCTGCATGTACTCTGATAGCACTTCTATATTCTCATTTTAGAAATTACTAACCTTAGTCTGATCCGAATCAATAGAATGGACTACAAATAATATTTATAAAAATGGACCAAGACATTCCTTCCTTATAATAATGAATAACTTTATAGTAAGAATTGTATAGAATTAATAACCATAATGTGATTAGAAAAACCATTCTAGATCTGTACACCGTATATCTCTTGTATAAATATTTGGAAAAGCGAAAGCCTATAGACTATTTCCTCTTTATTATTTCATCATGTTTAAGTTTATTTTTTTTTTTTAAAGGAAAGGATTATGTTTAAGTGGATGTTAATTTATTTTAATAGTGTATTCATCTACATCTATAACTTCAAATTATTTAGCTTCAAAGTAAAATAATCAATAGGTTTTCAATTAATTAAATATCAATACATTATAATAATAGCAACATTTTCCACTCCAACAACATGGTGGCAAGGTACCATAAAATTCAATTGACAACACAATGTTAGACCTTGATTAAGTTTTAGCCATTTTAACTATCATGGTTTTTATAAAAGTGAGTACAATTTTTATTTTTCTTAGGGCCAATTTCTAGCTTCATCCCTAAATATTAAAGATTAAGATAAGATTGTCAAACAATTTTAATAACAATACAACGAAAAGAAAATATAAAAGTTAATTGAGGAAGAAAATAAACTTTAAATTAAAAGTTAATCTTTTTAATTACTTGTTTCTTCTTTTAACAAAGGGCACCATAAAATATAATACTAGACGATTAAAAAAAATGCCAATTAAATCAAAATGAACTAAAAGGGAAAGCAATATCGCTTATATATTAATATATTGAAACAATTTGATTTCAAAAAAACAAAAAGAAAACAAAAAAAAAAATCCCATTTCCCACTTAGAGAACTGAACTGCCAGAATTTGCTGCCTGTAATTGCAATAACACCCTCAGATTATATTGCCTTGCCTAGCTATAGTCATGATATGGCCAAAAAGTAAGAACAATTTTGTCAATTTGATAGCATATATGAAAAAATGTATCTAACTATTTTTCTCTCAGAATTTTTATTGAAAAAGAAAAAATCTATTTAGAATGAAGTAATTATCATTCCCTTAAATATAGAACGATACGAACATAACAGGAGAAATAATCCAAATTTAAAGAAATAGTACTTACCATAAAAGAGATTAAAATAAACGTGTCGAGTAATTGGTGGACAAAAGTTTCCACAATTTATATCTCGCAAATGAAATGAGAGATAAAGATTGAAAAACAAAGCATATCAAATCTCTCAACTGTATTATAATAATAGTAATTAAAAGAAGAAAAAAAAAAGGTCTAAAACTTCTTAGGGTTTTACTTCTACAAGAAATCCTGACCTATTGGGTTATAATCATCATGTACACATTGAGATAAAATTTTGAAAATCTCACACTAAGACCAACACAAATCATCAAATTATCATCGAAGGATATAAAGGAGCAGAAATCAAAGAACTCATTTCCCCCCAATCCAAATCGTTCATCAAATTCAATCCATTGTTATCATATGAAAACTGCAGCCCATCGTCAAACGATGGAGTATTGCTGTAAACAACCTTCTCCAACTCACCTACGTGGCAGCTCGTTACTGGCTGACTCGAAGCCCCCTCCATTCCAAACCGGAGTACACTGTCGGTTCTCCTCAGATCATCAATAACGCCGGCGGTGTGGCTGAACGAATTTGAAGGGAATTGAAGCGGTTGATAATTAGCGTACGGCGGTGGTGGTGGTGAATTGAGCGCCGGTGATAATTCGGGCAAGAAAGGCGATTGGTTGTTATTATTATTATTATTATAAATACCTTGATTATCAAAAACAATAGCCATGGAATTTCCTATTCCGGATTTGATTTTTCTTCCTCTTCTCACCAACTGTTGTTGTTTCTCATAATGTTTTCCAAATAATTTCTTCTTCAATCTTGTATTCCAATAATTCTTTATATCGTTATCTGTTCGTCCGGGTAATTGAGCTGCAATAATCGACCACCTAAATCCATTTTGGATTTAATTTTAATTTCAGTACTAATCAAAACTAATTAATTAGATCATTATAGGTATTCTTTTACCTGCTTCCAATGCTAACATAAAGGCTGCAAATTATTTTATCTTCTTCTTCAGAAAAATCCCCATGCTTAATATTAGGCCTAAGGTAGTTCAACCACCGTAGTCGGCAGCTTTTCCCACATCTCTTCAGACCTAATCGATTTCGATTTCGTATTCATAAACTAAACTTGAAGAAAAAGAGAGAGAGAGAGAGAGAGAGATAAATTTAAGCTGATAGGTTATGATAAATTAAATAGCAATTACCAATTTTCTGTGGAAGTGCAATCCAGTTCCCACCTGTACCGTGCTGCTCGATATAGGATTTGAGTTTGGTGTCTTCCTCGGGCGACCACGGACCCTTCTTCACGTTTGCTTTGTCACAGCAAGGTGCTCTCCCCATGGCCTTCAGTTTCAAAAGAGTCTTCAAAGTTTAGAGAGAGAAGAGGGAAAAGAGAGAGGGTTAATTATAATAGTATTAATGGGGGGAAAATTCATGTGTCTGATGAAAAAGCCATCGGATTTTTTTCAATTTTTTAATTTCTCAAATTTTAAATTTTTAAATTTATTTATTGATAAAAAGTGAATAGAGCAGAGAAAGTGTTATATATATAGAGGAGGACAAAGGATTTTCTTCTTGTCTGGTTTTGCATAGAATCAAATATGGATATATATATATAATAGAAAAATATATTGAGGGTGTCCCTGTAATAAACTTTAGTTGAGCTGTTTTTTCTTTAGTTCACTGATCCTCAGAATCTACTGGGGACATGCATACGATATTTAATTTATATATCGTGTATTGTCTTTTATTTAATAATTTAAATTAAACCTCTCTGATTTAATTAGTGATAATTAAAGCATGTCTAATTTCTTCCATTTTATAAGGGTAGCAGTACTGTATGTTTCCCACTCCCTTCTACATATCAAACTCCAGCAATTACACAATGACACGTACTTTCATCTATTTTGTAGAAAAGTCGTCATTGATTACATTGTCATATTTGAGAAAAGTTATTCCATGAAGAAGGTTGCACAATAAGAGTTGCTACGATGTAGTCGACACATTTGATCAATGTATGAAAAAAAAAATGTTAACCATATCTCCACCAATCTCATGGGTTACCACAAAAAAAAAACTTGTAAAATATTAAATATCCTAGATGAATAACTATTTATCATTAGGCCCAATCCATAATTATTAGACATACGATGATCATGTGTTAAAATTGATTTATTTTAATTATAACACATGATCAAACTAAATTAAGAACTTAGCCCTTTGAACTTAAAGGAAGAAGTATACATCTTGATCACTATACTATGTTTATATATGTTTTCAAATCTTTTAATTTACTAGTATACTTTCAAGTTTTTTTTTTTATAAAAGAATTATTAACATTTTGACTCATTATATGGCTGAGTTGCCATGTTCAAATTAGTCACGTATTAAAATGGTATGAAAGTTGTATATATATTATTAAAAAACTTTAAAATAAATTAAAAAATTCACATACCTATCATATTTGATCTTTAAAATTTCGCAAGACTTTTAAGAATAATGGTAATTAATTTTAAGTCGTTTAAACTTATATTATTTATTTGGATTATTTTTGGGGTATTTTCTAAAATGGAAATTATTTATTTTAGAAAATAGAAATGAATTGTGGTGTATCTGATTGGCATTTTTTAACTTGAAGAAAAAAATTTCCAAATGCATGCACGACATTAAAAACAAGCCGAACTTTGATTTGAAATATTGTATATTGAATCATAGAAAATTTAAAGCTTTGAAGGGGAAAAATGTCCAATCATGTTGTGATATATGTTGGAAATATCCCCAATATTCACCTAATAAATAGTAATCTAATCTCACTTGAGTTTAGTAGATGATTGTAGACCTTTCTTTATAGAACATTCGAAAGTCTCTCTCTCGTTTTCCCTTGCTGTTAGGTCACCAAATAACCAATAACCAATAATAATAAAATATATATTACAAAAAATATTTTTAAATTTGTAAAATTTGGCTAGAAAGTCAAATAATACATGAATATAGAAAATTATGTTCTTTGTTTTTATTCTTAGGCTATGATTTGATATTAAATTTGATTTGCTTTGATTAATAGTTTCAATTTTTTGTAGTAAATTGATAATTCAAGATGATATCAAAATAGTTGGATCATCTAAACAACAAATTCGTGTTCTTCAAATTATTAATTAGATTTTAGTTAATTTGTTTAATTAGTATTAATAATGATAAATGCTGTGAATGTAAGTTTCTCTCAAACACTTTCATTTCAGGGAATATATGATCATCATTTCAATTATATAGTAGAATTTTATGTTTTCAATTGATTAAAGCTGTGTTAGAAGATGTAATTGATGGCTCATGTGTTGATAATTGAGATCCATTTACTAAAAAAGAAGGATACATCATGTGCCAAGACTTATAATTAATTCCTAGTTCTTTGCAGCAGCAGCAGCCCAACCAGGACAAAAGGAAAAAAAAAGGTAATAAAAAAGAAGAAAAAATCATGGCAAACTGTGGTTAGGCCACTAATATGGACTATCACAATGGGTGCAATACAACTAGTAGTAAAAAGTAGAGGCCATGACCTAATTTGAACTTTCGACTTTAAAATTAAATGTAGTGTATGTCAATAACTATGAGTTATATTGAGAGCCGTTGATTAAGATGTGTGAATCTAGTTGAGATGTGTAAGTGTTTTTATTGATCCAACTTCTTTTACTATCTTTTTAGAGAAAAAAAAAAACAATGTGTTGTGCTTATTCTCTTATACAACAATATTTGTCTTGAATTTTTAGGGCTCTTTTGCCATTATTTTGCTTTGGTAGATACTATTTTCACCTGGAAATTTGTTCTTCTATATTATCTACTTTTTATCAATTGTTTAAAAAACTCAGCTAAAATTTTAAAACCTAACGAAAAAGCTTTTAAAAACTGTTTTTGTAATTTGGTTAAGAATTCGATCATTGTACTTGAAAAAAAGATGCAAATCGTTATAAGAAATGTAGGGAGAAAATGAGTCCTACTTTCCAAATATCAAAATCGAACAAACAAAATGGTAAAAAAAATTGTCTTAGCTAATAGTTTTTTTTTAGAAATATACATATAAGCAGTGAAAAAGGTCTTTTGATATCCAATGCTAAAATCATTCTTCTAATCTATTTAATTGAATTTGCTGTAATAAAATAAAAAAAAATGATAACATTACCACAGTTTATATGATTTAGGTTAAAATTAAAACACACCCTTAGAATTTATTTAAAAAAAAACACATATTTTTAAATTTTAAGTTGCAATATTATATATCCTTAATATTTCATTAGATATAATTTTCTTAGAATGTCACATAAAAAGAAATATAAAATTATACACCGGTAATTAAATCAATTTGAGAATGTGATATTATTCTTCTGTAGTCTCACACTTTTGTTTCATGTTATGAAAGGTATATTTTTAATTTGATAGATAGCTTTAGGACATTTATAAAAAGAATTAAAGATGTAATAATGATACAAACTTTTAAAACAATAGAGGTATGTTTTGAAACAAAGAGATAAACTCAAGGCTGCCATTATAATTTCAATGGTTAAAGGTTGTTGAAATTTTGAAGACAAATCAAAATCATCACACGGAAATCTTAAAAAGACAGCTATGAATAGAAATAGAAACCGTGCACATTTAATGAGAACAGCAGACAAATTTCTCAATCCATTTTCTAAAATTGTACCAAAATACTATACACCCCAGTCCTCTTCGATATATATTTTAAGAGTGATTTTGAAATGATTATTCAAAACTAGGAAATACTACTTTTGAATCTAATTTGTGCATCCATTTTCATATTCAACAAGTCTTAAATAATTTCTCTGCACAGCCATAAATAATTTGAATGGAAGGAAGCAGCAATAATTGGGTATTTGATGCTAAATTTGGCACACAACTCCATTTAATTCAATTGCAATATGAAACACAACTATATATGTATGCATTATGAGGATAATGATTGTGTACTTTTTAATAAGAAGCCTGAAGGAAACTACATTATATAATTGGAAGAAAGGAGCCCACAGACAGCTGTTCTTATTTATTCTTTTAACCAAAAGTATATTATGGTGTATGAAAAAAGTGATCAAATAAAGTGACAAATTGTTTAATAAATGATTTTTCAATGCAGCCATGCATTCCTCTCCAATCATAAAGGATTATATATATATATATATATAAATAAAAATTATCACGTTGTTAAAATTTGTGGTTGAATACTTGGGTGGATATTGAACAAAGATAAATGTGTATTTAAGCAGAGTTTATTCTATCCAAATTAATATAAAAATGGGCTCCATTTCATTACATTTATTGTTGTTTATGTATATATTTTGTGATCCTAATGAAATGCAAGATCCACTTTGAATTATGTAACGTGATTGAGAAATTGAAGGTATTCAATCTAATTGTTTTTAAATTTACGTTCGACCTACTAATTGTTTTTGTTATCATTACAGACACCGTGTATTTACTGTTGCAATATTAAAATATGAATATGTTACGATTAGAGTCTAGGCTGCAATGACATTATGTCTAACGACAATGATAACAGTAATGACAAATGTAAAAAAAAAATCATAATTCTAAGTAAATGAGATAAAAAAAACAATCCGATTATGTTTAATTCATACCATTACGATTAATTCATCAAAAGAATTTCATCACAATTACACCACTTTTCATTACAGTTTAGTAAACATTACCATAGTAAATTATATATACTTTTTCTAGGTTTTTTTCAAAAATAGAAAAATTTGATAAACTATTTAAACTTCATTAAAAAAAATCACTAAAATTCAAAATTTATTACGTGTAAATATTTTGTCAAATGTTATATTTTTTACAATTTTTTTTTATTTTTTAAAAAATTTAATTTAAATGAAAAAACCTTTGAAGGTAAATATTTTAGTTTCTTTTACCATTTAACAATTTCAATTTTGTATATATATAAAATATATATATCAAAGGAAAGACTTCCATATAAAAATGATATTCTTATATAAATATTTTAGTAATAGATAAAGTACCGAGGAAGAAAATTGGTGAATATGTTATTTAAAATATGGGCATTATGGTCGTTCACTTTATCAGAAAAGAACAAGTAAGAAAAAAAAAACGTACTCTTTCTTTATTACTATTATTTTCCTTTTCTTTTGAAACACGTCCCATGAAAATAATAATAATATTTAAAATAGAATATGATATAATTTCTTTTATTACTGACCAAACGCACGCGCTCTCTCTCCCTCTATTCCTTGTTTAGCGGGATCATAATTTTATAAAGTTATTAACTTTTCATTTAGGACAATTAGTGGATTGATTGATCCATGCACTAATTAATTTAATTTCCTCTTTCAATGTGATACTCATGACTCATGAGATTAATATTATTGTTGTTGTTATTATTTTGGGAAATTTTTTCTCTAAATTCTCAAGTTGACTTAGCTAGTTGTATAACCCTACTCTAAATTATTAATGCTATTAATTAAGTAAGCATCTAAACTAATTATAAGTACACATCCATCAAACCTTTAATATTTTACAGATGAATCACATTTATTTTAAAAATATTAAATTCACTTTTGTTTTATTTAAAAATTGAATTAAAATGTATCTTTAATTATTCAAAATCAATTCGTGTTTGATCTAGTTTACTTTTTACACAAGATTTTTTAATACGCAACAAAAATGATTTCAACTATTTTAAAATAAGTTCTAATTAAGCACATATTTTTATATGGGTCGTGATAAAAGTTAGATGAATTTAACATATTGAACGATAAGAGTTATATATTAATGTTATGATGATATTTATAACTAAATAATAGGTGTAGAGATAGAAAGGAATAAGGATGGATGATCCAATTTGATGTAATATCATCTATATCTAAGGCAGTATGCCAAAAGGAGAGAAACTAATTGACTAGTAAAGTGTTAATTTACCGCGGTTACAATAAAATACTTATAATTAAGTTAAACACCTTTCACATTAACGTATAAAAATCTCTTTAGTGAAGATAGTTTAGAATCCTCACAACAACTATAACAATCTTTTCTTCTATGATTATGTAACCCACAAAGCTATCTCTTTAGTGAAATAATTTAATTAATTAGAATTTTCCTAAGCTTGAGAATTCCTCACAACAATTGTAATGATTTTTCTTTATCTTGTATGATTATGTGCCATGCACTTTACACAAAACTAACTTAGGGTCACCTAAATGAGTCTAGGTGTGAGAACCACACACAATAATTCTTGCTTTACACAAGCTATAAAGGAGTTCTCTCTCAATATTCAAGTATGAAAACTTTTGACCTCTTAATCACAAAAGTATATAGGAATTAATATTAAAAAACTCAAACAACTGAGTCTAATTAACTATCATAAACACATTCAAGTACATAGATCAAACTTGCATTCTCCCTTTCCTACAATAATGCAAACTGCTTTTGTGTAAAGCAAAAATCGTAACCCTAAAAGAGACAACTCCACCAAATATATAAATGGCAGTTTGTGTTAATGTTTAAAGCTTTCAAATACGAGTGAAAATCTTTCCAACAATCAAAAAGGACAATATCCAATCTCCATATATATGGTAGTGCAAGCTTTGCTAAACAAAAGAAATACTTTTTCACAGATCATGCAACAAACAATCATGCATGACATATAACATAAAACATGATTCACAATATGTTAGCAAACGTCTTTGTTATTAAAAAAAATATATAGCCAATACTACTGCAGTATAATACATTTACTATTTTCACACAATTCCATTTTTTAAAAAAATACTCAAAACTACTTGAATGAAATTATTTTCCTCCAATAAATACACTAACAAAGCATTAAGAAAATTAAAATTGATTATGTGTTGATATTTATATTTGAGTTAATTAAATTAATGCTGAAAACTATTTAGAGCACTTTTTTTTGTGGTAACGTTCTCGTTTCCTGTTTTCATTTTTCAAAAAACGAGGGTGTTTGTTATCGTTCCTTGTTTCTTGTTCTAAAAAAAAATAGAAACGTTTCTCATTTTATAAGAAATTATTGAGAACAAAAAAAAAGTAGTCTCTCCCGTTCCTGTTTCTCAATTATTTTTATTGGTTTCTTTTTTCTTTTTCTAAATTGTTTCGATTAGTTTCCTTTCTCTTTTTCTCCATTGGTTTCCTTTTCTTTTTTCTCAATTCTTTTTATTGGTTTCCTTTTCCTTCTTTTCAATTCTTTTTCTATTTCATTTTCTTCTTGTAATTTCCTTTATCTTCCTCTTATTTCCATCTTCTTCCCCAAATAACCAGTCTCCACATGGTTTCCTTTTTCTTCGTCTTATCTCCATCGTCTTTTCCAAATAACCATCCTCTTCCTCTTCCTCTCATCATCTTCGTTGTCTTTCTCTTAGTCTCTCATCGTCTTCCTCTTCGCCCCTTATCGTCTTCCCTCTACACGACGCCTTCCTCTTCGCTGGATCTGGGTTTTCCTCTTCCTCTTTACGTGAATTATTTTTTCGCTGTGGGTTTTCGCCGAATTTGCGGGTTTTTGTCAGATCTGTGTTTTAGCTTTGAGTTTTTGTCTTCCTCTTTTTCGTGGGTTTCAGCCCTCCTCTTCGTCGTGGGTTTTCGTCTTCCTCACGTCGGCTCTGTTCTTCAGATCTCAATCTTTATCTTGTTCTCCATAAAATTACAAGAAGATCTTCCTATTTAGGTTTGATAATTTTTTTTATGTTTAATGGAGGACATATATTTTTGTTTGGTGTTTAATTGAATTAAATGTGAATAAAATAAAATAAAAATTTCAAAGAAAATCAGGAAACAAGAAACAGTTATCAAACACATTTTCTATTTCTGTTTCTATTTTTCAAGAAACAAGAAATAGAAACAGTTACCGAACACATTCCTGTTTCTTGTTTTAAAAAAAGAAGGAACGACAAACCAGAAACGGGGAACAAGAAACAAGAAACAGGAAACGAAAACGTTACCAAACGGGCCCTACATATCCATATGTTGTACAAATAATGGTAATTAAATGCTAAATATTATATGATTATTATTATTATAGAAAACACACCTAGCTATTTTATTTTACTTGGAAACTTATACCAAACAAACTTCTCCAAGTCAAATTTTGTTTTCCACAAAGTCAATATGCACAAATAGATATTCAGAAAAACATGTATCACTATTGTTTTTCCACACATGCAATTAGGTCTAATTTATATATCTTGGTGTCTTAATCATCATGAGTGGGCTACCAACCAAAAAAATGAGTATGAGAAAGATGATTTGTGTTATTTTTCTTAATAATAGCGACAATTTTATGAGATTTTTTGTGAAAAATAACCATTTGAAAATTTCTAAAATATTACAAAAATTCTAATTGTTTTTTATTTCAATAATATATATTAATAATGGAATGAATATGGACACCATGTTGTAGAGTTCATTTGGGGTTAGGAAAGTCAAGACTATGTTTGAAGTCATGGAACAAGTTAGATATAAACCTTACTTAGTCTTTTTCTTTTCTTTTTCTTTCTTTTTTTTTTTTTTTTTTTTTTTGTTTGTAAAAAAAGAATAATAATAAAGAGAGATAACCCACATTTAATTAAAAAAAATTATTATTTTATGAAGGGTAAATATTTTCTCCAATGGTCTATTTTTTTATAATTCTCCTTTATAATGCTTTATTAATAAGATACATGCACATAAATACATACCCTGTGATTGTAGTCCATGTATTCAAACCCGACAAAATGAATGTGTTCTTAGAAATAATACAATCTTCCACGAAAACACCCTATAGAGTCAATTACTAGTATCATTTCAAAAAGAAGACAAATATCAATGAAAAAGAATGTGTTTGAAATATTTTTCAAGCACTTGAATATACAAAAATAAGTTAATTTAAGATACAAATATGTAAATTTAAAATTGAATTCATATTTGGATAGAGAATTTGTTATAGTATTATAATATGAGTACTATCCACCATTATTGATCTTTATCTAGTTTTCATTTTCCTTTAAGGCTTCAAAATTGAATTTCATTTTTAGTTGTTGGGGGGTATCGAAAGAAACACACATCAAAAGAAGAGAATATTGAATGAAAAACTTAGACTTATTTATCCCTTATTTTTTCCAATTTAATTTTCTTTTGTTTTTAGGCACAGCCATCCGACCAAAGTTACAGCCAAGTTGGTCGGCCTTCCTTTCAATATTAATTATGATGCAGAGATCCGTAGCTAAACTGAGCCCTAATTTCTCAAGAAAAAAATAAATAAATTGACTGCAAGCATAAATTGACTTCAACCCGAATAATTTAAAACTTATTTCACGATCATTCAATTCACTTTTTTTCCTTCCAATTTTTATTTTATTTTGTTTTTTTTTCCCATTTGTAGAATGGGAAAATAGATGATGTCTACTTGATGGTATTCAACTATACTCAAATTGAAGTTATTTTTAGTTCTAAATTTTCTGTTTTGATGCATAAACTTTTTTAAATCTCAATAGGAGAGTTATATAGTAAAATTTTAATAAAATTCAATTTTCTTTATTTCTCTTTAATGATTCAAATTTGTAAAAGATACAACCCAATTTAAATTCTCCATTCCTTTCTTGAATTACAATGGTGTAAGAAATTGTTGTTTTACTCTGTTCTAGGAAGATCGATGGGATTGAAAAACTAGGCCCAACTTTAGATTTTTTAAGAGTCCTCTATTGGGCTCAAGTTTGATAGGAAAAGGCCCAAATGTCTGGGCCTGAATGTGCGAGTGTTTAGAGCCCTGTGGCCTAGACATCATTTTTTTTGAAAATTTTAAAAATAGCAAAACATTTAAATTATTTACAAAATATAGTACAATTGTAATGGATTATATTTTTTTTTTGTTATAGTTTGTAAATAATTTCATTTTTTGTGAAATGTGTGACAATTCTTTCAAGTTGGTGTAAGGTAATTTTTCTTCTAAGAAAACTTCTTTCCAATATGTAATGGTGATGCTAATATGACATAATAATGTGTAGGTTAAATATAAACCACCATTTTAACAACTGTTTGTGGAGCGGTGAAGTGGAAGTTCAAACGCATTCATCAACAAAGTACTTTTCTAATAATAATAATGATGATGATGATCAAAAGAGAATTTACATTTACAAAAGAAAAAGAAAAGTTATTTGAGAAGTCAATCGAAACTCCATTTTTTACATTGGCTAATAAGAACATAGTTTAATTGAAGTCTTATGTACGGAAAATCAGAAAGTTTTAGATTTAAATCCCCAATGTTAATTTAGATTAAAAAAAAAATCATTACGAACATTTTGTTTTTGGTGAATTTCTATAGTTTGTAAAATTACAAACATTCTTGAATTTGTTTATATGTACAATTATTTTTTAAATTCTATACTAAGAATTAGGAATCATAATTGAAAACTAAAACTGTTTGCTTCTGTTTTGTAAAAGAACAAAGATCAATTTCTTATTTGAATAAGTTCTTGAAAGTGAACCAATTTTGAAAGTAGTGTTTCTTTTTTCTTTTCAATTATTTATTTCTCGATTCCTTCTTTGATGATCAAGTCAATTGAAATTCATAAATTCTACCGTTACAAAAATTTCAAATTGAATGTTTTTTCTTCTTTTTCTTTTTAGAGTTTGTAATTAAGCTTTTGAAGTTGAAAACTATTTAATATATATATATATATATATATATATTTCTTTTATACATTAGCTAATATGCTTCCGTGGGGTAAATGGTAGAAGTTAAAATTCACCCCTACACAATATATTAGATAATGTGGAATTATCATTTCAAAATACCTAATCTATTATATATAAAAGTTTTTTTTAACGTGGGATCCTCAACAAAATATTGAAAATAAAACTCAAAATAATGATACAACCATAATCACTTCGTAAATATATAGTGTTATAAAGCAATTCACAATTGTAAAAGGCATTATGCCCATGAAAAGTGTGTGGGAACAATTATGTTTTTTTAGTTCAAAATAACGTAGGAGTACAAATTTGAATCTCTAAGAATATGTTAGGAAGACTCAAGCTCCTTATTTAGGGTTTCAACTTTCGATTTAATAGTTGCGGTGTTTGTAACTACCGACAATTTACTACATTGTCTACTATAATTTTATTTGTTATAATGTTTACTATTTCCTATCTAGACTAAAATAATTTGTCTCTCATTCACAGTCTATTATAATTTAAATTTATAAATAATAGTCACATATGTTATAATAACTAATTCAAGGCTCCAAACACTTTCTACTGAATATATTAAGCTTTTAACAAGTTGGTTTACAATGAACTACACAAAATCAACAATCGAGTGTATAAATCAGATCAACACATAAACATCTAGAAATTGTGAAGGGGGCAATGGGACAATGGAGGATGGTAATGGAGTCATGTCATGGGGAAGCTTTTATTATATATACCTTCATCAAAGGCACTCTATTTCTTTACTCTCCCACAACTTGGATGGACGTTAGGGGACATTTTTCTCTCTTTTTCTCTCTTTTTTTTTTTTTCTTCTCTCTCTCTTGCACCATAATAATTACAAAAGCATCACTTCTTTTTCCTTTTTATTTCTTTTTTTTTTTCTATATATATTTAATTTCCATTTTTCAATTCAAACTATTATTACATACTAGACCTACATGTGATGAATGTTTTGTACACATTATTATTGTAATTAAAATACATTTTTAAATTAATTATTAGTTTATTAAAAGCATTTTCTTTTTAGTTTAGTTTGAAAAATATGAGAATCATAAATTTTAATGGGATGAAAGGAAAGCTTCATTTGTAACTTGAACTAAATCAATGATGTTATAAGATTTTATGTTTGGATAACTATGTTTATCTAATGTCACAATAAGTTTTATTTCAAATACGGATTGATGCATTTCAATTTCTTTTATTTGAATCCTATCATTTATAAATAGTAACTTAATAATAATAGAAAAAATATTTTAAATAAAAAAATTGTTAAAAATATTTATAAATACAAAAAAAATTTAAAATCTATTAAAAATTCATCAACATTCGTAATTTATAATGTATGTTGACAATAAATGAAATAAAAAATCCAAATCTCCATGGTCGTAATATAGATTTTTATTTTGAAAAAATAAGTTTTATAAATTAATTCTACCTCCACACGTAAATTCAAAACCTAAAAAAAAAATAGTTTTGTTTTGAAAATTAAGTGTACAGTCAATATGTAGAGTGCTTGTTGAATAGAAATTTTTAAGAATAATCACAAATTGTCACATTATTAATGATAAAAAGTACAAATAATTAAATTTGGGACTAATTAAAATGATTGAAATTGGTCACATGTTTTCATCATAACCGTTGGATCAAGTTAATTATTTTGGTTCAATTAAATATTATTTACTTTGACAAAAAAAAATAAGCTTAGAGCCTAAAGGCTAAATATGACCCAAATTCATGTGGTTGAACCATGAGTTTGGTCCATGGACCAACCAAGCTCAAGCTCATAAAGCCTAGCTAGCAGAGAACTCTATAAATAGAAGAGTTCTATGAAATTTTTTGACTCCAGAAGGTCTAGAGAGAATTCTAGCTGGAAGACTCCCTAATTCATCCTCGAAGATTGAAGTGCTCCTTTGAAGATACAACGTTCTTCCAAGCCTCCAACTTCAAGATGGTTCCTTTGAAGATACAACCATTCTTCCAAGCCTCAAACTTCAAGAACATCACGTGCTCCGCTTTCCCAAATCAAGCGTAGACGTTCAACAAAAGAACATCACATGCACCGCTTCCTCCAAATCAAGCATAAGCATTCAATCGAGAGATAATCAAATGATCAAATTCTAGAGATTGAACTACATCGTATCAAATCAATAAAAATACAATATTAACACTGGTTTAACTCCACCTCAACTCCACGAATTAAATTTCTTCGAACACGAACGAATTAAATTTCTTCGAAAATCTCGTGTGAGCAATGCTTGCAGGTAGAAAATCAAACGTTGTTGCAAAGGTTAAAAGAAGATAATAATTAACACATAATTAACACTAAAACAGTAATTATCAAGTGTTTTTTTTTTCAGCATGGTAAAGATGGAGGGAATAATTAACTCACAAATTTCTTCATTATTAACACAGTAAATAATAACAAAATAATACAGGAAAGGTAAAAACAAGAAATTTAGTAAGTCGTATAACTTAGAGACGAGATACATATAATAATTGAGATTAAGAAACACTAACCTTAATCATTGTTCTTAATAGATGATTAGAGAGAGAGAGAGAAACCATCCCCCAAATCTGTGGTCTTTTAAACCACAATGATTCAAGATCTCTTAAAAAGTTATTTTGTCATTATCTTAACTAACTCATCCATTTAGTTAACTTCAGTTGCAACCACTTCATTTACACTTTCCCAATGCCTTAAAACCTATTTACACTTCAGATTTTTTATAACTAAGGATCAGATTTAAGAAAAATTTAAGGAAAAAAAAAGAAGAATATTATAAAAAAGAAAGAGTAATTATAAGTACCTTTCTTCAAAAGAATATCAATTGTTTTAGTAAAATGGTATTATATTCATACCGACAATTTAGGTTTTATGAAGTAATTTATGGCAAAAGTTGAAGGTTAGACTAAAGCTAATTTAGATTTTTTTTGTAGATTTATTTTGAAAAATAAGTTGGTTGGTTGGTCGTTGCATAGGTTGAATATTCCAATGAGTAATCTCTTTCTCGAAATTAGTAAAGGGTTACATGCTCACAGTCACAATATAATTAGATTATGATGTAACGTCGTCCATCTATGAAGTAATATTGTGAGTTAGTTCAATAACATGATCGTTGTAGTAGTTAATGATATAATACCAATATCATAATTAATCAAACTATGTTCAAGCTAATATATATTTCACTTGTGTAGTTATTTTTCGTAATATAATAAGAGTATGCATCGAACGACAGAATTTGTAAAATGACATTTCTTTTAATGCAACCATACTATCAACCAACTTTGAAAACTAAAACCCTAAACAGAAAATAAATAAAAAATAATGTATTATGATTTTGATTCTCGACATCGTGTAAGTAATTAAGGTATCAAATAAATTATTAGCCACACCTTCAAAAAAGGAAAAAATAATAATAATGGAATGCTATACCAAGAAATTTCATTTTAATTGTTATATTTTTTATGTTAGGTAACACAATAATGTAAATAACCACTTTCAATTTCAAATCAAATCAATTTTTTTTTTCTTAAAGTAGACTAAGAATGCTAGTAATGGTTCACATGTCAAACAGTTGCTCTCCTACATTATATAAAATACACTTCTAACACACATCAAATTCAAATGATCTATAAAATTAAAAAATTAGGCATTTAAGTAAGATTCAAATCCATATTTTCACTGCAAATTAAAAATATATGCATTAAGAAAATTTCAAATTAATTTTTTGTATAAAATGAAATAATGATAACAATCAAGGACAAAGAATTTAATTTGTTATTAAAAAGGCCATTATCTCTAAAAGGATACTAAGATTTTTAATAATAATAATAAAAAAAAAAACAGTTGCGAAAACAGGGTTTATTTCCATAAAAATTTAATTCATAAGAAATAAATTGCAATAAAAATCAAAAGATGGTTTGAAATTTCTTCACCAGTAAAATATAAATGATTGAAAAAGAAAGTTAATTAATCATCATCTCTATGCACATAATTTACGGGTTTGAAAAAAATGAAACAAACTTTTCATTCTTATCGTGGGTGGGCATTAAAATGGAGTGCATTTTTCTTTTCAACACAACTATTAAAAGGAATGAATATGAGATAGAGATGAATGGCCTATCGAGCATTTTAAAATATAAATAAATAAATTTATAAAATATAGTAAAAATATTTATACTGTCCAATTAAAAACTCTAATAGAAAGATAGATATAGAATTTTATTATATTTTAGGAGTATTATCGCTCTATTTATAATAACTTGATAGGAAATTAAATAGAGAAGTATGTAAGCAATTACGTAATGAAAAATGGAGAGGGGAAAGTGGGTAATTTTCAAAATTAAAAATATAAAATTTTGAAAAAGAGTTATTTAAAAAGAAAAAGGAGAGAAAAAGAGACAAAAGTAAGTGTTTGGATGATTGGAAAAGAAAAACAAAATGGGAAGAAACCCAAACAAAGAAGCATAAGAATAAACCTGCCCACTCATTGGTCGGCTGCCCGTAAAACCCGCAATAACTTTTTTCTCCCAATAATTCCTATTTTTCTTCCCATCATTAAAACTTACATTTAATTTGCCTAAACATTTCTTCCTTTTTTTCTTTTTTATCAACTTTGCTTCATCTTCTTGATTCAAATGCAACTTAAAATTGACTAAAATTAGAAAGTGTGGTAGGTGATACAATTATATGTACAAATTAAAGTTATCTACTGCTTTTATTTATTACGTATGGGAAAGAATATGAAATAAACTTTTAACGATTTTATTCTTAATCATTTTGATTTACGATATATGTTTGTTGTTTTTTATATTGAAGCATAAATCAATAAAAGAAAATTTTAATCCTGCTTTTATAGTCGATTAATATTTTCATAGTGACATTTTTATAAATATTAATGATGATATTTAAACCATATACATATAGATATAGTTTGGATTGTTTTAAAAAAAAACATGATACTTG
Organism: Cucumis hystrix; assembly: GCA_025688845.1. Classification (NCBI taxonomy): domain Eukaryota; kingdom Viridiplantae; phylum Streptophyta; class Magnoliopsida; order Cucurbitales; family Cucurbitaceae; genus Cucumis; species Cucumis hystrix. The sequence goes on from CM046889.1 coordinate 1,782,123, forward strand.
GAGACTCTTAGAAGGTGTTTGGTCGTACATATATTAATTATTTCTTTTTTGTCCAAACTTAGTAAAGCATATTCAAAGTACATTTATGAGTTATTCTTCGAAATTGAATAAGGAGATCAGTTGATACTTATGAATGTAGTCAACCATAATTATAAGAAAGAGACTCAACCTTACCACATACTTCCCTTATTTCAGGTTGCAAACAAAAGAACTCGAAACTCACGCGTAGACACATAAAGAACTCTTGCTCGACCTTTATTAGTAGTTAGAAGAGTAAGCAAGAGCTTCTCATATCATATACTTTGAATCAATTTTTCTTTATCTATTTTCTTATTCTTCTTCAAATTTTTAGAGGTGTTGTAGGATTAAATATAACTCAACTTTACATATATTTATTGAGAAACTTCATCTTTCGCTCTTTTGTACATCTATTGTTGATAAACTCTATCTAACAACTTTACGTCTCAAATAAAAACCTATCAATTTCAATAAATTTTATAACTCAAACTCGATTGGTAGATAAATAGTATATGCATATGAGATAATACATAGAATGTGTGTTTTCCCATGCTTCATAATTAGGGAGTTGTATTTGTAGGCTAGATTTAGTCTCCATGAGCTTCATGATCCCTTAGAATCTATCGCCCATCATCACAAATCATATATGGGTCCGACCTTCACCAATCACCATCACCTCCTTTGACAACGTGGCATCGCTTTCTACCCAATCAACATGACTACCGCCAATTACGAGCTTCTTCTTATTTTTCTATTTTATTTTCCCATTCTTTATTTCAAACAACAATCTCTTTAGTTTATATATTTTCTTTCTCACAAATTCTTTTAGAATTTAATATTAATTGACAAAATATCATTTTTAATTTTGAGAGAACAAAAAAGTTTGTTAGGTATCATATCAACACCTTTAAATACTCTCTTTCTCTCCCACCTATCAAATCCCCAATAATTAGGTATAATTCAGGCAACTAATTTCTTGTTTGGTGGTACAATATTATTTTTTAATGATGTTGGTAGGTATATGGAATCCTTGTGCTAATTTTAATTTTTTTTTTTTCAAATGAATTTAAGATTTTATGATAATTTAGTGGAATAAATAGTATTTTAAGCTAAGGGAAGGTTTATGAATTAAATAAAATATTTAGGAAGTTCCTAAAGCTTTACGGAACCCCTTTTTTTTTCCTGCAAATTTGTAGTGGAGAATTTACCTTATAGACTATGCTACTGATTCGGTATGATCTCTAATTCTACTAGAAATTATTATTAAACTGCTAATGTATAAAGTTTCAATTAATTAATTATATGATTTGAGTACTATTTGTTTTTTAAATGTCAAATGTATCATTAAATACCATTTTTTTTCTTTCAACTAGAAAATCAAGCCATTTAATCCCACTTTTACTCGAATTCCTTTTTTTATTAAAGTCACAAAATCATTTATTATATATATAAGTGGTTTGCATACAAATCATAAAAACCAAATTAAAATTTAGGTCTAAACTAGAAACATAAAGAGTTAAACTATTCCCAACTATTGATAGGTTAAATTATAAAAAATATTTCTATGTGTGTTTAAAATGTCCATAAACTTTCAAAAGTTTTAAGAATGCTCTAAACTTTAAAAATGGTTTATAAATAAGTTTATAGTGAGTTTTAGACTGTTAAAATTTCATTTAAAAATACTTAAATATTTTCAAACTAAAAAATAAGAAAAAGTAGTCTCGTGAATTTAAATTTTACACTGATTTTTCTTAACAACTAAAATAAAACAAAAAATTTCATTAAAACATAAAGTTTAAAATAAAAATTTCTACTTAAAACATACTAAAACAAAAACCAATCAATAGCAAATGAATTTGACTATTAAAAATACTTTTAAACTTTCAAAAGTTTAAAAAATATTCTTTAATTAAAAAAAAAAGTTAGAAAAAATACTTTTAGTGTTGTAGATACAAACCAGTAATACTAACTTATTTCTCTGTTTTTTCTTCTTTTTTCTCTACTCTCTTTTTTTCAATACAAATAAATATAATTGTGCACTCTAATAAGATATATTTATTCTGATAAGAATCAAGAGAATAATAGAAGTACGATTTTAGAACTTAAATATCTTTATGAAGTTGTATATTAATAATTTAGTGTGTGTTTAGTAGTTAAACACATTTTTTATTTGATTAATTATTGTATCGTGGAGAAACTTTTATTCTGAAAATTCATAAAAAATTTATGTTTTAACTTTAAATTTTAGATGTTAAGAAATTTGACATAAAAATTGGATCAATAAAAACTTTTTTTAAAGCTTAAGAATATTTACAAAACTTTTCAATAGTCCAAGAACTTTTTTTAAATAAAACTTTAACGGTTTTTATATAAAGTAATAGTAAAAGTAATTTTAAACTATTTTTAAAAGTATTATTTAAACTTTTGAAAGTTTTGAATTATTGTTTATCCAAACTACACTTTAGTCAATTTATATCTTATAATTTTAACTTCAAGTTTAGCATGAGTTTATTTATAAAATAAAATATTATAAATTAAGTTGATTCAAACTTACGTAAACTTTATTACATTTTAAAATTTTAATCTATTGATTTGTTTTAAAACTTTACCTTTCCCATAATTAAGTTATTTGCCATATATTCGTTTTAAAGATGTCTGATTAAATGCAGCTTAGATTGCATTAAATCTCGTGTTTTCATTCTTTTTAACAAGCAACGAAAAAAAAATATGTGGTAATTTTTTATAGATGGTTTTTGAACTATTTTTCATTTAAACAAAAGTATAAACTAATAAAATTATATAATAAAAAGTACCTTGGATTGTTGCTATGATCTATTTTTTTTTTTTTAAAAAAAAATCACTTTTAATACTCATAATATCATCCAACGAATTATCATAAACTATATCTTTCCCAAACTAAAAATCTTTTAAAACATACAATAATTTTACGAAAATTTTAATTTTCATTTGAATTATGTCACATATCTCTCAATTTATGCAAAAATTATTTTAAGAATCCCTACTCAAAATACATTTTAAAAACGTTTATGTAATTAAGTTGAATAATATTGTAATACTTTTTGGTTATAATAGATATATAATAGATGCTATGCTACACCACCATGACTTAGGGAGAGAACTAGAAACCAAACGACACCAAAACTTTCAATTGCGTATCAAATTATTTATATATGCTTTCTTTTTGCTTTTATGTTCTTCTTTTTGGCTCATTCTTTTATTAAAGTGATCTTTAACTTTAATCTAAAACCTAATTATTCTCGACCCTCACATTACACAATACATTTATATATAATAATAATAATAATAATAATAATAATAATAATAATATGCTTACTGTTTCAAGGTCAATGCTTATCTATTTAACCCCACAAAAACTTGTCAATGAAGTCAAGAATATTTTATTTAATCTTAATCTCATCACTTTCTTCTCAATTAACTTTCATCTCTTTGTCCTAACATATCTTAGTGCTATAATTAAATTTGCTTAATCATGGGGGTGAATTGTTTATATTTATCCTATAGTTTTTATCTTCATTATTATTTTTCTTTTTTTTTTTAAAAAAAAAAATCCCACCATATTTTCTATCGAGCCTATCTGTAAAGGTCTCATCCATATAATTATTTTTAGTCAATAAATTAAAAAATGATCTTAATAAACAAATCTTAACTCAATGATAATTAATATAATTTTTTATTGATAGATTATATCTATATATTTTTTAAAAAAGTTGTGTATAATAGTTTGAGGTTCCTGAAACAATCTAAATAATTTATTCAATTTTTACCCTATATTCAATGATGTATGAATCGTAGAAATGGATCTCAAGTTCTTAATAACAACACAATTGAACTGCTTTTGTTGATGTTTACTGAAGCCTTTTTTGCAAACATAATTTGTCTTATTATTATTATTATTGGAGGTCAATCAATAACAATTAATTCATGGTTCTTCCATCGTATAGATTAATAATCATATTTGTAAAAATAACTTGTATCTAATACGTTTGTTGGATCTAACGTAACTTTTAAACGCAATCTAATTAATTATCCTTAACCTTACAATCTAATACGTTTGTTGATTGTGAATTGAATGGTTAGACTCTATATTTCACTACATAACATAAGTGAACAACAAACCCAATCAAGTGAAACACTTTTCAAAGTTTTCAAGTAAATAAACATCTCCTTATTTCAATTCAAATATTTTTTCAAAGAAAAAAGAAAAGTAAAAAACATTTTAGAATTTAAGAGGATTTTCTTTTTGTTGCTTTCGTGTGATCTCATGGAAAATAGACGCTGAACTACTCCCTTAAAAAATGTCAGATAAAACCCTTTTTTTTAAAGTATTAGAGAATTTGATGTACGAACTTAAAAAAAAAACAACAAATATCAAATATAACAATAATAATAATAGTTGAATTATATTTATATTTTATGGTAAAAAAAAACCACAAGAACTCATTAAGAAATGAGTTTGTCCATTTTACATTTTTAACAATTCTTCTAATAATAGTCATAAAAGTTATTGAATTAGTGGGAAAAAAGATTAAAGTTAAATTAGTGTAAAGTGAATTAAGGTTTAATGGACGGTTAATTGTGGCTGGAAATTCAAAATTATTGATAATTATGAGTCCCATAAAGGGTGCATTGAACTTAAGGATTCGTCGGTGGATCCACCGTACCCTGTGGGTGTCATTTCCCATCATTTATTTTTCTTCAAAATTCAATATCAAAATTCAAAACCAAATTAAAAACAATAATAATAATAAATATATTATTAAAATTAATAATTGAATTATTTGAGAGTTTCCCTATTAATTCACCAACCGACAAGGTACCACACACCCAATCCTTAAAACTAAGGTCAACTACATGTTTTTCCTTCAAATTTCACCATTATTTACTCTTCAACTTACCAGTGAAACTAACACTTTCTAACATAGTCCCTTTCTCTAACGTACGTAATTTGTTCTAAGTTTATATGTAGTATTTTTTTTACAATATTATGATGTATAATGAATCAATAAGTCCACCAAAATATTTCAACTAGGTTCACATTTTTATAATTTATTTAGAGTTAGCTAGATGTTTCAAATCACCGTGAGGAAAAGAGATAAACTAATCCCATTGTATATCCTAAAAGCTACATTTCGTACTAGGAAGAGAAACCAATTTTATTGTATTAAGAATCAACTAAGGACCATCCCCAAGTGTACACTCTCCATACCTTGCCCATCTTTTTGCTATGAGCCAAGAATAATACACCTAATGCTAAAAGGAAAGACAACTGATAACCCATGCTATATATATATATATTCTTTCTACTTTTCTTTTAATATATGCATCTCTCATGCATGTTTTTATAAAAGAGACCTAATAAATGATCATAGTTATGTTCACAATTGTAGAAATTTTGAAGTTCAATCAACTGTAATACAAAAACTTGAGGTATTTTTGGAGATGAATAATGTAAATAAATACTTATTTATTGAATTAAGTAAGATTAAATAGTAAAAAAAGAAAGTATAGTTTTATGAAAATATATGGGAAAGATCAAAGATGTAATAACGTGTAAGACAACAGATTTATATTTTCATGATTCATGTGTGTAGAAAGAAACGGGTGAATTTGTTTCTTTTCATCGAGGGAATGATGAAAAGGGAGCGCCATGAAAAGAAAAACAAAATAAAAGATCTTCAAAAAGAAGAATATGATTTGAAAAAGATTAGTGTAGAAAATATACGTTAAACCATTATTTTGTTCCTATACTTAAGATTTGTTTAATTTGAGTTTATATATTTTCAATAGTCATATTTTATATTTGATATTTCAATAAATCTTTAAATTTAATACTATTTTGGTTTTTTAAAAAAAAATTAGTGTCTAAACTTAAATAAAACTAATAATTTAGTAACTTTCATTTTTGATTTTATAACGGGATTGAATCCTTGTATTTTCAATTTTGTAACAATTTAGGGTCCGTTTGGATTGAATTAAGAGAAAAATGTTTTTCAATAATACATTTTCTTTTAAACATTTTTTTTGGAGATGGGTTTAAAATTTAAACACTTGGTTAGACTTTTTTACAAGTGATTATATGTAAATTTGGTTTTTAAAGATTTCTCCAAAATAGATTATTTTATAAATGAGTTTTTAAAAAATGTATTATTTTAATTTGCCAAACATTACCATTTTTTTCAAAATAGTTTTTTGACAAAATTAAACCCTTTATAATCTCAACGAAACACACCCTTAGTCTCTAACATAAATAAAATTTAATGTCAATTTTTAGTATTTTATCATGCAAACATTGTATTTTGTGACATATTTTTAAATATAGCGTAATAAACCAAAATATTTATAAAATATAGCAAATTTTCATATTCTATTCTAGACATTAATAGACTTTTATCAAGTGTCTATTAGTGCATTTAATAGATATTTATAAACTTAAATCAGTATCTACCATTGATAAAATTGACATTCTTCTATATTTTATAAATATTTTCACTAGTTTTGTCATTTTCAATAATTTCTCTTATATTTTCTTAAATTATCGAGTCACGAAGAAGTCTATTGATTTATTTATGCAAAAAAATCTCATTAAAATTTCACACTTAAATTTATAGCAAAAACTAAACTATTACACACTAAAATTTAGAAACTAATTATAAAATTAAAAATTAAAAAACTAAACTCTTAAACATCTATAAAAGTTGGGGATTAAATCTGACTTTTATGCCTATTCTTTTATCTTAACTATTGTTAGTGACTACTATTGTAACGGTAAACTTAAGAAATTTGCATAAAATAGAAGAGATAAAAGAATAAAGCATGATATGAAAATTTTCACGAGAATCATATATAGTTGGAATTGCGTTATATCATACATTTACATTACATGTATCCATTCGTCCCAAGACAAAAAAAAATCCACTTGAAAGTAATAAATGTTAATTAATTACATAAATTATAGAAATAAAAGGTCAAAAAAATACAATGAACCAGGAAGCACACCATGGTGCATGTACGGCAAATGGTATATACCAAAGCATTAAAAAAATAATAATAATAATAACACCATACACTGTATTTTAATTTTTAATAAAAATAATCTCAAAAAGGTAATTAAAATTCAACTTAAAAATAAAAAAAAAAATATATTAAAAGGAAAAAGGTTTCTTCTCTTATAATGATTATGCGTTCATTCTGTACACCCACAGCACACGCCTAATTGCAATCCATTCGCTCTTACAAGTCAACTGATGTATTCGTGACACCAAAATCTATTTCCTTAATTTCTTTAATTTTTTTTATCAAAATAATAATCATAATAATAATTCAAAATTATTATTATTGGAATTTAATTCTCATAATTAGAGTCCCCACAATCCCATATTCCCAACCTAAGAAACTTCCGCTCTATTTCTCTCCCTTTATATTCCCCCCCTCTCAAGTTTACTTTCTTTATTCATTTTTCCCCATTTTGTTTTTTCACTTTGTCAAACCATGGATACAGATTGCAATACGGGGCTTCTTCTTGGCCTAGGCAGGGTTTCCGGACACAATATTAATGCTTCTGTGCCCTCCGAACTACCCGGTGTTAATAAGAAGAAGCTGCAGCAGGTTTTGAAGTTCGATGATGATATTCTGCCTTCTTTGACTCTTGGGTTGTCGTTTGTTGTCGACACCGCGACGGAGGACGGCTGTTCGGGTAGTCCGGTTTCGTCGTTTTCGAACTCGTCGGGGTTTAAGAGGGAACGTGCTGGGGAAGAGGTGGTGGAGACGGAGGAGTGTATGAAAGTGGGTGAGGAAGATGAAGAGGGAAGTCCGAGGAAGAAACTTAGATTAACAAAAAAACAATCCGCCATTTTGGAGGACAATTTCAAAGAACACTCGAGTCTTAGTCCTGTAAGTTTTTTTCTTTTTCTTTTTCTTTTTGCCTTTTTCTTTTCCGAGGTTGAGTGAGAAATAGAGGAATGGATAATTGTCCTTTGTTCATTTAAAAATTAATAATTAAGATTTGTAATTTCCTTTTACTTCTTCATTATTATTTTAGATAATTGAGAAATTAATATGATAAAGTTAACTTATAATAAAAACTTCTCCTTTTCTATTCTTTGAGAAAAAAAAAATCTTCGATCCAGATTTTTTCATAAAGAGTAAAATTAAGTTTTTTTTTATTTTTATTCCTCAAATTTAATTTGAGAGGAATGAATGTGGCTAATCTCTCACCTCACAATTATTGTATTTAAAACAGTAACTTATTTTATTAATAGAAAGATAGATAATTAACATAGATAAGATCTTATTTTTGTTTTAAATACAACAATTGTAGGGTTAGAGATTAGTCACATTTTTTTTTTTGGTGTATTTTAAATAAAGAGATACAATTAAACTCCTTTTTTTTGTGTGGTTTGTGATTGTAAATTTTCTATAAACAAGATTAATACACCATTTGATTTCTTATCCTCATATTCCATTTCTTTTTGTCACACTTATGTTTATTGAATATAAGAAATATATAGGAAGCAATTAATTATCTTTAAATCCCTTCTTCATTAAATCTCCTTTACATTAATTTGTTTCTCTTAGATTTTGACATCAATTAATTCTTTTGTAATCCCAACAAAACAGAAGCAAAAGCAGGATTTGGCTAGGCAATTAAACCTAAGGCCAAGGCAAGTGGAAGTATGGTTTCAAAACAGAAGAGCAAGGTAATTAATTTTCTTAAAATGTTAAATTAATTACCCCAATTTGAGAATATAATTAATTAAAAATAATCCCATGCAGAACCAAGCTGAAGCAAACAGAAATGGATTGTGAATTACTGAAGAAATGCTGTGAAAAGCTAAAAGAAGAAAACACAAGGCTTCAAAAGGAACTTCAAGAACTTAAATCACTCAAACTAACGCCTCCACCGTTCTGCATGCAACTACAAGCCGCCACTCTCACCGTTTGCCCTTCATGTGAGAGCTCCATCTGCGGCGGCAGCAGCAGCGGCGGTGATGCATCTCCGGCCAATAACTTCTCAATTGGGTCAAAGCCTCAATTTCTCAAATTCCCATTTAACCATCCATCGGCGGCTTGTAATTAGGCGGCAGCCTAATTTTAATTATAATTATAATATCATTAATTAAAATTGACCTGAAGGCTGCTATTTTTCCTTGGGGCTTCTTGGTCAATATATATATATATAACACTGATATTTATGTATTTAATATGTTATTATATGTACAAATATATGTTGTGTTTTGAACACATTGGAAAAGATTAGGCTTTGTAGAAATCAATCTATGAGTTATGACGACATACTTTGTATTTAAGGCTTTCATTTTGGTGAAATTAATAGTGATTTTTGTTATTGGTCATGAAGTCCTTGTCCTTCATTAATCAAATTAGCTCGTCTAATTAGAGTGACGTAATATCAATTAACTTTTAATAAAATTTAGTTTATTAATACGCGTGATTAAGAGGAATGATCGATCAGTTAAATAAATAATTGTTTAAAGAAAAGTGGACAGACTTTTTTTTATTTACAAGTATCGACAAACCAGTTGGTGGGCTATGATTGGAATGAAGAAAAAAATACAACAGAAGTAGAAACTATATGATTAAGAACAAAGATATACATTTATATAGATTTAAATTAAAGAATGTGGGAATTTGCCGACTTGATTATGTTGTATTTCCTAGATTGTTAAGATTGAATTTGACGTCAATTAGGTGTCGGATTCTTGTGATTATTATTTAATAATTGTTCATCATTATTGATTAAACAATTGAATTCTTTTCAGCATAATTTAATTTAATCCCATTTGCTCAAGTATCTTACTTTTCGGAGCCAAATTCCTGAGATCTATCATCGAACCCAACTGCCTTTCCTTTTTGGAAAAGAAATGAAGACTAATTGTGTTAGATCAATTTCATATCATTTTTCCTAAGAAGAGGTCTCCAAATTTAATTAAGGTTCTTGTGTTAATCAAGTATGGTATCAAAGGTATTGAAACTCAAACAGAGATATTCAATGGAATAAAAAAGAAAAAAATATCGGATGCAACAAAGATAAACCTAAGAAAAAACTATTTTCAAAGGAAGATATTAAAGATCTAATTTTCAGAAGATTGGGAGACCTCACAATTTGATAAGAAGAATTATGGGATAACTAGTCATTTGAATTTAATATTTGTTTAGTTGTTGTTAATATAAATTAATCAGTATTTAATTAGTTGTTGTGTGATTTATTTGTAAGGCTATAAATAGTTAGAGCTTTTGGTTATCCTTCAAAATAGAACCTCCACTTCTTTTATGGAGGGTCTTCTTTCATTTATAGGGATGAATGTTGACCTAAAATTTAAACTTGCAGCATCACAATTTTCACAACCTACCAAGCCTCAAATATCGTATTTAATTTTTTTTAAAAAAAAATACAAATTATATGTTAAATTCTTATTGCTTAATTAGTTTTGAGATGAAAATAAAAATTTAACAAATGATTTTGAAGGATTTAAACATGTTTGGAATCAATTTTACAACTTCACAATCATTCAGCTCGTACTTGCATTTTAAATCCTATTGATCACCCCATACTTTTGTTGCTCATGATCAAGAAAACAATGACATAATGAACAGTCATGTGAAAAATAATTATTTTGGAGAATAGTTTAGAGGTTCAAATTTCTCAAGTTACCTACTGATATTTTCGTAAAACAATAATCTTCTGCAGTAACACGTATGTTCAGATTAAAAATGTTCAGAAATTGTTGCAATTTAGGAAAGGGGTACATCAAAACCTATTTTCCCTAGAGGTAATCATAAAGAAAAAAGAAAAAAACTGGAGATTGATTGTAATACATCAATTAGAAAAATAGCAATATAATTAACGTGAACTTCTGATCCTAATTAAATTCATATTTAATGTTATTTTAATCTGACATAACTTGAGAATAGTTGTAAAATGAGGAAGCTCATGGCATGTAGAAATTCATATATAAACACAAATTTCTGACTGCTAGAAGGATGTTTCAAATATTCAAATAAATAATAATATGTTTCATTGGCACTGAAATCAATCCAATTAATTATATAATGTAATAAAACAGATGTAATCTTGAGAGACAGATACATTACAAAATACAAAACTTTCGGAACTTTTTTATAAACACATAGTATGATTTTCCTAAAATAATATTTGTTTGTTGACTTATCATTATCCACTTTTTCGACCTCATATATAAAATATATTTTCCACAATAACAACATACATTGTTACATTATATTATATATAGAGAGAGAGAGATTTGTTTTTATGCGTCGGCGGGTAGATGGGCAGACGTTAATTAGTAATTAAGATGTGATTATGATGAAATCAAACAAAAATAAAAATATATATTGAAGGATAAGTAAAACAAATTGGTTTTGGATTATTTGATTGACAAATGAAATAGATAACCTTTTTTTTTTTTTTTTATGTCATTACGGAATTAAAGCAATAAATTTAGTAGCCCATGATAAGATATTCATTAATTGATTTATTCCACTTTTGTTTTTTATAATGAAAGAACTTGCTTGTGTGGCCAATTATAAAATGTACCCCAATTCTGAAACTAAATCTGACCCAAATTATAATTTCACATACAGCCCACCGTCTTTGATTTTTCTTTCTTTTTAGTTTGCACTCTCAATTTTATTTTAACAAGCAATTATTAAGTAATTCAGTGAATTTCCCTTAATTTTTAATTTTGATTAATAAGTGTTTAGTTAGTATTTGGAATTAATTAAAAATAGTTTTGTGAAGTAAAGTTAAGGAAAGTTATCATTTTAGAGTTGTTAATAGGAAGGTTTTGAAATATCAAATAGAATATATTGTTTTTTGAGAGAATTTTCGCATTTTAGGGTTGAACTTATCTTTTCTAGTTATGGTTTTGACCTAATACTCTCTTTCACTTTAGTTTTAGAGTAAAATTTTCATGTAAGTTGGGTGAAGGGATATGTAATTAAATTATGAATTTACATGGATAAGTTGGAAAATATAACAAAAGCTTATATAGCCCATAAAAAGTAACCAAACATAAACATATCTAGCCAAACCTAAACCACAAACATGGCCCTAGTGCCAAATACTAGAAAATTGAAAGAATTATAGGATATACATTTGGCTTTCAACAAGTAACAAATATTTCTCTTTTATTATATACTATTTCCTCAATGCATATTAAATAAAACGAAAAATACTGAAATACTACAATAAGTTTCAGCAACACAAACATTATGAAAATGAAAAAGAAGGGAAAAAACTCAAAGTAAGTTGTAAGGGGAAAAAAAATCTTCCATCTGTGTAACTTCCATAAAATATCAACTACTTTGAGTAGTCATATACCTTCTGAAAAGTGAAGCTAAATTTACCCAAACAGGCTTTGAATATAATGTAGGAAAAGAAAAAAAAAAAAAGATAAACTTGAGCATATATCATCTCTTAAAATCACACATATCATTATTATTTGTCACACTCTTTGGTTGGTATTATATAAAAGGAATTAACCTTGTTGAATATTTCATAGCAAATCTGCATATAATTTTAGCAATGTTTACGGTCAGTCACGGTCCAAGCCGATAATGGCCATCGGTCATGTAGTGACTGTCGATGTAGAGTGCGGCATTGGGAGGATGAAGGCCATCCATCACCATGAATTGCATATCTTCAGAAGGTTTCCAGTGTCTCTTCCTTTGGTTAATGAACCAATTGTTTATTTGCTTTTGATCCAACCCAGTGGATTCAGCCAATGCCACCTTCTCCGTCTCCTGAGAGAAAGAAAAATCAAATTTCGAGTTGGTGTGTTAAGTGCTTAATAAAAATATTGAAGGAGGAATCGAGGAAATTACTGAAGGGTAAGGCCATTTGTAATGTAACTCCCACCAATTAAGGAGTTTTTGCCTTGCTTCTTTTGGGAGTTTTCCCTTTTTCTTTTTCTTAGAAAGTTCTTGCTTGAGACTGCTCAAGTAACCACTGTACTTCCTCAGGAGGTGGTTCTTCAATTCTCTATCTTCAGCTCGTGGATCGATCTCTGGTAGTTCGGTTTCTCCACCACTATTTTCTTGCTCCTCCTCAGACGATCCCATACCATCACACTTCTCATCTGTAATTAAAAAGTGAAATATCAAATTTTCAGGAGTCCAGAAACTCAATGTGCTAATGAAGTATACTTTTCTATTAGAGTGATCAATTTATGCTGAAAACCTTGAAGTTTACATATAGTACAAGATGAATCATAAATCTGCCATTGTTAAAAAAAGGATAAGATGTACAAAAAAACATGAATTATTCAAAGCTTCCCTCTTAGGTATCACAAATAATGAAAAGCATTTTCTCAATTTATTTATATATTTTGGAATGGCTTTTAATGTGCTTAAAACTATTTTGTTTAATGAGAATGTGATCAAAGTTTCACATTGACCATATAAAGAGATATGATCACGTACAGACAACAATCTTAAATGTTATGAGACCGTGTTAAACAAAGGCAAAGGTAACTTCATGAGGGCATATGCCTAATGGGGCAAAGGGAATAATACAGAATGAAGTAGAGGGTCGTCTCTAACAAGTGATACTAAAGTCTTGTCTAACTTAGTTACATCAATAAAATCCTCAGGTCTGAATAAAGATTTAGTGAGTCTTGTTATAACTTATGACCTGACATTGTATCACTAGTTTATATATGATTTTTTTCTCTTCTTGATAGATAGGGTCAAGGTGTGGTTATGTGATTGAACTGGATGGACATGTATTCTAATGAAAGAGGAATTGCCCTAAACAAGAGTTAGACAAATAGATGACACTATTTGAAACAATAAATAATGATCATACGTGTATAAATGAAAAAAAAAAAAAAATCAATGGTACGGGCACGCTCTAGAAGAAACCAAAAATATATATATGAGAGTTATCATCCAAAAGAAACAAGATCATACCATTATGGATATTTTGAGGGCAGTTGTCCCTATATTTTGTAAAGCACTTGAAATGCAATAACATTTCAAATAGACCTTAAATGATGCAAATACCTCAAAATAGGCACAAAAGATTTTATTCAGCAAACATGCTACCACTTGTTCCTTCCCAATGCACAAAGAAGTACTTTTAAAATTTTCAAACTCGTTGTTCCATACACAATCAAATTCCTCAAAATATAAAATATAATGCTCTAAGACTACAATACTTAACCAAGCTAGCAGATATTAAAAAAAGAACTTCATTGTATCTCAGTGATATACAACAAGCAATATGCACATAAAAAACAAATTCTAATAATGAAAAGTTGTTAGAAGTTCAAATCTTCATACTCACCGCATATTACCGTCATCTAAATTTTTTCAAAAAACAAAACAGAAAAAAAAACCCAAAATAGTACTTTATATGTATATACTCATTTGTTGCAAGGTGCATACACATCTAAATTGATAGAATTCCAAACATTCTCATTGATTATAGAAACAAGATGTTTCTCGGTACTTTCATATTCCAGAATATTCAGTCCCCAATTAATTAATTAATAACCAAAATATTCACTAAGTTACATAATTAATAAATCAAAATATGACAGAATGCGTTATTTATCAAATGCAAACAAATTCCTCAATCATGCATCTTCGAATATATCAAAAATTCAATTCTATCATTAAATTAATTAGCACGACTGATTTTTGCATGCATGTGGTTAGAATTTCAAAAGCTTACAAAATCAACCATTAATCAAGAACGAATAAAATTATTGATCTATATACAAGAAAAAAAGATGAGAAAACAAAGGTTGAGTGAGAACAATAAAGAGGAAAAGGGAAAAAAAGAGTTGATTTAGAAAATTGGGAAGAACACACAACACAGACGAGAAAAAAAATGACACATTTTACAGATTGTAAATAAATTAGTAAAATATTGTTTTCACTGACAGGACCTACATGGGGTAGGGTTTGATATGAACAGAATCCTATGTTGAACTAAATTTACTTAATTAAGCTTCAATTTGAATGAGTTTAAGCTCATTAATAAGACCCATTTAAGTAAAATAACTAAAACAATGATACCATCAATCTAGGAATTGCTAACATCACCTAACCCGATAAAGATAATGAATAAACAAATAAACCTAATTAAACATATGGTCATAATTGAACATAGCTCATTAATTAAGTATAATAATCAAAGAAAATTACAGTGTCAGAGATCTGATTATACGTTAAAAAAAAATACCCATAGATTACAGAACGAACGTGGGAAGATTGTGATTTGTTTTATTACATACACTCCATTACAAATAACAGTGCGTTTCTGTCTTCACTATCATATAAATTAATAAAAATGTAAATAAATAGTAATTTGTGATTAGGGTTATTCCATTAAATTAAATTAAAATAGATGGATTTTCATAATGGATAAATTTACCAGAATTGAAGATCCGAACTGGGCCATTACAGAGAGAAGTGAGCTGAGATTCAATCCTTCGCATAAAATCCATAGCTTCTTGAATCGGCCTTGAAAGTTCTTCCCGATATTTCACCAACATATCATAATAAGCTTCCTATTTTTTAATTACAAGAAAAAAACCATATATTTATAAAGTCAAATATATAGGCCATGATTTATTTTAATTAGCAAAAAAAATAGGAACACACCATGAATTGATCAAGTTCTGGATCCTTATTGGTCTCTCCAGAAACCATGGAAGATCGCTGTCGTGCTTCAAATTCTTGACGGGCCGCCGCCAGCCGCTCCACCACTTGCGGCGGAGCACCCACCTTAAAAAGAAAGTTTAAAAAAATTAAGATTGTCTTTTAAAAAAGGGTAGGGGCCCGTTTGTAATTTTATGAATTACCTTCTGACATTCCATGTAGGCTTCGAGGAGGCTGGAGTATTGAGGATGAGCAAGGATTTTAGCCTTAATGGCTTCAAAATCAACGACACCGTTTTGTTCGGGACGACATGACGTTTGCGGTTGAGGTGGTGGAGGTGGTGGTGGTTGTTGTCGGATTAAAGGGTAATGAAATTTGAGAAGGTGGTGATGTTGTGAAGTAGTAGCTTCAGTCTTGACAATCGATTGATGATGAGGTGATTGAAAACAGTCGGTTCCTTGTTGAAGATGAAAATTATTAACATTCATCTCAGCCGTTGATCTCCCGAAATTACTTGATGAAGAATTCCCTGATCCATACAAGAAATTCCCTCTCCCATTTGAGTTTTCATTTACATCATTATTATATTCCTCCATTTTTCTTTTCTTCTCCCTCTTCAAAGCCCTAATTCTAAACCCAAAAAAAAAAAAAAAAAAAAAAAAAAAACCCTAATTTTGAATCGCCGTTGCCACGTGGCTTTTGAAGTACTCGCCGGGAAGAAGAAGGGTTATGATGAAGGGAAAACCATTTTGGTTTTTGATAAAATGGGTGTGTGGATAAATTAAGAAACTGTTTTTAAGAATCGGAATTTTAAGGAGGTTTTGAAGTGAATCTATTGCATGGAAGAGACATGGCTGAGGAAGAAGATGATGAAGAGATGTCGGATTTCACGTGGAGATGGGAAAAAAATAAAATAAAAATTTGAAATTTGCAAACTGAAAAGTTGAGGTAACAAAGTTGCAAAGCTCTGAACTTTAGAGCAAGCTCTGGATTTTTTTTTTCTTTTTTCGTTTTTTCGTTTGGGGTTTAGGTGGTAGTTGACAAGTCTTTCTTCGTTCAAAGTGATTTTTAAAAAAATGGAATAAAATAATTGAGAAAATTAAAGGGACTATATTATTGCTTTTGATTTAATTAATTGTTGGAATTACTAAAATTGGGTATTTCTTACAAATAGAAAAAAATGAGTGTTCCAAATCCAATTCCACAACCAAGACAAAGACCCATTTTATTATCATTATTATTTTATTTAATATGAAAAGTACTTTTATTGAGAGTATTTTTTTTTTCCTATTTTGATTTCAACTCATTAGTTTCATTATTTTAACTTGTTTAAGTAAAATTTTCCAGCATACATTATTGAATGTCCTACGTTATTGAGAACAGTGTAGGGTAACTGAGAGACTGTTGAATAACAAATATATTTATATATACATTGCATTTTTAGAATTAATCCTATAATCTAGGCTTTTGCTTCATTTTCATTATCATCATTTTTCTTACTTTCTTTGGAAAAGAGTATGAAAGCTTAGTTTTAGTATCACTCCCCTAGTCCTAACTACCACATAAAGATTACGACATAATTTGTGTCTTTTTTAGTTCAACTATTTGAAATATTTATCGATGTCTTATTCATTTTTGAATTGACTGAAATGAATTGATTTTATTCTAACAAAGTTATGACATTGATTTAGTTATTATGACATGTATTTGAGTGTAAATTATTTTGACATGAATATGAAAAATGGTTGCAAAAACCATATTTTTTATACAAGAATCATTAATAAACAAACCCTATTTTTATATTAGAAAAATGATAAATAAACCAACTTAGTTGTGGAAATATTACCCGTAAAATTTAAGATTTGCATCGATTAAAGAGAAAGGAGGAACATTCTTGATTGTGAAAATTATGTGATATTTTATTTAACAGTAACACAATATTGTATTGTGATATTTGATTAAAGTTTTCTATGAAGGCATATTTAATTAAAGGTTTTGTGCAACACCTTTTGTTTGTACTGTAAACGAGTTGATGATGGTGTATATATATATTTGTGGGGTCCGTTAATTGTAAAGTTGAGTTTATATAATATATATATATAGAAAAAACAACTTTTTCAATAACTCCATAGCGATTTGATTTATTGACTATAAGTCATATTGGTAAATTTGAGAAGACAAATTACATAAACATGGATATTTAAGTATATCAACGATATAATTACCAAGTGGGTTGGACTATTTCTTTAATCACATAAATTAATTTTGGTAAGATTTTCAATAGCCATTTGCCATTGTTCTTTTTTAAATTTAAAGAAAAATTATCTATGAATAACTTTTTTAACATAAACAAACTTCTCGATTAAAATGGTGAGAATATTATATAACATGTAAGAGTAGTTGATGTCTTTTAATAAGAAAGATAGTGAGAGTTGCAAAGTAAAGCCTTGAACAGATTTAGATCCTAAGGCAACGGAAGGAGGTATAGGAGAATGCCCATCATAGAAATGAAAAAAAAAACAATCAATCGACCCAAATTAATATATATCAAGTGATAAATAATTGAGTTGCTCTTGATTGCAGCACCAAGATAGGTGTCAGAGAAATGTTTATATATAGCCTAATTTGATGACTCCCAAGGAGAGGGAGCAAGTAATTTCCAAATAAGAATCTTCACATTTGTGTGCTTAGATAAATTAGACATCCTCCTTGTACTAATTTAAGCATCAAAGTGTGATAGGTTTGACACCACATCGATTCGAGAATCCGCCCCTATTTCTATTAATTTAAAGACAAGATATAACCTAGAGAAAAGTGACAAAAGGTCAAGCCCACATGAAGCTAGCCAACATCATCCAATGAAAACATGACCTAATCATTAATAAAAATGTATAAAATAATTAATGAATCTCTTAAGTTGATGAATTCTTCTATCTATAACTGATTCAATACATGTTGAATTTTGACAAAGCAAATTAAAACTATAGCTTAGAAGTTTATAAAAACATACCAAGTGAAAAATCAACGGTCGACAACAAGATATAATAAACTTAATTATTTCAATGTTGTAACACTTTTCTCTCTTTCTTCGTTTATTGTTTTTTTAAGTAAAAATGAAGTATTAATCGGTGAAGCAAAAGACGAAATTGAAACTTGAACACAACTCCGATACTATTTCAAATCAATGAGTAATTCAAAAGATAAATTACAAAGTAAGCCTAAACTACTTAATTTAATCCATCTCTAAATCAAAGTCCCAAAATTCACCCAAAACTGAAAAGAAGTTGGGAAGCTCTTAATGACAGAAAGAACAAGCATGGTGCTTTGAAATGCCATTTCAATCATCACCCCCATACAAAAATTTCCTTCATATATCACTCTTTAATGTAAGTTTTGCCTGAGAAGTATTTGTATTGTATACATAAAAGAAAGAAAAAAAGCATCTCAGTTGAAAAATTAAAAGAAGAAAAAAACAACAACAAAAGAACATGGGGTTGGGAACTTAAACTTTGCATCCAAAGGACATGAAGAAATGAAATGTTAGAAAATCCATATACAAAAATGAGAACTTTCATCTTTTTTACAACTATTATGTCTGTCATGTTAGATGTTTCTTTTAGTACCACACACTTGGTTTGCCCATTTTATTATTGAGTTCCCTCTTTTTAACATATTTTTCTTCCTTTAATTATGGCTGGAAAAAAAAATTTCATTTCTACCTTATTAAATAATCATAAAGAATTGAAAGAAAACATAAATGGAATTAAGTGAAAATTTTTCACCATGTGAGAAAAAAAAGTACTTTTAAATATAGTAAAATAGAAACATATTCACAAAATAAAATATAGTAATTTACAATATTTTAAAAAAAAAATCATAACTCACACTTGCACAAAATTTTTCTTTGATTGAATTAATATAGAATTGAAAAAGAGAATTTAATTAAAAGTAGTAAACTCAAATTTGCACCTCAAACACAAATTTTGATAACCCTACTCAACTTCGTACTTCAAATGCGAATTTACTATAAGTTTTATGAATAAGTTTAATCAACTCAATCTATCCACTAAAATGCACTAAAATGTATTAGAAAATTGAACAATTGAAAATCAAATCAAAATTATATGCCTATTTCACAAACCGTTGCAAAAGTAACAAAAAAAATTATGATAATAGAGTTCATGTCACTATATTTTCTAAATTAAAAAAATAGTAAATTTAAAAGCTAATAATATTCTGATAACTCTTTAATAGTCGTCTGGTATCATTAATTACTTGTCATATTGTAATATGCGAAAAAGATTGTCAATAGCTGTTTTTCTTTAATATTTATATCAACAATTTTTCTATTTAGAATCAGTTATTTTTCCAACCTTCTCTTAATTAATTACAATAAATTAAAACACAAGATAGTCGCATCATAATTATTTGGTAGATTTTCTTTCGCCTATTTACACACACATATATAGCAAGAACATGGGTATGCATTCAACAAGAAAAGATTTTGAATTATCAATTTCTTTAAGGGCCACGTGAGCATACTTTCCTCCGTCGGCGATGAAAATCACACAAATATTTTGACAAACTCAATTTTTGCCATTCAATTCTCAAACTGATCGATTGCTTTCTTTTTCTCTTACTCTTCCAAAAGATTTTAAAGTTTTTACATTTCTATCCAACCAATCTTTGAATTTTAAAAGTACTTATAATAAATTTATACACTTTAATTTAGTCTTATCAAATATGTTAGAGATCTGATGTTGGCTATGCTTGGAGTATTGGTCCTTTGAAATATATTTGCTCCCAATCGTTTATGGGAAGACATCATAGACTTAGTTGCACATTGGAGCTCTAGATCAAATGTTTTTTACAATTATGATGTATATCTAAGGCTTTAATTTCTCTACCCTCTACCTTTGTATCCCGATTTTGAGTTTCTTATTCCTTTCTATCTTTTATCTTATGATGTATCATTTTTTATATGGACATGATGAAGATGTTGAGAATGTGTCAACCTAGTTGAGATATTTGGGTGCATCTACTAATTCCTTGACCTCTCGTATTTTGTTTAAAAAAATGTCTCATAGAATCTCTCTTGGATTGCAAATTATGAGAGAATGTTTTTTTTTTTTTTTTTTTGTATTGAGAATTTGTGTGTTTATTTTTTAGATATTTTATTTCTTTGTGTGCATTCCATTTCATGGAACATGTTTATGTTTCTTTCTCTTCCATTGTGCTTTTATTCTTTTTAGAAGAAATTTTTGTGTTGTTGTTTTGTGTGTTCGCCATAAAACACAAGTGTGTCAACCTTAGAAATTGTAAAGTAAAAAATTTTGAAGTTTTTCTTTAGATCATCTTGAAGTTATATTCGTTACTTGAGAAAATATTCACAGACTTAGAAGAGTCTAAATTGAGAGAGTCGAATCTAAATTTTAGTTGTAAAATCCAAACACTCAATAAAAACTATACAAATTACAAAAATCACTCCTATGCAATTAAACCCTCAAACTTACATAATTATAAAGACAATTATATAAGTATTGATAAATCAATTTATTCAATTTCTACAACAAATTTGAGTTTAATATACAACAGGTACAAAAGACACCTGTGAGCACTAAAAAGAAAGATAGACACCAACAATGATTAAGCTATAGATAGAAAGGGAAAATGGGGTTTTAGTGGAGAAGGGAATGGGTGGATGGGGGAATTAGGAGGGTGAAGAAGAGAGTAATTAAAAGAGGAATGGGAGTGTGGGGGCTAAAACTGAGAAAGATAACTGACAGCCACAGCACCCACCCCCCGAGAGTCCCGCGGTGTAAAGGGGGCCTGGTGGGTGGTTATTAGCCATTAGGGTTTTAGAGATAAGACAAGTCCATATATTATTAGTCCACACTCACACTCAGCTGCAGCTTCAGCTTGGGGAAATGGTCAGAAAGTAGCACTACCACTCGCCCCATCTTTTCTCTTTTTTCTTGATTATAATTTTCATTTGACTGTGTGTACGTAAGTGTGTAATAATGTTGAAATTGTACTGTGTACAACAGAGTGCAATGCAGTGCGTGTGCTGCCCCGCCCCTTCTCTCGCATCTTCCCCGTGCATTCCACTATTTATACATACACACACACACTCACATAACTCCTACTGTACTACTGCTCAAATACGCTCCATCCCCAGGTGTTTTTCCTTTCTTTCCCATTTCCCAATTGCCTCTATTCTTCTCTATTTTCACCCCACTCTCTCTCTCTTTTCCATTTACATTCCTTTACCTAACTATGGAACACGTCTAAAGCAAAGAGCCCTGTACAACGGTAAGTTATTATAGTTTATATTTGTAGAGTATACTATTTTAATCTGGATTTTTAGAAACATGTATTTGGAGGGTAAGTTATTTTAGTTAGAAAAAAAAAAGTAAACACTGTAGTAAAACATAAAAAAATGATGAATGCATGTAAAAATAGTTAATAGGGGGTTTTAAAATAATGTTATATATAGTTGTTTGAAAGTACAAAATAGTATTTAACTATTGTAGCAAAAGATGACTATTATAATTTTGGATAATACTTTCTCAAAACAACCTAAAAGATTTGCAAGTTACAAATGATCCATCCTTTGTATTATAATTTATGTACATCATTGGTGTGATATTGGCTAATGTGTACACAAATTCACGTTATGAATTATATTGATTGCACGTTATCTAAATAAATAATAATAATAATAGTTGATGATAGTTCAAAAGTTGATAGTTGAGGAGACATTTTTTATAAATCTTAAGAATGATGCAAATGATGGTATGAAGTGAAAAAAAAGAACTTAATTTTAAAAAACAAAATGGTTATCAAGCAAAGTATAAAAAAGACCTCACAATTCTTACAAGATAGACGAGTTACTTACCTCAATCATCAATTGATTTTTAAGAAACTTCATATTATTAAATATGATATTTTATAACTTATAAAACCCCACTCATAGCAATTCATACTCTCACTCCCCTTAATATGTTCTGAACTTAATCTAAACATCGGTAGAATAAATAAATAATTAAAGATGTTATTTGTGTTTGTTATTTATTAGTATGTATGTATCTTTAACAAATCTAATAAAGTAAACAAATAATTGTACCCAGACATACTATTGCTTGTCCTTAAATTGAAACAATAATGCTAAATCATGTCCAGATAGTCAATGAAAATTATGAAATAATGAAAATTAAATTTTGATTAAAAAAAAATGATGTTTTTAGTATTAATTATTTAAAATGATCGATAGTGACAGTTATACCGAGTCATGTGCACTTTATCATAAAGTCATTAACTCTAGTAAAATCTAGCCAACAACTAATTAGATAATTCATTTTTAAAATATAAAATTCTAACAATATGACAGTCATATAAAATTAAAATCTAAGAAATATTAATTGGTATATAAATAAAATCAATGGGTGATGTATAAACATCATTTGAGTCACTTTGAGTTAATTCAATAATTTAATGGAAATTTTACAGTACATTATAACTTTGCTTTTCATATTCAATTATATAATTTAAAAACCAAAACCATGTAGATTTGCCCATAAATAATGCAATGACAGATAGAGATTGTAAAGGTGAAACCCATATTCAAATGAGTAAAATTGTATAAATTTGGTCAAATTAGGAGTTAATTTGATCTCTAGACCCTTAAAAGCTATACCCTAAGTTTGATTATTTATTATTTTCCTTTCTTAAATGATGCGGATATGTATCGGTAGGTGCATTTAAGCATCTTCCACTAGATGGACATATATATATTCATTAAAAACCCAAGGGATACATAGTTAATTAGATACAAAAAGAGCTAGAGATAAGTTCAAAACAGAAACATAAATCGTAAAAAAGTAGAAGTTTAAAGAGATTACAGACTAATTATGTTTTCGTATTGAATTTTTAAGCTTTTAAAATTACATGTATGTAGTTTTTATATTTTTTTTAAAAAAAAATTAATTGATACTATGAACTTTCATTAATATCACGTTTTTTTTTTTTATGTGTACAAGAAATTGTGGTAGTGAAATTAAATCTCCAACTTCAAGTTTGTCCATTAATTCAACATATTAAAAGCTTATGTGACATCTTGATCCATTAAATGCATGTTTTATTTATGTTGATAACAAAATTTGGATAAGAAAATTCGCCTAACTTTCACGTGCCTTTAACGGTGACAACCTATAAGACAAAGAAGAATAAAACACTGATATGATGCTCACTACAGAAAAATAAGCAAGAAGTAGGAAGAACAACTTACTTTTGGAGGGGATTGTGGTCTCTTGTGTTATAGAGTGAGTGATCCTAGATAATCTAATCATATAAAGATTCAAAATGTTAATTTGAGACGATCATGGAGCCTAAGACTACAACCCAGAAGAAGTGGACTATCTCCGTAAAGAGATGAGAGTGTGGCATAGGCACATTGAGATTTTACCCTAATCTTTCCTCTAGTTTTTTTCTTGCTCCTGTTTAATTTGACGGCCATCACATGATTGTTATTCAATCTTACCTCTAAATTTTTTCTATCTCACACTTGTTGCATTTTTTTTAAATCCAAAATGAGTTATAACAATTTAAAACAAAGGTTAATTATTGAAACAAATTAAAAGTGGACAGAATACCACATGCATTATCTTAAAAATATACCAACCAAACCAACAAAACCTTAATATCAATCATTTATTTAAGAGAATTATTTTGAACACCCTACTAAATAGAATCTTAAATTCTCGACCAAAGTTACCCTTCTAAATTATAGAGTTTGATATATAGTTTGATATTAGACATTTCATTTCATTTCATTTCATGATATTATATTATATTATATTATATTATTACTTACATAAGCTATAGGTAGCTAGCTAGATCCACGGGATGTAATGGTTTGAGGTGGCACATTGTAATCCTAGTTGGATTGAAGTATTAAATTATTTGAGAAATAAAACAGTTGAATTAATGGTATCAATGGAAATTGGGGCTTAGAGTGTGTGTATGGCCTTAGAGTTTAGAGGCCCTTTTCAGTATCAAATCATACCGTCCTTTTTTAGAAGAAAAATTATTCATATATCATATGAAATGAGCTGTTAGTGTCGCATCTCACACATTAAAGACTTGAATTTTGATGTTTGATATTTGTAGGACATGTTTTAACAATCTACCAACTCTTTTTGTTGATATTTGGCAACATAACGGTCAACCCTCCCCCCATTAACTGCCCCCTTCATTCTTCATTCTCCACCATCCATATTTCTATATTATCTTTCTCCACCACCCCCTAATTACTCATTTATCCACTCTCTCTTCATTCTGACCTTAACTTAATTTACTTTAATTATCCACCCTCAATCACAATCACATCCATACAAACATATTAACCTTTGATTTGGTTGCTTGTTGTGATATCTCGTCATTCTCGTGTGGTTTGGATTGGATTTCTCAGTTTATGGTTATTTTAGATTATTGGATGGATGGTTGTTATGGTGTTTAGAGAAAAAGAGTTTTATTGATTTTGTGTGATTGGCAATATATTTAGACCCGTGGTAAGTTTCAGTGCATGTGCTTTCTTCAAGAACCTATGAGTTACGATCCTACATATGGGAGATAAGAGATTAAAAAGCAATTCAAGATGGCTTGACGAAGATGATTTATGTTTAGAGTGTTGTACCTTTAGTCATAACATTGTAACGATCAATTACTACATGTGCAATATAATTTCTTATCATGGGTCTAAGACCTCTCCAGGTGTGGATGTTGTGTTCTCGAACTGAGTTACCAAAGTTTGATGTGTTCTCTGTGCTTTTGTGTGTTTTATGTGCTTCCGTAATTATTCTTTCTATTATTAACTTCTAGTATAACAAACATTACAACAATAATTAAATGTGTGTTTTCTCACTTTGTTTAATTTAAAGTAAGATATATTTCAATCTCTTTACTATTTTAAAAGTTAGTATTTGTAAAAATGACATTGAATTTTCGATTTTAGACGTCTTTGAAAGTGATTTTAATATAATTAAAATCACAATTTTGTTTTTCAAAACCATTTCGAAATATGTTCTAAATCACTTAAAGTTAAATTTGATTATACGAAAATTACATTCCAAACTAAAAACTAAGTGAAATTAAACATTCAAAGATATATTGTAATAGTTTTACAAGTGACAGAAAAATCAATTAATTTTAGTCACACATGCATGTAGTGATTTTTATATGCATTGAACATTGGATGGAATCATAGTTTGCCTAAGTTACAATATGCTGTCCCCTACCTAATCATACAATGAAATGAAACATCTCCAACAACTCAAACTACTTTCTATATATTTTCACTTTTATATATCCAAATTAAATATGTGTTCGAGTTATATTTAAGTTGATTGAATTAAACGAGGAAGAAGACAAAAATTGAATAGTAAAATTCACAATTATTGTCATATTTATTTTAATTTTATAAATTATTTATTACATGTTAGATGCAACCTTGGATTGGACAGATCCTACGCAAGCAAATTGGTTTTGGTTTGAAATTAAAATGAAAAGATTACTAATTTTCTTGATTGACATTTCATTGTCTCATCATATATATATGTCTATAGAACTGTCACATACATACATGGAGTATACTAGATGAGCATTGTTATTATTATTTCACAATATATGGGACACATTTCCTACCCTTCCCTATTTATTTATATATAAAACATAGACCTCAAAACTATCTAAACTTTATTTCAAAATTCTCAAACTAACAATTTATTATCGGCTATAATTTTACTATTTTATTTTTATTTTATTTTATTTTTTTTACTACAGTATTTATTATTTTTCTATTTTTTATATCTTTTTAAATTAAGTACATTTTTTTTCAAATTTTTTCTGTGTAGTTCTGTTTTGTCTTACTAAAAGAGTTGAAATTTTAGTTAAATTTTAAAACAAAAGAAAATCTTTTAACAATTCGTTTCAGAAACTTTCTAAACTTAATTTGATTTTTTTAAAATGAATAGCAGAAAGTAGATGACATACTGACAAATAGATTATAGACTAAACTTATTAATTGCATGTATGTTTATTCATGATTGTGCTATTGTGGTTGTTGATTGAGGTTTTATTTAAACTAAAATGTGTATGTGTATGTATAACATCATGATTTAACCTTCAATTATTTGAACTCGCCTTAATATTTACATAAATCACACGAAATCGTAAAAATCACCCAAATCACACCTAGAAAGTGTTGCAAAGATAATATTTCGAAACTTAAAAAAATGAAGTATTATAACTAATAAACACTTTTAAAAGTGTAATACCAAAATTTAACAAATTTTAATATTGATTGACTAAAATAAATATTGGGGTTTGTAGAGTTCTCCAATTTAATTTAGAAATCTAACTTTTATTTAGATAAAAACATTTAATTGTAGTAAAAAATGTTTAATATTTGTGTTTAGCTTTGCTTCTTAAAGAAAAAAAAGTCGATTATATTTTAAAAAACGTGAATACGTTCTAAAAAGTGGCATATTTTCAACAATAATTTGTGTTTTCCATAGTTCCTTCTTTCATTTTCAAACAAGACTAACACACAAATAAATAAACACATTTACAACTTTTGTTTATTTTATGGTTCAAAATTTTCAATTTTTATACAAAGATAGACAAATGCAAATTTCTATTTCAAAATTATTAAATAAAAAAACACATATAATCCAATAAGGTTTAATTTTCTTTAAGATCTTTCTTAATACAATACTCTCAAGTATTGAATAAGAAGAAAATCTAAGAAAATATTTAATTTTAATTTAGGATAATTTAAAACGAAAAAAGTATTGAATATTCAAACTGATAATAATCTATGAGGGAGTATTACAAATACGCTCTTAAGATTATGGTATGTTTATAAATAATATGGTTATTTTATTATATAAATGGAATAGACAGCTCCCATCTTGACCATCTGTTGACTACATTAAAAGACGAGAAAATTAATAAAGAATGAACAGTTTGCTATCAATATTATAATGCTAAAATCTAATCTGGATTTCATGCTTCCTAAAATAATAATTAATAACAGTAGTATTATTAATAAAATAATTTGGATTTCATTGTGAAGATTTAAATTCTTATGACCTCATTTATGATGTAATGTAATATTGAATTGGAAAACAAATGGAGGAAAATCCTCTCTATAATTAAATTATGTTATTTTCATTTATTCTCAATCAAGCATATAGTAATTTTGATAACCTTAATTTTAACAGGTTTTTCAAGCTTTAAATTATACATACATACATATATATTTTTTAAAATGACATGAGATAGTACTTAATATATATATTAAATATCAACTAAAACATTGCTTCGATGAATACATTTATTTTAACATTTTTCTTTTATATAGTTTTGAATAACTTTGTTAATTTTAAATATCATAGGCAAAATAGAGTATAACTCAATTGACGTAATTATTTTATTGTATTAAAAATATATATGGATTCTCTATAATAATTAATTTATACATTAGATTCAATTTTAAATAGAAATAATTGAACTTTCCCAAAACGTTGCTCTATTATACAATTCTTTTTCTTCCATCATTTATAAAATAATCCACATTTAGATTATATATATAATAAAAAGTGTTTTACATAAACTTTATAGAATCAATAATTGAAAAGGGTATAATTAATTTTCTAAAATATTAAAATATTATTATGACTATTTGTTGATAATTATTTGGTACTCATTCTAATAGCCCCCACTTCATTAATTTTCATGGAAAACATTGGCAAGTTGTATAGTAATTAAATTGAATTGATGCCTCAAAAAGAAAAGAAAAGAAAAAGCCTTATAAAGTCACCCTTTCCATGAGCTTATTAATGGCTTCTTTTTGCAACCAAAAAATGCTTTATAAAAGTAATAAAAACGACGTCCATAAAATTGAAAGCTAGATTTGCCTCTTTACAATCCCTTATATAGACAAAATTAAATAGTTATGCCCAACTTAGATTCATTTCAAATTATTAAAATGATAACAAAATATAGAAAGTTCCCCTATCTTAATTAATTTAATCATTGCAAACAAAATTGTTTTTTTAGATTTTCTCATCTCTAATTTCTGTCCTCCTAAAATTGACAAATTATCAATAACAAAAAACATATTAATGTAAAAAATGTAATATTTCATTGAATATCATCTAATAGTTTAATTTTGTAATTGGAAGTTTTACTACTTAATTTCAATTAGATTCTTGAAGTCTGTTCACCTTATCATGTAATGCTCAATCATTAATTCTTCAATTATTCTACTTTGTTGAATATGAAAATATGTAATGATAACAAATATGAAATTTATTAAATAAAATAAGTTCTAAAATCTCAAAAAGTCAAATTAGGGAAGCAAAATGATGGAAACATAGTTTTGGAAGAAACGACACGGGACCTACTAAATCATCATTTGATACATATACAAATTTTAAAAAACATATATTACAATGTGCGAGATGGAGATTGAACATCATGCCTCAAAGATTAACTTAGTTGATATGATATTTTTATTTGTATAGTGTGTTTTTATTTTTCTATATTTTCTTCCCACGTTTATAGATTAAAAATATTTATATTAAATTAAATTATCATACAATAAAATGATTTAAGAAATGTAATGTTTTATATTAAAAAAGTTTACATAGCCAATTAAGTAGGTACAAAAAGATGCAATTCAAAGATGAAATGGAAAATGTAGAAATGATTACAACATTAAAAAAATCAATACTTTAGAATAGAAATATTTGAAAGGTGAACAAAGGTACAAAAACTAAAAGGGATTAAAATTATGATTTATAATACTTTAGAAATATAATATTGTGTAGGACCCTATATGTTTAAGTTTTTTAATATTTATATTTATATTCATAATCTAAAAAAATTCTTTTTGAAAATATAATAATAAAGAGTAAAGTAAGCCATAAACTTTCATAACTATATCACTATTTATTTCTCTTAGTTTTTAGAATAAAATAAGTTAAGATCAAATAAAATAATTTAGATCAATTTAGATCGATCATTACTTCTTTTAGAAATAGTAATATATTTTTTAATTACAATTTTAAGGAATTTTCATAAATATAACCAAACACCAAAATATTTATGGTTCGTTAACAAAATTAGTAAATTCACCAAGTTGTCTATTTTTTTAAACTATTTTATGTTTGATTTTTCTTTCCATCTTGTTTCTTCAACTTTCATTTGCAATTTTTCTTTTAGATTGTATACCAAACATAAAATATTTTTTTTTTCAAGTAGTTATTTGGATAGCCATAAACAATCAAATCTAATCTACGTACCAAATTTAAATACCAAAAATCTTAAGAAAAAAAAATCTTTTAGATTTGACTATCCAAATTTAAACGATAAAATCTAAACTATCTATTTTGTTACCAAATCTATTACGAGCACGGGTGATATTTTTTTGTATTTTTTATTGTGGATATTTGGGCTTTTTCCTTTTCGAAATTGTTAAATATTTGGATACTTTGTTATATTTTTTAAAAAAATTCAATATTTAAGTATAATATCAATTTGTTTATTTATAATTAAGTTTAATTGATGCAATGGTAAGTTTACTAACATGATAAAGAAAAAAAAATTGTAAAATGATATAATTAGGTAAAGTTTAGAGTTAAATGAATAGAATGAGATATTGAGAGTGAGAAGAAGAAAAAAGAAAAGTGAGAGAAGGAAGAAAGGGCGTCCGTGAGGCACGGGAGAAGCAGTGGAAGTGGCAGCCGCCGGAAGAGACCACAGAACCTCTTCCCCACATTCCAAAATTGCTTTTACCTCCCACTGCCACTCCCACTCCCACTGCCACTTCACTTATCACCTCTCACTTTCTTTTTTCCTTCACCAATGGCATTAATTAAATTTTGAATTTTTTGTGCGGTTCATCTTTAAAATATTTCTCTCAGAAAACAAAGTTTGATAATATATCCACTTTTATCAAAAACAGAATTTTGTAACTTCTGTCCACTTTATCAAAGTATTTCTCCAACTTCTCATTTGCTCTAACATTTTGATTCAATTCTGTAGGAGATTAATACGAAGATTTCTCATACTAATCTATGTGGGAATAGGTAGTAGACAGCTTGAATCTTATGGGCCTATAGCTAGTTTCCTAATTAAATATTGGAAGCTTGATGAGAGAAAAGCAAAAAGGATGACCAATAGGAAGATGGAAGAACCAATCATTTTGACCTCATATTAAGAAAAACATATGCATTAGCTTTATCATTAATTAAGAATGAGGAGGAGTTTAATAGCATTAAATAACTATTTATAGGCAAGGCTTACACATTTACCTCCAGATTACGGCACACACATTTCTCTCAATAATTAGGGTCTCAAGACCCTCACATTCATCACTAACTATTTGCCATCAAACTTTGTTTTTTTTCTTAATTATTATTTTTTATTTCAGCAACTATAAAGTAAGAAATATAATCAACTTTTGGGTTAGAAAATTAACACCTTTTTTACTATATTTTGTTTGAGAACAAAACCTAGATGGTGTTATAGTATTGGAACTTCCAAGACATACCTATGACATTTTTCACAAATATATTTATGTTTAGTGACTCCGAATACAAGTATGAAACTTAACATTCTGCTTACGTCTACATTTTATAATATATCGTGTTAAGATGATCATATCTGTCGTAGTCATAGTTATCTCTAATAACAATCTTCATTTTTCACCAATATTCATAAAACACACACAACAAACTATGAGAAGATCAACAAGGGAAGACAATAAAAAAGATTGAAATGGTGATATGGTTGACAAGTTTGTTAGGACTACGATAGACATACTCATTCTTTCAATACTAGTGAGAGAAGAATCATCAATCACAAGAGCATCTGCATCTGCATCTGCATCATCTAAATTCTTTTAAAGAAAAAAAAAAACCTATGAGATGGATATTTATGAAAGAAAAGGAGAAAGGAAGATAAAAAAAAAAAGTGAAAAAGGAGGTGGGAGTGGGTGAAGGTGTCAGTATTAAGGAGAAGAGACGAAAGGGCGCGCGAGAACACCGCGGGGGGTACTCTCTTTGTTTATTTGTTTCTCCATATTTCCATTTTCCACTACTCTCTCAATCTCTCATCTCTTTCTGCAAAGGGACTGCCAACTTCTCCACTTTTCCTTTCAAAACTCTCTCAATCAGACGGAGACCCCAACAAATTTTTGTTTTTCAACCTTTCCATATAAACTAGGACCCACACTCCATCCCCATCATATCATACCTTTTCATCTTTTCTTTTCTTATTCTTTCATTGTTTGTTTCTGTTTAGAGAAAAAAAAGACAATGTCAATTATCTTAAATCTAAGCTGTATTTAAACCCGTATAAGCAACAGCAAGATATAAATTTGGGAGTGGAGGAAGAGATATAGACATTGAGATGGGGTCCTCATTGTAAACCCATGTGGGAGGTGGGGCCTAAGTGAACCAGGTATTTAGGGACAACGATGGGACTCTCTGTGGCTCCCATTCCCATCCTCTCCTTACTTTACACACAAAAGATATAAAAGAGATTAGAGAGGGAGAAAAGGCTTCTTTTTTTTAAGTAGATGGTGGGAACCTATCACTTTGATTTGATGCTCTGTGGGGCCCTCCCTTATACTAATTCCAATCTCTCCTCTTCCTCCTCCATTCCCTGGGGGAACTGCTACCATTTTTACTTGATCTCTCCTTTTCTTTTACCCGAATATTACACATTTATCCACTCTTTGCGTCCAATCCATCAACATTTATTTGTGTGGACCCACCCATTTGGGCCTATACCCTACTCCAGCCCAATACTTTTTTCCTTCATTGGGCACAGAACTTAATACAGGTTATTAAGGATGGTTGCATTCAACGTAAACATCACCACATTCACAAAACCAACAAACAACACACCTGTATTTATTGTTTTGAATTGGAAATATTACAGATTGGTATATGGCAGGAAACTGGATGGGGAAGAGTTTTCATTGTATAACCCGTGTCTTTGGAGATGCATGCTCAGTGCTGCTTCATGTGTTAGCAGTGGGTTTGGTTTTACTTTCACAGATCAATGGATATCTCCACAGGTGTATCTCCCTTTTCCACTATAAATGTCTTTGACGTCTTCTTGAAGCCATTAACAATTTGTACCTCGTATGTTCCTTGAAACCCTCTGAATCTGAATTCACTTCTCTCATCAATTTGTCCACTTGCATGCGAAAGCCATTCTTGTTTTAGAGCCAAGTATCGTTTACCAGCTTCGTTGATCTCGCCTTCTGCATTCACTAAATGGGAATTGTCCCGGCACATAAACATCTCCCAAAATCCCCATAACATTATACCCTCTACTGCAGGATGAGCATAAGCCTCTCGAAGCATCACTTCTAAATCATCGGCCCTTACGTGTTCGTTGATGGACGATACGTCGAGTTCTGTGAACCAGATTGGAAGGCCTAGAATTCCAATTTTGTCTAAAGCAGAACAAACAATTGGTCCCACTGGACAATCAATATGCCCTTGGATACCAACTCCACCCACTGGAGCTCCTTGCTCTTGTAGTTGAAGAATTTGCTCAACATACTTCTCGGGAGAAGATCTCCCATCACATCCATCCTCAACGTGATAGTCGTTCACAAATAGGAGAGCTGATGGATCGAGTTTGTTGGCATGCTTAAACATGTCTGCTCGAATATCTTTGCCAAGATGATCCTGATAGAATGATCCATGCAACATCTCATTGTTGACATCATAGTGCTTGAACTTTCCCTTGTAGCGTGTCAATAGGCCTGTAAGGCGATTGTGAACAGCAGCCATCATATCATTCTTGTTTAAGGACTGAATCCATTGTTGCACAGTATCTTGGACTTCCCAAAAGATGCAGTGACCGCGAGTCTCTATGTTGTGGCTCTTGCAAAAATCCAATAACTCATCAGCGTCCCTATAGTTAAAGTTTCCTTGTTGCGGCTCTGTCCAATACCACTTGAGCTCATTTCCAAACACAGCCCAATTGAAATTCTTCACAAAAAAGTCGACAAAATCTTCGTTGTCAATGTTTGTCCTACTAATACAAGTCCCAAAAGGAAAACTGTTCTGGATTTGTCTAACTTTTACAAAGATGCCACCGGAGCAAGACCCTAAGAACTTGAGGGTGATATCCTGCTTGCGAATCTGCACTTGTCCAATTAAAATGATAAAAGCGAAATTAGCAATACCGAGTTGTTGGAACCAGAAAAGTTAAGCGCATGATGCAAAACACAAGACCTAAACTAATCAATGAATGTTAAAAACTACTTCTCCACATCAAACTAGATAACCATTTATGAATTGTAAAACACTTAAATGCTAAAAATATTGTACCAAGACGCTAGTTTTCATTCTTACGGTAGTTAATATTTTATAATTTCTTTTTCTATGTGGACTCTGTGTGTGTGGGTCAAAATTTTACCTTATCTGTCTGTGTCCTCAAATATCTTAACCTTGCACGGCGATCAACAGGAAATACTTGAAGTCCAGCAACCATTAAATCAACACTTGGTGCAGGACCTTGTACATAAACTATTATCTTTTCTGCTTGCTTCTCAATCCTAAAGGAACCCCCAATTTCATGCCAACTATCATCACTGATTTCAACTTGCCCTCCATTGACCCATTGGTTATCCACTCCGACTGCAACATTGACAATTTGTGCACCAGTTGCCCTAGAGCCAATCTTTACCCAGGCAGACACTTGATATGTGTGAAAGAGTTTCACCTTATCAGTTATCATTTGAGCAGGACCCATCCAAGTTTCTGTGCGATTAGTTGCAAGAATGTAGCGGCCACTTAGAGGTTGAGAAGGGCCAAGGGGGTCTCTAGCCATGGGAGGAACAATATGCGGCGACCCAGTTCCAACACTAAGTGTACAACTTCCAAGTGGAAACCATCCATTAGTGCCATTACGTAGATTGTTGTTCATAATTATGTTAAATCCGTAGGCTAGATTCTGCATAAAATAAACCACGAACAATAAGTCATTTTGAAACTCACACAATAACTCAAGCATGGAAATTCCTAAAATCGATTTGCAATTGCTCATTCAAAAAACCTCAGCACGTGGTGGGGGTGAAGAAGAAATCTTTTGTGCCTGCTTGACAACAAAACTATCAATGAGAATATCGACTCCTGAAGGTGGACCTTCAATATAGATGACAACCTTTGATGGGGAAGCATTTAAAAGAAACTTCCCCTGTAATTGTACCCAATCCTTATCTGTTGCCTGCACACTTAATCAAATCAATTGTTTTTTAGATTCTTCGTAAATGGTACAAGTTTCTTTTGTACGAGGGCCGAGGATAAAAAGAGACTAACTTGGCAATTCCGATATATTGTTCACGACAATTTGGTGTTTGCACCCATAAAGTAGCCCGTACATCAGTAGAGGTGATATTATTTCCAAATACACGAACAACAGCATCAACATCATAAGCAACCTTTCGCTGCACCCTTCCCGTGATCTCCTGCTGAATCCCATTCCAGCTTTGTGACCGCTCCGTTGCGGAGGCAAAAAACTTACCAGACTGTGGGAGAACTTTTCCATTTCCCATTGAATCATGTAGAGCAATCTTGCATCCTCTTCCAGACCAATTTTTGAGGTCATCATCAAATTTTGGGTTCAGACTAATGTTCTCATCACCAGCGTTGGCAATTCCAGTCTTATCAAAGCATATTCATGAAAAGAGAGTTACGTTAAAATCAACCACAAGCTTAATTTTTTTCTGAAAGAAAAGCAGGAAATTATTATGGATGCCAACAATACATATAAGAACTATCGACAAAATTCCATTGAAGTTTTGGATGTGGACTGGAAGGGTAGGCAGACAAGGGGTTTCTTAATATAATTTCTTTTACTAAATCAGAGAAGGATGAGAGGTTGCAAAAGGAAATATAATTACCTCCAATTCATTTGGACAAGCACATGTAATTTCAACGGACTGTATGAGCAAATCAATACCCGGAGAAGGCCCTTCCAGATAGAATACAACACGGTCTGGCATGGTTGACAAGGAGAATGTCCCCTCCAGCTTCTCCCACTTCTCTTTCAACACAGAAGTTCTGCGTGCATTTTTATCTATTAGTCTTCCAAAGTCAGTTATTTTCTTCTCAAGGAAAAATAATGGATATAGGACAATAAAGTTAGTTACCTCCCAATGCACAAATAGTTTGTAGTAGAATCATTGTAAACTAGCTTTAAAGTTGCCAGGACATCAACAGATCCTTGAAGGGATCCTGATACCCCAACACTTGCTGAAACTGAATAAGTAGTACCTGGGGAAATATTGTTGGTAATTTCCTGTTCCAGTCCGTGCCAACCTTCGTTTCGATCAGTAACAACAGCATACTTAGCACATGTATTGATGAATGCTTCATCCCGGTTATTTGACTCGGCCAAATTTACGTAAGCATTACAGCAATTGGGGTGCCAATGTTGCAGCCCCATTGAGAAGTCATGGTTCAGTAAGATATTGGCAGCACGTGGAGGACTTAATTTGGTCAGAGTTTCTTCCATACCCTGCCATACAAGTATAATTTATGCAGAGAAAGGAAACCATCTATATAAATAAACTTTAGTCAAAATCAGAGTTCAGTTACAGGAACCCCTTTGATCAGGAAGATTGCTATGGCATATTAGATGATAAACGGGAACCCAGCCTGGAAAAAGGACAATTGTAAAAATGGTGAAACAAATCAGTACCTCTGGAACTCCACTAGCATTGTTTTCCTGGGTGCTCGTCATGGTCACAACAGAGCTCTAGTCGAATCCAAAGGCAAAACCAATCAAATGGAATAATATTAGTTAAAGAGAAATAGAATTTCTTGAGGAAGGTTGAGTGACACCTGTGAAGGCTTGTCACAGTCGGACTTTTGAGGATTGATGTTGGGAGGTCGGCTCGTGAAGCAGCATGTACATGCCCTCCTCATTTATACAAACTGTAATCAGATTTACAAGTAAATTCTAAGGAAAGCCAATATATTTTATGTTGATTCAATGACAATATGTACCACAGATGATTTGATGATGTAATGAGAACCTTAGTTTGATTTTTATCGCTTTTCCTAATTGGCAAATTTGCATCAAAAAAGTTGTAAAGTAGAAAATCAAGTCCAATTTGTCATCTAACATTATTTAGGAAGAAGGAACAATAACTTCATATCATATCTAGACAACGTAAAACAAGGTTTAGATTTTACTTGTTTATATTATAGTGAGGCCTCTACTAGGTATAGTTTAAGGCACAGAACTAATGGATATGATGCCATATTAAAAATTGGTATCAAAGCAACATGCTACCTGTCCAGAGCTGAAACTGAGTAAGACTCTCACTTGGAGGCCCTGTATAATCAATCTACCAATTGCTGCGTGATGGTCGGTCCCCTTAAACCAACCATCATAGTGTAATTGTTGACTCATATTCCCCTGGATCATTACTGACTAGCCTCATAAGTTCACATATGCTTGTACCTCATAAGTTCATAATTCTTATACACACCTGCATATATATAATATACACACAAACTACCGATGCGAAGTCTTAGTCACACAACCCTGTAATTGAGAGAATCGGCATAGAAAAAATAAATTCAAGTAAGAACTTCACATTTAAATTGAAAAGGCAAGGTACATTGTTATTATACAGAAATAAAAATAAATAATTGAGAAGAAGAAGGAGAAGAAAATGCATAGAAACTGATGTAGTACTCAGGTAAATTTCAAATTTGAAAATCATGTTGTAATTTGCAGTTCTTGATCAACTTTGGCTGCTTATATTCTAAGTTCAGTTTACACATGAAAGACACTTCCCATTTGTCCATACACGTCAGGAGTAAAGATCAGAAGATGAAGTACCATAGCAAAATATTTGATGCCCCTAAAGTTCTGCCTTCATTTCTTAATACCTCTAGAGAAAGACAATGCAATTAACCAAAGAAAAGACCTGAAAAAACAGGTCAATGCAATGCCTTATAAGTATGAGACAGATTTGAAATCATTATCACTTTGACGCCACTGAATATCTGCTTCAATCTCTTAATGCCAACAAAAAGAGAATGCAGCATTTTTCTTTAAGAAAAGAAACACAAAAAAATCTGGCTATGGCATTGCTAAAAATAAAGTAAAATTTTGAAAAGAACTACTCTATAGTTCTTCATACTCTTCTTGCACACGGAAACTACACCTTTTACTCTTAGCATTTCCTCTTATGTCCTATCCCAGATGATAGTGGCCTGGTCATCTTTTCTTGTGAATTGGCCATGAATAATTAGCTATTCCCCATTAGAAGTACCAAGCATCTCAAGTCTATTTGACACAAACGATCTCAAATGCAATCATTCATTATAAAACTATTTCTACAAAAGTTTGAACACAGGCTCTAATACAATGCTAGATCATCAATCAACCACTTTGTGGGGCTGGTTTTTTTGTATACCCTTGTATTCTTTCATTCTTTCTCAATGAAAGTTGTTTTCATCAAAAAGAAAAAAAAAAGTTAGATCACCAATCAACCAGAAATATAACAAAATTGGCGCACACAATCCATCTGTGACACCCAGAAGAAAATTTTCAAGCAACTAATTGACTAATTAACAACTCTACTAATGAACTAAATCAAGATAAACGAAGATTTGTATTATTCTAATTACAAAAATAAAACAACCTAAACTAATTACCTTAAATCCCCAGTAATTCTCTATTTCTTATTCTTCAAAATCTCATCAACATTTTACCATGAAAAAATTGCAGGGGATTACAAGCAATGCGAGTATACCAATAATTCTGTAAGAAAAAAAAGAAAACAATTGCACACAATTGGCTTCTTTAAGACCTGAAGTAGTCTTTGAAAAATTAAAGAAATGCCTAAAAGGAATTAAGGCAAAAAGACAGAAAAGACTAAATAAATTATGGAGCTGAATCAGTTCATTTGGTAATGCATCACAAATCAAGAAAGACAATAAACAAGATTTATACCCTGGAAGTGGGAGATAAAGAGAGCAGTGACATTTGATGTCCCATATCTCGCCGTTGACCGCTATCGCCTTATGTAGGGTTGGGTGGGGATGCTCCGATTCCGCTTCCTAACCCAAAAGGATTCCCCGATTAGGGTTGGGTTACTTTTGACTTTTGAATTATAACTTTAGTCCTCAAAATTTATTTGAAAACTAACACTCAATTTTCAATTTTAAGTCAAGTAATTTTAGAAATGTGAAATTTGTATTTAATGGATCGTTTGAGTTTTAACATTAGAGAAGAAAATGAATGATTGGGAAGAAAATGTATGTACTCAAACACAAAAAGATCCCAAATTCAAATTCTTCTTCTATCTCCAAGTTGTACAGAAAAATATATACGCGAGTATGATAATTTAGTATTATCTTACATAAGGAGGAAAAGAATGTGAATTAAAATACATAATATATCGTCAAAATAAATAAGCAAAAAGTGAAGTATTGATTTAAAGATTCCGAAGAAAACTGAAAATGCGGGCAGGCCTAAGCCCAATACGTTTGTATGGTTGGGCTTAATGAGTGTCAAAATAGAAAAACCACCGGTTCCAGCCTCGATCCGAATATACACTATATATTAGTAAAGTAAATAAATATATAAAATATACAAAAAAAGATTGACATACAAGAAACATGAAAGTATGCAATAAATATGAAATAGAGGTTCATATATTTGGATTCTCATATACCTGCTTTCTTATAGTGATAAAGATTTCAAATTAAGACTATTGTTTAAAAGTTAAAAATAATAATAATAATAAAATACACATAAAATCTAAAGAGTTATAATTATAAATGTGAAAGTAATAACATAAGTAATGTAATTATTTGTTAATGAGTATCATAATTAATTGGCAATTGGAATTTAGCAAAAAGGAGGGAGCACAAGGCACGTAAAACACGGACCCCTCGAAGACCATACCCCTTTCCAAAACAAAACTCTCTTCTTTATTTATTCATTTATTTATTTATTTGTATAATATTCATCTATGTTTATATATATATATATATATATTTAAAATAAAATGTTATATATAATAATAATGATAATAAAAGAAATATTTTGGTACGAAAAGTAAA
Source organism: Cucumis hystrix (assembly GCA_025688845.1). Lineage (NCBI taxonomy): Eukaryota > Viridiplantae > Streptophyta > Magnoliopsida > Cucurbitales > Cucurbitaceae > Cucumis > Cucumis hystrix. Next base: position 1,822,007 of record CM046889.1, read on the forward strand.
AGATTCTGGACAATCTTCCTCGTACAAGGGGTGTGTTTATTCTTGTTTGCAACTTTAATATAAAAATATTCTTTTCAATAAAAAAACTTTAGTATAAAAATATCACTTGCAATTCTTTTATATAAAATATTATCGAAGAAGATAATGTTTCCTTAGGTCATCTTGTGGATTTGTTAATTAAATAAATATGCCCCAAACCTCAAGTATGTGATCAGTTAAAGTAAACATATCTTTGATGTTACTAGAGTGGCAACTCCCTTTGCTTAATAATAAATAAAATTAATCAAATGCTATGATGTGATAAATCAATCTTATCAGTTTTTTTTTTATTATTAAAATCACTGGAATATAATAGCATATATAATTTTAAATCAGCTCTAATTATATAAAAAATGTGATTACAATTAAAGTTTAGGTAATTAAATATGTTATTCAAATATCAAATTGGATCTTAAAACTCAAATAAAATGTAAGATTATTGGTAGATAAGGTGTGATATTTTGTTATGTTCATAAATAATTTGGTTAGTTTGATATTAAAAAAAAAAAAAAGAATAAAAAGATAGAAAAGGGCAAAAAGAAAAAGTTGATGAAAATAAGTAAAACGTTTATGATTGATTTACTATTGAAAACAGTTTGAAACTATTAATTTATTTATGTGGTGTATAGTGAAATTGATCGAAAGGTAAAGTGATATCCAAAGTTGCGTTAACTTTTGATTGATTAGGTGACTATTGAAAAGTAATGTTATTAAAAAAAATTACTTTTTTAAAAAATTATTTTAATAAAATAAATTATTAAAATATATTTCAAAAGCTATTTTTGGACACTTTTAAAATATTAATATTTAAATAAAACACTTAAAAATATATTCCACAAATACTCTAAATGAAAGTTACAAATATAACCATGAACAAATATAATACAATGCAAAATAATTTGTAAATATAATGAATTTAGATATAGTTTTCATATTTGCTAATTGAAATTTATCGATGATGGACCATATCGTTAATAGGAGTTTAACCATGATAAAATCTATCATGAATAAATTATTAAATCTAGAAGTATTATTTAATGTAATTATTTGATAGTATGAGATTTTGGTATCAAAATTAAATTAAAAATAAGATAAGTAGTTCTTACATCTTAAAAGAAATATGTCATTTTAGCTTGATCTTACTGATGTGAGATTCTCTAAACATCTCATTCTCTGACCCTCTCAACAGCAGTTACTCTAAACTTCATGATTTATAATAATGCAATAGTAAATTTGAATGGTGGTAAATATGAGATTGAAGGTTGGATAAGAATGGTTTGAAGTTTTAACAATTTAACCTGCAGGTAAAATATGTGATTGAAGGTGGGGTAAAATTGATTGCAAATTAAACCCATTCAAATGTTTATAAAGCTTAGAGACACCATTATGAACACTTTGGTCCTCGTGAACTGATGATAAAATAGAGTGTCTCCCTATAATCCAATTAAAATAATTACATGAAAGTATAATAAATTAACAAAATAATTGTTATTTCTACTCCTATCTGATCCATGGAACTTAATAAATTCCTAAGATTTCCATTGACTTGTTTGCTCGTATTTAATTCATATAGTTTATTACTATAACTTTTGTTATTGTATTATTTACGTTGAGTTCAACAATAAAGGATGGTGTCAAAGAATAGAAAAAAATAATAAAAGACTTTCTCACTTTATTGAAATACCAACGAGAGATATTTATACATAGGAGAGGGGAGAGAATAAAATAATTTGTTACAATTAGTTCAACAAAATAACAAAGGAACTAAATTTGAATGAGTGAATTTCTCTAACTAATTATTTAATACTCGCCCTCAAGATGGAGAGAAGATGTTTTGGATACACATCTTGTTCATCAATGGAATAGAGAACTGGCGGGAAGGGGTTTGGTGAAAGCATCTGTTAATTGATTATATGACCGAACGGGTAGTAGCTTGATGGTCCCATCCATTACTCTGTCTCGAACAAAATGGCAATCTAGTTCGATGTGTTTGGTTCGTTCATGAAACATAGGATTTTTAGCAATGTAAATGGCAGCTTGATTGTGACAAAACAAGATGGTTGGGGATGATACTGCAACTTTGAGTTCATTAAGTAAGCTACGAAGCCATATGATTTCACATGTGGTAACAGCCAAGGCTCGATACTCGGCTTTCGCCGAGGATCGTGTACTGTTTGTTGTTTCTTTGACTTCCAAGATATCAAGGAATTGCCAAGAAAGATACAGAAACCAGTGGTGGAACGATGAGTATTTGGACAAGATCCCCAATCTGAATCAGCAAAGGCTTTAATGGAGAAATCTTTAACTTTAGGAAGCAGGATGCCTTGGCCATGTATTGTTTGCTGCATTCATATGAGTTAAAGTAGGTTGGGCCATGTATTGGCTTAACTTGTGGACAACAAAGGTTATGTCAGGTCGTGATATGGTTAGGTAGAGTAACCGACCAACAAGGCGTCGATAAGGTGTAGCATCATGGAGAATATCATGATCAGAAGCAGTCAATTTCAGTGTAGGGTCCATAGGAACACTGACAGGTTTTGCACCAAGAAGGCATGCGTCTTCAAGAAGGCGAAGAGTATATTGTCTTTGTGATAAGAAGAGACTGGTGGAGTTCCTTGCCAATTCAAGGCCAAGGAAGAATTTGAGGTGCCCCAGGTCTTTTAAGAGAAACCTTTCATTTAAAGTTTTCTTCAATTCCTGTATCTGAGTAGGGCTTGCACCAGTAATAATGATGTCATCGACATATACAAGGAGAGCTATGAAGAAGTCATCATTGCCTTTAATAAACAAGGAGTAGTCAGCTTTAGACGGTTGGAATCCAACAGAAATTATGAAGGTCGAGCACTTGGAGAACCATTGTCTCGAAGCTTGCACACCATTTTCTCCCCCTGAATTCTAAGTTGAGGTTTATACCCTAATGGTAGATCCATGTAGACGTCTTCAAAGAATTCTCCATGCAGGAAGGCATTGTTCACATCCAACTGAATTAATGGCCATTCTTTTGAAACAGCCACTGTTAGCAAAGTTTTGACCATCACCATTTTTGCAACAGGGGAGAAGGTTTCAAAATAATCAAGGCCTTCTCGTTGGGTATAGCCTTTTGCAACAAGGCGTGCTTTATATCTTTCAATGGATCCGTCTGCTTTATGTTTAATCTTGTAAACCCATCGACGACCAATGGAGTTTTTATCTTTGGGTAGAGGGACAATACTCCATGTTTGGTTTGTATCCATAGCTTCGAGCTCAACTTTCATAGCATTGCCCCATTCTTCAAATAGTACTGCCACATGATAGAAGTTGGGTTCTTTTAGGGTGGAGACTTGGAGGATAAAAGCTTTGTGATTTGGTGATAGGGCTTGGGAAGAGAGGTATTGACTGATGGGATATTCGGTGGAATGTTGGATTGGAGGGGTATGCATATTGAGAAGGCTACAATGGTAGGCTTGTAGGTATGAAGGTGGTTTGGTAGTTCGGGTTGATCGTCGGACATAGGGGCTTGGTTGGGGTGCATTTGCTTCATCGATGCTACTGTTTTCAACAATATTTTCATGTTCAACAGTTTGCTGAATTTCAGGCTCATCAATGCTAGTAGGTAGGGATTCTTCATCTCTTGTAGGTATGGTAGAGGGGGAAGCTTCTGAGGTTGGAGGTGGAATATATGGGTGTAGATTACAGTCATGGATAGGTTTAGGAAGAGAGAAGCTTGATAAGGGATCAGTTGGTAGTTGGTTTGTTGGAAGATTATGAAATGGGAATATGGTTTTATGAAATGGGAATATGGTTTCATGAAAAACTACATCTCGTGAGATGAAGAATGTTTCGTGTTCAATGTTGTAGAGTTTATAGGCTTTCATGCCTTGGGGATAGCCAACAAAGACAGATGGGATAGCTCTAGGACATAATTTAGATCGATTATGAGGCAATGTTGATGCATAACATAGGGAGCCAAACACTTTTAGGGAGTTGTAGTCAGGATCACTGTTATTCAACTTTTGGAAAGGGGACTTCCATTGTAGTAACTTTGACGGAGTCCTGTTAATCAAATACACAGCTGTTAGTATGCATTCTCCCCAAAAAGTTAGTAGTACCTGGGATTGGAAATACAGGGCACGTGTTGGGTTCAATATGTGCTGATGCTTTCTTTCAACAACATAGTTTTGTTGAGGGCATTGAACACAAGAACATTGATGTAGTACTCCTTTTTCTTCAAAGAAACTGGTGAACCATAGTTAGGGGCATTTTCAGATCTCATCTGTTTTATTATCTTTCCATATTGTGTTTCAATAAGTTTGAAAATTTTTGGCACAATGGAAACGACATCAGATTTATGCTTGAGTAAGAACACCCAAGTGTAACGTGTGGCATCATCAACAATAGTGAGAAAATAGGAGTAACCAGCATGAGATTGGGTTGAAAAAGGACCCCAAATATCTACATGAATTAAATCAAAGGCATTTGGAGACAAATGATTATTAGAAGAAAAAGATAACCTTTTTTGCTTAGCTAAAGGGCAGACAGTACAATGAGGCATTTTATTTGACATGGGAGTTTTCAAATGTAAAAAATTATGCAAAAACTTCAAACAGTCAGCAGAGGGATGACCCAACCGTCGATGCCATAAGCAGGCTTTGGTGTCAACAAAAGCACAAATGGAAGTGTTTGAAGGAAAGCATGGAGGAAGATCAAGGATGTATAAGCCTTGAAATGGTTTAGCACTGCCAATCTTCTTCAAAGTGCACTTGTCCTGAATGATGCAAGTGTCAGTAGAGAAAGTAACAAGAACAGATGAATTCTTTGTAAGGGCACTTACTGAGAGTAGATTGAACGAGAATTCAGGAATATACATAACATCTCTCAAGAGGAGGTTATCAGATAATTTCACAGTGCCACATTTGTTGACATGATAAGCATTCTTATTTGGCAAGCTAATAGATGCAGAACATGCTTTCAGCTCAGTAAATAATTTTTCACAGTAGGATATATGGGCAGAAGCGTCTGAATCAATGATCCAATATGAGGTACAGAGAGTAGCTGCTATATGAGTGGTGGAATTATGGGGGTACTAAGTTGAGATTGAAGCTGGTTGAGCAAATGTTGGCACTGGATGAGAGCCTCTGCTGGATTTGTGAAATTGTTCTGATTGGAGGAAAGTTCATGGTTTTGTGCTACGGCAGAATTTGCACTGTTGGTGGAAGTATTGCCTGAGTTTCCTTGATTAAATCTTGGCGATCTAGATTTGTATCCGGGAGTGTAACCATGAACTTTGTAGCATTTATCAACCGTGTGTCCAGGTATATTACAATGAGTACAAACAGGTCGATCTTTACATTGTTTGCAGGGATAAGTAATATTATTGGTGTTGGTTGAAGGTACAATGAGTACAAATAGGTCGATCTTTGCGTTGTTTGCAAGGATAAGTAATATTCTTGGTGTTGGTTGAAGATAAGACAAGAGCAATATTTGAGGTAGAGGAAGGAAAGGATCCTATTGCTCATTGTTGTTCTTCTTGGAGTATAAGAGAAAAGGCTCGGGATAAGGAAGGGATGGGATCCATTATAATAGAATCAACGTAACAAAAGTTTTTATTTTAAAATAATAATTTAAGTATATAAATTTAAACGTGTAATCTTAAAAATATTTAAATCTATACTTATTCTGTTGCTATGTTTTATGTTTTAGTTTATTTTTATCTATATACTTTCACTTTCAGTGAATATTTTGGTAACTCCAAGACCAAAACAGTCATCTATCTAAAGCTCAATACGATTAAATTCTACTAAAATTAAAAGTAAAATAGCAACAACATACCTCTTGGAAGAACACGGACCAAATTAATTACTAGTTAAAAATGGACGTAAATGTTAAAACTACATAAACCAATATTTAGAATATATTGTTTTGGGTTGAAATTTCACCAAGTAAAGATAGTCAAGCCAAAAACTCGATAATGCCACCTTGCAAGTTAGCAATCTCATAGTCACACTCATTCTAACACTATCAAAGTCACAAAAACAACTTGAAGGAAAGGTTTTATAAATAGTTCCTGACATCAATAACCCCAAAAACAGAAGGCCAAGTAAGCAGTACTTGGAAGTGAGAAATTGTAACTTTAAGTTTAACCAAAGATACTGTGGTAATTGAGAAGAGTCTCTCACCAACAACAGACAGACGACCAAAAGTGTAATAATTATAAGTAAGGGAAATAAAATGAATGAATAGGGAGAGAATTAGAAAACGACATTGTGGAAGTCATAAAAAAGGAAGAAAGATTAAATGCTGAAACTGTAGACGAAAGTTGCTTCCATTTTATAAAAAGAATAAAAGTTGAAAATGTGATTAAATATATAAGAAAGTTAAGAGAGAGAGAGTTAGAAAAGTAAAACTAGATGGGTGGGTTTGCAATTAAAATTGGATTTGAATTAATTACTTTGGTTGGTGTCTTATCTTTGCAAATTGCATAATTTTAGTTTGTTACCAAAAGAAAAAGTTAGAAATCCAAATCCAATCCAAGTTGTCACAATCTGAGTTTACTAGAGCAAAGCAGAATTAGTTTAATTAAAATTTGGGTTGACAATTAATAGTTTCACATACCAAAGAAGTCAAAGCACGTGTATTGTCATTAACACTTAACTCTCCTCTGAGCTCACACACGCAATCATAAAATCATATCTTATCGGATAAAACTTCATCTCCATCCATCCATTTCATTCAAATGCAAAAAAGTAAAAGAAAAGAAAAAGACATTGGAGTTGGTAGCGACTTACGATTGTGGGGATCTCGAGGAACAGAGACAAACCCAAAGCTAGTGCCACCTGTACATATCACAACTATTACAACGCCACCTCACTCTCTACTCCGGGCCCATCATCTACGTGGATAAACATGAAGCTCCAACCTCTTCCAATCACACACCTGGATTAGCCGTACGACTTTCTCTGTCTTCATCGCTGCTGATATGTTTCCTAAATTTATTGAAATTATAAACTTTATTTCTATTTTTCATTCATTTCTTTAAATAAATAAATAAATAAACCTTTTACCAATTTGTTTAAAAGACAAGTCAAAAATTGCATTATAAATACTTTTACCTTTAAGAGAAATGTTTAGAAGAATGTCTTTACTTCGTCTCACCTTCGTTATGTACTTTAATTTTTTAATTTATGATCTAAGATGGTGTTTTGTTAGATAATAAATTTTGAAACTAAACCATTTATTAAATTAATAATTGATTAATTCTGATGATGTCATATGTTTTCACTGTGACCATTGGATTAAGTTAATTATTTACTTTGACTAAAGTTCAATTGAGCCAAAAAAAAAAAAAAAATTTAGTTCAATTGCTAAATATGACATAAGTCAATGTGGTTTAGCTCTATGGGTGTGGTCCATGGACCAACCAAACTCGAGTTCATAAAGCCCACCATATAACTCTGTAAATAGAGAAGTTTTCAGATAATTTTTCAGAACTAAAAGATTCCCTAACTTCTGAAGAATAAGATTTAAACTTCAAGAACATGGTGCTCTTCTAAGACTCAAACTTCAAGATTTTTCTTTTTTTAAATTTAGTTAGATTTTATCATGTGAAAATTTGACATATGGGACAAAACTAAAAATATCTATAAGAAGTATTTTGAATTTTTTTATATTCAATATAACTTTAAGGGTCGTTTGGTTTGTGGGTAAAGAGGGTGGGAATGGGTATGTGCTTCCAAAGCCCATGTGTTGGTTGATGTGTATTTTTTTTTTTACCCTCAAATAGATATTTCCTAAGGTCTATTATTAAGCAGAAGAGGAGGATTTTCAATCCTGAAGCAAAGGTTTGTGATTCCTTCCTTCAAAATTGGAGTGATCTCGAAGCAACTTTATCTTGAGTTTTAAAATCTAAATCATGTTGTTTTTCCATCTCGAAGTTTTAAAATCTAAATCCTTCGGTGTTTTCATCTCGGAACATTTAGGAGGAATTTTTCCTCGAGTTTGTCCCTCGATTATTTATTTCCATATATTCTTAATACTATTCTCATGCACAGCCAATCACAAACATCTTTAATTCTCGAGCAATCTTATTCTCAAGCATCATTAATTTTCAGCAAATATCATTCTCATTCCAATTCTCTCAATTTAAACGAGTTATAAATAAATTGATTATATATACGAACAGTTAGAACATGTTTTTAATTTTAATATAAAAGCATGTAAGTATTTTTAAAAGTTCATTTAAAATTTATAAGGGTGAAAAAAGTACAAACAATGCAAACTTGAACTTTAACGACACCCTTTGGATTTTTGAAATTTTAAAAGCATTTACAAAAGTACTAATAATTTTTTATTAATTTTGTTAAACCATTTTTTTTAAGTTTAAGGAGTACGTTAAGAGATATTTTGTGTAATATACTTTCTATATTATCGAAAGAACGACGGCATCAAATTTCAACCTTTTCCTTTTAGCCTTTTAGGTTTCAATTATAGTATCATTTTAAACAAGAATTGTTTATTATTTTACCTCTTAGCCTTGGCTAATTATTTACTCTTAATTCCTACGTTTTGTCTACTTTTTTCAAATAAAATAATTGTTTAACTTATTTCATTTTCAATTTCAATTTATAATTTTCCATAATAATTTCAATTCAAACATTATAATTAATACCTTAATAAAGCTAGCCATAAAATTGACCGCGTATTCCATTGTGCAATAATCAAATGGATACTTTAACACAAAAATTTTATATGAACTAAAAAATACAATGATTAAAATTAATAATTAAAAAAGAAGATAATGGTAAAATCAAACTCAAATTGATAATTGAAAATATAAAATAAAAATGATGAATGATTAAAAATGAGTAGTTTGTTTAGTTGTTTTGGGAAGGGAGGGCATTGTGTTGATGTGCATGCGTAGTGATTTGATTACTAATTAATTAATTAATTAGGCCTGCCTGTTTAATTCCAAACCAACAAAACTCAATTACTTTTTCTATGAGAGAAATTTGATTAATGCCAATTAAATTTTGCTTTTATGAAACCTAAAAGTAGACAAATAGGTTATTAGTACCTAAAACAACACCTCTTCCTTCCCATCTGGTAAATATTAAATATATTTACCTACTCCCTTTCTCTTTTACAACTACTTTAATTAAGACAGTTCCAATTAAGCCCATTATTAACAATTTAATTACCAATCTAATAATCCCTTTTAGATTAATTTAATTTTGTATTAAGAAAAAAAAAAAGAGGAAAAGGACCAAATTGTCATTTTAAAAAAGAAAGATAGAAATTGTTAAGAATTAAATCAGTGGGACTGTTTTAAAACGGTGGGGTAGTATTTGTATAGTATTGACGTTTTGTGTGATTAATATTTTAACCGAACCACGGTTAAACAACTTAACTCTTCTCTTTCCTTTACTTGGGTTTATCATTTATAAATCAGCACCCGATCCTTTTTTATTTTTCATCATTCACAGACTCGCCTCAAAGATGATGATCGGAGAACGATCTAGATTCAACCACACCATTCAAGTTCCTCCTTGGGACCCACTTGATGACCATCATATGACCGGAATTTCCTCCCCGGTTTTCATTTCCAGTGGGGTCGATTCATTCATCGACTCTTTTTCCTCCATTCACCGTTACCTACCCTCTGCGGCGGATTCTGATGAATTGGATGGGGTGGGAGAGGCGGTCGACGGTTTTTCCTGTGACCATTTCCGGATGTTTGAGTTCAAAATCCGGAGATGTGCACGTGGGAGGTCGCACGATTGGACAGAGTGTCCGTACGCGCATCCCGGCGAGAAGGCTCGCCGGCGTGATCCGAGGAAGTATCATTACTCTGGTACGGCTTGTCCGGAGTTTCGAAAAGGTAATTGTAAGAAAGGGGATTCTTGTGATTTCGCTCATGGGATATTCGAGTGTTGGCTTCATCCTGCTCGGTACCGTACTCAGCCGTGTAAGGATGGGTTAGCTTGTCGCCGTCGTGTTTGTTTTTTTGCACACACGCCGGAACAGCTTCGGGTTCTGCCGCAGCAGAGTCCGAGAACCCCTGTTTCGGCTGATTCCGTTGATGGGTCATCGCGAATTGCACATGCATTCGATTCATATTTTAGTAAAGGGTCATTTGTGACTTCACCCACTTCAATTCTATCAACGCCGCCTGTATCTCCGCCTTCTGACTCACCTCCCTTATCCCCGAATTGTCCGTTTAATTCAGTGAATGGATTGGTCTCGTGTATGCGCAATCTTCAACTTGGGAAATTAAAAGCAATCCCTCAGTGGGGAAGGATTCAATTGGGACAAAACCCTCTGTCGCCCTCCAGCTCTGGTTTGTACAACTTACCGTCAACTCCAACGAACGGAAATTACGAATTGTGGGGGAAGAATTACGAGGAAGAACCTCCAATGGAGAGGGTGGAATCTGGGAGAGACTTAAGAGCTCAAATGTATGCGAAACTGAGCAAAGACAACTCTGTGAAGGAGATGGATTCGATATTGACACCCGATGTGGGATGGGTTTCTGAGCTACTAATGTGAGAAATTTGTGAAAAAGAAAAGAGAAGGAAAACTTGATGAATCGGTGGCCTTTTTGGGGTTTGTTTGTGAATACATATTTTGGTGGTGGTGGGTTTGTGGAATTTTCAGCGTTGATTTTACAATTGTATTTAAATTTAATTAGGAGAAAGGAGAAAAGAGAAAGGAATCAGTCTGTTTTGATTGTAGATATGAAAAGACGGGATTTTTAGGCTGCCGAGAAGTAAGGTACATAAGAAAGGTTGTTGTCGGCTGGGCTTTGATTTAATTTTTAATTGTAATGATAATTTCAGATTTCCAGTAAAAAAAAAAATATGTAAAAATCTTCTTCTTTGTCTCTCTGATTAAATTCCCAAGTTGACTCATTAAACTCCGACAAGAATCTGAATTTGGTGTCTTGTGTTCGTTTATGTCAATGAAAATTAAGAAATGGGATAATGGAAGAAGATAAACAGATAAGGTTGTGACCTGGAAATTGAACCTTCAAATTTACTCACCAACTCAGGGAGGCAGTCCTTATCTTGAAATAAAGAAAAAAGAAAGAAAAATCGTTGTTTTTTTTTTAATTTAATGTTGTTAATTAGGATGGAGAGAGGAGCCCACTTGGGTTTATTTTATATATATATATATATATACTATACTTTATTTGGGTGCTAAATTGTATAATCCGCAATCTATAAAGATTTGAAGAGGACAAGATATGGTCAAGAGGAATCACCCCACCCATCATCACTTGTGTTTGGGTGGGTCCTTTCTACTCCCCAAAAAATAATATCTATTTCATCATTCTCTTTCTCTTTCTGCTTCTGCCTTTGCTTCCACATCAAGATTATCTCTATTTGTTATTTATTTATATATTATGTTATCATGAACTAAGTAATAAGAAAGCTATCACATTCAATTGTATTTTATTATGAAACGTTTTGGTGAGGGTACTTTCTTTGTGGTTCGTGTCTACTACAAATGAAAAAGGAACGATTGATGACTAAGTAATCTTTGTGTTTGTGGTTGTCTTAATACAATTCTTGTTCACTTTTCGTTTTTACATATTCATCTTCTTCTTAACCCAATAACTTCAAATTTGATGCCTAGATTTAAACAAAGATACGTAATATGGTAACCAAAAGAGTACCACATCTTTATTGAGCAAATGGGACAACATTTGAATCCAGAATATGGATATGGATAAGTGGGCCTTTTTCTCTCTTACGCCCCCCCAACGTTATTTTCACACAACAACCAAACTTCTTTGTCTCATTCCCCTCTCCCTCTATTTGCTACCTCAAACCCTACATTTCAAATTTCAATCTCTTACTCTATCCTTCTTTCGCTTTTCTAATATGACCAAAGTCTCGTATTAGTTAGATAAATAGATGATCATAAATATATAAATAAAGACAACAAAGTCGTAGGGTGTATACTAAAGTATACAATATTATACTACTGTGAACATATTAAGGGTTTGTTATCTAACAATTCCGTTCTCTATTTTTTTCTAAACAAATTATTTAGACTCATTCATTTTATTAAATAAAATTTTATAAGATCTAAAGATAAACAAAAAAAAAGAGTGATTTATTAATCTATATCAGTTAATTGTCGATTTTTTTAAAACGGTTTCTTATCCATAATCATTTTTCATTATAAATTTTGAAAATGCAATATATACAAATTACTATTATCAATTTCGGTAAAAAAAATTATAATTTCAATAGACTAAATTTAAGATTCATTAAAAATGCAAAGAACTAAAATCGAATAAACTTCAAATATGAAGATTAAAATGATGCTTTAACCTTAATTGTCATTTAAGTGGTTACGCAAGAACTTTTTTTGTGCTCTTGTTCTGTGTGGGTTTAACATTTTCACATACAAGAGTGATTCAACATGTGTTTTATGATATCGATCGAGCGGTGTTGAAATTGAAAGTTAGACAAAAGTTCAAATCTTTTGAAAAGTATGCGCATCTTCTACGAAATTTTGTTGAATAATTTATTGTAAAAAAGAATGAGAGGAAAGAGTTGTGTTTTTGTAGAATAATTTGAAGACGAAAGTACAATAATTTCAAGGAGTTTGAAAATATAACCATGAATTCAGGAATGTTAAACCCTTTCTCCATCTATATGACAAGACTTTGGATGTGTACAAAAATTGATCCAAAACTCACCTTGGTGCTATTAAAGTAAAGTGTGACATAGATGTAATAACAATACATATTTTCCCAATTATTATATATGAATTTGTTTTAGTGAGGTGCGTGACAAATAAATAATTACAAAAGTCTTTGTATTTGTCTTATTATTACAAATGCTTTCTAATTTCTAGCATTTTGAGTGTGTTATTCTTTTCAAATTTTATCTTCCCAATTCTAAATCATTCTTTTTGGTTCTATTCTCTTACAATGTCAATAATTCAAATTCAAATTGAGTTTCTTCCCCATTTCAAATCCCTTTCTATTCGGGAAAACACGTTTTAGTTGGTTTGGACTTTTCTCAAATTCGAACATACACATCACACATTAAAATAAGTTTACTTAAACTAAAAACGATGATAGAATTTTATGGAAGATTTATAAATTTTCATCCTTCAAATCTTAATTATTTACATTCTCCTAAGTTAAGTATTTAATTCTTTTACATTGTTTTAAAGGTAATTTGGTTAACAAACAAAGAAATGAAAAGAAAGAAAGAAAATGAAGAGATGAAGTGAAATGATTTGTTGGAATTCAAATTATTTTTTAATTATTTACAAGTACTTTTTAGAAGTTATTCTAAATATGTAACTCAGGTTCTTTTAGATATGAACGACAGAAACGACCATAACTAGGATGGCCAAAGTAGAAGACAGGTTCAATAGTATCAGTTTCTTAGTAATTATAAGCCTCATAAGCCCAAGTTTCCACTTTTGGTGAATAGGAAATATCCACGATCTTTGGTTGTGCGACATAGCAAGCAAATGTTTTGAACCCACCCGCATAGTCTCCGCTCCCCATAGCCATACCTGTGTTTGGCACTTTCCTCACGTTGGAGCTAAAAACTTCACATCCCATTCCACTAATGTGGCACTATGGTCCAAGTATTCAAATAGTGTCTCCGCCCAATACCCCACTAGTCTCCCTTGCACCTTCAACCACCAATTCTTTGACCTAGGATCCTATATATATTAACACACATTCATTTATATTGATAATTAATCTATTGCATTTCAAATAAGAATTTACTTGGTATATATAACATCTAAGTCAAAATAATAGAATATATATAGTAAAAGGATAAAATAATTGCATGTATACTACACAAATTAGTAAAAGACTAAAAACTCACGTGCAACCACCATTTTAGATGTTTCTGCCTGAATTTCTAAAATTAAAAGCTATCACTTGATAACAACTATTGGTGATAGCAACTACTATAACTAATATAAGTTATAACTTTCAAACCATAAACATAATCTCTTTTTGTTTGAACTTACTATGTAAAGTAATTGTTGGCATAAATGTGTGAATCTATTCGAATTTATTTTCATCGTTAAATTCTTTTTTTACAGTCAACAAATTAGGTTTGATTTGATGTTCATACAATTTTTTTTTCATAATTAAGTATATTCTAGCTTGTACAAGAATTATATCATTTCAGTGACATATATTATCTCTTTTTTACAAGCATTTACTACCTTTCTTGAACTAATATTGTGTGGAAATTATAATTGGCATAGACCAAAAACTCCATCACTTTAATTTTGGATCGATGGAGAAGTCTACTAGAAGGAGTTTTTTTTTTTTAAATTGAAGGAAATACATACAATAATATTACAACTTAGCAACAATGTGATCATTTGTTGAATAACTAAAAGAAAAAGTGAAAAAAGTTGTATACCTGAGAGATACCAACAGAGAGACTGAATTGTTCTCCATCAGTGTGTGACATAAGATACAAGACTGCACCAAGTCTCACACTAGGATTCGTGTGGACAAACCCACTGCATTTTAGATCAAAGCATCCAGTAGATTTGTACGAGTCAACCTAACCCAATTTATCAAGTCACAAAATCAATATAATGCTTACGAACACATAATTAATTTGGTGCAAATATCGTCAATGGAAAGGCCAAACAACTCAATCTTACTGTCCAATATACACTCAGTCGAGTTTATCTATCTCCATATAATCTTGAATTTACCTGTACAAAAATTAAATATAGAAAACAAAAATATTCAAGCGTATATTTCGAAAGTGGTTTAAATCATATTATTAATTAAAATAAAAGGTGACGAAACATCCATCCTACTTCTTCGCTTTCAAATTTCTTCGAAAGACCATTATTTTTCAACCAAATTTTAGAAGAAGTGGAGTCGTCGGGTAAATCAACTTTAAGATTCCCAATATTGATATCTCCTGAAGCACCAAGGTAATTATATCCAAAAGAAAATTAACATATATTTAACATCACATTAAAGTTAAACTAATTAAAATTATTCCACTCCAAAATAAAAGAATATATAGTTGATTGAAATTTAAGTACTTACAGAACGACGGTATTCTGGCCTCAATTTTGGAACTTCCAAAAGAAAATTTCTTGCCGAAGTGATGAAGAGAATTGTGTCTTAATAAATCTTTTTCAAGTACTCTTCAAATGGGAATGGTTCCTTGTGGACAACTTCCACTTTCTTGCCATACTTGAATTAATTCTAACGACCATACCTAATTCGTTGGGTTTCATTGACATCCAATTCCATAATTGGAGAGCGTTTAGGGTAAATACTATCTTAAGATTATGATAATCATTTTTTGTTATAGTAAATACTATATATATTATTGTACTCTCAAATTAAATACATTCAACGCTATTTTTCAAAATCTCAATTTGCTATCATATTTACTATTTCTTACACTTTTCATTGTTTTGGGTTGATTGTTTTTTTCTCTTCATGTTTACTATTTCTTTTTTAAAACTAAAATTGTTTATAACCCGAACACATAGACTATAACAATCATTTTCTTGCGGCTCCCAAATGCCTCCTAAGAGAGGTAGAGATCTGAGTAACAAATTCGGTAAAATATTTAGAAATATCACACAACTTCCTTTCAAATAGTTTAAAATTCTTAATTTTAATAGTCATATAATCCTATTTGTAAACATTTTATTTTATTTTATTTTAATTTTTTTGTTCTTGGTTGTTAGAAATTAAGTCTATTTTTTTTTTTAATATTTTTAATATTTTATTCTTTAGTATCGAGGTTGAATTCTTAGTTAAATTAAAAGAAAAAAAAAAAGATAGCTAAGTTTTATTATTATTATTTTAAAACATTGGTAAAATATATCCCTTAACATTTCCATCTCTTAAATTTCTTTTTGATCTCTAAAATCTATCTCTTTGCACCAACTCTCTTTTCTTTTTCTCTAACTAACATTTTTCGTGGCTCTAAAATTACCATATCTTTATTATCTTTGTCTAAGCTTTTATCTTACACGACATCATATATAATATATATACACATATATTTCTTATCTTTCTAAGAACATTTATCAAACAAAATTATGCACAAAATGATAAATGAGTATATATATAGAAAAATAAAACCTGAATGGTGTGGTTTTTTAGAGATGGATGGTCAAAAGCAGTTTGCTTGTAAATGTCAACACAATCTATAATATATCACCATTTTTACTCTGCAAAATTATACAAAAAAGACAATCCATTTATTTATTTCTACTAATATATTATCATTATTTCAAATTATAAAAAGTATAATTAAAGAGAAACCAAAGATGCCACGACATTACATAAATGGTTTTAATGGCAGGTGTATTGAGAAGCTTTAACTTGCTTTGAATCTCCAAAGATAATTTGTTGTTCATCTCTACGTTGGTTGCATTTACATCAACAATGGCAAAATTACCGACGATGATCAAAGTCACCATTGTCAACAATATCATTACTACTTCATCATGATCTCTCTTCCCCATTTTTCTTTCTTACCCAAAACACAAATCCCAATTCAAAAGTTTTCAAACTTTTTTCCTTCCTTTGAAATGCAAAACACAGAGCTCAAATATATATACACACGAATTTCTCTTTCAAGTCATCAAATGTGTCGTCGTTACATTTAATATTTACTAGATTTTAATTATGAGTTTCTTTTAGTATATTGAAATTTGAGTTTTCCTTTTAGGACAGAAAGCGTAATGATAAGGAAAGGTTAAAAATTTGTTCATTTAATTTGCTTAATTTTATACTTGAAAATGTTTTTTTTATCGTTTAAAATAATCAAACACAAAATACCTTAAACTTTTTAGACCTATTTTTAAAAAACTAAATGAATCTATTCTTATAAATTTATGAAGTAAAAAAAGTACATTTTTACAAAATTCATGGAGGAAACAAACCTATTTATCTAAACTTTGTGTTATAATTATTCGGTTTTCATGGTTGAAAAATCATATGAATGTACAATATATCACAATTAGGTTGATACATTCGTAACACTTCCATTACATTCATCTCCAAAAGATATTCATTAGCTTTAAAAGGGATGTACAAGAAGACAATAAGAAACTAGAGGATAACTCAAAGTTGTAAATAAAATGAAAGGAAAAAAAACCCGTAGAGAAAAGCCTTTCATTTTAAAGAGATATAAGAAATATTATAATTACAAAAGAGCGGTGAATTAAAGCACTAAATAGCAACAAAAAAAACTCCTACTTACAAACATTCTTAATATTTTAAAAAGCTAAAAACTTTCGCTTTCTTAGAGTTTCTATGTTGTAGTTGTAGTTAGTGCTTTTGAGTTTTATCTTCGATCTTGAAAATGGTTTGATTTATCCAACTTTTTATGTTTTTGTTAGAGAAATATAGAGTTAAATAATAAAAAGTAGGAATAAATAGAAAAAGAAAAAGCATAGTTATGCATTTGAAAATGAAATTGAAGTAAATCTAAGAAGGGAGAGAGATAGGAAGAAAGTAGTTAAATAATGGAAATTTGTAGAATAAGAAATACCATAATTCAATGCTTGAATTCTAGTTGACTTGAAAAGACGAGTGGACTGCACATCAAACGATATTTATCTCTAACTTTATGTAATTTTCCTTTCATTATATAAGATATTATAATTGTCTCTTCATTCTTAGTTCTTTTAAAAAGGATGGAGCATGTGTTTTTCTAGAAAATAAAGATGAGTATAGTGTAGTTGACGATACTTTTTAGAAAAAAGATTAAACGTACAGTAATAATGACAAATATAAATCAATTGAGATATTCTATATGTTAGTGGCTAAATTAAAAGGTCTACCATTTAAATTCTCCACCTCTATTATGGTCGAAAACAAAATTAACATTTTTTTTTCTTGGATATATGGATAAATAATGAATATTTAGATTAACCATTATAACAAAAAAAAAAAAGGTTTAGATGAGATTTTTTGTTTCCTATTTTAATTGCAAAAAAGAAGATGATGAGAAACAAACGGGCCATGGAATTCAAACGTGTTTGGGCCTTTAAGAGGCCGATGATACCTCAGCATTATGCATATTGGGCCGGACTATGAAGACCATACATTCGAGTTTGGGAACAAAGCAACGACGTCCTTTTGATTTCTATCCTTGCTTTATTAAATTTGAGAGTTGGGATTTCTTTTAAATATTATATCCCATAATGTTTTAAAAAATTGATGAAAACACACACACAAAGTTAAAGAACAGTTGGATAAGATGATGATACATATGCTTCTTAATTGTTTGGATTCAAAACTTGCATTAAAGGCTACATCAATTTAATTTTTTTTTATTGTGCTTAGATATATAAAAGATAAGAAAAAAGTGGTGTAGATGAAGATGACATCAATGACAGTCACGGCTGAGACCAGGGCCACCGAAATAGAAGACGGGTTCGGTTGTATATGATGGTTGGTAATTATCAACAGAGTAACAAGAGGGCTCATCAGCCCAAGTTCCCACTCTTTCTGGATATTTCAATTGGAGAGAATAGTCCACAATTCTTGGTTCTTTGATAAAGCTAGCATACTCGTAAAGCCCACTTGCATAGTCTCCACTCCCCATACCTGTCCCTGTGTGTGGCACTATCTTTATGTTTGAGCTAAACACTTCCCCACCCCATTCCACTAATGTCGCACTATGGTCCAAGTACCCGAATAGTGTTGGCGGCCAGTACCCCATAGGGTTCCCTTGAAATTTCAACCACCAATTGCCTGAATGTGGATCCTACAATACATCAATTACCAATCTCAACAAAACCTTAACTAAACATATGTCTTTAAAATATATAAAATCTTGTATAATATACGATTTTTTTTTATTTTTTTTTGCTAGAATCTACAACTGGAACTATCCAAAACAATCGATAATAATAAAGGTAATTTTATAAGACATAATTAATGTCTTTTTCTAAATTGTATAACCAACCTGAAAGATACCAACAGAGATAGTGTATTGTTGTCCATTTGTTGATGACAAAGGTTCAATGACTGCACCAATTACGACACTTGGGTTTGTTTGGACGAACCCACTACAAGTTAGATCAAAGCAGCCTGTGGTTTTGTAAGAGTCCACCTAATCCAATTTACAAAACTTTGTGATTACACATTATTGATTAACCTTCATTATTATATGTCAAATAAAAGGAGAGAAGATATATAATTGATTAGCTTAATCTTACGGTCCAATAGAGACTCAATCGAGTTTTTGCATCTCCATATAACTTGGGATTTACCTGTACCAAACAAATATAAATACTAAATATTTTTAACCTTATCAACGTTAAAAATTATTACGAGATTTTAATTGTAGCTTTAATGTAATATAAAACGAACCATCCAGCCTGCTTCTACACTTTCAAATTTATCAGAAGGTCCATTTTTCAACCAAACTTTAGAAGCTGTGAAGTCATTAGGTAAATCAACTTTAGGGTTCCAAACGTTGATATTTCCTGAAGCTCCAATGTAATTGACTCCCGTTGTAATCAAGATAGCTGTCTAATGATATCATATTCAACACCAAATTAAAACAAAGAAACAAATTAATCCATTAAATTATGAATCCATAATAAATAAATGAATAAACTTTCAATTTATATAGATACATACAGAACGATTGAATTCTTGGCCGAGTTTGGAATTTCCATAAGGAAATTTCTTGCCAAAGTGATGGAGAGAATTGGCTCTCAATAGGTCTTCTCTACCAACCCTCCGAATGGGAATTGTTCCTTTGGGACAACTCCCACTTTTTTGCCATGTTTGAAATGGATTCGATTTGGATCCAAACGATTCGTTTTGTGTGCTCGACATCTCCAAATCTATGCTCAAATTAGGTTTCATCTACAACCAATCCACATTATTTATTTGAATTGTCAATTCATTTTCGTTTAAAATTATAATAAAACATAAATTTTTATTCTTGAACTTTGAAAAGAAAATCGTAACGTTTGCATATTCACGTACATATAAGAGACTTTTAAAACAATTGCAATTTTAATTTCAACACCACAATTTTTTGGTTTGATTTGATATACGTTTTGTAAATTTTTTTTTTAGATGCAATTCCATTTGGTTACTTAATCGAGCTTAACATGAGCAATCTTAGTTACAAGACTGTCAATTGGTAACTAAAAAGTTGAAGAGTTCTGTGACACTTATATGTCTACAAACTAATAAAGAATGTTAGGCAAATTTAGGTCACTCTCAATTAAATTTATATCCTATCTTAAACGTAAATAATTAAAGTAGTTATATATGGTATTGACTGTTTACCTAATATAAACATTGTGGTTGTATGTTTGGAAGGTCAATTTTTTTAGTTTAAATGATTTATAGTTTATATGTACAGAGGTATCAAAAGATATACAAAAAGAGAACCTGAATGGTATGGTTTTTAAGTAATGGATGGTCGAAAGCAGGTTGTTTGTAAATATCAACACATTCCATAATATCTCCATCTTCACTCTGCAAAATTACAAATCAACTAAAACAATAATTTATTTATTTATTTCTACTAATATATGTTATTTTTATTTCAAAATATTAAAATTAAAACAATAAAACAAAAAGAAAAATATTATATTTACATAAATGGTTTTGATGGAAGGCTTATTTAGAAGCTTCAACTTATTCCCAATCTGCAGCAAAGACAAATTCATCTCCACATTGGTTGCGTTTACATTAACAATGGCAACACCAACAACCAAACCCACCATTGCTAAAACCATCACTACTTCATCATTTCTCTTCTCCATTTTTTTACCCAAACACACAAAACCCAATTGAAAAGTTTCGAACTTGTTTTTTTTTTCCCTCTTTGAAAAATAGAACAAAGAGTTCATATATATACACATGAATATTTCTCTGCCATGTAATCAAATGCCATATATGCATACTATGGAAGTTAAAAGTGAGTAAGGCTATGATAGAACTAATTAAGATAGACCATATATGGCTAAATAGGAAATGCCAGCAAAGTTTCTATTTGAGTGATTGGGAATTGAAATTTCTACCTTCTATGATAATAAGTATTTATTATCCAATTCTGTTAGACTTTTTTTTGTTTGACAAATATAAAATTAGTTTTATTTTTATTTAAAGAAAGATAAAATATCTTCCTTATCTTTAGGATTATTTATAAATATCTTCTTTAAAGAAGAAGCAGATAAAAGATATTCCTCATATTTAGAAATATTTTATCGTAAACAAGTTATTCTTTCTTGGCTCTTTAAAATGCAAAAGTTCTCTGATGGAAACTCAAAGATGATATTGAATAGTAAATATTATTGATATTAGATTCAATGTTGAATCCTGGTTACAATCTCTAAACGGATCTCGATGATGAATGAACTCTCTTCTGCTAACCTATCTCTCAAGGTAGAACAGAAACTTTCTCTAACCAAAAGCTTAATTAACTTTCCTGCTCTCCCCTTTCCAAAATTAATACTCCCTAACTACTTTATTCTCACGTACACACTCCCCCTCATTTCACACGTGTCAATTCTTTTTCTCTCTTCTACTATATTGGTGTACGATAGGGGGTCTATCATCACATTCCTCTAAATTCACCTTGTCCTCAAGGTGAAAATCTGGAAAACGTTGATGCATGTCTTCATAAGTCCCCCAAGTTGCTTCATGTTGAGGAAGTCCTTTCCAGCTCACCAAGACATCCCAACTTCCTGTTTTATTCTTCAAATAACTATATATCTCTTCAGGTAACTGCTCTGCATTTGTGATTCTCTATTACATAAGGAATGTCTTGAAAAATTTCGCCATGTTGTCCCATAAACTTCTTCAGCTGTGAAACGTGAAATACCTGATGTATAGCCGCATCACTAGGCAAATCAAGCTTATATGCTACCGACCCAATCTTCTCTACAATTTTATAAGGTCCAAAGAACTCATGTGAACGTTTTTTATTCCTTTTCTTCCTCAAAGTTTCCTGTCGATAAGGCCTCAATTTCAGTAAGATTAAATCTTCCACCTGATAGCCCACCTCTCTCATCTTCAAATCAACGTATTTTTTCATTTTATCTTGTGCTACCCTTAAATGTTCTTTAAGAGCCCCCAACACCGCGTCTCTTTCCTTTAGTTGGTCATCCAATGTGAAACTCGAAGTATCACGATCTCCATAGTATACCAAGGGAGAAAGCAGTCACCCAGATACTACCTGATAAAGGATTGACTCTAAGCGACCTTTGATATGTGGTATTATACCAGTACTCCACCCAATGCAACCACTTAACCCACTCCTTCCATTTTTCACCACAAAAACAACGTAGGTAACTTTCTACACTACGATTAACAACCTGAGTTTTCCCATCTGATTGAGGATGATATGTCGTACTCCAATTTAGTCTTGTTCCTGCCAATCTGAAAAGTTCTCTCTAAAAGTGACTTAGAAAGGCTTTGTCCCTATCCTACACTATTGATTTAGGGAATCCATGTAATCGTACGATCTCCTTCACAAACAGTTTAGCTACACTCCTTGCTGTATACGGGTGTTTTAATGACATAAAATGTTTGTAGTTACTAAATTGATCCATCACAACTAAGATCACATCAAATCCTGTTGCCTTCGATAAACCATCAATAAAGTCCATGGAAATATCATCTCACACTCTGTTGGAAATTTCTAAAGATGTTAACAAACGAGCAGGTGATAGTATCAAAGTTTTATTCCTTTGACAGACAATGCACTCTTCACAGTACTTCTTCACATCCTTTTTCATGTCCTCCCAAAAGAGTTCTCCAGTCAATCTCTTATACGTCGGCAAGAAGCCTGAATGGCCCCCAAATACTGAGTCGTGGTAAGTATGCAAGATCATCGGAGTCCACCTAAATGTCTTAGCAACTACGAGCTGATCTTTATACTTCAACATCTCTTTTTGCACTGAGTATTTACTGTCTTGTGACCCTCTTCTTTTTTATTTGACTCTGCTATGATTTGCTCCAACCAAGTGTCCTTATCTACCTCCTCCTTTACCACTGCTAAGTCAATCAAAGTTTGATAAAACAGGTGAGATGATAAACAATAATCTCCAGCTATGACTAAAGTGATTAACTTCAGAAATAGCTAATATGATGAAGGTTAAATGACCTTTAGCTATATCACAAGCATTTAACTATAGGAATAACTAGAGTACACGGAAGACAGAACATAGTGCAATTTGGTAACCCAATTCGGCAAATACAACCTACATTTGGGGAGCCTATTTGCTCAGATAAGAAATATTATTGAGATTCATTACTTGTAACTTATTACAACGGTTACATTAACAAGTTATCACCATAACTAGAAATAGACTCATGCTCCCCCTGAATGTAATTAGAATCTCTTCTAGGATGTGTCCAGGCCCTCCCTGACTTTGTGAATTGATCCCTCAATTCAATTATATTCCTTATCTTCTTAAGAACAATACACAACAAGAAGCCATCAATATCAAGCTCAAAATAATATACTCATTAAACGTTCACCTTGACTGACTTCCTTCGACGAGCACCTTCGTATCTACAGATTGTTAATTTTCTTCGTCGTCAACCTATATTCATCAACATTCACCTATATATAACTTCTCAACAATCTGTTATGCAAATCCCATTTTCCATCTAAAGAGGGAACAAACTTATACCAAGATTCCTAGATATTAGGAAAGGTTGGTATAAATATAATACTTCATAAAAAGGATAATTTATTTGACAAAATATCCTAACAAAGTTGGTGCTGTCAAATTATTCAAGTGAATAGTTAGAGGCATTCTCGACAAAGCATCAGCAGCTTTGTTCTCAAAACCGGATTTATACATAACCTCAAACAAATAGCCAAGAAGCTTAGATATCCATTTCTGATATTGGGGTTGAATCACCCTTTATTCGAGCAAAAATTTCAAGGATCGTCGATATGTTTTCACAGTGAACTTTCACCCGAGCAAATAAGGCCTCCATTTTTGTACCGCCATCACCACTGCCACAGCTCTCTTTCATAAACCAGTTTAGCCCTACCCCTTACTGCCAATGTGTGGTTGTAATAGGCAATTGGTCGCTTAGTCTAAATTAGAATAACTTCCAATCTATATCCAAGCGCGTCAGTTTCTATTTCAAAGGACAAACTAAAATCTGGTAATGCCAGAATTAGAAGAGTCATCATGGACTCTTGTAACTTGACAAACGATTCTTATGTCTCCATATTCCACTTGAACCCTCCTAACTTCAATAGTTGTTTTAATGGAGCTACAATTGTGCCATAGTGTTGAACAAATTTTCTATAGTATCCAGTCAAGCCTAGAAAAACTTTTGACACATTGGTAGGCATCGACCATTCTTTAATAGCATGAATCTTTTTCGAATCTACTTCTACTCCTTGCCCGAAAAGAATGTGCCCCAAGTAATTAACTCTTGATTGTGCAAAGCTACATTTTTTCTTGTTTGCATACAATTCATTCTTCCTTAACACCTCTAGTACCAACTTCAAATGATTCCTATGGGCTTTTAAATCAATGATGTAAATCAAAATATCATAAAAAAAAGTCAAAACAAACTTTCTGAGATACGGAAGGAACACTATGTTCATGAGAGATTGAAAGGTGGATGGTGCATTTATTAACCTAAAGGGCATCACCATAAACTCATAGTGGCCTTTATGAGTTCTAAAGGTTGTCTTTTCAACATCCTCCGTACACATCCTGATCTGATGATATCCAACCTTCAAATCGATCTTCGAAATAATGTAGCCCCATTTAGTTC
This sequence comes from Cucumis hystrix, assembly GCA_025688845.1. Taxonomy (NCBI): domain Eukaryota; kingdom Viridiplantae; phylum Streptophyta; class Magnoliopsida; order Cucurbitales; family Cucurbitaceae; genus Cucumis; species Cucumis hystrix. The sequence goes on from CM046889.1 coordinate 1,846,797, forward strand.
ATTGAATAACTCTTCTATCACTAGTATAGGAAATTTGTTTGGAATCGTTATGTTATTGAGGACCCGGTAATCGACACAAAACCACCAACTCCCATTTTTTTTTTTTTACCAATAGCACCAGACTGGAATATGGACTTCTGCTGGGACGTATTATTCCTGAGGTCAACATCTCTTCTACCAGATTTTCCATTTCTTCCTTCTGTTGATGAGCATATCGATAAGGTCTCACATTCACCGGATCCACTCCCATCTTTAGGTGAATATGATGCTTAATTTGTCTTCAAGGAGGTAGTGTTTCAGGCCACTCAAAAACATCTTCAAAGCTCTTCAGCAGTACTGTTACTTATTCTTCCACAGTTAACTCCTCCATTTCCTCCTCCTCTTCAGATGGCCATTCACCCCTCTCCAGAGCTCTACATTATATCAAAAAGCATTGGTCATTCTCTCCTCATGTCTTCATCATATTTTTTAAACTCACCCTCGCCTTTGTCAAGCTTTGGATCTCCTTTAATTATAATCTTCTTCCCTTGGTGGACGAAAGTCAGAATCATATTTTTCCAATCTACCTAGGTAGTGCCCAGGGAACATCCATTGCATCCCTAGAATAACATCCACACCGCCCAGCTCCAATGGTAGAAAATTATCAACCACCTTCCATTTGCAAAGCATCAGTTCTTCTGCCTCACAGATGTCCTTCCCCTTAATGGTTGTACCTGAACCCAGAATGACTCCATAATTGGACGTCTCTTTCGTGTTCAACTTCAACTCCACCAATTTTTCTGAGATGAAATTATGAGTTGCTCCACAATCTATTAAAACAATTACTTCCTTCTCTTGAATCCTTCCCTTCACCTTCATCGTGCCCGAATTTGATAAGCCCACCACGAAATTAATCAATAACTCCACAATGGTCTGATTCTTCCCTGTCACTTCAATTATATTCAACTCCTTTTTTTTTGCTTTCATCTTCTCTATAGTTTCAAACTCCTTATATGCCCCTCGTACTACAAACATCTGCAGCTCCCTCTGTTCCTTCATTTTACATTTATGGTTGTGTGGGAATATTTTTCGTTGCTCGAAAACCTAATCTCTTCTCTTTTCTTGCCTGAAATTCAGCGTCGGATAACCTCTTCGATCACTACAAGAAAATGGAGATCCAAACGCATAAGTTCGCATCGGGATCGAAGTCGAGAAAAATCTGTCAAAAGAGGATATCCCGACGCTATATCTAGTGCGTTGAGATATCCTCTATTTTTTTTATAAAAAAAAACCTTTCCATCGTCATCATCTTCATGCTTGGGTAACCATTCTTTTGATCATCTTCTTCAACTTCCTTCTCTTCTGTAGTTGTTGTGTGCAAGCATACATATGCAAAAATTCAAACCACGAGGACACACTAAGCAGTAAATAAACAAGAAAAATAAAATCATACTTTACCTTCTAAACTCACCATGGTTTCCAAGAACATAAAGAGCGATTACAGCACATTCCAAAGTGTTGAATATAACAAAAACAGAAATCAATAAGAAACATTTGGATACTTAGAATAAAAAAAACACAATGATAGAAAAGGAAATTAAGAACAAATTCAAAGGAGTTTATATTTAGGATTTTTGAACTTTGAATTACATCCAACCAAGAAGTTGTGAAAGAGACGAAGACGGAGGGAGTGGCAGCGGCGGGCAGAGCGGACGATAACGAGCCGACGATGATCTCTCTCTCGCGGCCTCTTCCTCTTTTCCTTTCAATTTGAGTTCTGTGTTCTGTGAATACAAAACTCAAATATGTAGGAGATCTCCCGACGCACTTCGTGAACGTCGGGCGATCCACCTATTCCGACACCGTAAAGTTCAACGTCGGAAAAAGTGTCATCTATTCCTGATGTTTCACTAACGGCGTTGGAGAAAGTTTAAAATTCTTAAAATTGTTAAACTTCTCCTGATGCCATGCATAACGATGTTGGGAAAAGTTTAAAAAATTTTAAAACTTCTCCAGACACAATGCGTAACGGCATCGAAAAAAGTTTAAATTTTTTTAATTTTTTAAGTTTTTTAAAACTTTAAAACTCCCGACGCCATCCATAACTGCGTCGTGAAAAGTTTAAAAAAATTTAAACTTTCCGATTTCAACCTTTCCCCACGGAGCTTCTACGGTGTCGGGAGAAGCTTTTTCTTCCGACGTCTATTGTCCCGACATTCGTGTTGTGTGTCAGAAAAGACTTATTTTCTTGTAGTGGATGGACCTTCCTTCTGAACTTCCCCTATCGTTGTCCCTCATAACGTTATGGTTCTCATTGGCCAATTCATATTTCTTTTGTTATCTCCGGCAGTCGCATTATTATTCACTTTATTCATCTTTGGTGAATTTTTCACTTTTTGTGCTAACTGCATCATCTGCACAAGGCCTTTCGATTCACATAAATCAACTTCGACCTTGATCCACGACAATAATCCTGTCATAAAGTTTCTTCCACCACTTCTTCGATAAATCAAATAATGGCGCTACGCATTTATCAAATAAATTTTGATATTCTTCAACTGTCGTCTTCTGTTTAATTGGTAAAAATCTACCATGTAATGATCCTTCTCGAATTGATCAAAATCGAGTTAATAATCTCTCTTTCATATTTTTCCAATCTGTAAACTTCTCCCGTTCTTCTTGGTAACGCTACCAATTCAAAGTAGGTCCATCGAAACTAATCGTAGGAACCAACATTTTTTCAGATTCAGATAGTTTATGGATTTGAAAGTACCTATCAGCGTGGAACAGCCATAAGTCGGGATCATCTCCAATGAATATTAACATCTCCACCTTCTTGAATTTACTACTCTCATTATGTTCGGCTTCATCCGTTTTCTTCTCCTCCTTCTTCGTGTCGTTTTTGATACTGGAAGATCCTTCGCCCTCCTGGATATTCTTCACCAGATAATCGTGAATCGTTAACTCGAATATCTTTTCGTTCATTGTTGATCTGTCCTGTGCGGCTGATTCCAAAAATCGCAACATCATTTGATGTTGTTTCTCCATATTCTTCGATAATTCATTCAAGGTCTTTTCCATCGCAAACAACTTGTTGATTTCTTTCTAAATTCTAAGTACTTCTTGATCAAAACTTTCTAACTTCTCTTCAATCCGTGTTTGCACCATTTTTCTTCTCGCTTTCCAAGATCACACGCTCTGATACCAATTTGATGGAAACCCAAAGATGATATTGAATAGTAATTATTATTGATATTAGATTCAATGATGAATCTTGGTTACAATCTCTAAACAGATCTTAGTGATGAATGAACTCTCTTCTGCTAACCTATCTCTCAAGGTAGAACATAAACTCCTCTCTAACCAAAAGCTTAACTAACTTTCCCGCTCTTCCCTTTTCCACTATTAATACTCTCTAACTACTTTATTCTCACGTACACACTCCCCCTCATTTGCACGTGTCAATTCCTTTTTTTTTCTCCTACTATATTGGTGTATGATAGGGGATTTATCATTCTCTTAACGTAAAATCCACTCTTCATAGCTGATATTCAGAAGTTTATATTTTTGGTGAAGAATTTGTACGAAGGTAAACCGGTTACCTTCTTTATTTTATGAAGAGTTCTTGATATCTTCTTTAGTGGTTTAAGTGTATACGAGATAAGAGATTTAAAGAAGATCTTGAATATTTGATCAAGTCTTTAAATTGTGAAGTTTCTTGCAAGTTTTTGTGTGCGGATTACTGGATTTCTATTCGAAGAAATTCGTGTTACCAAAGAAAGTTTTCGAAGGTATCTCAGTTACCTTCTGCAGTATGACAGATTATTGAAGTTCGTCAAGTGATTTGGCAGAGTATTGATTGATAAGAAATATGAATGAATACGGAGATAATTGTATTGTGGTCAATAAAATAAAAAAAATCGAAAAATAAAACTTCTCCAGTTTCTCCCACTAATTTGGAAACTCCTCCAATACAAGCATCTTACCATTCCACAAATGCCACTTTTTATAGGTAATTTATAAAGCATGGACTAAGTTACATGGCCATTAAAGGTGAGCCTCTTATAGACATATGATATGAGCGTCGGAAATATGAACTTATAAGTAAAAAGAAAATGTATGAGTGTCAATTTAATGTCGCACCATAATACTTTAATATAGTTTGCAAAATCATCCAATAATTTATTTTTTTTTTAAAAAAAAAGTCAACCAATAATCACTTAAAATGTAATGGTATGTATATAAATAAAACAAATAACCATTAGATTAGAGATTGCATAAATAACATTTAAGTCGAGAATAATAATAATAATAAATTATAAAAAATAGAATATTCGATAAATTATTTACCCAAAATAAAAAAATGATTATAATGAATTTTGTCTTTTATTAATAACAATTTTGTTATACGGAACGTGAATAATTTGTCAATTTTTTTTATTTTTGAAAAAACATTTTATTTATTTATTTGTATATATATACTAGTAAATGAACAAAATAAATTGTGCTATGTTTAATTATTTTTTAAAAAAAATATTGTAAATTTATTAATTATCCTAAAAGAAGTTTTTTTTTTTTTAAAAAATCACAAAAATAAAAACTAACTATTTACCTTTGAAAAAACCACAAGAAAAACAAAAGTCCATCAATAGTAAAACTCGTATAAAATAAATTAGTTGAATACTTTACCTTATTTGATTTCTTTCGTGTGGTTGTTATTGACATTTTTAAATGATAGTATTGAATGACTAATTTATTTCGATATAAATGATTCATTTATTGTTATGTACTATATGCTAAATTAGAAAAAAAATCTATAAGTTAAATTCACCAATACAATGGTTTTCTTTTTCGAAAAGAAAAAAAAGATGAAAATAAAATGTATTTTGATGCAATAAGTTGACTGATTGCCATTTAAACCTTCCTTGAATGCTTAATTATACATTGAACTAACTCTTTTTGATGTACTAATTGTTGCCCAAATCATTAATTAAACAAACTTTACTGGAAAAAGAAAATTTCGAATTTTATACTCTACATTCTGAAGTTGGATTAATTAAATTCTTAAATCCTTCTAAAAAGTTAAATCTTAATTAATAAATGTATCGATGATTTTGACACAAGTTAATTTATAACTTTTTTATTTTCGTTTAGTTTAAAATTAAATTCAACTCATTTAAATAAATTTATCTTGGAATCAAAATTTTTATTATTAGAATCAAAATTTTAAAATTTTAAAATTATATGAATAATAGAAATTTAAAATTTTGATATATGTTATTAGTTAAATTTACTATTTTTGATAATTTTGCAATTAAGTACCGATTAAGTAGGCTATAGAAATATCAATTTACATTTATGAATTAATTCAAAAAAAGCAAAAAGTAGATCTTAATAAAGTTTAATAAGTGAATGAAAATAAATATGTATAAGATCACAAAGATTTTAAGGCGTAGAGAATTCATATTTCATTGGGCGAAGAAAGCAAAGGAAATGGTAAAGTAAGCAAAGAGAGAATAAATTTTTAAAAGTAAAGTGAAGGACTGTGGAGTTTGTTTTGATTTTGATTTTGATTCGTATGGGAAAAAGAATTCGATTCAAAAGCAACTGAGAGCCGTAGTCGTAACTGACATTCGCCATTCTTCCCAATCTGAGTGGCCGCAGATTATGGAAACCAAAAACATTCTTCAAATTCCTCAGATCAAATTTCTTGTTTCTTCATTCTCTCAACCATTTCATTCCTTCCTCTCACTCTCGTAAACATCCACTTCCAACTCCTTTACACTCTTCTTCTTCTTCTTCTTCTTCTTCTTCGATGCACCGCCAAATTCTGCCACTGGTTCTTTTTCAAAATGGGGTCTTCTTCAAAACCCACCATGCAAAACTTTTCCTTTTGCTTCTCTCCATGTTTTCTTTAACTTTATCAATATCTTTTCAGTTTTTCTGAGATTCCAACATTTCAGCGATTTCCCGCTTTCATCGCCTCCTTCAGATGAAAAATAGGATTTCTGGTGGTTTGTTCGTTGGAACAAAACCCGATCACCGGAATAGATTTGAAGGGTAGCGATACTCTTGGATTTTGGCTTACCCAGAAAGGGGTTGTTTTGTTTCGATTTTAATTGAAGATGCAATCGAAAGTTCTGCCTCTGGAAGAAGGGAAAGACTCTGTACCTTTAAACCGGACCAACCAAGCTAGGCCGTTGCCCCTTAGGTTACTTCAGTTATTCGTGTTGTTTTTGGTTCTTTGTGTTGCGTTCTCAGTTGTTAGTTTGTATACGATCCGTCGTTTTGGGGTTGATAGTACTGTGATGACGGTTAAGTCCAATTTCCTTCCTTGTTTGGAGGAATTCAATATTAGTTTGAGTGAGTGGATTAAGCCTTCGGTGAATTTGATGCATTCAATGACGGATGAGGAGTTGTTTTGGAGAGCATCGTTTTCACCTCAGATTAAGAATTACCCTTTTGAAAGGGTTCCCAAAATTGCTTTTATGTTCTTGACTAAAGGTCCATTGCCGTTTGCCCCACTTTGGGAGAGATTTCTGAGAGGACATCATGCCCTCTTTTCAATTTACATTCACTCTCTGCCATCGTTCAAACCCAATTTCTCTCATGCTTCTGTGTTTCATGGGAGACAAATTCCTAGCCAGGTACGTTTTGGTTTCATTCTGTTGCACATTAGTACCACCAGTGAAGTAATTTGGTTTTGCTTTAGTCAATCATTGCTTTATAAGCTCTTTTGAGAATCAGTTTGTTGTTCCACATTGTTTCTTGAACTACTGATGGTTTTGTTCCCTTATGAAATTAGTTGAAACTAGTTCTATTCCCTTGTTTCTAACATGTTAAATGGTCTGAATGATGCTTGAATGGGCATGTGATTTACATTAGAATGGTAAAGTGGATTATGAGTAAACCATATATTTGCTTATTGGCTTGAACAAGGAGTGTTGAGACTTGTCTTAACATATGGTATTAACAGGTTTCACATTCAATAGGAAAAGTCATTTTGAATGTGATTGGCACCTTTGAAATTTCTTTGTTCAACCCTAGGACTTTTATTATGCTAAAATGTTTCTCTCCTTAATTGGTTGACTAAAATATTTGGAACTTGTTTGTGCTCTCTCTCTCTCTTCACATTATGAGAAACAGAGTATGTTAACCATGATCAAACATTAATAACTATGGTCCATGTGCTGGCCATGGCCATTTTATTGATTTTTAATTTGTGTTAATCTTCAATTGTAGTTTACCCATCAAGCTTTTTGATGTTATACATTTAGGAATTCTTTGGTTGATTCTATTTTGGCAGGTTGCAGAATGGGGAAGAATGAGTATATGTGATGCAGAGAAAAGACTCCTAGCCAATGCGCTGCTCGACATCAACAACGAATGGTTCATTCTCCTCTCAGAATCATGCATTCCTCTCTTCAATTTCAGTGTGATATACAAATACTTAAAGGAATCCAAATATAGCTTTGTTGGTTCATTTGACGACCTTGGACCTTACGGGAGAGGACGATATAGGGATGCCATGGCACCAGAGGTAAACATCACAGAATGGCGAAAAGGCTCCCAATGGTTTGAAGTAAACCGTAAACTTGCAATCAGCATAGTACAAGACATCAAATTTTATAAAAAATTCGAACAATTCTGTCGACCGCCATGCTATGTCGACGAGCATTATTTCCCAACAATGCTCACAATAGAAGCAGGAGACGTTATAGCCAACAGAAGCCTCACATGGGTGGATTGGTCAAGAGGAGGCCCTCACCCCGCAACATTTGGACGACGGGACATTACAGAAGAGTTGTTAGCAAGAATAGTAAACGGTCAGAACTGCAGTTACAACAATGGCACCTCCTCCATTTGCTCTCTATTTGCAAGAAAATTCGCACCAAGTTCGTTGCGGCCTTTGTTACATTTAGCATTGGATGTGTTTGGATATTGAAGAACACAGTTTGGTTAAATGATCAGAATAGAGAAAGAGGGCAGGAGAGGTTCGTAGAGTTGTAATCAATTACAGTACACAAATAGGCAAACACATAACACTAATTCTTTTAGAGTAACTCCAACAAAAAACAATACAAAAGAAGAAAATACATGTAATATCTCTCATTGCAGAGTGGGTTTTGTTTTGAATGAACAAAAGATGCTTTGCAGTGAAGAAATGGAATAATGAAATGATGTTACTCTAAAGGAGAAGAAAGTGATCGGGGAAATGAATGAATGTGGACCTTATACTGATTAGTATATTTTTTTTTTGAAGTGGAAGAGCACATGAAAAGTACTTTTAAAAAACAGAAAAAGGGTCACGCTTGGTTGTTGTGTTATGTGTACATTCCAAACCCACAACCCTCCAAATGCATACGTACGATAGATAGATATCTAGAGAAACCAAAACGTGATTATTTTTATAAAAGGAATTATGCAGAGCTTTGGTTGCTTATCAAAAGAAAGGAATGAATTCTATTTCTTAGTTATATTTCAACTTCTTTTATTAATAATAAGTCATAACTTTTCTCCAATATCGAAATGGAAGATTTAATAATATCATTTTTCTCAACTTTCTTAGTTTGGAATCTAGGGATGTGGTACTAACCTATATTTAGTTTAACTATACCAATATGATGCAATACACTTTGTTATTATTTTTAAAATAGCTACTCGATATACACTTAATTACTATTCCTAATATAACTACTTGTAATCATGAGTCAGTTATATACTTCATAGGCTTTGACAGATTTTGCTATATTTACAATTTTTTAAAAACATTCCTACGTACTTAATTATTTAAAATATAAATGCTATATTTGCAGTATTTATATATATAGTTGGGAGAATGTTTTGGTGTGATATGTTAACCAAAATTATAGTTTGAAATGGTGAAGGACATTTGAGGGCATCATGTGGACCATCAAAGAAGGGCCATAGCATAGCCTTGAAACCTTATGGGCCGAAAATATGATAATAGTGAGGGCCATATAGTAAGGGGAAACATCTAGGGAGGTCCCTCCCCTAATTTAATACTTTATGATTTTTCCCATTAATAAATAGTAATTGAAAATGGGTAAAAGAATATTAAAGTAATGAAAAAAATGGTAATAAAATATATTAAAAGAAATAAGCACAAAACAGAGAAGCAATGAAAAAGGAGTAATAATTCATAGTGTTGGAAAATTTTGGAAACCAAAATACCAAATCAACTCAACAACACCCTCTTACCTAATTGCAACCCAAAGCAAGTTTGTGAGTTCCCATCACGATTATCAAACACACAAAATAACACAATCTTCCTTTATTTATTAAATATTCAAATAATTATTAATTAAACACAAAAAAGAAAAAAATAGAATGCAAAAACTTTGCAAGACGAAGAAGATTGCATGGTTACTCAAAAGAGAGAGAGAAAAGAAAGAGAGAAAGAATGTGTCTCTATCAAGTTAGTGATGCTTGTCTATGCCACGAAGAATGTGTTTGTTTTTCTTAATGTTTTCGTTCTGTTATTTAGAAAACTAACAATGCTTATTTGATAAGCAATAAACTTCTTTACAAATCCATAAACAATGCATGACTTTGTTTATAGGAAAGATAAGATGTATTTTCCATCCACTTTTGTAAATGTCATCGTTTTTTCTCTGTCAAGGATATGTCAATCGTAACAGTTTTATAAAATTAAATTGTCATTTCAATATTGACGATGGTTGCAAAATGTTACGAATTCGTGTATTATGACATTTTTTCTCTGTCGTATATTCCTCAATTACTACATTTTTTTTCCTGTCATATATTCCTCAATTTCTGTTCTTTTTGTCGCTCTGCCATTACACTAACCAGTTTAACGACAATAATGTTATAATACATCACACCCATATGAAAACAAAGAGTTAACACTTTAATATATATACATAACAATACACTTTCTAATATTCGTACACCCATTGAACCTATTAACTAATAACCATTTTTTGTTAAAAGGTAGTTTACATAAAAAATAATAATAATAATAATAAACATTAACATCTTTAGCTACCAACAAGCCTAAAATCAATACATTGGAACTAAGATTCAACCATACAAAAAGTCTTATATCAATCACTTAAAGTTGGTTTTACTGCTCCAATGAATTCTTCCAAACCTAATAAGAAAACAAAATCTCATTTTAGAGTATGACTAATCAATAGATGAGAATTTGGAGTCCTTGGTTATCTTAACCACAAATCAAGTATCCAATTGTATTAATTCTCCAACTCTCTCTCATTAATGTTATATGCTCACTCACTTTTTTCTCTCTTTAATTTTCTCCCATTATCCATCAGTAAAACTTGACTGGTCATGTATCATAACCCACCCAAGAAAAAGAAAATGTCAATTTTCATTTCATCAGACATAACTCCCATCATTCAGAGAAACAAATGATCATTAATGTTTATTGTGTTCGTTATGCTATGAGTACCTGAAACTTTTATATACCCTGAAGTGTACTTTTGTAGGCAATAAGAGAGTGTCCAAGTCCAACTCCCATATTCCTTAAAATAGTAGAATTAGTCAAGCCACGCTCAAAAGAGACAAAAATTTTCCAAGTTAAATACAATCACATAAGACCTCCATGAAATGAAATTTTTGATGAGAACGATGTTTCTTTGAAACTAAAGAATACAGTTTTTGCATTATTAAATATACATTTGTGTTATCTAGTATAGTTGTAATACCATAAAAATAAAATATTATTGTATCTCACAATGGTAAAAAAGAGTTTAACCATGTAGTCATGAGTTTCAATATGAAAAAGAGATGTACAATTATATAGTTAGCAATTTTGCATAATAACCAAATCTATACACATAATGTCCAATATGTATGTCCATTATATATAATTTTTGAAGAAAAGTATTGCATCCTTGTCTAATGAAACAAATTTACATGCTTATATTCTTCAAAGTCAAGGAAAACCCACAAAGAAAGATGAAAGTATACCATGATGTGGTAGAGTAGCACCAAAGCAATCCACAGTAACTAGTTGTTTCAACAACAATCTATGACAAAGATGATGAAAGAAGAGTATGAACAAGCAGCACAAAAGCAAAATGGGATAGAATACTGAACTGTGTCAAAGTTTCAAAGCACTAACATGAGAATTTAAACCATAACCTCAAGTAGTTCAACAATTATATATTTTTGTCAATAGAAATACGCATTCCACATGAAACAAGAACATACTCGAAATTTGGAATCTCTAAAAGGCTTTTATCTTCCAAGATGGAATTAAAAAGGCTAGACTACCCGGGATCGTGTGGTGAGTGCATGGAAAGCGCTCATTAAATGCACCAAAACATCAGCAACAAAACAATTTAAAAAGAAAACCACTCATTTTATTCTGTGTTCATGTATGTGCTATTGTGGTTTATTTTTTAAAGGAAAACAACCTTTCTTAAGAGTTTAATAGTAAGAAATTGATAGAAATAAGAGCTAAATGGAGTGGCAAAAGCATAACAAGTATCAAGCCTAAATTAAAAAAGTAAAAATAAGAAATCATTAAATGGCAGCTCTATCCAATAATTTAGTGTCAGGGATGAAGGAAAATGAGAGAACCCTAGAGTTAAATATTACTTTAAATAAAGAGACATTTTTTAAAATGACAAAATAAATTAAAATATTTACAAGTTATACCAAATTTTTGGATTCTATCACTATAGCATATCAGTGACTATGAGTGATAGAATTTGTTATAGGTTGTAAATATTTTATAAAATTTGATATTTTTGAAAATTCTCCTTAAATAAAACTTCAAACCTCTCACAACTTTGTCCTAAGTTCTTAGATCAAATACCTCAAAACAGGACACCCACCCTAGATTGCCAAAGCTTCTTTCAGTTACCGGGAGTAAGAAAAATACGTCATCACTTACCAAATTAAACCTGTTGCTTGACTTTTGAAAGAAGAAACCAACAAATAATCTTACTACTCCAACAAATCAAAGATATAAACAGTTTGTCTCATCCAAATTGTGGAATCTACATCAAGTAGAAGATAACAAGATTCAATCATTGTATTTTTTTATAGACAGTTTATCACATAAACATGAAGTAGCATACTGTAATGCTAGCAAGTCTGCTGAAAATAGATAAGGAAGAACGAAAAATAAGTATAGAATATTTCAAAATGTAAGAGTCTAACCTTCAATGACTTGGAGAATCATACTGGAAATGTGGTTTTTTCTTTTCTATTTTTTTTTAACAATAAACTATCTAGAGGCAATCATAATGCAAGCATTAAAACTGAAAAATGCAATCTTCAGCGATCCATTTTCTTAAATAAATACCTGAAACTCTACTATTAGAGTCTGAATAAAAGATCAATGACAAGGTTCAGACTTGGGAAGAAATGGCGATTATGAGTGGAGAAGATAGTGAGAGACTGCTGCGTAAGGGGAGGTCGGGGAGAGAGATTTCGAGAAGAGGGGGGCTCTGTTAGGGCTTTCACGAAGAAGACTCCATCTCCCCCTATTTTTTTTTAAATTTCTTTTCATTTAATTTAAAATAAATAATTATTTGATGACATTTAAAAATTGTCATAAATTCTTCAAATCTGAAAAATTTCACCTTTTTTCCGTAAAAAACGTGAATTTTGACATTTTATGAACAATTTTTTTTCCTCCCTATAAATTGGGATGTATACAACTGTTATAATATATCATTTTTGTTGTAGTATATGATTGGTAGAATTACGTTCGTAGTTGACTAGTTGTATGTCTATAACAAAACAAACAGGTAGAAAACATAGATGCAGTTGAGGAAAACTAACCTTTCAATACATAGCTTTCACAACCAAGAGATTTCAAAGAATGTGAATTTATTTCATCCCAAATAAAATAAATAATAATTTAAAGAAATTTGCAAATTTCATCAAATCTAACCATATATAGATTCAACTAGTCCAAACCCAAAGGAAAATGGTTTTCCAAAGCCATCAAACACTCACTCTTTGAATCACAAACAGTTTCAAACTAAACGAGAAACTAACCAATAATAAACTTCCACGATAACTCGAGGAGGAACTTACATCATAAGCATATGGCAGTCTATACATCCCATCATCTTCAATACTCACATAATATATGATTACAGTAGAGATGAGGTATGTTAATTCCAAACAAAAAGATTACGATTATATATGAATGAATGTTGTAAAATATTTGACTAACAATAAGCTAATAAGATATAAAACCAACAATTATTCGATGAAATTATAGATGAAATTTACTACTTAAATATATTTTTTGATGTTTTAATCGCATTTGTTACAAATTAGAGAAAAAATTCAAGTTGACATATCTATTTGTTTCAAAAATCATGATGCAGAAGACAACTATCATACTCATATTTTTATCTTTTTATATATTATAAAGTAATATGATTAAAGAGCAATTATGATTAATAATTGACAAAGGTGTACAAATTCATATAACCAATTATGTATGCGACTAAAATAAGTAATCATTATACTTAATTGAATACTTATAAAAGTATGCATAGTTTATTAATAACTATAACGTGCTTACTACCTACTCTCATTATTATAAAATTAATATTAACAAATTCATCTAATTCTTTTATTTATTTTCCTCTAACTCTCAATTTAGCCTTTCTCGTGTCAATTTTTTAATAACATTTTGATTTTAGGTTGGGTATACACGTCTTAACACTTTACACTTCCCAATTTGTGTAAGATGTGTTATCCAAAAATTTTATATAAAGAACACCAAACACTATATAATATACACACTAAAAAATGTTTTAAAAAAATATCTCAATTTTAATAATATTTACTACATTTGTAGCAATAAAATAAGACCAACAATTTTCAAATAATTTTTTGTAATGTAAATACGTGGATTTAAAAATTGCATCAACAAAAGAAAAAAGAATTGAGAATGAAAGTTTGAATCACGGATATTGTCGTAATTTTTTCTAAATATTTGTTGGATATCAATTCCTTTTCTTGAACTATTTTCATTTGAGGAAATCAAATTATCTTCCTTTGAAGAGACTATTAAAATTTAGAAAGAAATTTGATATTTGAAAAAATAAAATTATTGAAATTTGAAATAAAAATTGAACTTTGTGGTTTTGCACAATGAGTATATCAGAACCAGAAATTATTGAAAATAAAATAAATATACAGTAATCTAACACTTCAAAATTAATATTAAAATACAAAAACGGATAATTTAATAAATCAACTTTTGTGTATATATCATCAACTTTATATACCATGGTAAGTAATGAACTATCGTAAACAAAATAATTCTTAACCCTGATTAAGCATAGGTTAATTAATGCAAGCTTTGTAGGCGTAAGTTACAACAAAATAATGATTGAAAAGATGTGTTTAATCCCAAGACGACAACTGTCCAAATTCCCAAAATTCATGCGTCATCATACACACCCTCTTTCTTCAAAACAACCTGTAATTTCCCTGCCTTGCCCACGCGTCCTATTTCCATTCGCTCTTCAGCTGCCTAATAATTGTTTTGGTAAAGTGGGACCCAATAACAAGATGTGAAATCCCCACTTTGCATCTACGCTTACGTTTCCTCTCTTCAACATTTTCGGTGTAGTTGGTAATTTCCACACCGCCTCCCCTTTCAAACTTTCAAACGACGACGTTAGAGTAGCGGAGCCCCAAGCCCCAAATTTGTGGTGGAATTTTGGACGGTGGGTGATCCACCCATCTAACCAAAATGAGCTGTCTCTCACCCAATGGCCAGCTTTGTAATTCCGCCATCTCCTCCACTCCTTTCTTTCTCTCCTCTCTCTCTCTCTACTATATAAACACTCCCACCTTTCTCTTTCTTCGTTGCCAAACCTTCCATTCCTTTTCCTCCCTTAATATTCTTTCTTTCAAAACCCTACTTTCTTCTCTCTCTTTTTCTTTGGAAGCTACCAATGGCCGCCGTCTCTAAGGTTTCTTTCATGGCTCTTGTTGCCGTTTTGTTCGCCGTCTTCTCCATTGCTGTTGCACAATCTGCAGAGTCTCCTGCTCCTCCTCCGGCTTCTCCGGCTAACTCTGTCGTTCCTTCCTTGAGCTTTGCTTGTGTTGGTGCTTTCCTTGCTCTTCTCTTTGGATCTGCACTCAAGGCTTGAAAATCACATTCATGATACTTCTTCCTACGCGTTTTGTGATTTTACCCATGGATTCGTTTACTGATGATGCTCCATTATTGAGGGTTTTATTGACTATATTATTGAGTGTATAGGACATGGTTTTCGACGATGTCAAGATTTAGCTTTTATTAGATATTGGTGGTTTGTATTCATGTATTATTATCATTATTATTCATTGTGTGTTATCTCTCATTATTAATATTGTTCTTTTTATATATCCACATTATTTTGAGTAAATAAATTATTTCAATTTTCTACACTCTCTGTTTCGTGAGATTGATTGATCAACATCTCTATTCTCTCTTCACTCCAAATTGTTTATAAACTGTATCAATACACGTGTATAGTCGGGAAGATGAAATGAAGCTAGAGAGATTTCGTTTTCACTTTCTAAACCATTCCGTCCAAACAAGATTTTAACTTCAAACAGTTCAAAATTTGAAATTCCAACAAAAACAACCATCGGGATGGCTGTGTTTGGTAATACTAGAAATATGTATATCATTTTTCTTCTTCGTAATATTAGATATTAAATATTATAGAGGTGTGGGGTGTAATTAGCGTCATAATTCAACCACTAATGATGAATCAAGTCCAAATCCATCATCGTCAAAACAAGAATTAAATGCCTCAAGTGAAAGGTGATGGGTTTTGTCTGGTATACTCTCATTGTCATCTCATTTCAAATGGCTCTCTCATTTAGGTTATCAAAGATACAATAACAAAGGAAAAAACTTGTAAATTAATCGTAGGTTGGTTAGAGAAACACCATCCATAGTTGATTCAAACTCGAACGCACATAAGGTGGTGAAGAAGTTGGGAAAAAAGAAAGGGTGCGTGGCAAAGTGTAAATGGTGGAGAGGGACGGCCTAGCCATGTGGGTATAGGGATACGCAATATCTCGGGTGAGAGAAGTATCCAACTAAATGATGCCACGTAGCAGTGATATTTTAAAAGAATCACGCGGTTTGTCTGATTGCATAATACCCAAATTAGGGTGTGTGAATTTGAACATGAACATGAACAACAATAATAATATAATAGATCTTATGGGTTTGTGCAATCCACGCCTATGAGATTATTATATTTGTATCTTTTGCAATTTTCGAAAACTCCATTATTCATTCATTTTTTTTAAAAAAAATTTCGTATGTATCTTTTCTTTTTGTGAGATTTTGAACCATCATCTTTGACTTCAACACAATGCATAATACAGTAGTAAAGACAAAAATATGGTTTTGAGAATGTGACTCTCCAATTTTGGAATTCTTTTGCTAATACTGAATGTTGCTGTTAATATGTATTGATGTAAAGTCCAAGTGTTTTTTTTTCTCTTTCTTTTACGTCCAAATGTCTATAAACTTGACAACCATATCAGTGCTGAAATTAACCTAACTTAATTCTCGAGTGATATAATATTAAATTAATTTAAGATAATTGAAATAGTGTTTGTAGTATTGGTATGGTTCATTCATCCCGCCCTAGAGAAAGAAAAAACCTTTGAAATTAAACAATTCAACTGGTTCTTTTTTCTTTAAAGACAGGTCAGGTCAGACTGTTCTTAAAACTTTTCTTGAATTTGATACCATTGGAAAAATTTGCTATAAGAGTACTAGAAAAAGGAACCTCCACTCATCCAATCTCCCTCCCCTCACCCAAACTTCTTCCACAAAACAAAGGATAAAGGGAGATTCATCACATTATCGGAAACCCCAAGATATCTTCAAACTCCATTCTTCTCTATCTTCAAATTTCAAAGTAAAAAAACCATCTTTGTTCATCTTATTTAATTTGCATATTACCCCGACCTTCCCCCTCCCCATAAAAAACGTGAAAATTTTCAAGAGGATGAATGAAATAGAATGAATAAATAAATCAAGAAAGGAAAGGAACAAAAAAAAAATTGCCTACTTTCTCTGCTCTGCCCCTTCAATCTACAAACCATTTTTTTAAAAAAGGGAATCCATAGAGTTTGTACATTTTATGGTGAATCCTGACTCATTTCACTCCGAATCAGACTCCATGTTACCCATTGCCTTCAATCCTCTCGGTCTCTGCCATCAAATTTATAATCAAACCATTAATCACAACTCTCCATCAATTAACACATTCATCAATTCATTTCATTAGTTCGAGATACTCACCTTCTTAGAAATCTTCTTTTCCCGAACTTCATACCGCTCGAGAGTCAGATCTGATAGCCATGCCCCCGGACTCACCAGCTGCAGCGAATCATTTCAAAATATTCAAACCCCATGGAATAAAGCAAAAGGCACCCATATTCAACAATATACAATGCATAATCAAGTGAAATAATAATTGTTAGGAGGTGGGTATTCATCGGCCAACAGCTTTGGGGCCCAATCTAAAAAAAGCACTTTCTTTACAAAAGAGCTAAGGGTCCCATTTGTCACTGATAACACACCAATCATCACCCTACACATGGCTGAGCATCAAATGGCATCCGATGCAGCCTCCCTTTCTAATCGTACCATCTCTCTTTATTGTTCTCTTAATTACAATTCATAACGTTTAACTAATTCAACACCCTCCTCCCCCAAGTAATTACTCTTACTAAACCCTTTTTTAAAATTTCAACACTTATTTGTTTTAAGCCTAATTTAAAAACATTTATATAGCTAATGAGTTTACTTTACTATTTGATACTTTCCCGAAGTCATCGAACAAACCTTATCTTTATTCTTTAAACAAGGACTTGGTTTAACTTCCTTAGTCGGTTTCAGATTTTTTTTTTTTAATTTTTTTTTTATCATCTTCCATTTTCACTTTAAGTAAAGAAAACCCCTAAAGGAATTTATTTGTTTAATAACTTTTTGTTTCTAACCCTAGAAAATTATAGGTTTGAGAATGCCGAGAAGACAAGGGGGTATGCTACAAACAGCACAGCAGCCAACCTGCAAAAAATAACCGTACACCGTGTCCTATCCTATACAAGAACGTGAATCAAACGCAGCCCGTGAAAGCTGCAGTGTTGTTTTCTTATATTATTTTTTTTCCCATAATTTTTATGTTAAAAATAAAAAATAAAATAAACCCTTTTGAAAATTTCCTATGGCTAGACAAAAAGATAATTGAATTAATAGTTAAAAGAGGATGAGATTGGGGGGTGGGGGGGGGGGCTTACGTTGACGGTGCGTTGGATAATCTTGGCACGTTTCTTGGGTCTTTGTGGCAATTTAGAGCCTTTGATGGCTAAGAAATCCTCTTCTTTCTCTTTGTTCGTCAAAGCAATAGCAAATTTTGGCGGCCATACTTGAGGCACAGCAGCTTCCCCACTCCCACCGGAGGAAGACCCACCTTTTTTACTATCGAGCGCCGTCTCCGATGTAGTCCCCGATTTATTGTTATTCTCATTGTGATGATGATGATGGTTGTTGGAATGATGATGGTGGTTATTACTTCCTCCTCTTCTATCGTGCGCCACTCTGTCTGGCGACGCAATTCCCCTAACCCCACCGTTGCCGTGCCCTCTCATCGGCCCCGCCGTCTCGGAGTTCCTATTTATTTTTTTGAAAAAAAAAAAAAAGGAAAAGACGTTTTTAAGTAAGAGTAATATGAAAATAAAAAAAATAAAAGTAGTAAAAAGAAACTAGATTTAGAGAGGAAGGAAGTCAAATTCCGAAATTGACCTTTGAGGGTAAGGATCTTTAAGATCGGTGAGACAAGTATTGGGAATGTGGGGGAGATGGAGATTTTTGGGTTTCCCTTTGGATTTGGTTTTTCTTCTATTTTCTTCTCTTTTAATTTCAAAATAATAACAAATCAAAAGTAAGAACATAGATGTGGGTTGTTCATAGCCGTCCGATTAACAAAATTCCCTTCACGATCGTTAAGATTACGTGTGACGACGACGTGAAGGTCTATTGTGACTGTACACACTGGTGGGTCCACACACACTCTTTTCCCTAATCCCAAATTAGTGATCACACGGCTCTCATTCCTCCATACAAAAAGCTTATCACTACAATCATTTACATTATTCACAATCATGTGCTTAAGATTAACATCTTAACATTTTACACATCATCATCATTATCATCATACCATAAAATTTAAAAAAATAAAAAAAATTTGGAATAAATACCTGAGAATGCGGTGGTGAGGAGGGGGGAGTTGAGGAGAAGATGGTCGTTGGCGGAGATTCAAATACCCATTGGCAGGAGTAGCATGGGTCCGGTTCGGGGAGTCTTTATCGGTTCTAACGACTCGGCGGTCGACTCGGGCGGTGGTGGTACGGTGAGCCGGAGTGGCGGAGTCGGTTTTATCTCTGCCTTGGACCTTCATGCATCTAAGGCGCTTCCGGTTTCCCCACTGCAAAACAAAGTCCGATGATGGTGTGGTTGTTTGTCTTGTAGCATCGGAATTGGATCTCAGTACGTCCACTCCGCTTCTCCCCGATGTGTCCACTTTGTTATTGGCGGTGCCGTTGGTATTATTATTATTATTGGTTCTTATGGTATCCCTTTCCATCAGGCTTTTAAATATAACTGTAATATGGAATGGACGGCTAACCCAAGTTAGTTGAGGTTAATCAACCATGGTTAAATCTCCATAAAGTAAAAGAAAGAAAGATGGAAAATGGAGGAATTGTATTGGATTTTGCAACCCAACCCCCACATGGCCTAATTAGCGAAAACAGGTAAACAAAGATGAACCTTCTCCAGCTATTTCCGAGTTCAGATAAACTCATAATTGAGAGAGCTTGTGAGGGATTTAATTATGCAAGATCAAGGTCAGAAAAAACTTTTCATTGCAAGAAGGAAAATGAGGAGGTTTCTTTTCGATTTCATATTAGATCTAAACCCAGAAATCCAATGATAGGTAATGAATTCACAAAATCAAAAAAGATAAGAGCATCTGGGAAAATTCGTCTGCTGATTGCGAATCTGAATAACAAATCAAACTAGCATCTTTCCATCATACAAAGAAATCCAATTGAGAGGAAAATCCTGTCCGTTAACATTTTTGGAGATGGAAATTTCAGAAGCCATACACAGAGGAAAGATTTTCATTTTCTCCATCAACATATGAATTTTAAAAATTTAATAAAAACTCTCTGATTCTTCGAAATGAAGAAGAGATGAACAATGGAAGAAGTAGAATAGTCTCTTCAGAGAGAGTACAAAATGGAGGTGAATAAAATTTGATGCATTACCTGAAAAACCTCAACTGAAGCAAACAAAAACCAGTGCGCAAAATCAAAAGAGAAGCGTAGGAAGGCGACTGATGCCATGAGATGAAGAATAACGAAGAATCAAAATAATCCCCTCTGCCCCAAACCACCGAATGGAGGAAAAAACGAAAGAAGCCACAGTACAAAAAAACAACTGCACATCAAACTCTCGAACTAAATCTCAAAAACCCAGTTGAATATATACGATCTACGATTCAGGATAATTTTCTTTACCTGTGATTAAAAGAAATTCCCAACCCGATGGTCGCTTCTTTTACTCTTCAGACTAAGCGAAAATGCGAATCAGAAACCAAATTGCAACGACGGAGTTCCATCGCTCAGAGTTCTCTTCTTCGACTATCGAACAACAGCCGTGTTTCCATCATCTCCAATCTTCCCAACAGTTTGGATTTTCTTCAAACAAACTAAAAAATCCGTTTAAAAAAATGCATCTGAAATGAACAAACAGATTACAGAAAATCAATAAACGGAGTCATTCCACAACCAAAAACACAAATAACTAAAAACCCAGTGAAAGGAATTTCTCACAAATTTGCAAGCCTCTGTAAACTTCAAGACCTCCCCCAGATGATTACAAATGAAAAGGAATCGATTGGCTAAATAAGAGAGCAAAATTCGCTTATAAATCAAATCCACTCCGAATTTCTTCAACTAGAAATTCCCAAATGTATTCGTGAAAAAAAAAAAAACAAACAAAAACAGTAACGCCTGTTTAGTTATTTCTTTAAACAGATCAATTCCAAAAGACGGAGAAAAATTGAAGCAAGGAGCGAAATTGTTCGACCCACAAGCTTGTTTACAAATGAGAGATCCTCAGCATTCCAGAGTAGAATTGAGAACACTAAACTTCGTTCCGATTAGAGAACAATAACAAGGAAAAAAAATACAGAAGAGAATTTGAAAGAACGTCAGAAGAACTGGAGAAAGCTTTCTTCTTTCTTCTCCTTCTCCTTCTCCTTCTCCTTCTTCGTTTCTTGTTCTTCTTCCTCGTCCCTCCTTTTCAACAAATACAAAACACACCCTATGAAACGGAATTTTATACCCTCATTACAGAATGAATCGCACACTTGCTTTCTCCGCCGTTCATCATACATCAAATGACTATCCTTTCATCTCACCATCCTTCTCTCTCAGTGCCCGCGTTACGGCGTCGTATCATGTTTTGGTTTTCCTAACCCTTTTTTTGTTTTCCTTTCTCACGGCCTTTTTTGACGTCAAACGGAATCTTCAACGCCGTCAAGTTTTATTATTATTATTTTCCCGGGGGGAAAATAAATGTGGTTTCCTTTGTTTCGGGTGGGTGAGACCAATGGGTTGGGTTTGGGTCCGCTTTCGAACGTTAACCGTGGTTAATTATGTAACCACGGTGGATGAGTGACCCTCCCTATTATCCTATGTATGTGCTGGAGATATCTATTTAAGATTAACATATTTTCCTATTTAAATTCAATTTCTTTACCTTTTCTTTTTCTTAATTTCTAATTTTAAAAAATTACAAGATCTTTACTATAATATGTGGAGTAATAGTAGTTTATAAAAGTTAAATAATATTAGGCTTTATTTATTAAAACAAAATCAGGTCTTTTATTATTATTCGTATTGTAAATTCATATAGAAAATATTGGTGAATTTTGTTTCACCAACTTTAAAATATGTATTGGATTTTAAGTTACATTATTCTTTACTATTAATTTAGTCATCTTGTGTATATACCAATATTCAAAAGTAGGAGTAGAAATGTTAATCCAACCTCTTTATTTTCATTAGAAGCTCACAATATTAAAATAAGTTTTTATATTATATACTAATATTTAGATGTATATATCTTCATCACTCACGTATAAAACATATTGAAGTATTCTATAAATGAAAAAAATCAAAATTTGTATTATGACGAGTTTTTATTTTACAATTTGATAAGATGCACAAAGATAGGTGATGCTCGAGATGCACCTAAATATATATTTTTTTTATATAGTATATACATTGAATTACAATATATATTTATTGCCTTAGTGCATAGTTTAATTTTATTATTGATATATATTTGTGTCATATATACACAATTTTCATATTTAAAATTTTGACACGATCCATGGGACAAGTTGTATGTTGGAAAATGTTTAGCTTGACCTTGAAAAAATATTCTTTCAAAAAGTCATTTATTTCTAAGCATTATATCTATAATGTCGTTTTCTCAAAATAGTATTTTTGTACCAAGCTTTTTTTAATTTATCGTATACTTAAAATGTTTGTATTTAAACGTCAAATTACTAGGAAAGAATACTAAATATTGAAGACTATAAATTGGACATTAGAGTGATTTACGAAGTTTAAAGTAATTCTTTTAACATATTTAGTCTAAAATTTCACATTTTAAAATCTTTTAAATGAATTTTTTATATGAAAAAAGAAAAGTTATAACTTTTAACTATTTAGTATGATTGTCCGTCTGATTTTCATAATTGAAAAACATATATGATTGCCTAATTATATTTAAATTAAAATAATTCAACAGAACATTAATGGCAATTTATGTTTTTTAACAAAAAGGACGTAACTTTATATTTTAATTCTAAAACCTTTACAAAAAAAAAAGTGATAATTAATTAATTCATCTTCTTTTAGAAATGTTTGTACGTTCATAAAGTTGTTGGCTTATTTTGATTTGCTTTGAATCTTTGTTGAACTTCAATGGATGTTTGTAGATTTTGAAGATTGTAATTTGTAGTCAGGGTTCGTGCATCCAGTTCTTTGTGTCTTGGTGTTGGAGAGGCATTTTTTTTTTTCCGTTTAGGATAGTTTATGATCTTTAGTACAAATTTTTTATTAGTAATGAGCGATATTGTTTGTTTTCGGTATGTGACATTGGTTAGGAGAGAGCCATGCACTCTAATTGCTTGGGTTGGTAACGAGGGAACCCTAAATGCTATTCTCCATTTAGACTTTGTCTTGATTTGTATGTACTTAATTTTTTTCTCTATATGTTTGGTAAATTTTTTACATTATTCGTTTTTCCTTTCCGTCTTGTTGATTTGTGTCTTGCCTTCAGGCTCTAAGGTCATTATTCCTTTTTAGCAGTCCAATACAACTGAAAAAAAATGAGATAAAAGTGATAAATTTTGTCGTATATCTCATTTCTAGTAATTGGCCTAGCTTTTTTGCTTATTTTAGTTTAAGAGTTATACGAAGACTGTGGTAAATATTTGAATTTTGACATGTTAGTTGATGGCATGTGCTACACAAGTTGACTTAGTTGACTCAAGGGACAATTTCTTGTGTGAGTACACGATGCTTAAAATACACACTATCAAAACAGGTAAGGGCTTGTTCCAAAGATCGATGGCCAAGCCAAGGAACAACCCGACCTCCAAAGAGATAATAAAGTTAGGTTAGATGACCTTGACATTAATATTCTCTTGCTTTGATATTAATATAGAGCTTCGATCCTGAAAGGTATACTCTAAATTACAAGAGATATTTAACATGACCTTACTCAACTTTGACATCAACATTTCATCTCAAATCACTTAGAATCACGCATCAACAACATATATATGTCTTAATTGAATTGAATTGTGTTATTGATTAAATTGTTTTTAGTATTCAACTGTATTTTTTATTTTTTTAGCACGATAGCTTCGAAATAGAAAGATAAAATAGAATAGTATATCTCACTTTACTATTTAATTGCTACAACTTTAATTATTATCTTAAATTCATCGTTTTTAAATTCTCCTCTTTATATTATATGATAGAATGTTTACTATTTTATCAAATTAAAATAATTTGACACTACAAATACATGTTATTAATTATAATCCAAAGTAAAATAATTCACAACTCAAATTACAAACTACCATAGCTCAACTATAATAACTTAAGATGATAATAATCTATCCCTTGCTCCAAACGCTCCAAAAATATTATAAGAAGATTATAGGTAGTTTAGAAATTCTAGAAGGAAATTATCAACAAATGTATAATACTCATATGTATAATTGATGAGGATGAGATCTCAACCGTCCAAAGTTTGTTGTCATTGTTCTATTTATTCGTCATCACCAATCTATTCCACATAGCTTGTCGGACGAGGAATTGTATATTTCTTTCATGTGAGTAATGAGAAAAAGATGTACAAAGATGAGTTTTGTCTCGATTGCACCAAGGGCCAAGTATTACTTTTCCTCTAACAAGAGTATATATTAATTTAAACCATAAATACTTAATTTTTGAGTACTATCAATTTACATCCTCTCAAAATCACTAAATTTTCTTCCTAAACCAACCCATTTAAACATTTGATTATAACAACTTTTAACATCCTAGCATGTATTACAATTAGAACATATGAAAGTTTAGAATATTATATCAGTAATAATATATTTAATACAAACAAAAACAATTTTATTTCAACATTGTTCCCTAATAACAGCCGGTAGCCTCGAACTACTACTTCCCGGCCACAGTCATGGCCTGACCGACGACGGAGAAAATGGCAAAACGACACTATTAATCACTTTAGTTTGGTGTTCATTGTTTTGGGGTTTGTAAGAAGTGGCAAACGACGGTGCAGTCGTCTTGTTTTGAAGAAGGCCAGCGTTTCCAAGCCTCTGCCGCCGCATCCACCACCGCTTTCGCCGCCGCTTCTTCGCTCTCCGCCGCCCACACGATGGATGCTACTTCGTCGTTGCTCAGCACATCCCATATCTGAGAATAATCGAAAACCCCCACATCTCAAAATTACTAAATTGGTAATTAATTTGATTTTTTAAAAAATCTATGGAATGAAATATGTTTCTCTCTTTTTCTTCCTTTAAATGAATAAAGTAGTGATTTATTGCATTTGAATTCAAAGTCAACAATTTTTTTTGAATATAATAGGAGATGAAGTAAATTAAACCATGGGAATCTTGGAGAACTATCGAAAAAAAAAAAGAGAAGAGAGGATTACCCCATCAGTGGCGAGAACGATGAAGCGATCGAGAGAAGTGAGAGGGCGGAAGGAGACATCAGGGAGATTAATAATGCCATAATCTTTGAGAGCAAAATCACCAAAAGCTCTTGACATAGCCAGCCCCGGTGAGTCTTCGTTAGGGAGCCACACTCTTTGTATATGAGCCTCGTCTTTCAGCGCCAAGACTCTCCCTTTACATCTTCTTATTCGCTCACCCTCACTCGCCAATCCAGGCTTTAAATCTGTAGTTAATTGAACAGCTTTGACTCCTCCATCCTCCCTCATCCTCCCCATCACCGCCCTTGAATCCCCCAGATTCCCAATCACCAAATAGTCTCCCTGTTTTCAACATATCATTCATTAGCATCTCCCCTTTAATTTGTTTTTTAAAAAACGAGATGAAGAAGAGAAAAAATGAAAACATTATTATGTAACAGAATCTTAATCGTCATTACCTGTTTGACGATAACAACAGCGGTTGATCCACTGCAAGAGCCATCCAAATTCTCTTGGAGTTTGATCTCTTTATCCATAACCTTGAAGGAAGTTTCAAAAGCTTCTTTCCATGCATTGAAACTCTTCCTCTTCACCAAACTTGACTTAGCAGTTACCTCCCCAAGCAATAATGAAGGCAATCTATTCTTCACTAAATTGCTCACAATATGACCATTTGGTCCATGCCCATCAAAAACTCCAAACAAATCACTCTCTTCAACTTCTCCATACTCCTAATTCACAAAACAAACACACAAATTTAATAAGTTCTAAATACGTAAATATTAAAACAAACAAATCTAACTAAATTACCTGATATGCAAAAGCAGCATCTTGATTGATTCCTTTGCTGCCTTGCTTAGAACAAATGGATTCAAGTTTCTGAATCCCGCAAACAGAATAACATGACTTATAATGATCTTCTTCAATAATAATACTTCCAACTTTGTTAGTTTCATGGCGAATCTGAGAAGATGCAGAGGATATACAGATTCCCATTGTCAAAGGTGTGTGTGGTGGGGAAGTTTGAAGAAATGACAATGTCCTTTGGCTTTAAATCAATAAATTGAATGGGTCCTACATGGGCAGATTAGCAAATTAATCAGTTATATTATATAGTTTTAGAAGCTGCCCGTTGACTCAGAATCATTCGCTTGCCTTTGAGTAATTCATAATTTATATCAAAACCAACAAAGAATATACAAACTTTGGCCATCTCAACACTTCTAGCCAATTGGCAGTAACCCACAAACCAAAGTAGATCATAGAGAAGAAAAATCTTAAATCTATGGCTGTTTATTAAAAAAAAAACACCCTTCTTGGTAATAATTAAAAAGTAACTATATATGATCCTTAACTTTTTACAAACAAGAAATTCGTTACGAGCTTGGATGACATTTCAAATGTAGAATAAAGAGGTAGTGAGATAATTTGACATGGTTGTGATGAAGTTGGAAAAAACCTTCCACTAGCATCATATCACTAATCCAAAGGTTAGTTTAATTAAAATGCAAAAATGGGAATGAATGTTTAAAACAAAAATAGTAATAAATTTCATTTTTAGTGTAATTTAAATACCATAACTTCTTTGTACTTTTTTAACGTAGAAAATTACACTTATAATATTTTGTCAACTCCAACGCTACGGTATTACAGGATTGTGGTTTTAGTTATCGAGTCTCATTCAACATATTTATGAATTTATATTTAATGTACTTTTCAACCCATTAAAAAAAGGTTTTTTTTTAAAAATAAAATTCATGATAAAAATTAGTTTTTTCTTTTTTTTCTTGTTTGCAATTTAATAACAAGGAAAATTCATATGGTGAGTAGTTGTAGAGTCTGAAGCAATGAATGGTTGACCAAGGAAACGAATTTATTGTTATTATTAATATTACTTTTAGCTTCTTTTTTTTTTTTTTTTAATTTTAATTTTGGGAGAGAAATTTAAAAAGTAGGGAATGGAGTTTCTTGTGAAGAAGAGTGATTGTGGGAGAGACGAAGGGCCAATTTTAATCAATAGTAAAATAATTTCCAATTAATACATGAATTAATTATCATTAATCAAATGTTAGTTATTATAAACACATTGCAAATTAAATTAAGCAAAGTTCGAAAAAGGGACCCACCAGGCACCTGGTTGGATAAAGGATAACCGTCGGATGAAGATGGAGATGACGTGGATCCATTTTCAAATACTATTGGAAATCCACCAATGTATGGGGATGGGGTTCCGGGTCCCACCTTCCCACTACAATGGATCTCATCTCATCTTACGTCACCATTTTTTTTTTTTTTTTTAAATTTTAATTATTCATTATACTTTTTTATTTGCTTTAATTGAATCTCACATAAGGTAAATTTGGTTAAAATCTTTTCAATCATTTTTGGACAAACATTGGATCTTTTATTTATTTTCAATCATTTTTTTTGTTTTAAATTTGTTTTTGTTTTTAGATTTGATACAAAGTATTGGTACGTGAAACTCGAGCCTTGAGCATTTTTTGGCCCGTTTCTTTTGCAGCGTTGGAACTAACGTATGCAAGAATGTTTGTACTAGTGTAGTGTTGCGTCGAGCATATTTTGATTTTGATGTTTAAGTTAATTTAAAAAGAGTTACTTAGCTTAGCTAAGCACACAAAGAGTTACTTATATGCTATATCTACAATGTCAAAGTACAAACATGTTTGTTCAACTTGAAACCTGAGGATTTTATTTGCGAAAAACTAACCTAATTTTCAGTTGTAAAAAATATTTCCCAAGTAGGAACTTGAAATTGTAAGAAACAAATCCACTGTTCAAAAACCAAATAAAATTTATCAAACAAGATCTAAACTTTCAAATTTATTTTTAACATAAGGACTTAAAATAGACATTTAAATTTTAAAACTGAAACAAAAAATTGATACAACCTCAAAAGTAAAAAATTTAAAAGTTAAAATAGGAATGCGGCTACAAATATGATTTATAATAAGAAGCCTAGTTTTGTATCTATCAAAATCGTAATCAAAATATAAATTAATTATAACTAGAGAAGGAGGTGGTTATAATTATAACTTATAAGGAGATTAACTTTATGTTTATGTGAAAGGGCAATGGTGTAGCTTTTGGGATTATCAGAGAGCTTTTCTTTTTCTTTTTCTTTTTCTTTTTCTTTTTCCTATCTGGTTGAAGGTTGATCAGATTACACGAAGAGATGTCCCCAAATTCAAAAGTTGACTTATATCAATAAATTTTGTAATAATATTTCTATCATTTTCAGGAAATTATAAAACACAGCAATAATTGAATCAGTTTGCCAAGTGGGAATCTATCAATCGTTAGAATAAGCTTTTAGAATCTATAAATCATACAAAAAAATATTCATCGCTTCCCTGATCTCAACAATGAAAGTCAACTTTTCTAATACCCAAATGGCACCAACAAGAAGTAATATGATCCATCAAAATATGTCATTTGGAGCAAGTAATCTGAACATATGGCAAAGATTAATATCATACCATAAGACTGTCGTCTCTTTCGTCATAGACTTGATGTTATGTACATTAAAAAAAACACTTAATCTGTCACCAGAAAAAGAGAAAAAAAAAATCAGACTACAGATGAACAAGTGAGGTACCATTAAGCTACAACAACATCCATGTTTCCATCGTTGTTTCACTGGCTTGTAACAGGGACAACTTCGTTTGGAGGGGCGGAATCAGTGGGAGGCAATTTCTTTGTAAGAGGCTTTGGTATATCGAGATCATCTAGCGATATTCGTTGCTGGGGGTGTGATAACAACAGACACATGCAACGGTAAAGAACACGTGCAACTCCCTGGCCACTCTCGAAAATATAGCCTTCATACTGGCTAACATGATCAAGGGCATCAACTAAAGCATCATACACCTCTTGTGGGCAGTTGTCAGGTCCAGGCTTCTCATGGAGGTATATAACATCAAAAGTGAAGAGTTTTTGGTTCGCAGGCCATTGATGTTGGGGCCGTGTCGATGATCTGCAATAAATAAGAATCTAAATGCAACAAATGATTATGATGCATCCATATAATCTTCCAAACATAGATTGGAACATTAGAGGTTCAAGGTCGGATAATCTAGGCTCACTCATAGATTCATATATAACAGATAAAAATTTGAGCTGATTTCACAGATTAGGACTATAGGTATAATGAGAATACCAGTCGTAGAATTCGATTCTGGGCGGTTGATTTTCTTGATTCGTGAGCAGCTAATCGGAAAAGACTGGTAAGATCGGCATGATTGCAAGGGGAAGTAGCACCAAGTCCCCTGACTGCAGCCTCTGCGGATGCAATATCACTGCTAAACTCCTTTTTTAGCTTCATTTACAAAAAATTTGGATTAGAAGCAGATATGTCGTTTAACAAGAATGCTACAAAAGAATTAGGCTAGCTTGAATAACATTTCCATCCATTCAGAGGTTTAGCAACTTACCGTGTCATAAAGAGTGCAAGAGTAACAGTACATTTATAGCTCAATTAAATGAACCTCAACCAATTACTAGTTATGCCTCCAAAATGTTGAGTCATGAAGATAATTCTTTTAGTTTAGTAATAAGAAAAGACTGATAAGTAAATATAAAGAGAAATGAATGACAAACAGTGAAGGGCAAGAGTGATGGGAGCTATAGAAGTGATGAAAGCCCAATCTTTCTTGCGTGGTTAGTGCAGACAACTAAGGTTCGGTTTGGGAGGGTTCCAGATTTGTTTTTCTGTGCATTAGCAGTTGATCACAGAGTGCGATAGTTAAAAATTCAAGGAACAACGATTTAAGGAGAAATCAGCTGCAAGCAACCGGAATCACCATGCTCATCTCCAAGTTCCACTGCCCAAAAAACGTCTTCAAAAGAAAAATGACTCTAAAAGTCGATAGTTGGAGATATTTCCTTCTCTTTTCCCCACATAAAATATCATCAGTTTTGTCACCCTTTCACAATCTAATTCTAATACTGAAGCAAATGTTTTGTTCTGGATCAGCACATATCAACATCATACTGACAATATCAAAACAATGGCTCTTAGTAACAAAGTGGAAGGGAAAATGTTAGATCAGCACGGTCAGGTTATATTCTTCAAATCAAAGATGCAAAATTGACACTGGTTAGATCAGAAAGTTTGTGGTATATACATACTTCAACTATTAGTTGGAAATCAGATACTGTTTGGATCAGCAAGTTTGTGTTATATTCTTCTATTCAAATCTGGACTAACAAGATGAGCCAATAACGGACCTTCTCATTTTATGCCCCACAGCGTGAACAAGAAAGGGGGACCTAAGAGCTTAATCACATTCAGACAAAACAAAAACTTAAAGTTCCCAAGCCAGAGGAGTGATCATTTGAGGAACAGAATCCCTCAATAATCTATTGAATAAGATGTTTGGATCAGGGAAAAAAAAGAACTCAGGTATAATCTCCAATACATGCTACATACAAACTCAAACCTGCAGAAGAATTTAAATTACGAGTTTCCAACCATGGAACAATCCAATATTTCTCTACACCACATGAAGTTGTTCTATATGTTAAGGCGGTTAAATAGGATTTGAGTTCCCCAATCTAGGTAAATGAGTAAAATGATGCAGAAAATATAAACTCCCCTAAAAACTAAAATTAGCCTTAAACCAAAAACAGACAGAAATCACAGAAATCCAGTAATCCAAAACCTACATTTCTGAATGAAGAAAGCAAAATCAACAAGATGGGGGGATTACCCAAATGGCAGATTTGGCGATGGTGGTGAAAGCAAATCGATGTTCAGGATTCATGGAGAGTTTGGCGTGGACAAATAGAAGAATTGCTTGCTTAATGGAGTCCATTCTGGTGATGGGTCGTCCATTAGAGCCGGTGGTTTTGATCTCAACGGAAGATTCAGGGTTCACATCTATGCAGAAGAGAATGTCTTCGTTGTTTAATCTCGATGATTTCAGCGAGTATCCACTTCCTCCTCTCTCAACTTCGATCGCTTCCATGGTTATTCAGCGTCGATTTTTGAAAATTGGAATACAAAGATCAGCGTTTGGTGCCTTGTGGAGCTAATTGTTTCAGAACTTAAATTGGGGATTTACTGTTTCCTTTTCTATTTTGAGGACATGTAGAAGAAGACCAATGTTTATAAGTATACGGTTTTGAACTGGATACGATTCCACAACACCAATCAATTCAGCAGTCATATCAACTAAATTCTTATTCAAATTCCTAGTTTTATCTTTTACTCTTTTTTATCTCACTCTTTCGTGTTGTAAATTAATTAACTTACTAAAATTATCAATTTCATATCCTATCAACTTTTTGTTATGTGGATCTCTAAATTTCATAACACATACTCCAAATAACCTTTCTAACTCAAATCAACTCAATTTGAAAATCAAACCGTTTATAAACTAAACTGAAAATTTAAATCAAGGAGATAGTTTAATAATTTATCGTTATCATAATTATTTTGTTACATTTGAAAAATAAAATACATAAAAAAGTTTATTTGAGAGGCGTGGTTAGGATGATATGCTTGTTTATAAAGCAAATTTCATGTTATTTGGTAGTTATAGTCACTTGTTATCATAGAAGTTGTATGGACTCATCTATTGGTTTATTAACCACATATCAATAAGAGGATAAATATGATTTATTCTTTTCAAGTATTGGGACTAAAAAAACACGTTCAAATAGCATATAGCTTGAAATGATTAAGTAATGACTTCTAAAAACTATGAATCTTTTCTCAAAATATTGTAGAGTAACTTTTGAGAATGTATTCTAAATTTTGAGATTTAAGAAACAATTGGTTAATTAGGAAAATAAAGAGTTAAGTTGAGTTGATAATAAGATAAGTTATGGGAAAAGTTACCACAACGAGGAAGAAGAGGAAGAAATGTGAGTGTTAGTAAATAATGAGTTAGATTACATAGTTGCCATCGCCCCCTTAGGGTTAGGCTAAAAGAAATGAAAGAAAACCGTTTCTCAGCGGCGACATCTCGTTACGCACTCTCTCTATCTTTCGCGCCCATCATCGTCATCTCTTGATCCGCCTTCTCCGACGCCTACACGCCGCCTGCGTGATTTGGTGCATAGCTTTCGTTCATTCAGTTTTTTTGTTCTCTACCTCACAGCTCTCTCTATATCCTCTGTGTTTCTCTCCTGCAGCTGCACCCGGAAGCTTCCAGTGACCGCCGTTCAGACGACATCGGACATCCCTCAGGACAGTAGCCAGTCTGTTGCCCAGCAAGTGTTTTGCGACGTCAGTCTAGGTGCGGTGTTTCCTTCTAGTTTGTGAATTATTCTTGCTACATTGATTATCCACTCTGTGGTGGGCTTTATGTTCACAAATCCGAGGAGTTTTAGCTTAATGACTATTACAAGGCTCCGATCTCGTCTTTGAATTGACTATCTAATGTTACTTTAGAGTTATAAACCTTGAATTTTCCTTGTGCTTAGAATTGGGCGGTTCGATGAGGTTAAGAAACTAATTTTCGAATGGATATCAATTCGGGGAAATTTTCTAGTCACCATGGGAGAAATGAAAATGTTACAGTAGTTTGGGTCTCCAAAAGCTTGACAATAAATGGGATTATGTTCTTAAGATTGGATGCAGACTTTCGGAAACTGAAAGCAAATTGATTTTGTTGTTGGAATTTTTTTTTTTTTTTTTTTTGAGCTCAGTGAATTTATAACCAGAAAACCATCCTAGGCGGATTCGTTTGATGATAATTTTGGCTTCATACCAGAACTGGTATACATCATTCAGTTTTCCCATAATTGATGCAATGCACAAATTCACGTTTTAATGTTCGGTACCTAGTACCGAGTCTGAGGAGTTTACTATGGCGAGTAGTTGGATTAGTCTGCTGTAGGATGGGTTAATTGTTCAGACTCCACTAAGACGACAATACCAAATTAGTAATTGATTAATCAGTTTAGGTTTATTAGTTACAGTCTTCCAGTTCATGTTGCATTGGGACGCATGGCATAAGTCTAGTGACGTTATGTTCCAGGTCTATTTTCTTAGAAACTATGTTCAGTACTCTTTGAGTTTTTTCCCTCTAAATGTATAATTTTGTTTTCAATTTAGAATGATGTGATTGGTTGTTTTTAGCTGGAATCCCAAAATAAAGTTATTTAATTTTTCAATTATACTTGAGGTTTTCAATTTCAAGTGTCATGCATGCACACATTGTTGATCATGTCTTAGACATATTGTAGATAAGGTCTTAGAAAGTTACGTCGTGACTGGTGCTCTAGGATTAGTTCTAAGATTTTGAACCCTTCGTGCAGCTGATCTTATTGTAAAAATGCCAAAGAAGAAATCTTCTAAAACGCCTAAAAAGGTCCCAGAGAATGCCTCTACGAAACAGGAGAAGTCCAATGCTGTGGTAAAAGGTGAAAATCCAAATTCCGTAGTGAAAGAGGAAAAGCCCCCATCAGTAAAGAAACACAGTGAGATCGATGAAATTTTTGCTGGGAAGAAGAGGAAAAAGCCCGAAGTTGGGAAGGCCGAGGAGCCAAAACTAGATGCACAAGACAGACCGAAGAAGACAAAGAATAAGAAAAAGGATGAGGCTCAATCTAAAAATGGCTTTGCAGACCCACCATCGCGGCGAAGAAAGAAAACTGGGGATGGGCTTACAATTTACACCGAAGAGGAACTGGGTTTTGGCAATGCAGATGCTGGAGACACCCCGCTCTGCCCGTTTGACTGTAATTGTTGCTTCTAAACATCCTCAATGTTCGATTTTGATCAAGAGGTCATTTCTCTATCTAGTAAAACATCTGTTAATTTTTCCAATTTTATTGAACAGTTTATTTGTTT
The DNA here is from genome assembly GCA_025688845.1 of Cucumis hystrix. Lineage (NCBI taxonomy): Eukaryota > Viridiplantae > Streptophyta > Magnoliopsida > Cucurbitales > Cucurbitaceae > Cucumis > Cucumis hystrix. The sequence continues at coordinate 1,880,930 of CM046889.1, forward strand.
CCATAACGGCTGTGCATTGGAGGCGATTATAATTATCAAAGTATAAAATTTGAAAGGTCTTGATGGAATTGTTGTTGACAGTATGGTCCGTTCCTTCTGTTATTTGGTTTCTTAAGACCGGTTCAATGACATAAAGGATTGATTGGACCTTGTGAACAGAAATTCTAAAGAGAATGCGTTTTAGAAGATAGTTTGGTTAGTTAGAATCTGAAATTTAAATTTCTATCTACCACTTCTGTTTTGCAAACAAACTTGGGTTACTTTTCTAATAAACAGAGACCCAGTGGTGTTTTTCTTCGTTTGATCATATCAGCTCCGGAAGAATATCCCTTTTCCTCGAAGAGAAATGTTATTTTAATTCTTCATGTATTCAGATTGTCCATTTTGTTGTGTTAGAAAAGTGGCACCTATTTCTCAATTGTATTAAAGTTTGTGACATTTTTCTATTTAAATTGACTCAGATTTTGATTTTTTTAGATTAATTAAATTAATTGCTTTTATAAGCCACTCAAATTGAGGTTTCATAAAGATATGGATTTAATTTAATTAAGAATTGGCTTCTTTTTCTAAATACAAATTGGAGTGAGATTTGAAATCAAATATTACACAACAGTTATTGCGCAATTAAAGATTAGTTTCATTCAAGAGGTAATAAGAAAAAAAGGAGTATGGTTACAAAGTTTATGTATTGCGATAAATTGACAGTAAAGGGATGGAAGATCAGATTTCAAACCTATGCCCCCCAACTGAGGCTTTTCAGAAATCTAAGACCATTGCAGTTATGAAATCAAATATTAAGCAACACTTATAACGCAAGATATCATCTCATTTATTTTCTGAGAAGCAAATAGAAACTGTGAAAGATGATATGTAAGAAACCCATGATCAGTCTCTCATCCAGATTGTTCCAACAATGAAAAAGCGTTATCTGAGACTACACAAGCAACAAACACAAAGTGAGATAGTCCAATCAAATGATTATAGCAGATTAGAGGATAAGGATTCTTCCTAAATGACGAAAACATTCTAACTAAAAAACCGAAAAACGTACATGCAAATCAGCTTCTGTAAAGCAAGAACAGATTTACTAAGCTAAACAAAAGTAGTTCATGTTCAGTAGCTTGAAAATTTCGCTGCTTGAAATTTGAAGGATACCATATAAAATAATAATAGATTCCCCCAATCGTGTTCAGCTCAATATAGGCACCGTGCAAAAGGTTGTTTGTTGTAAGATTAATGAACAAACACCCGTGTCTGAATTTAATGCCCATTCAAACTCTAATTCAAAAACCCTACAAAGACCTAATTGCAGATGATGGGGATCAGAATTTTTTTTTTTTTTAAATGTCGACCGGGCATTGTGTCTTAAAACGATTAAGTTTCAAGGATCTTCTTCCGGTAACAAAATATCGGCTCCATGCGGCAGACGGATCGCCATTAAAACGGCGCCTGCTGCTGACTCGATGATAGAGCCAATTCAGAATAACCAACCCATTTCATCGAAATTTTTAAAGAGAAAGCAAATAAACGATTCAAGATATCAAACGCTTTTCTCTTGCATTGAAGGAGAAGACAGTGAAAATCAAAACAAATCGGAAATTAAAGTAACAGAAGAAGGAGATAATCTCAGGACGGAAGATAATTCAAAAGCTGCGATTCAGTTGAAATTTATAGAGGAGATTTGTGAAGGAACCCTAAATTCTTATTGTGAATTTATCGAAAAGACCGGAGAGGAAAGCCCATTATGTGAGGCCCAAAGTAACTGATGTGGGCCTTTTTAAGTTTCAGCCCAAAGGGATGCGACACGTCGTTTCACTTTCTATGTAGAGCCAAGAGCGTGCCACGTCAACAGACGACGTCGGTTAGTAGGAATAATACCGATTTGCGGATTTAAGAATTGTTCATTTCGGTTTGTATCGGAAGTTCTGAATCTTGATCCGTGGCAATGGCCGCCGTGAGCCGAGCCTCCACTCGAATCCCTCATCTGCTTGCTGCACGGGGAGCTTTGTCTCTTCATACCACAGCTCCGGCTTTGTCTTCCTCATCCACTGCTTCTCCGACGCCGTATGCGAGGCCGCTGCCTCCTTCGGCCTCGTCCCCGACGGGGCTTCCGAAGGCGGCTGAGTATGTCATCTCCAAGGTTGACGACCTCATGAACTGGGCTCGCCGTGGTTCTATCTGGCCTATGACTTTCGGCCTTGCTTGTTGCGCTGTTGAAATGATGCACACCGGTGCTGCCCGCTATGACCTCGATCGCTTTGGTGTCATCTTTCGTCCTAGCCCTAGGCAATCTGATTGTATGATTGTCGCCGGTACCCTCACCAACAAGATGGCTCCAGCTCTTCGCAAGTTAGTTCTCTCTTATTCTCTCCATTAAATAGAGCTTGTTGATTCCTGAATTTTTGGACCTGACTGGATAATTGACTGAACTACTAGACTGACGGAAAATTTTCATATTGAGATCGAAGTTTAGAATTATGTGATTTTTCAGTTTCTGGAGTTGTTCCTTTTGTCAATTGTTCCTGGCCTGTAAGTTGTAGTGCGTACTTGTTTTGCCCATCTAAACTTGTGCAGATATTATTCCTATCTGCAATGATCATAGCATGTTTATCTTTTCTGAATCTGGTATGTTATCTAAAAGGTCAAAGGTTTAAGTGGCTTATACCATTGTAATTATCTGCTTATTTTCTTATTTATTGGGTCAAATTAATTTGATTATATGTATTGATTGTCAAGAATACAATGCTTCAGCCTCTATGTCAATGGATTTTAGGGGAGGTTCTTTTTCTTCATTATGAAAAACGGGTTGATTACTTTTGATATATTGGATTATTGAATTGTGTACTGCTAATTGGTAAATTTATCTCGTTAGTCCATCCTGTTCACCTAGATTCATGTTATTTATTTTCATGAATTTTCACTCATCACATGACTTCCATGGTTTACGAGCAAAATTTGTGAAGTAATCATGAAACTAGTTCTTGTACAAAGTTTTTTCACTTCATCATCTTGGCATGGTGTCTGATGAATTCTGTTTGGGTTGAGTAATCATGATTTCTCGAACAGTAAGCATCTATTTATATCTGTTCTATTTGTTCGAGTGGTTAACGTGTCAATGAAGCATGTGACTGTTCTGTTTGTTTTGAAGGTTTCCTTTATCCTTATTATTTTAATCTATGAATTTGAAATGTGCATCGTATACTAAAACTTCCTAACACTGAAATATGTCAAGAAAGTATGCGTTGGGCATCTTTCCAAGTTTGACTAGAATTGCTGGAGTCATTTCACATAAGTAGCTAACTTCTATGTACGAATTTCTGTTTATTGAGGATAATGGAACTAAAGCCTAGAGGAATACACCAGTTTAGATACAGCACCCCCTCACTGTAGAATTCTTATTGTTTAATCTTGATGGGTAGAAATGAAGTTTTAATATGACCAAGAGAACTCTGAATTCTATTCATGAGGATTTTCTTACAAAAATGTAATAATGACATAAGAAGTGAGTCACAGTGATATGCGAATTTCTTTGAACTCTTGGTTTCATTTATATGGCGGTATTGCATGTAATTGTGGTAGACTATGAAATCCTTTATTTTGAATGAAATAAGGTTCCCATGCTTTCTTCTCTCAATCCAGCTCTTTATACCTATGAGGGTTGTAGTGGCTAGTGAGGTTGGCTTTTCAGGTTATTAAGCTATTTTCTAAAAATATCTCATCGAAATGGCGCATGAATTTGAGAAATACAATATAGACTAAAATCCAAATAAATGGATGCTATAGAAGCAAATAAAATCATAATCAATGAAGACAACCCAAATATTAATCCTTTATCAAAGTTAAATACAATTGTCTCATATTTGTATTTGTTTGTGTCAATGTTTATGTTTCTGCTATGGCAATTTTCAATGTTTAAGAGGCCCATCAATGCTTGACCTGAATACTCCATAACTTAATTTATCAAGCTTGGAACTCAGACTTCCTGTTGGTGGTTAATGAACCATTATCTTTGTTATTGGATCTGAGGATGCTACTATAGTCTATTTTCAATTTTCTAAGTTTAGGGAATCCCTTGATTGTTACATTGAAGACCAATATAGTCATATAAATAGGTTATAATACCACCGGATTTATTCATTCCTTTCGATGAAAACTTGAAGAAAGACTGTACTTAATTCATTGTTTCTGTAATCTGTAGGGCTCTTCAACAAAAGTTGTGGCTTTTAACCCCACGGATAACCATGGTGGTAAAGGTCTTGGATTCATACAACTTTTACTTATGACTGTTAGACATTAAGTCATTAACTGACACACAGGCTTTTATTGCTAGCCCTTAGGTTTTTATTTTGTGAGGCTCTGTTCTGAGATTAATTATGTCTATGATAACAACAATGGAAGTGTGCTTATCAAGTGATTAAGAGATGGACAACTAGAGCTTGTCGGGCTGATTGTGTGTTAGATCCTCTTATGTTTCTATTCATAGAATCCAGACTACCAATAAGAATGATAAGGAAGTAATCCAGGCCAACTTGTCAGGCTGACTGCATGTGAGATCCTTTCACGACAAGGGAGGTTTTGGAATCCTCTGAACTAGGCCAATAATTTTTTTGTCTGTTTAAAATTTTAAATATTTTAACTTTTCTGTTGGGTTTTCTGATAAATCGATTCACCATCCCACCCAATCTACACTTACTCTTTGTTCTCTGCAGGGTTTATGATCAAATGCCAGAACCGCGATGGGTTATATCCATGGGAAGCTGTGCAAATGGTGGTGGATACTATCACTACTCGTACTCAGTCGTTCGGGGTTGTGATCGTATTGTCCCTGTCGATATCTACGTTCCTGGTTGCCCTCCTACTGCTGAGGCATTACTTTACGGAATCCTCCAATTGCAGAAGAAGATCAACAGACGCAAAGATTTCCTCCAGTGGTGGACCAAGTGAGACCATCCATCCAAGTCAGGTATTGCTCTTGTTGGTGGATTCTTCAAACTACAATAAGAACTGTATTACAAGTTTGTGGAAATGTAATAGAAGAGATTATGAGTGATGTTTCAATAAGACCCCATAACTGATCCTCCTTGGTGATGTTTTTTCCCCTTTTTCTGTTTATCTCCCCCATGTTATATTAAGCCTTTGCATGGCAAAGAATTATATGTATCTCTTCAACTTTGGAGTTCACTAAACACTTCCTGAATTTTTCAACTTAGTTTAATGTCTTTTGATTTATTATTGTTAATGGGATTTTTCAACTTCTCCTTCCAAATTCAATTCTGTAATCACCTTTTTTTACTACGTTGTTTGAGGTTACTTTTATTTACAATTACAATAATAGATGAAGATAATTGTTTTTCTAATTATTAACTTTTAAATATTCTTTTCTTCCAAATCTTATTATATTCTTGAAAATGTCATTTATCTTTATTTATGCATTCAATTAGTTTGTGTTGGGACATAAATTATGCATTCTCTCTAAAATATTCATTTACCTTGACTCTCACCTGTAGTTGTGATTGTAAATTAAGGAAGTGTTCTTTATTTAATAAACAAAGATGTAGTTTACACGATTGGTACTATGCTAAACAAAGTCAGCAAATATAAATTGATAGATGATTGTGGAAAAAAGTGCTCAATAAAACTTATTTAGAGCTCAAATTGGCAAATGATTCTTTTTTTTTTTTCTTTTTGTATGTCAAATGTCGTTCTGATTGCATGAAATTGCAGCATTGTTCATTTTGTTTTTTTTTTCATTTTATTCTTCTGGCACTCGTCTTCCTCAAATGGCTATTCTACGACTCCTACTCTTCTTATCCAACTTTGACACTCGTCTTCTTCTTAGGAGCGATTTTGAGAGAGAAAGCTAGACTGGGAGATGGTTGATTAAAAATGGGTGTGACCGAAAAAATGAGAAGATGTAGATGAGCAAGAGAGGAGTGGTTTGTGAGTAGTAAAAGAAGAGTAAGTGAGAGTGATGATTGAAAGCAAAATGATTTTTCGGTACTTTCAATTAAGTTTGATGTCAGGAAAAGATCATTCAACATTTTCTTAAAAACTGAATTATTGGATGCTGTGTTCTCAAATCTTTGGATCACCAACAAACGATTTATGATCCTAAAGTGATACACTTTATTTTATTTATAACTTTTCACGAGAGAGATTACGAATATATAATTTGTAAATACACATATTTGCTTTTAAAATAGAAGACTTTAAAAACATTTTCGTCAAGACTAATGTGGAAAGAAAAATGTATATCTCTCAAATAAGGAAGTTTAATTGATTGGATAACTAAGCAACATGATTGTATCCAATTATTATTATAATTATTGAAAAGAATGAAGAATGTGACGTGTGTTTGTAAGGGATGATTAGTTTGTCCGATGAGAGAATGTTTAGATGGAAAAAACAAATTGTGAGCTTTCTAGTTTTTCAGTTTCCTAATTTATGGTAACGTTATTATGAAAATTAATGGAAGCAGGCTTCCGTAGATTAGGAGTTAGCTGATTTTGATCAAAAGAAAAAGACCCAACAGCTGTGGAAGACGATAATGGAGAACCCAATGTTAATGAAGTGATAAAGACAAATTTAAGATTCATGGGTTGGTGTGAAATTGAATTGGAATGGAGGGAAGGGGAAGAAAGATATAATTTTTTTGCTTAATTCTGCAATATTATTTTAATTCGTTACGAATTCAAAATGATCTTACCATTTTCCCTCCTTTTTCAAAGCTTTCTTCAAAACCCGAGTATCTAGGGTTACAATACTGTACTTTATACAGCTTTTTCCTTCCACTTTGTTCGTCTTTCGTCTTCACTACCAAATATTCCTCTTTCACTGCTCCAAAAAACCCATCTCTCCGTTTCCCTCTGTTACTTCAAAATGAATGAAACCCGATCGCACCTCCTTCAACTTCCAAACCAACTTGACCCATATGGGTTGATGCTTTCTGAATCAATTGAACGGTTTTTCGATGAATATCGAAAAGGGGTTACTGATTTCTCTAGTTTCATTCCCATTTTCTCTCGTTTGCTTAGAAATTTGCCCGACCCACCGGTGGCCGTCGTGTGGTTTTACTCTGCTCTGACTTTTCACACAGCTAAATCCTCAGCTAGAGGTTCTTCGGAGAAGCTGCAGGCAGTTAAGGATTTATTCCAGCTCCTTGTTTCTTGCACGGTGTCTTCCTGTGCGTCGAAAAGAATCGCGGTGCTGGCTCCGGTTGTTTATTGTCTGTTTGATTTAGTTGTCGAGAAGAAAACGTCTAAGGAAGAGGCTGAGAATTTAATTGATGGGGTTGTTAGTTATATCAGTATTTGTTGTGGTCAAGAGTCCGAGGAAGTCGGTTGTTCATTGGGGTTTGGTCCTTATTTTCTGGATTTGGCTCGTGTCTGGATGGTGGACAAACCTGGAGAAGATTTGAAGGGTTTCCTTCCGCTTGTTAGCCATGAAATTTGTCAAGGCATCAGTATCAATGGTGGGGTTGGCTACTTTGCTGGGATCGTTATGTTTGAAGCCTTTTTGTTGAGGCTGTGCTTGAAATTTTCCTCTCGGATGTCAATGGTAGAACTGCAAAATGAACTCCACAGCCGGGCTGTTCAAATGATTGCTGGGTTTCGTAGCTGTCATTTCTATGGTGAGATTTGATTTTGGTATTCTTTCTTTTAATATCACGAGACTGTTAAATAACCTGGTCATTCCACAATTCGTTCCTCAGCCCTCTTGTTTCTGTCTAGTAAAAGCACGTTAAGTTCTTAGTAGTCTCTATTCTGACCTTCACATGGACGCAACATGTCTCATAGATGTTAGGGGCGTGTATTTCTTTATATATTATAAGTATCTTCATCGTATCTGCTTTGATTTTGGTATGCATTAACTGGATGCTCTATTCAACTATCCACCATATGTCCTTCAGTTGACATATGATGCATGCAAACTAGGCATGAAGCACTGATATTGCAACATTTAAACTTTGCTAAAAGTCAAGACCAGGGATGGGAGGCACATACTCTCTTTTGGGAATCATATAATTGAGTGGATTGTGCCATATTCAGACAAATCTAATTCTGAAAGTAGTATCTCTCCGTATGTGAGGTATAAAATAAAAATTCCAATCGCTTTTGCGTGCACGTTCATTATGTTTTCAGGGCTTCTCTTGTTCGTATGCCCTCTACATATCTGGATGACCAAGCCTTTTCTAGTGCTCTAATTGCATCCGATCTTTTCTCCTATTATCAATGACTCTGGGTGCTTGTAATCTGAAATCTGTTGGTGCATATCAGATATTTTCCTCAGGATGCTGCTGCAGTCAGTTTTGCCAACTACCTATTTGTTGGTAAGTATTTCTTTCTTTTATATTTATTTCTGTGTACCATGTTTGTAGTTTAATTATTTGAGGCAGTAGTATTCCTACTTCTAGATTGATGGCTCTCCCTTATGAGATGTAGTTTGAGGTTCTGCAACTCTGCTACTATCCATCAGAAACACCATACACGCCCATGGTGGCTTAAGCTTGATCAGATACATCTTTGGAAGTAATATTGCTTATTCATCTTGAAGTGGTAAAGGGAATAAATATTTGATTTTACTGAACTGTTTCTTCCGTAGGGTTCTGCAGATGAAATTCTTCTGCGAGAAGTATTATATGATGCTGCAATAATACCAGAGTACCCATTCCTTAAACTTCAATTTGGAACTGAACGACCTGCTGCTGATTTAAGAACTATTTGTTTGAATTGGTTATTTGTTGCTGATAATGGTATTCGTTCCTTTAGGTATAACAAATCATAATTCGAGCATTAGCTACAGTATCTCAATTCTGAATTTGAACTTTGCAATGCATGTGATAGAATGGAGTAAAAATTTATAATGTGCACATTCTGATTGGTTCAGAGACACTGGAAATCTGAGCAAGGCTATGTCCTACATAAATGCCTTCCGCAATTCTTGTTGGCCCTCTCAGTTGATCAATTGGATCAGAAACCAGCCAGGCTTCAGCGAGAGGATGAGTCAACCAAATATCTCCACACCCACGGCTCTTATCGGTTAGTTTCTAAACATGTACATCGACTTGTGATTCTATGAGCAATGATTTTTCCAGTTTATTCATGTATTTCTTTCAATGGTAATGAAGACATAGTTCGCAGAACATGAAAGTGACATTATGTACAAGACAACTATTATGTGTTGAGCTTGATTATAAGGCATCTATACTGTGAATCATGTTTTATGTTTGCTGGACATTGGGACTAGCATGGGAATCTATATATATATATATATATGAGGTAACTTCTTAATACTAGGGTACTACCACTAACTAATTTTGTCGTCAGCATCCTTTGAGAATGTTCTGAGGTCCAATAACATTAAATAATTCTTTATGCAATTTTTCAATATACATGTGCATTGGCATGCTTTGAATCTATTATCTATTGCTTTGAACGACCTAGTGGCGGCGCATCTAATTTGTATTTTTATTTTGAATTTTCGCTCTGATATAAATTGTTCTTCCTTTTCTCATGAGCAACATGTTGATTCTCTAATGCTTTACATTTTCTGTTATCTGTATTTGTTGATTCCACCACAGTGTGTTTGATGTCTTTTATTGACGGCTGATGTTCAATTTGATTATACTTCAGAATGGCTTCTGGTATTGGAAGATCAAGGGGTGAGAGTGTTCGACCATTCGAACTCCAAGCTCAGGGCGAGAGAAACCATTTGTATGTCGGGAGCTGAGTTTGTACAACCAGCAAAAGTTTCAGATGGCATGAACCTAGATGTTAAATTCTTCAATAATGCCTCAAATGTGATGGATGAAGATCCTTTTGTTGGTGACTTTGACATGGTTGATTCAATGGCTACCGCAGCAGTACAGGCAACATCCATTACCTTAAATGGAAATGGCATTGAAAATGGAAGAAAAAGAAAGGAATGCATGACTGACAAAGAGGACATGAGGGTAAAGTTCCTTAGGCAACATCTCCACGACAATCCACTCAGAGAGAAATCTTTGCCACTGGTCTGATTAGAAATCCATCCCTTCACTGATGGAAAATATATATATATATATAATATCTATATAAGTAGACATTGTCTGTAACACAAATCTATAATACTATGGAGGAATTTTGTGCCTGCTCTGTAGCCAGCCTCTCGGCTATTCACGTTTTCTTTTTGTAAGGCAATACGGTCTTGAGATTAGATTCTTCAAATCAATTGTGTAAACTTTTACATATATCAGATGCTATTTAAGGCAAGGCCAGTAAGTTGTAAACGATGGAAAATTTGCCATAATACATATGGTTTAAAATAACACTTCTCTTCTTCTCTCTTTTTTTGAGCTGTGACATGGAAGTAATGGATTTTTACATTAGTTGTGAACTTGTGATGAGGTTAACGAGTGAAGGAGGATTTTTACATAAATCAACTAGGTAAACAGAAGAAAAAAGAAGAAAACTTAGAAAATTAAATGCAACTTCAAAGTTGACAAAAAGGAGTTTGACTACCAAAAAAAAAAAAAAAAAAAAAAAAAAAAAGCTTTTTGTGACTGCTCATGAACTGAAAAGATAATATTTTTATGTAAGTTCTTAATAATGAAGTTCGAAGGTCACATGTTTCCTATGGTTTGCTCACAAGCAATCCCCACGATTCTTTTATCTTTTAGTCACTGTCATTGAAAATCCAAACCTTAGGGATTCACAATCTCTACTTTTTTTTTAAATTAATTTTAGAAGAAATACGTAAATATTATTTTCTCTCAGAAGTACTTGCAATCTCACAATAGAACGTGTGGATAAACAAGTACACATAAAATATAAGAATCAAAGTCTATGATAATACATTTTTGTTAGGACAGAAGAAACAGTCAAAAATAATTAAAAAGTGTGGCTGAAAAAGTCAACTTATAGATAGTTCTCTTTTTAATTTATTTATTTCAAGTGACACAATCTTATGATAAGAAAAACAAATCATTTCATTTTTCCTTAATAAGCAAATAATCCAATAATGAAGTTGTGGTGATGATCAAATTACGCAATTGCATGTGAAAAGCATCTTTTAAGTACATTGCTTTTGCCTCATGGAAAGGACCCATACCCTATTCATTATTACAATTAATTCATTTTAACCTAACTTAGATCCAACATTTTATTTCAATCATTCCAAATATAAACTTAAAGATCAAGAATATCCAATATGGAGAAGAGAAAAAAAAAACATATATCATTAGCAACAGATTCATCAGGAAATTAACCAACACCTACTGCTATGTAAATCTTCAATTATTTTACATTGTACAATCATTTTCTTTGTTCAAACATAGACAAAAGAAAGAGAGAGATAGAGGAAGAAAAGACATAAAATCTTTTATTGATAAAAGATGAATTAAGACAATATTTGTGGAAATATATATAATATAATATAATATGAATAATATGATCTCTTTCTAATTCTCCCAACCAACCAATCCATAATCGGCCAACCCAATAAATAAGAACAAGCTAAATTCAACTTGCAAAAAAACAAACCGACCCATCCACTAATCATCACACGAACATTTAAGGAAGAAGAAGAAGAAAAAAAGTTCCATCCCATCTGCTGCCGGCAGAGATCTCCGCCGCCGCCACTATTCATGTTCATGTTCATGTTCATGCTGAGAGGCAGTGGCAACCCCAGCAAGTTTTTGAAGATTCAGTTTGATGACAGTGTCGACGAACATTTTGGTATCCTCACCGGTGTTCCCTTCTGGTATGTCAACGATGTAAGACTCCAAAACGATGGTGTAAACCTTGCTGTCTTTGTTGAACTCGTTCACCGACGTCACTGATCGGTAATTGTTCAGCCGGTGCTCTCCTCCCACCACCCTGAAACTTAATATATGCTTCTCGTCGTCCAAAATCTCTAGCCTTTCTGTGCTTGTTGATGCCGGAAGGCCCGAAACCACCGTCACCTCTCTAATGCTGCCGACCCCGCCATCCCCGGCTGTTTAAAACACAATTTATGGTTTGAAAGTGTAAACTAAATACTTAATTAAACAGAAAACTAAAAACGGAATTGTTATAAGAACAGAACACATCTGTTTGTAATAAATAAAACAGACAATTTGGGGAATCTCTTGGGTGAATCTTGCATGAAAACAAAACAAATAAAGCTTTGAAATGATTAATAAAGTGCTTTATAATAAATAAAAAAAAACAAAAAACAAAAAACAAAGGAAAGAACAAGTATTTTTAAGCAAAGTCTACGATGAAAGAAAAAGTATATATATATACCCGACATTTTGCAGCTTTTGATGAAGTGCTTGTACTTTTGGGGATTATCGAAGCTGCGAACGAAAGGCCAGACGGCGTCGAGAGGAGCGTCGATTCGTTGGGTGATTAGAGAAGTGGTAGTGTTAGGAGAAGGTTCAAATTTGTGGTAAGTTTGAATGAGGGGTTGAAGTTCTTGGTATTCATCAGCTTCTAATCCTGGCAAAGGTGACGTTTTCTTCGCCGCCATTGATTCAAATGATTATAACAATCAAAATATTACATTTAAATGAATCATATCTCAATGAGAAACACAAACACTCCAATTTCGGGGATTCTTTAACGCAATGCTTTGAGCCATTTTGCTGACGAATGGATCTTTCTCTCTTTATATAAATATATAATCTCTCCTAAGCCAACACACACACACACACGAACTACTAGATCCATGTGGGACCCTCCTTTTCCTTTTTTTGGACATCTTTACCCTTCGGATTTATTTTCTATTATTGTTTATTTCATTTAATTCAAAAAAAATAAAAATAGAGAAGTTCTTCTTACTCGGACTATCCTGGTCAGGTTGGAATATAATTAAGATTACCAAAAATCTAATTAGAGTTGGAATGAGCGATGAATCGAGAAAAAACAAAAATTGGTGATAAGAAAGATGATTGAATTGAAAACAATGGAAACATGTTCCGTTTGATTTTTCAAATTTATAATCCAAATCATTAAAACAAAACATGAGTTTCTTTCTATGATATAGATCTCCAAACCACCCCTAAATACTTACAAAAATGTTTCTGAAAGAAGAAAATAAGATTGTTAAATAGTTGTTATTATAGTTTGTAGTTATTATAAGGATTATAATATTCTATGAGCATGACATACAAACTATTTTAGTTGAAGCGCATAATATTTTAATTTAAATTATACAAATGAAGAGATAAATTGATTAAAAAATAGACAATGAGAATTTTCGAATAATTTCAAAGACTCAAACACTCGTTCGAAAGTCAAATCTAACATTTCCTAAATTCGTCTAGAAGTTAGTAATCTCTTTTCGAGACAGTTGATGAAGTTTGTTAATATCATGTAGCACATAAGATACTATACGAGTTTACTTGCTTCGCAAAACAAAATTCAATATTTTTAAAAGAATTATGGAAGTTGTGGATATATTAATGCATATGGTTGTATTGTATTAATAAGATTCTAATCCATTGACTATGAATGTTAAATAACTTTTAGGTTTAAGTCTCCATTGGGTCATTTTCTTGTTCAATTTGTTACTAAGTAGACTTATAAAATACCATAAATTGAACTCACTTCTAAATGTCAACTTTTTTATTAAAAGAAATGTTAAGCTAAAACTATAATTCTTTTTTTTTAGGAAAAAAAAACTAAAGAAAGTTCCAATTGATTGGTAATAGGGCATGAATTCTTTTTTTTTCTTTCTTTTTCATGCATATCAATCACCTAATATCAAACCTCACCTATCTTCGTGTACCCACTAAATTATTCGATATGACAAATTCTTCTTATTTCACTTTTTCTGTTTTCTCTCTCCAAAGAAAATGCAAAATTTGATTTACCACAAAGTATCGAATTGAATGTTTTGCATTTGATGGAGATTCAAGGAACCTGAAACATATTCATGAAAGGAGGTTGCTTAGAGAAGCTATGAGAAAAAAAGACAATACTAAGAGTCATTTAAATTTGGGTCTTATCGAGGTGGTGGTAAGTGGTAACAGCAGCAGCAATAGCACAACTCACATTTGGGTTTTGACCAACAAAACAAACCCAACCATTGTTATTTATCCATCAAATACTCATAACAATTTAATTCAACTTTGCTACACCCACATCGTCTATCTAGCTAGCTGTCATTTGGGGGATCAAATTATAAATGCTATCCCTCATAAAAGTTTTCCCATTTTTCAATGCCCTGAGGACATCTGGCTCAAAAATAAGATTTTTCAATACAGTCTCGAATAATAAAATTGAGGTTGCTAACCTCACAAACTTGCAAATAAAAATTATAGTATATAAACCCTATTGTGATACACAATTCAAACACAGCTGTGAGGATTCAGACTTTTCAGACTCAAATTGCATAATTCATAAAAATCATAAAACGGAGAGAGGGAGAGAGAAGGGAAGGACTAAAATGTAAAATAAAGGAAGCCAGTGATAAACGTTGGAAAGGAAAAGGTGGAGATTCGTGGATCATGTGAAATGTATAACAAACTCCTGCGTGATCTTAACTCATCTTTGCAGGATTCCTCACACTTTAACCATAAAAAATAAACAAGAAAAGAATATAAATACAATTTGAGATCTAGAAATGAGTATTAATAAAGTTGGATGGTTTGATTTGATATGATAGAGCATAGTGATAATGGCTTTGGTCATCTTCATCCAGTACTTTGTTTCTTGTATCAATAGAAAAGAAAAAAGCTAAAGAGAGATTGTTATGAGTCTGTGACACACAGCTTTAATCATGGTTTGGTCTGTAATCCAGAAACTTCTGGTTCAATCTCAAACATAGCCAAGCCTTGTTTGACTTTGACTATAATAGTTTTACATGAACAAAGCTTGGTTTCTTATTCTAACACATCTTCATTCTCAAAGTAGTGTTTGAATTTGATTAATATTACAATTGTGTTTTTAAAGAGTATTTAGATAGAAAAATGGGAAAGTGGGGTCAAGGGAAGGGACAGTGAGGAGGAAACCCAAGAGTGAAGAAAGGAGATCGAGAAGAGGCATTGGAGGAAGGAGTAAAAAGGAGGGAGGGCGTCGGTGAGATTACATAAGCCATTGAGGATGAGACATCAATCTCGGGCTTATAATGTCTGCCTTTCTCTGTATCCAATCAAACTCAGTGCTGGTTTTGTCCCAACCCCACTAGGACTTGGGTTTTCCCGTCCACTTGCCTTGGATTCCACCTATCCTACCCTTTTACCCTATTATTATATTTCAGTCTTAAAGCTCTAGCACACTGATTTCCTTCAGTTTCTTTTGATACTTGTCAAAGGATATCTGGCACACCGCTAAGAATTTTTTTCTCCCTTTTTTTTTGTCTTTAAATTAATATATCAAACTTATCAAACTCATCTTACGAGACAACTCTCAAAAGATATAATTTCACGAAACATAGAATATCTGATTCTACTACACAGCCACACCAAAAAAAAAACTTCAAGTCATTGTCTTGAAACTAACCATCCTTATCTAAATGATCGGTTAATCAAAGTTTCTATACAATTTCAATATCTTATATAGGGTACCTTTGAGTTTGAACTCATTTCCTCAAAGTTTCTTTACATGCTTTTACCTATCTTTGCACAACAAGACCAATATATAGTGGCTATTGAATAAAAAGTTATGAAATATTACCTTGTATCTGCATTCTAATCAGAACTATCTAAATATAGATAATTAGAACTTAGCTAATCTAAACAGTATTCTTCTTTTAAAAAAAAAGGTCACTCACCTCCAATAGTTACTTGATATGTACTTAAGTATTAAGTGGTTTAGATTGTTAAGTTTAAAATAATATTATCTTTAAAGTCAAAAGAAATTCGAACGATTTGATTTATCAATTTCCATGATTTCGAGCAAGGACTTCCAGTTCCGACAGGACCAAACTCTTGTTCTGTTATTCACATCCAATTTCCATTCCAGATAACCAAGGGCAAAGGGCGTTTGAAAGGACAGTACAAGTGTCGTCAGGTTCTCTAATCAAAGCGTTTATTTTTGTTCTTGAACTTCGTAATCATTCCTAAACACTGTTGAAATTTTGATAACTAGAGTCAGACTTTTGGTGACCAGGCACGCTCAACTCTTTGACGAACTGACATTATGAAGCTGATTGGTATTATTCACATGGGACTGTCAAAATAGCTAAGTAATATTTTCTCTACCAATACCGTTTCAGAATTGAGACCTGGGATAAGTTGGTGTGCGCTCTCTGCATAACGCACTTGTACAAGGGATGATTGGAGAAGACGACCGTTAGTGTCAGAATGTTAATTGGGCTAGCTTCCCTAAGAGAGTCCCTCTAAATTTCTTGTATATCTAGGTGAAAAGCAGAATGAAAGTGTTGGAGTGTTGGTGGATGGATGTAGATCTTTTACTTGATTGAACTACTATAAGGTTGGGTGTTGTCTCAATTCTTTTGGTTACTGATCGTTGGTATGCCGTTGAGTAAGTTGCTTTGTTTTATGAAATAAATTGCTGATATTTGTGTACTACTACTGTTTTCCAGAGGCTTCAGTTTTCATCGAATAATAATTACCGAAGTATAAGCCACAATAATATCTCTTTCATGGAAGGACATAGATATAGTACTGGAAACAGTTTTGCTCCAACTTCATACAACTCACGTGATTAAAGTAAAGCCGTGCTAAATGGCTCATACTACTGAATAAGGCAGGAAAACAAAGTAGCTCACTTGGTGACTACATTCTGTGTGGAGAGCTTTCTGTATCAATTAACCTTTGCTTCGAGAGATTTTCAATTGAATCAGCAATGACTTTAGCGCTAGATTTCATGTAACCGCCTGGGAGTGGAATTAATAAAAAACATTACTCCAAGAGACTAGAATGGAATCAGCAAAAAATATCAAATGGTAAAAGATAAACTTGATCGTTTGAAGAAGTATAAAATGGCAAAAGTAACCTGTTACCTGAGCAATCTGTCATCGTACCATAATGTTTCTATTTCCTAAAAATCATAATGTTCAAGGTACAAATTTAAAGACTTTTTCCCATCATCGAGATAAAGTTTTACACTACCAAGAAATATTCTATAGTTGGCAAGAAAATAATTATCGTCGTTACTATGCTATATTCGAGGCCTTGGTCATTTAAATTTCAAGATACCACCCCATGTGAAAAGGGTACAATAATGAAATTAACTTTAATCATGAGGGATAAACGCACCTAATAACATTAAGAATTGAAGTTGAATGTAAATGTGACAGATATAAAGCCGTTTTAATAAGAAAGATTTCTAAATAAAAGAAAGGTATGAATCTTATGTACATATGAAATTTAGAATGGTCCCCATTAGATATTTTACCACTTGGTCAAAGAGTTAGAAGTTAGTATTAAATAAAAGGATGGATGGGTGTATTTTTTATGTATTACAAGCGAGAAAGGTCGAGCATATTAAAAAAAGGTGCATATTCAATAAACTTCATTGACATGTTCATGTAAGGGAAAAGACCTGATGTCAGCATCACAATGGGAATGTTTCTTGCACGAGCAAATCTGAAAACCTTTTCATCTCTCTTAGCTATTCCCTCAGCACTAATCTGCAAATCAGTGTGTAATCCACACCACAACCAACAAACTTTTTAACCAAACCAGAAAGCACGGGAGGAGAAATCAAATTCTTGCAAAACTAATTTGGGGGGCACAGTTACCTTTAACAAGCCCAGAGGATCTTTATCTAGAATATCAGTCCCAGCATTGTAAACAATTAATTCTGGATCATATGAAGTGGCAGCAACCTACAATTAACATGGTGAAAATAAGCAGAGAGTCGACGAATAGATAAATCGCTCATTCCCCAACATTGCCAAATGTTACAAACCCAGATGCAGAGTGGGAAGTAGACGATTCTGTTGCATAAAGTTTGAAACCGAAGGGTAAAAGGCTATAATATTTGGGCCCAATGAAGAACATATTTTTGTTTAGTAATGATAAACCAAGCTTCCATTGAGAAAAAAATGTAAGAAATAAACAAAGGTAATTGATAAACAATTAAACTAAAAAAATGAATTTAAGAAAAGCTGCCTACCTCGAGTGCTTCATCTAATTTCTTCAAGTATTCACTTGTTGTGGTCCCACTCTGCATAAGAAAACGTATCCATGAACACCCGAGCAACAAGTGAAACAAACAGAATCTATTTCCATAGCAAGCTTTACTTACAACTACTTCAACTTTCTGATCAATGCATCTTCTAGCCTCATAATCCTGATATACGCACACACACACACACACACATAGAGAGAGAGAGAGAGTCACAAAACTTCTATGCTCAATCAAAATGGTAATAGTGACTTTGAAAATGAGATGGAAATAGAAACTTGGCAACTCTTAAAAAAAAAACTAACAAGAGGGCAAACACAAAACAGCAGAATCCATAATTTCATCCACCATAGAATATAAGAGTAACTTACAAAAGGATATATTCCAGGATTGAACATATCAAGAATATATACTCGTCCTGCTAGCATAGATAAAACCGTCACCATTCAATGATAGAGCCAATTAAAATCTATTACTGGAAAAAAAAAAGTTGCCATACTATCATGGGCAAAATCCATTTCATGGCCATTTCCTTGATGGGCATCAAGATCAATAATCATTGCCCTGCAAACATAGAATATCACCAGGATAAGGCTTTATTACCACAGGATCACAAGTACTTGCTATGCAACAAAATTCAACAATGCATGAGTTCTTTTAGGTCACTATGGTGCCAATTTATGTACAGTATACCTTGATATATTAAGCTGAACGAAGGCATAGTGTATACACAGAGAAATATCTGCATACACACAAAATCCTCCTCCTCGTTCTGCTGAGCAATGGTGAAAACCACCTCCTACATTGATGGCCCACCCTTTCTCTTTTGCTACTTTTCCAGCTAATATGCTCCCTCCAACCTGCAGCAGGATACAACATTTACGACCCATACTAAATTTGTCATGAAAGAAGAGAGAGGAAAATAATTTGAGATGAACCCTATAATTCACCTGGTTACGAAATGGACGTTGAACTTTCTCCTTGACAACACAATGAGGAAACAATGCAACAGGAGGGACCTATATTGTAGTAGTGCAGATCTATCAAAACTGAAAAGACTACAACCAACAATTGAATCTAGGAAAGGGAAAATTAAAACAACTCAACGCATATTCAACTTCTTAAAAATAAAACATCTGAGGCTTTCATATATTACAATTCTCACCATGTCTTCTGAAAAAGGGACTTCAACATAAAATTCTAAATAAGTATGCCAACGGAAGTTCCACTCCCGAAAAGAAACGAGTAACTAGTAACCATCACGGAGGATAATGTTTAATAAAACCAAATTATAGCACAAAAGCAACAAGATGACTCACAAAGCAAGAGAATATGATGCAATACCTCAATAATCTTAGCAACATTTAAACTGTTCTTCAGACTATTCAAGTATGATTCCGGATGTACCTGGTCAAACATTAGAAAGATAGGTCTTTGAATTATACTTCAAATAAGCAGTTGCACTTCAGGTTCGTGATTTTTACAATTTGAGATTTCGTGGAAAAGCGCGAATGTACCAATCTACTCATAGCACGTGCGTATAAAGTTAACAACAAAAAGGTAGAACCTAAAAACGCACCACAAGAAGATCATTCTTCTTAGCTTCCAAAGGCTCGATAATTTGATCTTTCCTTAAAACTCCAGCGGCAATAAGGAATTGGCATACACGACCCCATTTCTTTGAATCAAATGGATGCCTAATGACAGGATTTCCAAGTAAAAAAAAAAAAAAAAAAAAAAATTAGAAGACGGCAACTAAAATTATTAAGAAAACCGAACGGGATTCAAACACAGGAAAGAATAACGCGCCAGTTACTTACAACTTCTCTATTCCAAGAAATGAGATGTCATACGATGACGAATATATCACCGGAACCTGTTTTTCAACAAAACCCAGAAACACACTTGAGTACAGGCGACCAGGAGTCAGCTTACATGCACACAGAGTTTAACCAAAATTCTGGTCCAGTACCTTTGAAGAAGGAACATCAAAATACAGCTTGCTGGAGAGAATTAGGTCCCTTCGGACAGTTTCCCCACCGTTCGCATTCGGAGACAGCGAAGAGGACATGCCCCGAGTGAAGAAATTGGAATAGCAGAAAAGAGAGCGAAAGAACGGCCGAGAGAGCTCGATTGTGGGCACTGTTGAAAAGGAGTGAATGATCAGGTGCGTGAGTTCGTGGGTGGGTCGGTTAGAGTTGAGATTCTGGGGCGGTGAATCGGTATGACTCGGGATCGTTAACTTGGATTTGATCGAACCAAGTATAGATCGGGTCCATTCGGATACAGAATTTTCTATGGAATTTTCGAGGCGAAATCAGCTGAAATTGGGATATTCAATCGGTCAGAGGGATTGGACATTTTTGCCGGTGACCAATCGGACAGTTACCGGTCTTTTGTTGCCACGAGACCATGGGCTATTCATTTGACATTCCACTCTTATATTTTCCGGTTATTTAATTTCTCAAAACTAATTTAATGTTTAGTATTATACTTTCAAATACAATTTTTATACTATGATAAAATACATCATTGAAGATTCAACACAAAGAAAGGTGCGTGACCGTAAGGGAGTTAGGAACAAAAACCCCTAATTAAGAAATGAATGAAAAAGAGCCTAAATACGGATATCGTTGAGTACACTAGTTGAATGTAAAGTACACATGCACACAAGAAAGAAATGAGTGGCACTCTAATGTGTGAAAACACTTGTATTATTTTGTTTGAATGCAAACACGAGCGCAAGAGAAGAATCCTAACTACATCATTCTCATTTGACTAAAACAAATAGTCCTTTAAAAATCAAACTTGTAAATACTAGACAAGTTTCTATAATTTGTAAATTCATGTTTTAAAAATGTTTTTGTTTAGTTAACTAAGAATTCCAGCGTTACCCCAATAGAAAAACTGAGAATAGCCCAACATAAAGAAAACAAAAAATTTGTTATCAACCTCAATGCTGAAGCTTTCAAAATAATCAAAACAGTGTCTCAATTTTGAAGTCCAAAGTTCAACAGTATGAACATTTTCTCTCTAAGTTGCAAACAAGAATGGATAGAGCACCATCACTCAGCTGATTCTCAAATACAAATGCTCATCCAAATCTAACATTCCAACAGGCTTTTTATACAATAAGTACCCAGAACAAACCAACCAACCAAAAGGAGAGAAAGCGACAACAGACCAATCAAGAACGGCCATCCAACCATGGCAATGCCCAGGCAGACCACCACTACAAAGGGAAGAAATGATCTTACAACTGACATTCCATCTACCCAATGCCCCTTGAACAGAATTAGAGCTGCTACATTTATCATGTTCCAACTCATCGATCCATCATAGCAAAGACGGTTCAGACAATTGGCAATAAAGGAATGGCAGTTGCACGTAAAAAGGTTGTACGATTTATGCTCAAAATACCGTGTACTTGATTGTAAGCCATCGTCCCAAGTAATCGCAGTTCCATACTGTGAATGCTGGTAGCCCTGCTTACATTTATGTGCAGCTAAGCTCGTTGGGAAGCAACACTGAAAAAAACATAAGGTTTCAACACATTGTTAACGATCCATCAAAGAATTTTACACTGTTTACAGAGAAAAAAGAACTAGTAAGAAAGAGTAGGGTAGCTATCTCTGAAAGAAGATGGCATTAAAACCAAGGAAGATAGCTAACATGGAAACAGAAAATGGTTTCAGCAAGAAACGCACATAAGTTCCGTTAAACTTCCTTGAGTGAAATTTATGCACTTCAATCAGCATTGTTAGGAAACAGGGATTAATTTCATGAAATATTTATGTAAACTGATTACTATTAACTTACTTTTTCTCGGTTGAGTTGATGGTATCTTGCAACAGAGCCAAATGCTAAATCATTAATATTCACAAAATTCGATCCTGCGAAATCTAAAGTGACTCCATCCTCCCTGCAAATCCCAACATGACCAATGAAAGGGGCCAACCAAGAGACAATAGGAAGAGGTGTCCAAACTAAACAGCATGGAAACTTTGCTTGACCAGGATCGATTGGATCTAGAGGCCAAAATTCATGTTTTATACTCTCTGTAGAACTGATAAGTTCGACATCATAAACTGCTTGCGGCTTCATTTTAAAATACCTTCCAGATACCATATAGAAGCTTTGTTAATAATTGGAAAAGAAGCATCACGCTGTCAAACCACACACTGGCATAAACTGAATTTGCTCGCAGCTAAAGAAAAGTAGAAAACAACCAAATCTGCAATTGCTTCATCATTATGGATGCAGGGTTCAGAGAAGTAATCTGTTAAAACCCCAAGATTTTCTCAAAAGGATGAACAAACAAGAGTATCTAAAGGCAAGCAAAAAATCAAAGTTGAGAGTAATTATTCAAGAACATTACAACTATCAGTTGTCAGTCCAAAGTATGACAGACATAAGCCATTTCAAAATTTAATAAAAAAATTCCAATATCTAGATCCAATGGCAATGTAATCAACCTTGCATTAAGAAAAACTACACAGAACAACTAGGTGACGAAGAAAATCAAGAAAATACATGTTACCAATAGTTTCCTAATCAAATATCAGAGTTACATTTTTAAAAAAATTAATCAGCTCAAGAATCTAAGATAAGATTATCCTGTATCAAGCGCCAACCATTTGAAGACACACAACATTTGTTTTTAATTCTCTAACCCCAGCTAACTTCAATTTAATATTACATATCATTCCAAAAATTATTATCCGCCAACTTCTGGATTTGAGCTTACCCCACAACAGATCTACGAAAAAACCCTTGTCGCCCAATCCCACAATACAATTATAAAACTTCCCCATCTATTAAACACATATCATTTCACGATCTAATGATAGTTCGTCAACCGATTTCAAAATCAGTCAACAACGAAAAACTTATCCATTATCGACTTTGATCTCTAGCCCCATCGCATAAAATCTAAATTCCTGCCATCTGAATCCTCTCACGCCCCTAAATCAAAGATTTTTCTTAAGCAGTACCCAGCATTCTAAAACAGAGATGGAAACCCAGGAATTAAAATCGGAGGGCAACCCACGAATTAAAAAAGATCCGAAAAACACGTAATCATCACAGCCTTTTTTGCTATACCCAAAATAGAAGTGGCAGAAAAGTGCAAAACTACTAAATTTAGAAGGGAGAAGAAACTCAAATTCTCAGACTGCTCAGTCAGACACAGAAAGATGATGGGAAAAAAAATCCCTTAAGATTTGGGTTAATTAGAAGAGAAAAAAACAATACATTGAGAAGAAGAATGGAAGGAAACAGAAGAAATTTTAAAAAGGAAGGAGTTGGTTGAAAGGAAAGAGATGAAGGTGGAAACTCACCGGTAATGGGCAGTGGAAGAAAGCGGGAGATTCAGAAGATTGGTGATGGATGGGAATTGAATCCCGGCATGATGGGTACAATTTATTCGGAAATCAGAGAGGGAAATGAGATATGGAAACTACTGCTGTTTTTTACTTTATTTCTCTTTTTGTGATTGCCCTGCCAGGAAGAGAAGGCGGTTGGGGTGAAGAGTTGAAGAGGCAGATGCATGAACCCATTTTTTTTTATGTTTTTTTTCTTTTTCTTACCCTTTTTTTCCTTCCTATTTCCCCATGTGGGACCCATGCTCATACTATCTAACTTTTTTTCTTTTTCTTTTTCTTTCAAATTATAATATGAATAAAAGATTTCTCTTAATATAACAATTTCAATCAATTTCATTTCATCACGCATCATCAAATATCACTTTTACAGCTCTTGTCAATTATATGAATCAACCTCCACATTTTTTTAAAATAGAAAAAATTCACCAACTAGTATTTCTTTTTTAACCACAACTACATAATAAAAGCAAACAAATTACAAGTGACAGTGAGAAAGCCAACTGAAAACCATGCACATTTGAATTCATTCAGAGGTTGCCCCCCAGAAAGTGAGCTGCAAAATGTGCTTTCCTAGCACATAACTCAAGTCCACTATATTTGTTTTCATCATCCACTCCATAAGAATGATACATAACCACCAGGTGATGGGAACAGATTATATTGGAATGGGTAGCTTGAACCAGCATCTGACAATCAAATTCCACCCAGGAAAGGAGAAAGACCATTTTGAATACCAATGAGAATAGCCTTTTAGCCATAGCTTCAGGCTTCAGCAAATAACACATCTATTCCACTTCCCAAAACCTCCACAAAAGTCATAATCAACCTACCCTAATAATGCCAGCCACACCCAATCTTGAACCATCAGCCTTACTAGATGAGTCACAATTAAGCTTCAACCTACGAACACTGCAGTTGCCTTCCACTTCACACCAGATCGGCAACCCACTTCCCAATTCCTCACCACCAGCATCGGCCCTAATGTAAATATGAGCCAACGGAGTCCACCGCAGCCATAGAAAAATGAGATTTAACTAGCTTTAATCTTTATAACTATGATGCAATTTTGTAGCTCCAATTTAAAATGAATTCAGCTGTCAATGTTTTCAATTACTCCTCTGTCACCAATTCTCACCATCACTCTAACAACTCATTCTAACAAGGACCGTCTTTAACAACTAACTCCAATAACCAACTTTGAAAACTAACCGTAAACGTAGATAGTTTTTGAAAATCAAGTATACCTGAGTGTTTTTATTGAAAGTGTTTAAATGAAAATAGTTTTTGAAATTTATTTTTTTATCTCAGTTGTCAAATTCCTATGCTAATTAATTTTCTCATTGACCAAATACAAACAAACAAAAAGACTCTTAGAAGCATAAAATCACAGAGTATCAAAATCAAAATATATAAAAAAGATAATCACAATAAGTAAAGTAATTTGGAGAGCATAAAAAAGATCAATAATCACTTTACTACAGTAAAATCTCATAATATATCAATGATAGACGCTAAAAGATGACATCTATTAGAATTTATATCAACATCTATCAATAATAGATTATCATACTATATCAATATCTGTTAGGAGAAAAAAGGGCAATTTTAACATATTCATTTGCCTACAAGTCTCTTGATTTAGTTTTGTAAACTAATTTATACTTAAACTTCTAACAACAAGATGTTGTGCAAAGAGATAAATGTATAAAACGATTTTCAAACATGACATTTCAAAATCAATTCAACTTCTTATTCATTGCAATAGAATTATCCAAAGAAAACTCATATGCATATCTAAATCAAATACGTCATCACCAAATATCTTATTATATAAAAGAAAAAAAAAACAAATAAAGTATCTCACTAAGTGATGAAAGCACAACCACTGCTAGATAGTGCATATATTGTTTGACATTATAAGACAAGAAGAATTTATGTGTGTATATCTAGCTAAATACTTTTTGTCACGCTCCACTCAAAGCGTGTCCTTTCCTCGCATTTCTAAGTGCAAACACGACCTGGACGACACCAACGCCTCTAACGAAGTGTCGGAACATCCGATCTTAAACTTAACTTCTTGACAATAAATAATAGTAATACTCTAAACTTCGGAATAACTCAACAACTTTAGCATTAATTAGCATACCATTGTGTATATACTAAGAAATATATATTATTTGAGTTTAGTAAGAGGTAAATATTGATAATTAAACTATGGTGTTTTTTTTTTTTTTTAAATCTTGAGCTAGGTTAAAATTATGTAAAAGAAAAGGCAGAGTATAAAATTTACAATGGGTTAAACCAATGTGTGATTGCGTATAAAACTATGGTTTAAAAAATATATTAAGAAAGGAAAGATTAATCAAACAATAGGGGCATTAGAATGAAGATCACGGAAGAAGATCATGTTCCCCACGTCCACAGAATGCATCAGGCTCGAAAGATCTAGCGGATTCATCGCTATAAACACCGGGAATTACTCTACCGCCGCCGTCATTCGCTGCAGATTTTCCGGTGAAGAAAGGCCCTAGTAATTCTCCTCCATCAATGTTGATGAGCACAACAATGGACACAAACAGAGACGCTGCAAGGCTAACAAGGGTGTACTTCAGCCTATTCAGCACTGGCTTCACCTATTTTAAACGCTATAAGGTTTCTAAATCGCAACTGAAACTTGGATTTATGGAGCGGAAATTGAAATCGGGATTGGTTACTTACAGAGTAGGAACCGAGGAGGCGATCGCGGGCTAAAACTTGGGCGGTTTTTACCCAAATCTGCAAACATAACCTTTTAATTTCAGGGATGAAATGGAACCTTGATCCTATGGGAAGAATAAGAAGAGGAAGAAGAACTGTCTGGGTGTACCTGCCCGTCGTACCATCCGGTCTCTTCGTCTGTATAAAGGAAATTTTCAGAACGATGATTTAATTTTTTATTTAACGAAAAACTACGATTTTAGTGTTAGTAAGAACACAGAAGATAGGGTTTACATTCGACAGTCGCACTGAGGAGACGGTTACCGACGTAAGCCCAGCCGAGATACATCCTAAGAACAGCAATCGTAACGAACAAAATCCCACTCGAAACAGCGCAAAGAGATCGTTTCAACGGATCCGATTCGACTCCCACGGTGCCGAACCAAGCAACCGGAAGCCCGATGAAGAGAGCGAAGGAAGCGCCGGTGGCGACCAATCGAGAACAGAACTCAACGATGTCTCCAGCGGCCCATGAGAAGGGGAAAGAAGTGGAAAGAGTCTGATATTCGTTAATTGGCAGCTGTTCCGGAGGAACAGGGCAGCCGGTTTCCGGTGGCACGTTGCTTCCTTTTCGGAAAGAGAATGAGAGGGGTATCCTAGAAACGGAATTTCTGAGGTGGGGAGGTCTAGTGTTTGTGAACGGCGAAATTAATGGCCTGGAGTTCGGCACGGCCAGAAGGAAAGTCGGCGGCGATGCTCTTCCCGGGAGTATGTACATGACTCCGGCCAACGGTTTTTTTCCTCTATTTCTGGTTGCCCAATAATTCCCTATCTAAAGCAATTAAGATTTTCATTTTCATTGAATGTCACTTGTTTCGTTTTGTTTTTTCTTCTCTTCCTTTTCTTTTCATTGTTTGAGACTAAAATATTTGTAGACTCAATTTTTTAAGAATATTGAAAAAATCTTCTAATCATGCACTACAAATTCTTCCTAATAAAACCAAAATCTTAGTAACCATTTAAATAGAACTTGGCCATTGGATTCCATGTTTGAATGATATTATCTAAATTCCTAAATTTGTTCACATAACAATTATAATTTAGCGTACATCTAAATACATTCTTTGTATAAACAGCATCTGATAGCCATTGTAAGTAATATAGGAGAGGACTAGATAAATGAGCACAACAACAAAAAATTATATGAATTTTGCTTTTTCATTTTTTTTGTTGTAAGGGTTCTGGTGGGGGGTTAAATTTCTTTTACACAGTAATCTGTAGAGACCAAATGCTTACAATTCCCCAAAGGCCTCCACAGGCAGACACTCAGCTTGAGCTTGGAAGTTATTATTTTGCCTTTTTTTTTCTCTCATTTTTTTTTCTTTTTCTTTCTTTTTCCTCCTTGTTTTTTCTTTTCCTCTCTTTTTTTCCCCTTGCATTTGGGAAATTTCTTACATGTGAATTTAATACAACCTACTACACATTAAGAACTACAATATATAAAAAATGGTTAATCCCTCCACTGCACTTTTAACTTATGCAGCTACCTGTTGTTTTGAAGGATTTTTCCATTTTTCACTCCTAAATAGGTTTGTGCTCAGCCCCCACTTTGAATGAACTAGCACCTACCCTATTTAGTTGTGTTTTCCAAACTTTACTGAAAAAAAAAAAAAAAAAAAAAAAACCAACATTGGCTGCTCTGACTCTTCGAGCCATCGAACAACTTCAATTTAAATGCAGATAAATCTTTTCTGTTCACTGCGATATTAGATTCCCGGAGTCTGTTTTCTGAACAAGCCGTTGCAGGCGCCGCAATCGAGTAATAAGCTGAGAAAACGACGGCCTCAATTGTGAGTCCCTGCAAAAAGGAGTGAAACTTCAAGATAGAGAAGTGACCCAAGGAATGATAAATAATCACACAATGAAACGAACTGCAAATATGGGTGAAATGATACACTCTTGAGACTGCTTAGGCCCCAGCTACAGGTGCAGTGGGCTATTATATAGCTCACTCAGTGTTAGTGTTTTCAAAATTAACCATAGTAATATTATTTTAAATCTACTTCACAATTAACTATAGTAATATTATTTGAAATCTCTCCTTATTACCGTGTTTACTAATTCCTACCCATCATCTCTCCTTCTTTACTATAGTATTTACTATTTTTTATCCAAACTAAACACGAACTATTACAACTTATTGACTATAATATAACTAATTCAGTGTCTCAAATTCTCTAATGTGTAAATTGTACTAGTACGGGAAAGTGAAAGCAGATGATATTATCATCTATGAAAATAAGACAAACATGAGTATTTGATGTTAAGCTTACGTTTGCCAACAATCGCAAATGATCTGTGCAACTGCTGGATCAACATCTTGTGGGATTTCCAGGCGCCTATTCTGGAATCCAACAGCTCCTACGACCTGCATTGGGTTCAAACCTTTCCACGGTATGCGGCATGTCGTCAACTCCCACAATATTACACCAAAACTATACACATCACACCTGCATGACATATAAGGCAATGCCAATATCATGTCAAATTTGAGCAAAATATATGTTTCTCCAGTTTGATGCCTCGTCGAAACTTACTTTTCATTGGCTGGTTCGTTCCTTAGAACTTCTGGTGCCATCCATTCAGGCTACAATTAAGCAGAAAACAATTAGCATGGTTGATTACTATTGCGAAACCAGATGTTCAAATTATGAAGCTTGCAATTTGAATGAAATAGTAAGGTAATATATCCACTTTCAGTGCACAACTATCAAGGTTAGTACCGTTCCAGCAGTTGATTTTGAAGACAGAAATGTATTCTGCTTCACACGTGACAAACCAAAATCGCAGACCTATGAATCAATGGAAGTTAGATATTAGAAAAGATCAATCTCCCTTAATTGGAACATACAAAAAATAGTATCCACAAAATAGTTTCAAATACCTTGACAACCCAGTTTTTATCAACAAGGAGATTGGGGGACTTTAGATCTCTATGAACAATGGTCGGATGACTTGTGTGCAAGTAGTTCATTCCTTTGGCCTGGAAAAAGAAAGATTTATTAAAAGAAGAAAGCCATGTTTCGTGGGGAGAGGACTTTTTTTCCTAACTCCTTACCACATCAAGAGCCATTTTCAATCGTCTCCTTTCATCTAGCTGAGAGTTGGGCCGATGCAGTAACCTATACAAACTTCCCCTGCAATATTTGTTGGTACATAGGAAAAATATTAGGTCAGGATGGATATAGCTTGACTTTCTTTAGATGCAGCACCATACCCATGCTCATGAGGCTCTCGACAATGACATAACTTGTTACAGAGCTAAAAGGAGTGTTTGAGGTAGCTTGTAAAAGCAGTATTTTTGGCTGAAGCGTAACTATAATCACTTATCGACGATAAAAGAAAACCAAGTGCTTCTTCAAACTTTTGCCACTTAGCCAAATACAAATAGTTAGGTGAAAGAATACCCAAGCTGGAAATATTTTTTTTGATACCTTTTCAGTTTTCGCTATAGAACAGAATACATTAAGAATATGAATACTTACGCAGATTTTTCAGAAGTTTATGCTCCTTTATGTGTGCAATCTAATATAAGGCAACAAGTTGTATCATCCCAAAAAATTCCCTTCATATTTGTATTAACATAACAATTTGATTGAATTCAACGGTAGTTTTGATGATAACTGAAACTAACTTGACATTGAGAATATGCATAATACCACATTGACTCACAGCTTCTCGGTAAAAGAAGTAAATTTGATACAAACTCATGATAGCAATTAAATTACACCGCATAACTTTTAGAACACACGGCAGGTAATCTTGAGGCTAAAATGATGTTAAAGAAAAAGGGGTGAAAAAGCAACATAATCAACCTGGGAAGAAACTCTGTCAGGATAGAGAAATGAGGAGGGCGAGTCACAGCTCCCATGAAAAGGACAACATTAGGATGCCTCAGCCTTAACATGATTTCAACCTGCATGAATAAGCAGAAGCTTAACGATCTGTAAAAAAGGCCCTTGAAGAGATTGTTATCAATTAACTCATTTCTCAAACACAGATTATGGCCAGCTGCAAATATAGCAAACTGCAGAAAACAATTGAACACGCACGAGGACGAGTCTGGATAGTAACCCTCTACTCTTAAGATATATGTTGATAAATGATTGAATCGACACTATTTGACTCAGATGATGTTAATGGCTGATAGATCCAAAAATTCATTGAGTAACCAGATCCAGCCAATCATTGATAAAAGCCCATCACTAATGGATTGTGATTGTGACCATCAACATAAGGTTCTTTTTCGTAATTCAAAATACCAAATTACTTACACCGAGTCCTAATCAAGCATGACATACTACAACCCCCTCCCAATAAATTTTCATTCAATTCCCTCACCCCATGTTTAAGCCATTGAAGTAATTTTTTTCCCGTCTTCAAGCTTTCCTAATTTTAATTGTTAGCTACAGTTATCTATTTGTTCCATTCTGCTTTCCTAAATTTCCCCTATTTGATGTTTTCCAATTCCAAACCAGGGCATTCAAGTCTCAAAAACGTTCATTTCTTGGGTTGCAAAAGAAGCCTGCATTTGCATTTACTTTAAGAAAAATATAGATAGATCCAGCAAATTTTTCCAAATAAATAACCTAAAGGTTGGACCGCACAACTTACTTCACATTTTAATTGAACCAAAGCAGCACCAGAAAAATCTTGATCCAAGAACTTCTTCACAGCAACTTCCTGTAATTTAAAATATCCAAATTTACTCCAACTTGAACAAAAATATTCAAAATACATGTTCAATAAGAAATTTAGTGTTCAGCCTCCTAACAAAGAAACACGTTAAGGATTTATTCTAATATTGCATATTCTTATGGATGGAGGTTTTTTAAGCAGTAAACAAAAGAAAAACTATGTGATATGCCAATGTATATGCCTCTATAGTGAAACTTACAGTGCCATTCCAATCTGCTCGATAAACCTCGCCATATGAGCCTGGGATACGAAGAAAACCATTATTCCTCATTCCAAAAAATTCATGAATATCAAGAAAGACAAAGCTATGAATAGATTGAAAGCACAATGGTAATTGAACAACGATGTTCACCTTTTATAACATTAAGAAAACCAAGAACTTATTCTGAAAGCAGTTTTCAGAACAGCTTTCTGTTTTTTGAAACATCAGTGAAACACATTTAGATAACAGTTATTTTACCAGCATCCTTTTCTTCTTTGGTGAGTCCACAGTTTTAATTTAACAGAAACTAATTGTGGCTTACCAAACAAACCCTTTCAGCTATGAATCATTAAAAGTCATTATTAAACCTGCAGTGTATATTCCCCTAAAATTTGATTGGATCCACTGATAGCATAAGGAAGGGATCTAGAGATAAACACACAACCGAAATGATAGGTTTAATTGTGAATTAGGTCCCTATGATTTAGAGATGTTAAAATTTAGTCCATATGGTTTTAAAAGTTAGAATTTCATCTTTATGGCTTGAAAAAAACTGATGAATAGTTCTTAGTTAGAGAGTCTCATAAATAGTCTCATTTCCTAATATTTTTACGAGGGTTATCAGACCATAGGGACAAAATTCTAATTTTTAAACTAAAGTTCAAGTTCTAAATTTCTCCAAATCATAAGGCTCAAATTTGTAATTGAACTCATTTAGACTAGACATGTGTCTTACCAATACCAATCCGTTCACCAATGTGAAGATCCTCCCAAGGAATTTCCCATTCTGCAACTTCACCTAATATTGGGTTAATTGTCTCATTGTGCTCATCACTAGCATGCAGTTTACTATCATCAGTTTGTAACAAATTTTCAAGTGGCTTATCACACAAATCAAAGCATTGAAGATTTCCACCGCTCTTATCTTGCAAGAATCTTCTTTCTTCACTCACTAAGGCACTTCCTAGTTTCTTATGAGAGTCAGCATCAGATGTCAACAAAACACCATCCATATGTTCACGATGAAAAATTCCATTAACATCAACCAATTTTCCTGCTTCACCATTAACATCAACAAACACAAATCCATCGTTTTTCATACTGTGAGGCCAAAAAATGCTGTGGTTGTTGGCATTTGTATTGGCCATTTGTTCTTCAGACAATCCCCCAGAAGACACTTTCTGCTTATTTTCCTGGACAATATTGTTCAAGTACTCTGCTTCAGTAGAAGTAGCAGAAGACTGTCCATGGCTTGCTAAAATATAGGAGTGGCTCTGAAGCCCAACATCTATCCCTTTTCCATTGATTGGATACATTTGAAAAGTTTCTTTGCTTTCACCGTTGTCCTGTGATTCTATATCTGAAAACAAATCGGCAGGAGGTGATGCACCACTCTCTAACAAGACAGCATGTAATTTTTGAGCAAACTCTGGGTTCTTTGCAGCACTTATGACATACTTTGACACTTTTTTCACTTTCTTCTTTTGTGCAGAAGCGGACTGTGCAAATGCACCCAATGAACCTTCACATGCACTGCTTTCTGATTCTAGAAGCTTTGCAAAATCATATCCAGAACTCCCACTTTGAATTTCTTCAATAAAGTTCCTAATGTTTTCTTTTGATTGAGCATCTAAATCTGAAGCTTCTTTGGATATTAAGTTGCAAACATCTGCTACTTCATCTTGAGTAGATGAAATTGACACTGCTTCAGCTCCTTCATTTTGTAATATTGGAGTATCTTCAGGAACTTCTATAACATCTGCTGGCCTTCTATCAAATCCATAATTCGAAAATTGACCGCTGGGTGCCTCTGAGGGAATTAACGTGCCTGGAGCACCCATAAGATCAATTATATATTCACTGCATCATAGAATAAAACATACAAAGATATTAGAGCTTCAAGTAATTTTATAAGATATTCTTAGACTAGATTAGTATGAATATAAAAGATTGGGCAAACACTTCAACATTTTTTTACAAACATACAGAACATGGAGAGCATAGTACATTAGTTTCCAGAAAACCTAGAACCGGAAGGGAGAGGCTTTTTGTGTGTGGGTGGTGTGGGTGGGGAGGGCAGTGAGGCACAGGATTAGGACAGTTGGGGGAAAGATGTAAGATAATGTTTTCCAATTGGCAAAGGTAGCCTTATTTTTGTATTAAATTGATAGAACCATCATGGGTTGACCTAATGGTAAAAAAGGAGACATAGTCTCAGTAACTAGCTAAGAAGTCATGCGTTCAATCCATAGTGGTCACCTACCTACGACTTAATTCCCTACGAGTTTCCTTGACACCCTAATGTTGTTAGGTCAGGCAAGTTGTCCCGTGAGATTAGTCAAGATGCACGTAAGCTGCCCAAACGCAGATATAGAAAAAAAAAAAAAAAAAAAGCGACTGCATTTCAGTAACTGCGTTGAAAAATTTTCTGCAAATCCATCCCCTTTCCTATGCCTAGTTGTAATCTACAGCATGATCTTCTTTTTCTTTTCCAAGCATAAACTACAGTATTTCTATCGCGCAAAAATTAATTAAACCAAGTCAAAAGGGAAAAAAATCAATGGATGCTAGTTTTGGTTAGATGCATCAGAGTTGTGTAGCCATCCTATATGCATTCGTCGAGAATCGCATGGGAGTATTTCCTTTCTACTACTGAATGAAATGTTATCATTACAACTGAACAAATAAACTTAAATCAATAAAATGGAACCAAGATGTGAACAGCAGCAGATTGAGGAAGAAAGAAGGGTCCAGATAGAGAAATCCACTATATTTCTTTAGATATTGTATACTAGACTAAAAAGAGATTCAACCATCTATCATTACCTTCCATTATCAATTTTGATCATGTTCACAGCTCCGTCATCAGTACCAGTGTAGTAGCTTCCTTTGACAAGTATGCATGGAAGATTAATCCTATCAGCTAGCACCTAATACCAAAATTATGAAGTAAGCAACTTCAACCAAAAATATGAAAGAAAGAAAATGATATCAGCAAGAACTACAACATTTATGATAATTGTTCCAAAAAAGGGCCAAATTTTGAAAAGCCTAAGAAACCAGGATGGCCAAGATTATTAAAGCACATCACGTTGGTTCAAGAAAATAAATGGTTAAAGGTATAAAATGAAGAGTTTTCAACCTTAAAAAGCAAGGCTCTATGACGTGCAAGTCCAATATCAAGACGACCAAGTGGTAGAATAATAGTGTTCAGAGAACTACGCATTTCATAACTCCTGCGTGTCCACCTTCTCAACATTTCTTCAGCATCACCAACAGGGCCACCCATTCTAGCAACAACCATATCAGCAATTTTTTGAACCAGGCCACTTAAAATGAAGCCATATTCAGAAACTCTGCATTCCATGAATATGTTATATACTTGTCTCTCCAGCTGTTGAAGTTCAGGATCAAGCAAGCGGTTTACCAAAATCACCTCATAATCAATATCACTCGTCACACATATTTCTTTAAGATCAACTAACAGTGGCATCTTTCCACGGGTGCTAGAATTTGCAGTAATGCCGTATAAGTCATAAAATCCATCCATCACTTTCTCGTCATAATTTACAACATTATAGCTCTGCATTGATAAATCAAATAGTTATGCAATTGCTGCTGCCATGAAAAATAATCGATAACAACAATAACAAACTGCATTTACCAATATGTTCACAAATTGATAACACAGAAATATAGATTTGTGTGCATAAAAGAAGTTAGTAACTAATTCTTATTTAACAATATTTGAAGCATGTGAATTCAAGGATAAAACCATTTCCTTCAATTTCTAGCAGTCGGGATATATTACAAAATATTCCTGGCAACACAACTTCAGAAGAAAGCCTAGCCTTAATACTCAATATATCATTTCAAGTAAAAATTATAGGTTGATCGTTGATTTGGATAACAAGACAAGGCACTGTTTCCAAGAGGACCTAAACCAAAAAAAAAAAAGAACTAAAGGGTACATCGTTGAACACAGGATCATTTAAATTAGCAAACTAAAACTGCACTCGGCAATTTTGCAAGATATATGCACTTGCATGTAGAGAGTGTCAGGTGTATGTGTATACTAAGTGATGAAAATAAAGGAAGAACTTCTATTGATTCTGAATATTCTGCACAAAAACAAGTAATTGCCAGTTTTGACTCCACATAGAAAAGAACACAAATAACAATCAAACCAGACAAACAATCTTAGAACTAAACATATTGGGCCGTAACAAACTTTGACATGCGATAAGACAGGCACAAGCCAAAACATAACGACTTCCTAATGGCAAAAGGAGTAACAACCATAAAATCATTATCTCTGGAACTAAAACCACAATAAAACTTATATAACTGAAAGACCCACAAGGAGAAGTTGTGCTAAAATAATGAATGTAAAGTCATGAAAATAAGGAAATTTCAAACAAAAATTGAACTAAAATTGACAAACTTGGTCCCAACCTCACTCTGAAAATCATAAATCAAAGTGAAAAGGCCCCATAACAATAATTCCCCAATCCAGTAGCAATCCAATGGACTGAGAGTTGCAAAAAGGGGAGGAAGTTTTGCATCTACATCCTAAAATGGAATGCTATGATTCTCCAACTGATAACTATGCTCCATTAACTATACTTCGGAAAGAGTAAGCTTCCACCAATCACCCAAAAATTGAAATAAAGATCAGAACAGCACTCACAACAACAATGCAGTAATTGATCACATGACCGCAAAACAACTCAAGCAATGGAGAGTACCTAAGATAGAAGATAGAAGATAGTAATTCTCCTACTCGTCTATCAAACGCATAACCTAATATTCAAAGTTTATGCAAACTGAAAATAAAACATCGCTAATCCAATGGCAATTGTTCAAAACTTCATTGCCAAGAAGGGAGAACAAAAAATCCCCAGAATCGAATGATGCATAGTAATTGAAACACAATCGAAATTGCAATTCGCAGTATTGAACAATCAATCAAAACCTAGAAGATGAATAATGGGAACAAAAAACTGCCCAAATTCATTCAAAAAGCTCAAAGGCAAGTTAAATGGAAAAATACCCAATACTGAAGCGAGAGAAATTCAGCGAGGGCTTTACTGCCGGAGACTGAAGGCGAACAGCCAAGACTCATCCGCTTGGCAGCATCGATCTGAGCTGATTCCGTATCTTGTCTAGAATCAGGATCGGAAGCACTAATCGCCATAGCCAATTGCACCTGAAACTCCTCTTCCAAGGCATTGAAATCCACGCACCCACCGCCCACAACATCCCCAGAAGCCGCCGGATCAACGACTGATTCAACAGCTTCCAATCTCCCCATTGTAGTAGAAGACGCCATAGACAAAGACGAAGAAGACCCAGATGACGACGAACCCGATGGATTACTATTGGGGCTTGGGCCGGGACTGGGGCTCGAACTTGGTCGTGTTACAGGTCGAGCATCGCTCAATCGCTGATGCTCGTTAAGTCCTCCACCGATGTGAAGCTTTCGAAGAAGATGTTTCATTTTCGACATCGATCATCAAGCCACAACACACAAAACTCCTCTCTATCTATCTATCAATCTCTCGCTCTCTCTCTCTCTCTCTCTGTCTCTCTCTCTCTCTATCTATCTATCTCACTGGTCTCTTCATACACAAGGTTCACAAAAACGCTTTTTTTCCCCTCTTTTTCCTTCTATTTTCCTCTATTTCTATCTCTATTACGCTAAAAACCTACGCTCATCTTTAACTCTGAAAAACCACAGATTCGATTAAACATGGCTACCCTTTTCTTTCTTCTTCAAGCTAACACCCACTTCAATATACTGAAAACTCCTCACCCATTCCCTCCATTACAATCCTACACCTTCCACGCCCTTTCTTTCTCTTCTCTTCTCAAGTCAATGACGCCATCTCGATCCTCTGCAATCACATCCACCATTCTTCCATTTACTTCTCTTCATCCTGACCCTTCATTTCTCCCTCCAAGTCCACGCCTTTATGAGTACCCACATGAAATTTATCAATTGGGTCCCCCAATCTGTCGGTTAATCTTCCTCCCCACCGTCTGATCAACACAAATAACTCGACTTCATCGATGTAAAGAAGTAGAGAATTGAAAAGAAAAAAAAAAAAAAACAGTCAATTTGGGGAATTCTTACTGGTTATTATTATTATTCAACTCGGAATCTTAAGAAAGTAAGCGAATCCAAGTGTTAGTAACCTCATTATCATCATCATCATCATCTTATGAGGTTACATGATATGATTTAATTGATACATAAGTTTCCTAGATAGAAATGTACCAAATCAAGAAAAAGAACACTTTTCTTTTCCTTCTTTTAAATAAAATTGTAAAGTAGTCACCACCACCACCCTCCCTTTAACTTGAAATTCAAAATTTGCCTCTATTTTGAGTAAGGAATATAATATATATTCACAAAATGAGATGTTGTTATTATAATTATTGTTTACATTTATTTGAAATATGTGGTTAAGCACTTACGAAAATTAGAAAATAGTTTTGTTAGATAGAATTTGAGGCTGATGAAGCCACGTTTGTGTGTGAGAGGGAATTGGAAGAATAAAAGAGTAGGCTGAAGCTGGCATTGCAAGGGATTTGCCAGCTCATTTCTTACGTGTCCATATACATTTTCGAAGTTTGCCAAACCTCGGACCATATAAAATCAATAACCACATTTCAATTCTTTCCCTAACTTTAAATTACTTTCCTTTACCCTAAACTAATCCTCCCCTCTGGTAACCGTCTGATATTATTAATTATCGATCATATCTGCAATATAAAAAAAAATAAAAAGGATGTTTTTGTCATAATTTTCACATATAAAATAGGGTATTTTCATTAATTTGGTTGTAAAATATTACAAAAAAAATAATTATTAAACAAATATAAAAACTTGACAAGTTATTAAACAATACCATTAAAAGATAAAATTTATTACATTTGATTTTAAATTTTTGTTTTAAGATTGGTTTCAATTTATATCATAAAAAGTGTCACTCCATAGTGATTCTTGTAACAATTTAGCATATAGATAGGAAGATTTTTCTATTTAATTTTTACTACACGCTCCGTTGTAATACTTGAAGTTAGTGCAATTAAAGTAATTTTTGTTAATGATATATAATTAAATTTGTCTTGAACTGTAAGTTTAAGTTTACGAGTGAATTGATGGTTTAATAATGAGGAGTGAATTGGTGGTTTAATAATGAAAAACTATCAAAATTAGCAAATTTGAAAAAATATTTATAATATAGCCCAATTTTAAATTTTAAATAATAAAAGATGATAGACACTAACATACTTCGATCAGTGACATTGATTAACAAAGTCTATCAGTTTTTACCATTCATATAATCCAAAATTTTGCTATAGTTCGTAAATATTTTAATTTATTTTGCTATTTTTTAAAATACCCCTTTAATAATTTTAAAGTGAAATTTTAATAGTAATAAAAATGATAAATTGTAATTAATTGTAATTCTTTTAAATATAATTAATAGAGATTAACCTTAAAGTAAAAAAATGGGTATTTAATAAAAAAAATTGAATTATAGGAAACAGATTGAAACTAAATTGAATTAAAAGTGGGACGAAAAAGATGTTTTTCCTAAATGATTTAAAAGAAGAAGTCAATATCTGCTCTCGTAATCTAATTAAATGGGTAATGAAGGGACAAAATTAATTTGCAAAGTTTAGAATATAAGCCAAGAATACTACAAATTAAGAGAGACAAAATATCTTGGGATAAGAGGAGAGTGGTTACTATACAACTTACCACGTTGAAGTTGCCACTACCACAAATATTACTAAAAGAAATACAAGTAATTTCCATTCAAATAATAGTAAGAGATATATACAATACATGATTTCCAAATTAATGTGGTATTACAAAGATTCATGTGCATTCCTAAGTATGACTTAATTAGTACAATAGTTAATGCTCAATAATTAAGAGAATTAAAGTAAGATGTTAAACATCAGTCTCATGAACAATTATGAGAGTCGTATACGGTAGGGATCGTGAGCTGTGTGCTGATGTTGGGCCTGGAAAATCCATGAACTTATGATTAGATTTAAATCATTGCAGATGAAGCTAAATTGTCAGTAAAAGTAGGTGAACCAAATCTCAATATTTAAGCATAGCCAACCATTCTGATTTCGTGTAGTATAATGTGTCTTAAGCTAACATGACACTAATAATATTGGAATGTTTGAAAGAGTTGTGGTTTGATTAAGCCCACCATAGATAAGATTTCAATGAAAGGTATAAATGTGAACACAACCCATGTTTCTAATTCAAATAGATTAAATATTAAAAGAAAAGCCATGGAAAGCAAGTAGGCAACCAACCAAAACTTGGGAATTTATAGCCACGAAGTTGGACAAGCTGTTGATGTTCGCCAGCCCAAGATTTGGTTTCTTCCAAAGCACCCTGCAATTGGGTCAAATTTACTATCATGTAATACAAAACATGCATGACAGACAGCCATTAAATCAGAATCAACCCCATGGCTATTTAGCCTTCAGGATATAGACGTGGATCAGCCAACTTCTCTTTTCTGAATTGGAGCAATTGCTATCTTCTCGTATGAAAACGAGCTTACCTGAACCTGTCCGAATAAACAGTCAACGATGTAGAATCTACTTGAAATGATAAGCAATAAAAGCAAGTTGAACAGTGAGGGAGAGAGGGAGAGAGAAGGAGAGTTGTTCCTCTTGCAATGGATTACTCTTTAATTTTATTTTCCAATGGACACCAATGAGAAGAGTGCCTAGAAATGGCCACACATAAATTGGTGCGAGAAACCTGTGGTCCAATTAAATGTTTGGCGCCACAGAAGTATTCTAGCTGAAATTTTGGTATGAAACAGCATTCGGACAGAATTTTGAGAGTTACATGGTTCAAGCATTTCATGGAAGATGTTTAAAGCAAAGGGAAAAAGGCTATGAAGCCAGAATGTTGAAATTTACGTCATTCAATCATTTCGTGTATGACTTTTTAAATTGAGGAACGGGAAAAGGTTAAGGAGCCAGAAGTTTGAAAGTTGTCATTCAATGATTTCATGAAAGAGTTTTTTAAAACTGAGCAAAATGAGGGAGAAAAAAAGGCTATAACTATTAGGGCACTGGGGATAGGAGCTCAAAATATGTGGGAAGAGGAAAGTTCCATAGATCTTATTTACTCACCACAATGACATGTTTGAAATTCGCGTTTCTCTCTACTAGAGGAAAAGCTCTTTAAGGGGTTAATGTTTCTGACCTTAAAAATCATACGAAGGAAACAAGAGTAAGGACCAGGAGGAAGATCGCAAAAACTATCAAGAATATAAAAGTTATGAGCCACTAAATATTGTTAGTACTTTGCATTTAGAATTACAATATATGATGCCTCAGTGAACCTTAGACGATCCCATCTATACATTATCTATTACAGTTTAAGACGTTAGCAAAATTATCACAAACCCTGTGGAGATATGAAGATGGTACCAAAGCAGCTGTGGGAACTATTATGAATTAAAAGGAATGTACGAGACAGAAAAACAATCAATAGGCAGTATAACAGCAGAATATCACCCACTAACAGGATAAGATAAAGAAGAATACCTTCGTATGATATCCAAGTATTCAGATGCCTATCTAATGGCATAGCAATTTGTACCACCAGAGGCAAAGATGTATAAAATACATAAAGACTTGCTTTTATTCTTCGTATTGATATTCCATTTGAAAGGAATTCTGAGGAGAATTTCATTTAAAACAAAGTATTACGAGCGGAAATAGTCCAACAAATTGTAGTGATGGTCCCGTCTGGCCTGCAAAATTTTATAACATCAGCTGAGCAGTTCAAATGGGACCTTCTATGAAAAGTCAATGTCAATGCAAACAAATAACAGAAAACTCTAAACTTCAATATTCCAAATGGCTATGACATGCGAACAAGTTATTTCATCTAAATGACAGATACAAGTGTACTGAAGTGGATTAAACGAACTATGTAGTCTCGTAATGAGAAATCTAACTCAGTGAAATCAGAGCTTTTCGCTGTTTAAATCCCTTTCAGCAGAGTATCATCCGTATGAAGTTTAAGGCCAAATCTGCTCTATTTCTTCGTTTATTGTAGGAATTTTCCAATGAAAGGGTAGAGGTAGCGCAAGCATAAAAGAGAACTCAACGGTATAGCTCTCTTATTTTTAGAGAATTGAATGAACCAAAAAGAAAGTTGATCAACTTCAAAAGAAATATTGACGTATCAGCAAGGGGAAAGCGTTAAACAAAGTAGATTCTTCAGAACTTCTCGTCAAAGTTGTAATTCAACAAGGAATAAAACTTGCCTGTTCTTCATGTACAAAACAAATCGATAAATCTAGAGAACAAGTTTGTTGATTAACATTCCCGGGGTTGAATCAAAGTTTTGCAAATTGAATCACAAAATAACTTCAAACATGGTCAAAAGGGTTGTCTGGCCAATTACATTCCATTAATTATACAAATAATTTTACAGGATGATACTGTGACAAAACGAAAATCCCTTCATTACCCGCCATAAACCAAAGCAGCTAATGATCTAGACCGTGCCCAAATGTACAGTACAAATGCAGAACAGACTCATCCTTTCTAATGTGCTACTCCTTCTTTCTCCACTGCCAGACGCAGAGCAGACCTCCCTGAAAAATCAGCATTCACAAATCAACGTAGAAATCCATCGATGCTGTTCAGAGGGACAAGAAGTCGTGATGGGTTATCCTTAATTCACTTCGTCATTAAAGAAAGTAAGATTCGCACCACTATAGCCATTGATACATCGGACTTCAGGCCTCTTCTTCCCCAATTCACCAGGAGGCATCAACATTGGATACATTTTTTAAGGCACAGGATACAAGCGCCTCGAAAGAAGCCGATCGACTCTGCGTGGTACTGAATCCGATTCAAAACTACAAGGAAGCAATGACTAAAAGTGAGGAGAAGGACGAATCATAGCTCATATGCGTACAAGATTCGACCATTACATTGAACAGCCGATTCCCTCCAACTGAATGCCTCCGCCCATTGGTCGATTATTTTCAGTTTGCATTTTTAGTATTGATTTTAAATTTGGTTTCTTTTTTACTTTTTTTTTTTTTTTTTTTCTAAATGCATAATAAATAAATTATTAAAAGTCAATTTTGACATTTTTAATCAATTTAATAAAAATAATAAATCCACATTTAGTAAATATTTTGTCAAATTTGCTATTTTTAACAATTTCTCTTTACTTTTTTTTAAAAATTATTTTAATTATAAACATGCTTACGTATATACTAAAATATTTTAACGATAAATCTTGATTGACTCTTATTCCGTTCAGTATTAATAAATAGTGAAAATTTTATATATTTATAAACATTTTAGTTCATTTTGTTTTATATATATAAATATAAAAAAAAAAAAAAAAAAAGTTCTTTTAAAGTTTTAGAAGATAGAAATTTACATAAACTACTCTTTAAATCAAAATTCAAATCTATAAAAGTTATTCTCAAATTGAACAAATAGTATATAGAATTGGATGAGCATAGTCTTTTCCCTTTTTTTCTTCTCTTACACTCCTGTTTGAGTTTCTTGTTTCTTCTATATCGAACTTCGGTAATTATTGTTTTGTTTGTGTCTAACAAGATGATGTAAAATATATATATAAAGAAACGCATACTTACCAAATT
Organism: Cucumis hystrix; assembly: GCA_025688845.1. Classification (NCBI taxonomy): domain Eukaryota; kingdom Viridiplantae; phylum Streptophyta; class Magnoliopsida; order Cucurbitales; family Cucurbitaceae; genus Cucumis; species Cucumis hystrix. Next base: position 1,923,723 of record CM046889.1, read on the forward strand.
GAAAAAATGATTAGAAGACATCACGATCTTTAATTTAACAATCTACACAATTATTATAACATAACACTGCTGTCATGAAACAAAGAATCAAAAGTTAGAAACATGCATAATGTAAATTTGAGCATGACTATAAACATTGACGAAATTGCATTTTCGCAATTAAAGATTCAATCATTGAATTTTATTTCTCAAGCAAAAAGAAAAAGTGTGTCAACAAGTGTGAAGAAGGCCACAAGAAAGCTCCATCAGAAGAATGGCAGCTTCTTCCTCATCTCTTGGAAACACTTTCCCAAAAGCCGAAGGGCCATTACCTGCAGTAGTAGTAGAAGTAGTTTTGCTCAAACGTAATGTGAAATTATGAGTACTATCAAATGAAACCTCGTTATTCATCATCCCTATTTCACTTTTAGACTTTAAATTATTGTTATTTGATATATGATCATCAGTATTATTATTATTGCAGTACTTGTCGTTGATCTTCACTTGATCACCAACATTATTATTCCCACCATTGTTATCTCCTTCGCAGCTCAACCTCGATTTCTTCTCCTTGTGCTTCTCTTTCTTCCCTGACGACGCCGCTGCCTCAGTCGTTTCAGCCACCAACCCCCCACCGCTGTTTGCAGCTAAATCCGCCATCGCTCTCCTTGCTTTCCTTTGCCGAATCCCACAAGCATTACATAGTGACTGCACCCAAAAGAAACCAAAACTACAATCACATAATCACCTAAAAATAAAGAAAGGCTATCCCTTAAAAGATTATAAAATTCAAAGTAACAATAATATATCTCATGTCATTATAGAAATATATGAAGAGAAGAGCAAACATCTGTTCCATTTTGAAATCTCTGTAAGATAAATGAGATTTAAAATAGAAATCTCATGTTATATTTAGACTGAAGCAATCTTGAGAAGGGTTGTTGAGAACCTATGTTATTAAAAGAAATCGACTTTCACAAGAAACACATTAAACAACCTAGCTAATTATAAGAATGAAAATCAAAACCTACCACCACATAAGGCATAAGTACTTCAAATGAGTAACTTATGATTGTATATGAATATAGAAAAGGCAATAACTTTTACCATATATTCTACCATTATTATTTTAAATATTCACCACCTAAAGTGTTTTCACTGCAAGGACTGAGACCTTTGGAAGGAAAATTCTGGATTATGGTAAGAAAAAACAAAGAAATGGGTCAACTTGTAATACAAATATACAAAAAAAAAAATTATTTTGTTGGAGATCAGTATGTACATGCAAGGCAAAAACATAAAGTAATTAAATTTGTCAGAGAGAAGAGGGGTATGACCTTAGGGCCTTGAGGACCACTGCGCCAAAGAGGAGTGGTTGTAGTGTTACAATCACTGCAAACCCTAACACCATTGTTTTGTACTGATCCAATATTTGAAGAATTACAAGATATTGATGATGATGATGATTTGCCCGTCATCGTTTCCCATTTTCCACCGTTTCCTTCATTGTTTATACTGTTGTAATTTCTTGTAGCTTTTTGATGATGATCTGAATTATTTGCACCACCATGATCAGTACCATTGATCATAACTTTCTTATAATTATGGTTTGTGTTTATCATCATCTTTTGCATCAATCTCATCTTTGAAGACATCCAATATTTTGTTGATCCATTATGATCATCTTGTTTCTTCATCATAATTTGATGGTGATCATTATCATCATCCTCCTCTACTTGTTTCTCTAATAATCTTGATCTTTCACACCTCTCCTTCATGCTAGATGATGATAAGATCACTTTACCCTCTTCTTCTATTGATCCACCAATGAATTTTTCATCCTATTTATATACACACCAAAAAAAAAAACACACATATTAGCATATATCAAAACAATCAAAACCCCATGAATAACTATATTATAAATTAAATAAAGAATAAGCATATAATATATATAAGAGTAATTCCTGAATATGGGTATTAGAACACAGTAAAATTTGACTTATAAGTGATGAATTTATAATGGTTTGTGGGAATTTAACAAAAAAGAAATCAAATATTAATTGATCAAGAGAGGGAATTAAGTTTGTGGGAAGTAATAATTGCCTGGTGATGATGAAGAAGAAGTTGGTGGTGAGATTGTTGAAGTAGATGATGGTGAAGATGAAGATTTACTGTTTGATGATGATGATGTTGAGTAGTAGTAGTGGGAGTATTAGTACTAAAGCAATTGGAAAAAGCAAGTTGTGAAGATGAAGTAGATGAAGAAGAAGAAGAAGAGAAAATATAGAGTTTAAGGTTGGGATCTTCTTGTTCTTCTTGTTTTTGTTTCTCCACAAAGGAAGATGATGATGGATAGAGAGGGTTATTCATGGGAAGAAGAAAGAGAGATCTAGAAAAGAGAGCAATGGAGTTTGATTATTTGTGTCCAGAAAAGTGGGCACTTGGTGATAGGGTAATGAAACGAAACAAAAGGGCTTGATGGGGGAGACTCTATAAAAGGAAGACCAACTAAAAAAAAAAACGAAAAGAGTTTGTTACATAAAAAATTACGATTTACCCAATCACGTGAGATACACATATATACGAGTATTTTTCTTAAAAGACCAACTAAAAAATCTATTCACACCCCTAAATTATGAAGGTTGAAATATCATTCAAATTTAAAAGAAATATTTAGAGACGAGTTATGTTGCTTACTATAGTTACCGATAAAGTCATCATTATAGTTCGTGATAATGATAATAGCTAGTAGATTATAATAGTCTATGAAAATACCAAATAAGTATATCAATTTATATTGTCTATCACTTTTCTTTAAAGAAATGATTCACATATTTATATTAATATGTATTAGGGTTATTATCGGTTGAATATATGGAGGTATAATTAAATAGGTATTTTAGAAATAAAAGTTTAAAAAAATGAGAAAAAGTAGAGTTGGTGAGAGAAGTGCTTCACGTGAGTAAGGTTTTGTTTAAAGGGGGTTTCCCCCATGAAAGGACAACCTAAAAGGTATTATGGAATACTACAATTCGACCCCCAAATATGCTATTCCACAACTCTATCTGCACTGCACACAATCATCATCTTCACTCTCTATCTCTATCTCTCTCCATCTTATAAATCTAATATATACACACATCTCTGCTTACATATATATATAATTATTTCATTATATCCCATTTCAAATAATTTCCTTTAACCCCTACCAAATCGCTTCTGAGGTTAATCATTTTCAAGTTCACAACAGTAAAGACACAATAACTACATGTATAAACTATATGAAAATATATGTGTTTATATATATATATATAAATGGCACTAGATATATACGTGATCAACGGTGTTTCTTTCATGCCTAGAATTTGGATTAGTATTCGAAATTCGGATTTGGCAATTGACAAACACTTTGGTATTTTCATGCATTCCCCTACGATCTATGCTTGTCTTGAAAATTTCTATAGGTAAAAATTATATCCACAAACCAACACATATGGATCACTTCAACATGATTTAATTTGTTATAATGAAAAATCCTTCAAACATAAGATTGCTCCAAGCTAAGCTTGTTTGATTAACTCGAGGACCGTTGAAGTTAAACCATGCACTTTTTTGGTATCGGGTAGTGGTCAGCTTTCAATTCTTTTTAAAGATTTTCTTAATCATACCTTTCATGTCATCAAATCTTTCTTATAATTGGAATGTTATCTCCATTTATATTCATGCCTCTATCTTAAACTTAGGATGTTACACAAATCATTAGTATTTTTGTATCTAATCCAATCAAGTATCTCGAAATTTTGGATTGAAGAATTATTTAATTGACACTTATGAAAAATATGATTAGATCACACGCATGAAAAATCTTTAAAAGGTATGAGATTGGGTGCATACACTACAAGGAGGGAAATTAAAACTATGGTGTGTGGATAGATATGGGAATGCATGCATCATCTTAGCCTTAGCCCTAGCTCTTAATTGTGGCCAAAAGACAATAAATTTAGCTACGACAACGCAATGGACAGAGTGCTGACATCTTCTCTTTTCTTTTTTTCATCTTTGTCCCCACAAAAAACACAGCCAACAAAAACATCCCCTCTCCTTTCTCAGAGATTAGGGTTCTCTCTCTCTCTCTCTCTCTCTCTCTCTCTCTCTCTATATATATATATATATATATATATATATATCATTATTTTTACTCATAAAGAAAAGAAATCACTAGAAAAGAACAAAATGTTTTTGTTTAGAAAAGGCAACGTCGAACCAAGCTGGCTCTTATGAGGTGATCACATGAGAGAGTTGGGCAAAAGCAATGTAATGATTACTTTATCAGAGATATATTGGTGTATTTGTAGAACCCTACTTCTTATGTAAATACATACAAATGTTTAAATACATTGGAATGTGCACAACAAGGGGGAAAAAAGGAAAATAATGACTTATATATATGTATGGTTGATGTCAAAATTCATACAAAAAAGAATTTGACATTCATCTTACGATAACAGTAAATTTATTTGGTAGAAAACATATATGGTCTATCAAATTTGGGGAGATTTCTACGCTAAATGTGTTTAATAATGTTGCCGCCACACACGATTGAGGTTAAAAAAAGTCAAGGAATCTCGTAGTTGTGATCTTAATAATATATATAGATTTATTGATCTTTTTGTTGTGAATAGGTTTTGAGATGGAAAATTTTAAATTATCATCTATAAAGGTTTTAAAGTTTATTAAACCTAGCCAAACCGATATTAGATATAAAAAAACGAAAAATTGAGATTTCATAAGGAGAAGTTTAGAAGTTTATGTTAGAGAGAATCTAATCTTATATTTTTATGGTTTAATGATGAATCTCACGTAAATAAAATATCAAGACTACCTCACTTGTATTATCTAACGAAGCGCTAAAAAATGTAACAAATTAAGAGTTTATAAGTGGACAAAGAACTTGTTTAATTTTCTCCCAAAACTACAATGACGACCTATATATTATATTATTTATTCAAATAGAGTTTCGAAACTAAATCAAGATAATCATTCAACTCACCGATTTGGCACATGCTCTTTGACGATTCTAAGATACTATTTCAAGCTTCGATCTTTTTATTTTTTCTTGACATTAATATTATCACTTTTATACATGCCTAAGTTCATACTAATTACGCTATTTGGTAAAAAAAATCACTCATATTTTAGCAATATATAGAATTAGAATTGAGGTTAATTAAGTATATAAGAATGGATGGAAAATGAATTTATATGAAGGAGAAGGATGCTACGTATGGGGGGAAATAAGAATCACATATGTGAGAATTAAAGAGGAAATTAATATATATATAGAATTAATGGTTGTCATGAAAAAGAAGGGATCAAAAAACAACAAAATATGTATAGATATATACATGGTTGTATATATAATATTAATTTGTGTATACATAGAAAGAATGAAGGTTGGATTTTGTGTAGCAACTTGGATTTTATTTGGAATTATACTACATGACAATCTTAGCCTTGGTGTCTACCTTTTAAACTCTCTCTCTTTTAATTTCTATGTTTTCTTTGGACAGATTTTGAACCACCCTTTTGTCAAACCACTTTTGTTTGTGTTTATGATGGGTAGTTGTGCCCAAAATTATTCGAAAAGACTAATACAATATGGTTTATGGTTGGATCATTTTAATTATTTCGTTCGCTTCGAAAGAGAGATTAAAAAAAGAATCTAGTTTTCATATTCTTTGATGTAACGATACGATGTAACAATCAAATTCAATTTCTAGAAATTGAAATATAACAATGATATAATGCTTTTGTCTTTGAGTATTATAAGATATATATATGTTTAATATGAATAATTTTAAAATTATTAAAATTACTCTCTTTATGGTTAAAGTTATTCTATAACATAAGTATGAAACATTTATTTTATATATTGAACTTGAAGTATTTGAGAACCGCTCCAAACATAACTAACATGCCGTATGATACTTAGTATTTATTTGCGTTTCTGGATGTGGATGACTCAAAAATTGGACAGAAAATGTCAAATGACCATTTGTTAACGTTAAGTTTGAGTGAACTTATCAAAATATACACAAGCAAGTAGAAAATAATAACAGTCTCACTCTCTATATCTCTCTCCCTTCACTTGACTTTCATGCAGATTAGTCGTGCTCGAGAAGAAGACGCAGAACACAAAAGAAGAAAAATCACAGAGAGAATGTGTACATGGAAAAAAATAAGCGTTAAAAGGAAATAATAGCAATAACATATACACTTTTACGCGACCATAACATTAACAAATGAGCATTTCACATTTTTCACAAAAAAATTACGTCATCCGTCGTATTTAAATAGTTTTAACTTAATTTCTATAAGAAAAAAAACAAAAAAGTAATTAAGAATATCTATGATTTTCGAAAATCAAAGCACGTTGTTATTATTATCACATCAATTTCGGCTTCTATTATTCCAAATTCCAATGTGCTTTCTCCCTCTATTCCTAAAATCATCCTTTGAAAACTCATTAAATCATTTAATGATTTTTTTGTCAATAACAGTAAAATGATTAATCATTATTTCCTAATAAAAATATGTATAGTAATATTCCTTACTACACATATTATTTATGCATATTAAATTTAATATTTGTAAAATGTTCAGTGGACATTTTTTTTAATGCAAATGGAGTGAAAAATCTGAACTATACATTATTTTACACAAATTGATTCCAAGGTGAGCTAAGATATACTTTTACCACTTTAAACTAATTTCATACTTTAATTTAAGAGATATACACACACACATTTATATAAATAAAAGTTAGTCCCTGTTGAGATATGGGCCTGGGTCATGAATGGGCCTAATGGGCCTAATCAAGAGAAACATAAGGATCTACGTCTACTTACACTCTCCAACTTTTAAGCTTAAAAACTGTGGTCTTAAATTTATGCTAAAGTATTAACATTGAATTTTCAAAACAGTTATATGAGTTTGAAGAGGGTCCAACTTTAATACTCGTGTACGTTTAAAGGATCAATTTTTGCTATTGTGCTTAAAAACTGGTTGGTTTTTTGCAATTTTTTTTTGTTTCTTTTAAGAGTAGTGATGATATAAATTTCTTCGGTACAATTTGGGTGGAAACTTTGAACTTGAAACTTATTAGTACTAATCCGAGTTGAGTTGGGGTTGTGAGGGCTACGCTTGAAAGATTATGAGTCCCTCCTCTTGAATACTAAAAAATATTTCACATATTTTGGTGGGCAGGGAACAATAATTTCACTAACATCCACTTTAGGTCAGATCTAGTGGGATGAAATTTATTCATTTATAATTATTGGAATAAATAATCTTCAATTTAATTAATTCTTAAAAAGTACCATCTTCATTAATAAGCACTAAAATCACATTTTTAAGAAAAAGCTAAATTTTAATTTGTGTATGAAGCTAACAAAAACAATTTTTTTTTGCTTAAGAATAGCTAGTGACTTTGAAATTTTACGACCTTTAAACTTTTTTAACATCACGATGAACCTCTCTCAAACTCCAAAAACAAGCATGAGAACATAGAAAACACGATTGAAAAGAAACCAAAACTACAATAAAAATGAGAAGAGTTGTACCTCTCTCGAGAGGATTAAAATGTATCTCCAATAAAAGGAATATATTCTCTAAAATATCACAATCTTAGTCAAATAAAACATCCAACTTCTCGTTGAAAATTCCCGCTCAATCACATATAAGTCTTGCAATAACGCTTTAGCTTCCAACAAACTTACATCTTCATCCTATATGGGTCGTAATTTTACAACCTCCAATAACTTCCTTTGCCCGCCTCGTGATCACGTAACGATAAAGCCTAGTCCGGTTTTCTAAGCTAGTTATATATATATATATATATATATTAACTAACTTGAACTATGATTTAGGCATTTTGAAATAACATGAATAATAATTTAGGAAGAAAAAGTGGAATATTGAAATTAAGAAAATAATAATATGAATAGTTAATTAAAGAGTGGGGTGGAAGACATATTGTTATTATTGTTTGGTTTAGGTCCTTAGGAATAGGGACTAGGGAGCAATTTGAGTAAATTTCGGCATGCTTGCTTATGCTTTGAACCCTTTTCTCAATACCTAAAAGTAGGGGGCAAAAAACCAATAATCATTCATAAACTCATGAATAGTTTTAAATGTTTTTCATTTTTGTTTCTAAAAGAAAATTCTCTCAATTCTTTTTTTAAATTAAAGACTATTTAGATGACAAAATGGCAATTAATAATAATGCGCCATTAGCAGCATATAGAAAAACTATATAATAAACACATTAAAAAAATGTATAAAAAATATTAATAATTTCAAAAGATTAATTAATTTAATACGTATTACAATTATCCTTTACGTGTTTTAATATTTTGAAATAAATTCATGATAAGTTTATTATCTAACTTATCCAATAACTCTTTTTCAATATAAGCTATAAGACAATCTTATAAATGGAAAAGTATTAAAACTAAAACGATTAAGAAGAATTTGAAAGAATTGATATGATACATATATTCTAACGAAATTCGTTAGTAACATTAAACGGAAAAAAAAAATATTTTGTAGCTTGTAATTCTGAAATAAAATAAAATAAATATATACATATAAACGTGAATTTAAAATTGCACCAAAAAAATAAAAGAAAAAAGAAAAAACAATATACACGATCACTGTGCTACAACCATACTTTGTTTAAAATAAAACATTATTTAATATATATTGAATATGAGACTTCAAAATTAATATTAAAATACAAAAATCGATAACGTGACACGTGCCTCCGCTGGCCATTTCATAAATCCGTCTATGTCAGTGATAGAAATTGATATAGAAAAGTCAATGATATACATAATACTAATATATATTACTAATAGAATTAAACTTGATATATTTTGGTAGAAGTTGAATACAAATACAATTATATCAACATTGCATCTAATTGTGTACAAATTTTAATAATCATCATTTAACCACATCATTTGACAACAGAGATCCTAAATGTGTGTTTGTGTGTGTGATTTGGTTTAAAAATGATATATAACTCTAAAGTCTATTATATTGGGAGAACTAATTACGTAAATGATTTCTATTGTATTTTCGTTTATTATATAGATTGGAAGTCTAAGGTATAAGTTAAAGCACGTTAGTGATAAGTTAGGGAGTGTGACATGTGAAATTAAATATTTGTTGTCGGCACTTCACAAGGCAGTGTACTTTTAAAATACAATATTCATTACACCTTATAATTTATATCTTACTCACTTCCAATTTTTAATATGTTTATACAGTAAAAAAGAAGTTGCAATTTTTTGTTTGTTCTATAGTGATCTAAAGTCAACTTTGTAGGTGTCCAAATATTTGAATTATTTGCCATTTCTCTCTCAAGAGTCACATACTATTTTCCATTTTCAAATAAATAAATAAATGTACAAGTCACTCGAAGACTATGAAGTAAGTATATATACTTTATAAACATTTAATTTGATTAATCGTTTTTAAACTATGTAGTTTGTTAGACTTAAAATTCCACTTCTAAGACATAAAATGATAGGGTACAAGAGTGTTAGGGTGATTAAGATTGGATTGGATTGAATGATGATTTTGGTTATATATTTTTGACATTTAATTAGGATTGGGCCCTTTGAAGAAAACGGACATTAGAAAGAGGAAAAGGGTGGAGATAGAGGAGTGGGTAGGGAAGCGTTAAATGGGGGGAGAAGGGGAGGGAAAATGGTATCCAAAAGGAAAAGATTAAAAAAAAAAAAAAGAGTTTGTTTTGAATCTTTTGAGATGGGAAGGGCTAAATAGGGAAAGGGTATGTATCTAAAATTCCAAATTCCAAGCATGCCCAAACAAGATCCCCATTAGACCCCACATAACTAAATTTCACCCATCTCTATTCAATTATCCACATACCTCTTCCAAATTTATTATATACAAAATAAAATAGTTTGGTCAAATTATTAATTCAATTATCCCCACATTTTTAAATGTTGTAAATAACACTAATAAAAGTATATGATTATGCTATTATGTATTATAGAGTCATTTACAAAATAAGAAAAGTTTACGACGCACGATCATTTTTCATAAATTTCATATGTCCTTGCGATTTATTAATGTCGGACTATCTCAGTGCAATTAAGCACAAAGATCGAATAAAATAAAGATAGAATTTTGTCATTCAAGATCATCATGCCACTAAAGCTTGAGATCCAATAACTAAAGGAAAAATTCTTGCATCCTGGGGCATGGTATGCTCGAGATCATGTATCAAAATCTATGCAATACACGCATGTGGCTAATTTTGATATTTTACATTGTGATCCTGTGGATTTTTTCCGTTTTCAAAATTGTTATACATATTGTAAATGTAAATGTAAAAAAAAAAAACCTATAATATATTTACATTATTATTATTATTTAACAACCTTCAATTAGAAAAAAAAAAACAAATGTAAATGAGGAAAGTTAATTATTAAACATAGATGAACTATCATTCAACAATTGGAAGTAAAATTGCCAACATGGAACAATATTTAAATATATATAGAGAAAAATAGGATTTTAATGTAACTTTATTTAAAAATAACTTAAATCATCACCGATAAATTGAAATGTTAAATTATAATGAAAAAAATACTAAATATAAATGTATATTTAATATATTATTAAATATTGACAATTGAAAAAAGAAACGGACAATTTTATAAATATTGGTAATTAAAAACAAACTATGCAATTAATTATGAGTTAAGAACAGATAATGGCGATGACGATGATACAAAACGCATCGTTTTGTAGTGATTGGCCGCAGTCGATGCCTTGTCCCCATCAGTCCCACTTTAGTAAATCCCAATTACGACCTCACGTTTACCAAAATTAAATTAAATAATAAACAAAAACCCTACACCATCACCTCTTTCTCTTTTGTCCGTTTCTCACAGAGCAATAAAAAACAGCCACGTATCCCTCTCGCATCACTGTATAAAAATTCGTGCACCAATAATCCATTTTCTTTTCTTTTTTTTCTTCTTAAAAGCGACTACCAAAAATATCCAAACCCATTAATAATTAATACCCAAAACCCATTTCTCATAATGCCCTTTTCCCTCTTCTTCTTCCCCAACAAATCTACCTCTTCCCATCTCTCTGCCCTAATTCCGCCATGTTAGCCGAATCCGTTTCTTCCACTCTCTCCATATGGACTTCCCTCAACAGTTGGTTCACTCCCACTGTTCTCTTCGTCCTTCTCAACCTCGTGATCGGCACCATTGCTATTGCTTCCAACTTAGGTGGTACTCAAAGAACTAATCATCAACGCCATCCTTCCGACCCCGACTACCCTCACTATCTCCACAGATCTCCTTCTGTGCTTCAGAGGTTGAAATCGATAAATCCTTACGCTTATAGATCTGAAGAACCGGCTACTGTGCTCGAGAAACCGCCTGGAATCGACGCTCATTATGCTAATTATGAACATCCGCAACTTGTTCGGTCTCCTTCTATGCTTCAGCGCTTTAAGTTTAGCTTCCCAAGCTACAAACCGGAAGAGTCTTTTCAATCTCCGCCGTCAGCCACTGCCTTCGAGAAACCGCATGGAATCGACGCTCATTCTGCTAATTATCAACATCCGCAACTGGTTAGATCTCCTTCTGTGCTTCAGCGGCTTAAGTCTAGCTTCTCAGGCTACAAACCGGAGGAATCATTCCAATCTCCACCGCCAGTGACTCACGTCGAGAAATCGGCTGGAGGAGATACTCATCATACTAATTTCGAACATCCTCAACTGGTTAGATCTCCTTCTATGCTTCAGCGGCTCAAGTTTAACTTCTATGGTTATAAATCGGAGGAGTCTTTCCAATCTCCACCTCCAACTGTTTCTGAGGCTCAGATCCGTCGGAAGGAGGACGAGTCGAAACGAGTGGAGGATGAACAAATGGATGAAGATCAGGAACCGACAATGGATGAGGTATTCAGTAAACTCCATGGAGATCACTTCAACAGGACGAAATCCGACACGATGCCAACTGCGGGTGAGTTCCCGACGAAATTATCAAGGAAAATGAAGAAATCAGCGAGTTCAAAATCTACCTTCTCGCATTTCGAAGCGGATGAAATCGTGGAGAGCCGGCGTCCGGCAACAGTGAAAGAAGGAAGAGAGAAAATGACAGAAATAGAGGACGAAGTGGACGCTAGAGCCGATGACTTCATCAACAAATTCAAGCATCAGTTGAAGTTGCAAAGGCTGGAATCCATTCTCAAGTACAAGGAGATGGTCGGTAGAGGCAACAACGCAAAATAGACAAGGTAAATAAACAAAAGTAATTTTCAACTCTTTTAGGGTGGAGTTTTCTAATTTTTGATATTCTCAAGGATTAGTTTGAAATTTCAAGTTTTATAGAATGGACTCCAGCAACTTTTATTTCCAGAATTCTTTTTTCTTAAATGCCACTTCCACTTATTTTCTTTCACCAATCTTTCCCCATATAATAATCACCTCTCATTTATTGCTTCATCTTCGTTAGTCTGACAGCCAGGTCAGTTTATCAGCCATAGTGAAGGGAGGGAGAGAGGGAGAGGGAGGGATAGTTTAGTAAATAGGCCTTGCGTCTTATATCGCACGTGCGAGAAAGCGGAAACCGTCTCTTAATATTTACCGATTTAATTGTCAAAACGTAACAACGATTTGTTTTTATTGTTCAATTTGGCAATTGAATAATACGAATAGTGGAAGTCCTAAATTATGAAACATAAATTAATTGATTAACTAAATGTAGGAAGCAAAAGCATATGCTTAATTGTGGTGGAAGCAACGTGTGTCAGAAAATGGAAATTGAAACAGCCTGGCTTAGCTACTACCTTAGCTTAGCTTATATTTGAGATGCATTTTCTTTTTCTTCATATAACGTATAATATGGCCTAAAGGAACGGTAGATTCCAAATCATTTATGTTTCATTATATTTTATCATCTACTATTTTAATCTTTCTACTTTAACTCATATTTTATGATATTACTACTTTTTAGTTTACAGTTGTATCCATCTTGCCCTAACATGCTCTCTATAACATTTTTATTTGAATATTCTATGTATTGTTGAAAATACATTAGATTTTAAGAAAATGACTATTATATCTGTTGCAACGCTTTGAATAGACAACATTTCTTCAAAAAAAATTCAACTAGTTTCAACGTATTAGTTTCAATTCGACTTCTAATAACACTATATTGTTTTTGTTCTATTTGCTTGTATTTGAATTTTTCTTAAATGTTACTATAAGTTATGTTATTATTTTTAAAATTTCTATCCATTCATGTTATTCTAATTTTAAATTATCATTAAGGGCATGTTTCAAATCTAATCCTTGTTGCCTATAAAGTTGGGATTATCAAAGTAAGAAACCAAAAATCGTAAAGGATAATTTGTATTAACTAGGAAAATAAAAGTATTTATAAAATAACCAATAACCAGTAATTTTTATATTCAAACTCTATTGTTTAAAATAAATTCTAAAAGTGTTTGAAAAGCTTTACTTATTTTTATTTTTTTTAGTACAAGATGTTAAAAGTATTTGAACTAAACAAAATATATTTATTATAATTTTACTAGTGTTTATGAATTTTTATTATTATTATTATTATTATTATTATTATTATTATTATTATAAATAAATAAAATATATGTGTATGTGCATGATTTTTTTTTTTTTTTTTGAGGAAAATATATGGTTTAGGTAAATGAGAGAAGAAGAAGAAAAGCAAATAGAAAAATGTGGTTAGATTTGAAGACATGAAGTTGGATAACATTGGGAAATATTATATCTATCTCTATGCTAATCATTTAAATTTATTTAGATATTAACATAACTTAGGTGTAGGACCCACTTTGTACTTGTACATTTAGAAGAAACAAAATTCCAATTTTGTTGCCTTCCAAATTCTTTTAATATACAAACTCCCAAATCAATAATACTAAGAAGAAGAAAGAAGAAGGTAAAAACACTCCTTTGGTTCATACTTTGAAATTTATCGACTGGGTGTTCTTATTGATTCTTTAGTTTTTATTGAAATTTATTAAATAATCTTATTATTTTTTAAAAAATGATATCACTTTTATCCTCAATCACTATATATGTGTTAGGGTGTAAAAATAATTTGAATAACCGATAACCAGATTGTCCAACTCATATTATAAAGGCTGGATTGAATTCAAAATTTTGATTTTTTTCAGATTGTGTTGGATTGAAAATTTTGGTTCAATCAATTCAATTCGAATTAATTATACGTGTGTATTTATATATAATATATTTTATTATTGATTGAAGAAAATTGGTAAAAGAAAAGGTTGTTCAACAATCCAATCCAACTCAATCCATATTTTAAGAATTGGATTGGAAATGCTATTCGAGCTATTTAGATTGCTAACTCAACTAACTCAAAAATATGGGTTGAGTAATAGTTTACTCCCCTACTATTTTAAGTTTTGTTAAGTAATTAACTTTTGAGTTTTATGATTTTCTTCGAATAATGATTTATGGATTTGTTGATCTTATCATTGATCTCCTACTCATTGATCGACTTGGATCAACATTTGACTTGGTCATTGATTTGGAATTTTATGACCGATTTGGACTCTATCTTTGCTCCTTGTAGACTCCTAATACTCAAATCTTGATTCTTAAATGAAGCCTTGGTCTATATCCAATACCTTTTAATACATTCATTTAAATTTGGCCTTATTCATTTGAGTAAATCTCGAGCTAACCTATTTTCTAGTTCAATTGCCACATGACATCAATTTTGAGTGGACCAATCGACGTCTTTTAATTTAATTCAATAACACATGTAAATTTGTAATTGATCTCAAATTGATCAATCATCAATTAAGTTAATGATGTATCAATTTATGACCAAGCACAATTTCTTAGTTAACAACAATTATTTTGATGATTCTTTTCTTTTTCTGCTACTTTTTAAAATTAAAATCCACAAAATTAATTGCAACCAGTAGTGCTTTTAGAGATAAAAGTATTTTTGTAGCAACATTTTGAAAGATTTACGAATAAAGCAAAATCTATTAGTAACAATCTATAGTTTTTCACATCAACAAATTCTCTTGTATCTTAGATCTATTTGGTAAAGATTGGGTTTAATTGTTATATCTACAAATTGTAATCTTTAAAATATAAAATTGTGCTACTTAGATCCAATTTTTCTTCAAATAATAAGGCTTAGAGCTGGGCTACATAATGGGCCAGAACTATTGGGCTGTGTGTATGCATTATGAAATGATGATATATGATGAATCATGAAACCATATATTATATGTCTATTGATAATTTGACTTTAGAATAGAGAAAGAACTCTAAAAATGAGATTATACATTTTCAAATTTAGTAAAAACAATCAAAATATTTATAAAATATATCAATATTTTAATTCTATCAATAATAAGCGATCCTGATAGATTTCTATAGATACTGATAAAAATTTATTAATATCTATCAAATTATACATTATTCATAAAAACTAAAATTTTGCTAGAATTTATAAATACTTTTCGTACTCTTATTTTTTTCGAAAAAGGTCAACTAAATACGATAATTAAAATAAAAAAAAAACTTCTAAAATTATTTGTTCTTTTAAAAGTAAACAAAAATAATAATAAAATGTGCATATTTAGATACATCTAAAATTGCTAACTAGAAAATGAGTTAAAACTTTATACATCATCATCATTAAAACAACAACAACAATAATAATAATTAAAAGAAAGTAATTACAATTAGTCCATTGATTGTCTCATACTTTTAATCCCATTATTACCTTATAATCATTATTTATAATGTAATAATTCCACGTTATTACTATTACTACTTTTATTTCCTTTCATTTACATAAAAGTACAATCTCATAATCATTTCCTATACATACAACATTCAATTCTTTATTTGTTTACTTTTAAAAAATAATAATTCAAACCCCAATTTCGAATATATATATATGTATATATTATTTTTACTGATTGAGAAAGTGTCGGTGGTTGATTGAAGTACAACCCAAAAAGGAAAAAATAATTACATTGGAAAACCAAAAGGAAAATGTTTATAATAATTTTGATTGAGTTGAAGTTGGAGTTTGGGGGAATAATGAAATCTCATCATCCTCTTAAATTACCATAACTTAATTATAGTTTTAATTATTGACTTCGTGTTTAAGCAAATCCAACCCACTGATTACGATTACTCACCTAATTACTATACCTACACCGCCACTCTTTTCCTTTAATTCATTCTTTTTATGTTTCAATCTTCTTTTGAAAACATTAGTTTTGTATTTAAAAGTTTATTTGGTAACTTTTATATTTGGATACTAAGCTCTAGACTTATTGTATTAATTAAAGTGATAAATAATTAAGAACTCTTGTTAATTTATTCTATAAGTATTTGATGCCAACACACAAACATAATCAACACAATTGAATGAAATTGCATCTAACATGGAATGGAATTGAGAAAGTGAAGATAGAATGTGAATTGAGGAAAGAGAATAGAAGATAAAAGAAATGTAAAGGTTAATTAGAATTAATATATGGTAGCAAGCAATGAAATGGGTTGTAAAGTGTAATGCTAAATTTGTAACCCTTTGATCTAAAAATAAACAACACAGGACCCCACCTTCCATATCTTTTCATTTTCTCCAAATCACATGTCTTCAATCGCCACGTGGCCTCAAGAGGAAATATATACTTTTTCTATTCATCTAAAACTCTTATTATACTTTATATTTAGTTCATAAGATTTAAATTATTAGTTTGTTCTTAGCTACGTGTAAAGCTTTACTATGTGTTTAATTACATTTCAAAATGTTAATGGTTGTTTTCTTTTTCTAATGTATTTATTGAGTTGTTTCGTCGAGATTTTCTTTAAGGCCATATCTGGAGCCTATGTTCTCTTGAGTCGACATAGGTAAGGACATACATGCTTTGTTACTCGTTTTTTGAAAGGCATGACCTTAGCTTGACCAAAGTTGAGTACACCAACTTGGCTCAAGACCCAAACTACTTCATTTTTTTCTTAGTGTATTATGGTTTTAAATTGTCACTTTCGACCCACTAGATATAAGTACAATCCTTTGCTCTAAAAAATCTAATCGTGTTTAGTAATAAGGAAATTCTTACCAACCAAATTACTATCCACCCTAATATGTCAAATAAAATTATACTCACAACACTAAATTAAAATTGAAATAAAGACACTCAAGATTTATACAAGTAATTGTTTTAAATGACAAAGTTGCTTAAACTAATTATAAATCATAACAAAAATTTACTTTTCAATAAACATCTATGATTAGTATCTATGAATATGATAAACTATAATAGTGATCTATCAATGTTTATCGTAGATAAACAAAAATATCTTAAACCTTATTGAAACAAATTTTAAGTTAATGTTTTAAAGTTATCATTTTTTTTTAACTCAAAAGAAGGCAAAATGATCATCAAGGAAAGTAGAATTAATTCATAGAGCTGAATGCCTTGAAGCCTTATTATTGTAGTTGAGAGGATTATGGAGACGATGGAGATGATCACAAATGAAATACACAAAAACTCCGAGGGTAAAATAGTAATTGTAGAAAAGAAGATGGAAATAAGAGAAAAGGAATGAACAACATAAAGGCCCTTCAAAAAAATATATATATATATAAAATAAATAAAAAAAAGAAAGCTTGGATTTCACGTAATTAAAAATACACAAAATTAAATTTCCTTTGTTTTGTTTTTATTTATTTTCTTTACAAAGAGATAGAAATTAGAAGAAGAAGAAGAAGAAGAAGAAGAAGAAGATAGAAACCAATCCCAAGCAAACTCACAGATTCTCTTCGTTGTACACAAAAGCAAAAGCACTTACTCCTCTCTTTCTCTCTCTGCTTTCCTCCTCCAATTCCTCTGTTTCCAAATCTCCCAATTCCCCACCATGCCCGACGCCGCTCCCAAACCCTCTTCCCTTAACGGCGCCGCCACTACCAACGGCACTACTATCCCTCCTTCCTCTTCCAAACCAAACTTCCGTCAACACCCTTACCGTCCCCCTCCTTACCGGAACCACCGCAATCACCACCGTTCCCGTCGAAATCTCTGCTGCTGCTTCTGCTTCTGGACCATCATTATCGTTTTAGGCCTCATTCTTCTAGCTGCCATTGCTGGTGCTGCTCTTTACGTATTGTACCGTCCTCATCGCCCTCAATTCACTATCTCCTCTCTTCGAATTTCCAAGCTTAATCTCACTACCTCCCCTGATTCCTCTGCCTCTCACCTCTCATCTCTTTTCAATCTCACTCTCTCATCCTTTAACCCCAACTCCCACATTACCTTCTCTTACGACCCTTTCCTTCTCTCCACTTTCTCCAACTCTGTCCTCCTCGCCAATGGCTCCATCCCGGCTTTCACCAGTGGAACGAAGAATCAGACAGTGTTTCGAGCGTTGATGTCCGGCGCCGAAGATCTTGATGCGGATTCCGTTACGAGTCTCAGATCGGATCTGAAGAAGAGAGGAGGAACTCCTCTGACGATTGAGATGGATACGAAAGTGAAAGTTAAAATTGGGCGAGTGAATAGTAAGAAGGTCGGAATCAGAGTAAGCTGTGAAGGAATTAAAGGAACTCCCCCACGTGGAAAGACGCCGACGGTAGCCTCTGTTTCCGACGCCGATTGTAAGGTTGATCTCCGAATCAAGATCTGGATATTCACTCTCTAATTACTCGGTAACAAATATTATATAATATCTTTTTTACCATTTTTTTTTTCTTTCACCTTTGCTTTTGTTAATTTGTACTTTTTTTTTTCTTTTTTTTCTTGAAGAATTTTTGAGAGAGATCAAAAATGAAGGTTGTGAGAATGAGTGATTGATTGGGTAATTTGGGTTAAATAATTTTTTATTTGGCTGAAAAAAGTTACCATCCTTTCTTCCCTCTACTTTCAGCATTTTCTTTTACTTTCCAGTTAGTACAATGAATGGTTGCATAACCTGATTGGAAATTACAAACCTTTTTCTAGTAATTCGTATTTAATACATGTTGATATAAACCCTATTGAGATTGATTTTTGTAGTAATTAAATTAGGGTATTGGAGAAGAAAGTGATGACAAAAGAAAAAAAAAGAAAAAAAAGTAATGTTGAATGTGTTGTATTGTATTGGTTGAAATGAAATCTATATAAGATAGAAGATAGAAGATAGATAAATAAATAAATGAAATTAGAGGGCACGTGAGGAGGGCGTGATGATGCCGTGGGAAGGAAGGGCAGTTGGAATAATGTCAGAGATGGGGTTTCCTTTACCCTTCCTCTCTCTCTCTCCCTTCTTAACCTTTACAACCAATTCTTCCCTTTTTTTTTTTTCCTCTTCTTTTTTTCATTTTTCATTTTATTGTTGATATATATAAGCATACATGTTTTAAATTTTTAAAAAACTATTTTAAATAACAACACCTTCCTCAAAATTTATAAATTTAACAAAATACCCTATTTATATATGTTGCTATATTTATAAATAAAAATATTAACTACAAAATTTACAAGTTATAGCTAAAATTATAAATTCTATCAACAATAGCTATCGATACTACTGATTTGGTGTTTATTATTGATGGAATCTAAAAATTTTACTATATTTGTATTAAAAGGATTGTTATAATCTACTCGTTTTAATTATGTGTATATTTGAATTATAGAAACGAGTAAGTTGAGTCATGTGAGGATTGGTTGGTGGGTGAGTGGTAGTCAACTTTTTTCTTTTTCTTCTTCTTAGAAAAAGAATACAATAGAGAATTAAATGATTTGGAATTGTGAGTGCAAAAGTCATGAATTCACCTTTCAAAACTACATTTTTTCCATAATCTTAACCATTTCTTCTCTAACGTCAATCTAATTTATAACTTTAGCCTTTCAATCGTTACAAATTTCATAATATAGAAATTCAATTTTCATCCATTAAAATTTAGCCACTAAATATTTATGAATATAAAAACACAACCATCAAATTACTATCGTAAATAATTTAAAGATTGGATCGTTACTTTATAATATATATATATATAAACGTATATTAACCATTTACAACTTTGTTTAAAAATAAGAGACATTTTTAAAATAATAAAATAAATTAAAATATTTACAAGTTATAGCAAAATTTTGGATTCTCACTATAGCATATCAATTCAATGACTATCAGTAATTTGCTATAGCTTGTAAATATTTTGTAAAATCTACTATTTTTAAAAATTCCCTTAAAAATAATATATTTTCAATTCTCAAGTTTTTTTTTTTTAATTTTAAGATATATTATTTTAGTCCTTCATTTATTATTATTATTATTTAAATTTGACCATGAGTAATTTATTGTTAAAATTTTATTCACAAGTAACTTTTTAAGTAGTACAATAATTAGAGGTGTGGAGATTTAAACCTCTAAATTTCTAAAATAGAATATTATATCAATTACTATTAAGTTATGTTTGCTTTAACATTGTATTATAAATGTCAAAAAATAACTTTTGAAATTTAAAATTTAAAAGAAAAACATTTTAGAGATTAAATGCACTTATTATTATTGTAAAGTTGTGAACTTACGAAAGGTAATATTTAATTTTCTTTTAAATTAAAAAATAGTACCTACAAAGTAACGAATACAATATCGAATTAGCAATACTTAGATGCTACAATTCATACCTTTTTTTTCTTCATGATTCTTTTAAAGAATACACATGTATCGCGGGATAAATTTTAAGGAATGCACCGAAAATTTTCTTCTTCTTTTATATATCAAATACTTAAGGTTAAAATTCATGTCGTTGATTACGGGGCCACAAACTTATTGTTTCTAATAAAGGGAAAAGTTAACAACTTTGCTCCCTAAACTTTAAATCATAAGTTGAATTATTCGATCAAATTACATTAATCAAACATTTAAACTTAAAAAGTTCTATGTATTGTCACGAATCATATATACATTGCACAAACAACACTAAGACAAGAATTTTGAAAATTTTGGAGTAGTGACAAATAATTGTATGCCACAATATGAAGTAGCATGTACCATATAATATTAAAATTGGAAATTCACTTACACTTTCATTTGTATTACTTTATCTAAAACAAACAAACATTGATTAATATTTTTAGAGTTATTCACATCCAAACTATTGAGAATTCTTTTAGACCATTTTCGATTGTTATATGTGTATTATTGAAGTTAAGAGCGCTTGTAAAAATAGCAAAAAAAAAAATTATGATAATAGAACTTACGTTACTACATTTTTTAAATTATAAAAATAACAAATTTAAAATTTGATTGATGATCCTTCGATATCATTAATTATTTATCATATTTGTCATGTTTATAATATAAAAAAAAAGTTATAATTACGTCCTTTTATTAGTGAGTTTTAGTTTAATTCGATAAGTTTCTCTATTTTATCTTTTTAAGGTTTAATATTTAAAATATATTTTCAAGTGTTTAATTTTTTTTAAAAAAAGTAGGGTGAAACAAAATTTAAATATATTTTAAGCTGATTTTTTATGGAAAATGTTTAAATAAAAATGAAGTTTTTGAAAAATAACTTTGTAATTAGGTTTTTGAGATTAGTGATATTGGACATTGAAATTGTAAGCAATAAGCTCAGTGTACGAACCCGAAAATGCGAGAAGGATCGGATAAGCCGAATATGCTATCGGCTACGATTTGGATTCTTTCTCCTCAAAGATAGCGAACCAAAAGTTCTGCCTCAACCAATTTCCCAATCTTCCACACTTCAAACTCTTCCGTGTTTTTCAACATCTCGATCAGTTTCACTGCCTTAGTTTACTGTTTCTGAAGATTTCTTCTGACACCCTGAATTACGGTATGCACAAATTTCCCCCAAATTTACTTTTCTGAAAATGATCGTCTGGAGAAGTGGAGGAAGAATCTTCCACTGTTGGGAATTGTTTTTTTTTTTTTTTTTTGAACTATTCGTGTCATTCTGTCGTGGGTTATGTTCATTTTGCGTCATACTTCTATGCAGCTTAGGTGTTTGTCTTAATGTCCCAATGGATAATTTAGCTTAACCCATAAGCCTAGTTCTGTAAAG
Organism: Cucumis hystrix; assembly: GCA_025688845.1. Lineage (NCBI taxonomy): Eukaryota > Viridiplantae > Streptophyta > Magnoliopsida > Cucurbitales > Cucurbitaceae > Cucumis > Cucumis hystrix. The sequence goes on from CM046889.1 coordinate 1,945,880, forward strand.
TTTTACCTTTTTTGGTACATTTTTATGGTTTGATGAAGAAAACTTCTTTCATTCTTCTACTTGGCGTTGTTTCGGAGTGTTGTTTTATCACACCCCATGAATGCGAGTTGCACTTTTCTTTTTTGCTTCTGCAGCTGTGGGGATACCTGTCTCCGCATTTGTAATGACACTTATAATTTAGATGTTTTTTTCTCACTGTCGCGTGCTTTTTTTCTTCTCTGTAAAGAAACAATCTTTTGTTGATGTGTCTTGATCGGTTATTCCCACTGCCAAGATGGCCTTTGGCCTATGCTATAGTGACCGTTCACCATCGATTAGATAATTGGTTGCTATCTACGTTATAGAATATTCACTGGCATGTGCAAGCAAGCCTTCTCTACTAGGATCTCTTTTATCCTCTAATATACAAATTTCACCCCCCTCCCCCTGCTTACATTTTGCTCAATCACTACGACCGTTTTTCTTTCAAGACTTGCTATAACTTTACCAAATGATTGTATTTTTTCCGTTCTTTTATAATTTGAAGTGTGCATTACATGATGCGGTCCTCGTTCTAATGAAAATTTATGAAATTTCTATTTTTCCGCCCCTAAAAGTGAAAGGAAACCAACATTTGTAGAGAGGCGTGTATTCTGTTCTGTCCTTTCTGGAGGCATATTCAACATTATTCACTTACCCCACGATTTCATTCTCTCACATGTTTTCGTCTAGGTGGACTTATTGAAGAAACATAAATAGTAACTTTCATCTGAGTTACCATTGTAACAGCTAAGGTTGAAACTTGGTTGATTAATTTGGTATTGCTATGCAGGTTTAAAAGCATTAATATTCTGTGGAACACGTTGATATGGCACATGTTCTTTCAACTTCATGCTGTTTGAAGATCTCCTCCAGCAAGAAATCTTACTCCAAGCCATCAACTGATAATTTTACCTCATTTTCCTCGTCATGTACTTCAAAACTATGTAAATCACCCATGCCAAGGCTTGTCTGGCAAGAAAAGAAACTCCCAAGAAAGTGTATTGTCCGAGCAACCACACTTCCAGCTAACCAGGAAGCCTCTGCCACTCAATCCGGCTCTGGATCACTCGATGCCTCAAATGGATTGTCTAAGACACAGCGAGTTATGGTCATTGGTGGGGATGGTTACTGTGGCTGGGCTACTGCTCTCCACCTCTCCAAGAAAGGTTATGAGGTTGCCATTGTTGATAACCTTGTCCGCCGTCTCTTTGATCATCAGCTTGGTCTTGACTCATTGACTCCCATTTCCTCCATCCACAATCGCATTCGCTGCTGGAAATCTATTACTGGGAAAACTATTGAACTCTTCATTGGTGATATTTGTGACTTTGAGTTTTTAACAGAGACCTTCAAATCATTTGAACCTGATGCTGTCGTCCATTTCGGTGAGCAACGCTCTGCTCCATATTCCATGATCGATCGATCAAGAGCTATATTTACTCAGCACAACAATGTGATTGGAACTCTGAACGTACTTTTTGCTATTAAGGAGTTTAGAGAAGACTGTCATTTGGTGAAGCTGGGGACTATGGGTGAATACGGAACTCCTAATATCGACATTGAAGAAGGTTACATTACTATTACTCATAATGGAAGGACAGATACTTTGCCTTACCCCAAGCAAGCCAGTTCTTTCTATCATCTAAGTAAGGTTCATGATTCACACAATATAGCTTTTACTTGCAAGGCTTGGGGGATCAGAGCTACGGATTTAAATCAAGGGGTTGTTTATGGATTGAGGACAGATGAGACCGCTTTGCACGAAGAGCTGTATAATAGGTTTGATTATGATGGAGTGTTTGGGACTGCATTGAATCGTTTCTGTGTTCAGGCTGCCGTAGGTCATCCACTCACTGTATATGGCAAAGGTGGTCAGGTAGAATCCACGTCTTTGTGTTTTTCATGCAGAGAGTTTTCTTTGAAAGCATTTGTCATTGATACCTGACTACTGCATCTATTCTTAAGTTCCTCATAAGAATTATTATTAACTGAAGCTCGTTTAACTTCTGATATCTTTTCTGGACTAATTTATGTTTTTTATTTATTTGATCATGTATCCAGACCCGAGGGTACCTCGACATAAGAGATACAGTACAGTGCGTAGAACTGGCCATTGCAAATCCAGCAAACCCAGGAGAGTTTCGAGTGTTCAATCAATTTACAGAACAGTTTTCTGTCAATGAACTTGCCGCTCTTGTTACTAAAGCGGGAGAGAAGCTTGGGTTAAATGTGCAAACCATAACTGTGCCAAATCCAAGGGTAGAGGCAGAGGAACATTATTACAATGCGAAGCACACCAAACTCATAGAGTTGGGTCTAAAACCACATCTTCTGTCAGATTCTCTTCTTGATTCAGTGCTAAACTTTGCTATCAAGTATAAGGATCGTGTCGACACCAAACAAATAATGCCAAGTGTTTCTTGGAGAAAAATAGGAGTCAAGCCAAGGACTATTGCTGCCTAGCCAAGTACTTAATTTATTTGTAGCAGCCATATCTTGTAGGTTATGCAAACTGAGTTGTTTCTCTCATCTTTTGTAGGCAGTATATACATCTTAACGAAAGCTCCCCATAAGTTATCTGAATTTCAGGAAGAATACTAAGTTTTATATTTACAAGTAGAGGAATCTAGGTCAATACTTTTTTTTTTATATTTTGATTGAAGCTGTTGAAGTTTATTACTATCCTAAAAATGTTCTGTTTTTTTAAAACTAACATACGATTTCATCAAAATATTCATGAAAAATGTCAAATTCATCAAGTAAACCATGAATATTGTAAGATATTTTTTAAAATTTGCCTTCACCCAAGTGTTTGAATTAAAGTAGTGATTTAAGATGGTATTGGAGCAAGTGATTCCGTGTTCAAGTTTTTGCAACTTTATTTTCTCTTCATTTAATATTGATTTCTGCTTGTTGCATCTTTCTAAATATTTCAAGCCTACAAGTGAGGAGTGTTAGATATTATAAATTTGTCTTTATCTACTAGCTTAAACTTTTAAGTTCAATTTGTGATTGAAGAAATTTAATATTATTAGAAATTGGGAAACATTTGTCTACAATATCAGAATCTAACTATGATATTTACAAGTAAAGAAGGTGCTTAGTAGTCTTGTTGATCTTGAAGGAATTTTATTACAACCGTGAATGATTACCTCTAAGCTTTCTACATTGCTGCAGCTCGGATTCATCTTTGTGCAGATGAAGATTAGTTTTAACGAAGTTCACAACAGCTAAACCCAATTCATCTTGGTGAGAAGTATAATCATGATCTGCCCCTTCCATGATGCATAGCTCATGATTTGCAATTGATTTTGAAAACTCAAGAGCATCTACAGCTGGTACAATTCTATCCATTGATCCATGAACAGTCAAAACCCTGAAAAAGAAAGTGAATAAAAATGAACATTGCCATGATCGTAGCAGAAACAACAAAACCGAAGAGCTACAATCCTCACCTACAGTCACCCTGAATTGTTAAGCATCCTGCACGAACCTCAGTAGTTAGTCGGTCCATTAAACTTTCTTCAGTGACGCGATACTCAAACTTCCCTGATTACAAAAACAAGAAATAGAAGAAACAGGAAAGATTGCATAAGTACTTGCGTAATTTTATGAAATCTTGATGATGTTGAAACAGAAACTAGAATTTGATGGCTTACCTCTTCTATTCTTGACAGCAATATATCCTTTTTGCTTAATTCTTTGCAAAAAGTCTCTACCTAAGCGATCTTCAATTCCTCTATCAAGGTTAAACCGGCCAGATATATTAACAACCGTATGGATATCTCTATACTTTGAAGCATATAAGAGAACTACATTCCCCCCTGCAACGAAAATCCCAAGGAAATGTCTTCAAAGAACTGAATTATGTCTTAAATACATTACACAAACTACAAAATTCCACTTTATAATAAAGATTGATTTCTGTAGAATGACCAACGATAAAGACCTTTACTGTGTCCAATTATTGCGATCACTGTGTGTTCCTTTCCATGGAAATATTGAACAACAGAACGTAAATCGCCAGTTTCTCTGCAGTAGTTTCCATACTGAAATGAACCTTCACTCTCTCTGCCAAATGTAGACAAAAAAAAGTTTCGGTGCTCAAATTTCAAACAATCATTCGCAAATTGTATACAACTGGGAAGTTCTATGGCAAATTATGGTTTCCCTAGTAATTAGAAACTAGAGCATCTTCAAGAAAGAAATTTGAGAGGATAAATGTTTGTATCTAACAGGCAACTTTTTTTTCCTAACAAACTTAGTTCTTCAAATCAAGATACTTAATATGATATAAGGAATCAAATTATGTAAGTCCTTATGCCCAGAGAAGCAGACCCCAACCTGAATTTGAAACAATAAACAAGAAACACCAAAGAAACTAGAACTATAACAAAAACCTTTTTTTAAAGATTATTGTTGCCACTCAATAATAAAGACCGACTACACGTAGTTATTAGGCATTATAGTATGAAGGAAACATGGGAATAAAGATCAGCAGAAGGCCTATAGAGCAGAGCTTGCACAGAAGTATGGACGAATGAACATTGAGAAGCTTTGATGATAATATCATTCTGCAAGAAACTTCAGGAGCTTAGTGTAGTAGGAAATCAAATATGTTCGTTCCTTAAGAATCAAAACGGTAGAAAATCATCGTTAAAGTAGGATATATATGAACACAATTGTAAATTTGGACGACTTTTCACATTTGCAGTTAGCACCCTTCTTTTTAATCATACCGGTAAACCTCAACAACCACTTTCCAATCATAAGGTGAATAGACAATGATCTTGACCACATGCAAAACTACAATACCCCATTCTAAGATCTTACCCGTTTCCAGCAAAGTCAAATCGGAAAGCGCTGATCCTTTCTTTCTCAAAAGCAGTGGCGAGGTTCACCATAGGAATGCGTTCCTACAAATGAAAGCTGATGATAACAACTCCACCGACAACAAGAACATACTCAGAAATGTCATCTCAAAATCACAATATAAGAGCACAATCCAAAGGTATCTTGGATAGTAAAAGTAAGATGGTTTCTTTTACTGATGATTTAAAAGCCATTCTAATGTGATTTTCTAAAAGGAAATGGAAAACATACGGAACATGAGAATCCAAAAAGGCGAATAGATAATTACTAATCGAAGACCACAAGAAAGAACACACTCAAAACCATATAAAAACAATCTAATATATAAAACCTTCGAGGACCGAAATCCATGGCACACAATAACAAGCTCATCTGACCCCGTATCATGCAGGATCCCTACAAGCTTCTCACCATGGTTATTCCGTAGCACTACTCTCCGTTGGCAAGCCACTACAATGGGAAAAAGTAAAAATAAGATCAAATCTGTTTTGGTGAAAAATGCTACGCTCGTAAAGTTCAAGCCTAATATTGATTATTGAAGATTAACTAATTCCTAGGTAATGATCAGTTCAAAAATGTCCAACAAGATAATAAAGTAAGAATCGTTAAATTCAGTTGATAATTTGAACACTGACTTGCATAGATCAAACAAGGAGTCGGATTCTTCGGCGGCAGTTTTCCTGGAAGACCCACATCGAACACATTGTTTGATTAGAAGAATGAACATAAATCTCGTAATGGGTAACTTAAAGATGGATCTCCAAGCAATGATAAAAAAAAGAAACTGTCAAAAAATCAAAAGAAAACCTGGATTTCTCCTCCAAATTTTGAAAACGTCTCAAAAGCCCTTATTAGATTAATAGTTTGAATTCTTCACCTCCAACTTCATCTCAACCGCTCTCCATCCAAGCCGATTCTTCAACCCCCTCGCGCCGTCCATTAAATTTTCCAACAACAACAACAAAAAAGTAAGCCGTTTTCTTTTTCCGAGTAGTTTTGTGGTAAGATCGTTATTTGATTCGATATATAATTGTGGAACATCTTTTAGAGAGGGTGTGGATGATGATTTTGTTTTTAACACAACATTCCTAACTTCTCAAGAAACATCAATAAAAAAACACTTCATTTCAATACATTTCGAAGAGATATTTCGCCAGGACTTTTAAAAGATTGCTAGAAAGTAAATATATATATATATTTAAAAAGCGCTATATTAGGATGAGCATTATGCACATCCGGCAAATATCTTTTTGAGGGAATACAAGGCATACAACCGTGGAGGAAAATAGACGTCCATCCAATAAGAAAGAATATGGTTCCAAAACTATACACCATTCTTTGATGTAAGAGCAAAATAAATCAAAAATCAAAGGCATCATATCAAAAGACTGAGCTGAGATTGGAGGGGGGAAGCCTTACAAGTACTTTTCAAGGTATGTATGTAAGAAAAATTATTTTTTGAGTATTGAAACAATGGAAGAGAAGCATAAGGAAAAGACAATGAACTCCTCTAACCGCTACACTTTCTGCATTCACCTCTTCTACAGCTACCAATCGACAATTAGATGCATAGTGATACATAAATTAGTGGCAGGCTACAATCACCATAAAAAAAAAGAGGTAACAAGGCAGCAAGTTACTATATTCACAATGAATATCAAAAATTAAAAACAACGCTGCAACGGCAACGCTGCAACGGCTAAGATCCAACAGGAGCAATGCCTTTAGCCTTGGCTGCAGCCGTTGCTGCAGCCGCTGCTGCAGCTGCGGCAGCGGCCGCCGACGCAGCAGGGTTTGGTGCTGAGGGTGGCACGGGTTTGGACTGCGAGCTACCCTGTGTAGAAACTAATTGTTGATGCTGTTGTTGTTGCTGCTGCGAGTTCAGCTGTGCAAGAAGAGCCATGATCTGACTACCAGAGAGAGTCTCTTGTTCAAGCAAAGCATTTGCAAGGGCATGGAGCTCCTTGTTATGGGTAGTGAGAATTGTTTTTGCATTTGTGTAGGCCGCTTCTAAGAAGTTCTTCACTTCCTTTTCGATAAGAAGCCTTGTTTCTGTACTCATGCTTTTCCCATTGTCATCATAATTGTGGGCGACGAGTCCAACTTCTTTGCTCATACCATACTTGGTAACCATGGCTCTGGCAAGAGAAGTTGCTTGCTGCAAATCAGATGAAGCACCGGAAGTTACTTCATTTTCTCCAAAAATGAGCTCTTCAGCAACTCGTCCTCCCATGCAAACATCAAGGCGAGCAAGCATCTGTTTTCGGGAGACACTAGTTTCGTCCTTATCAGGCAACTGTGCAACCATGCCAAGAGCCATACCTCTCGGGACAATTGTGGCCTTGTGAACTGGAAGCGCTCCATCAGTGTGGATTGCCACAAGAGCATGGCCACCCTCATGAAATGCAGTCAATTTTCGTGACTCATCAGAAATAACAGCCGACTTACGCTCACTTCCCATCATAATCTTGTCCTTTGCAAATTCTAGATCATCCATGCTCACAGCTTTAGCACCATCCATTGCAGCCTTTAAAGCAGCTATATTAACTAAATTTGCAAGATCAGCCCCAGAAAAACCAGGAGTCCCCCTCGCAATGATCATCATATCAACATCATCTGCCTTCAATATCTGAAAAGGTAACGTCAAATCCATAATTATTGAGCATAAGAAGGGTATCTGTAGGATAATTGACCGTAAAAAGATATGACATTGTCTGGCATCATAAAGTTTCAGGAAGCAAACTTGGAACTGCAAAACTGGGTAGCTAGCTAAAAACTAGCTAAGATTTAAACTTGAAACTGAAAACTAGATGGTCCCTAGCAAGCCAAGAAGTTGCTATTTTCCAAAAAAAACTTGTGACAAAATATGCTTTCGAAGCTCAAAACCACCTAGACGAAGATAGAAGTTCAGTCAAGATCAGGATTCAGAACTATATGTTAAAAGATTTAGATCTAGCTAAAACTTCAAATAATCAACAAATTACCTAATGTCACAAAACACAATAAGCCAAGTTTGAGATTGTTGTCAAAATATCATCACATAGCATCTAAGACATGACTGATGAATTATAAAACAATGCACGGCGTTATATTGGGAAAGGGGAGAGACACAAAGCAAGCAGCATGGAGCAGAAGTATTTTACCTTACCATAAATATGATATGTGATAGATAGACCTATATTATTATTTCAGTATAGATTGGCACTGGCAGACTAAGCTGAACGCACAGATGCTACAAACAAAGAAAGTAGTCATCTTGAAGGAATAGAAATCTACCTTCGACATATGTGATTCCAGGATTTGCCGACGTCCTTCAACATCAGGATTAGGCACAACAATGTGGCGATCAAATCGACCAGGTCTTACTAATGCCTTATCCAAAGACTCTGGAAAGTTTGTTGCTGCGATGACAATTATTCCTTCATTTTGCTTAAAGCCATCAAGTTCAACAAGTAACTGATTAAGAGTCATTTTCATATACTGTTGATCCTTGGGGTTTCGGCTTCCTCCAATGGCATCAATCTCATCAATGAAAATAATACATGGTGACCGCTTCTTTGCAGCAGAAAACAAATCCCTCACTCTTCTAGCTCCAACACCAACAAACATCTCTTCAAACTCACTGCCACTGCATGAGAAGAATGGTACCCCAGCTTCTCCAGCAATTGCTCTGGCTAGCATTGTCTTGCCAGTTCCGGGAGGACCAACAAGTAGGACACCTTTTGGGAGCTTGCCCCCCAAACGAGTGAATCGCTACAAGGTAATCAATTACAATAAGATAAAATTAAATAATAACAACAACAGTAATAATTGTTGAAGAAGTTAACTAGCCAATTAATTGCCAACCAAACTAGTATTTAGTAGAGCTGATAAAAGAACTAACTGCATGTGAGGGATACTGATATAATTATAAATTAGTTGAGGAATAGAATATAGAACTAAACTAAGCTGGAGATAAAGCAATCACAAGAAAGGGGACACACTAAAAAAAACCCACGCACACACAATGTGTAGATTTAAATTTACCTTAGGATCTCGAAGGTAGTGAACAATCTCTTCAAGCTCTGCCTTAGCTTCATCCACACCCTTAACATCATTGAATTTTGTATTAGACTCCATGCTAGGTTGCACTTCTTCATTCAAACCAAGACCTATATTGTCAAGACGATAAAGAAAATATTATTTTCCCGGTTTCAATTCATATTTCTAAAATATAGCCGTTCAAACAGAGAAACCAACCTTTGCTAATGCCTCTATCCTCAATGAGTGCTCCTACACCAGAAATCAAGAGAAAGGCCAATGCAATAGTGCGAATCGTGCGCCAGAGCTGCTCCTTAAAGTGGCCCCCTTCAGTAGCAACCATATGGATAGGAGAGCTTGAGGTTCCAAGAACACCTTCTTTTGACTGTTTTCCAACATTCCTGAAAGCTGCTATGCTACCAACACTTTCGTCTCCCCTAGATGCACTTGAAATGCCTACAGGAAGAAGTCAAATTCACGTTACTTAATGAACTTCATCATATGTCACTGCGATAATATGGATAGGAACATGAAATCACATCTTTTTACAATGGGGAAATACATGCACGTGCAATTTCATTCAGCATTAGAACAACAAAAGCTTTTATGATGTCCCCCCTAAAATGGCAAATTTTAGGATCATGGGAAAATGTAAAAAAAAAAAAAAAGATACAGAATATAATAAGGGAAACGATAAATTGAAAATAATTAAGCTAAAATTAAACAGAAGTAATTTATGATGAATTGACAAATTATACAGAAGCAGTATGCGCACCTCTTTGCAATGTCTTAAGTAGTTCACTCTCATCCAGCCTGTCAACTTTCACCAATGCTTTAACATATTCAGAAAGTGCAGTAGCATTGTGGTGCAATGATGGCTGAGTTTCAAATAATTTTATAACAGCTTCAGGATCATTTCTACGGAAGAGTTCTTTGAGATGAGCAACTTCACTAGCCTCATCAGCATCCCGCACTCTTCGAGCAAGGTTCCCAACATAGCTCGAGTGATATCTCTTCTGCGCCGCCAAGAACTTATATACTGCATAACAAAAAGAAGAAGCGAACAAACTTATTTCAAGAAATACAAAATTGACTTCAAATTCACCACCACGCACGCATGACGGTTGTAAGGATAAAAAAAAAAGCTAGACTTTAAACATTAAACAAGTCTTTTTGACATATCAAAGAACACAAGGAGATTGATGGGCAAAAGCAGAAATGAACTTACCTCCACCGCTACCCACTCCACCCTGATTGAGGGGCAAATATGTATTGATCAACGCATTCTTTAGCTGCCCAAACTCCAAATTATTCCTCGAAACCTGTAGCGTAGAAAACACATCTTGAGTCACTGAAACAGACAATAACATATCGAGGAACTAGAAGTGTTCAACCACGCAAACCCTTTTGGTAATCCTAGAAGCTAGCAAACGAGGAAATGAAAGGAAGCTGCCGCCCAACGACCCCACACGAACAAAGAGCTTAAAACACACATCTTTTTAGCAAAACACAACAAATTACAACACCTCCATACACGTAAAAAAATCGCAACATCCAATCAACAATAATCATCGATAAAGCTGAAAATCCCGAAAATGAAGAAAACTAGGGTTCCCAAAATCAAAGGATTGCTTTAATAAAAAGCCCATGTCGCCGGCGCCCAATATGATTACAATCAGGAAAGATTAAGGATCTGATCAAACTGTTAAGCGAAAAATTAAACCCACCCGGGTTATGAGATGCCTCCAAGCCATTCCTTACGCGATGAGGAAAAGGGTTCGATCTTCGCAGTTCTCAATCCTGGGACCTGTCTTCACGCAAGCTCGAAGATGAAGAAAGATTTGTTATGGGATTGAAGAAAAATAGGAGCGGAAACAAAGGAAATGGGGATTGAGATAAAGAAGGTGAAGATGTTATGGGGAAAATCTACTCCAGTCAGATGGGTTCTGCAATTGTCGCAACGCTTCCTGACCATTACAGAGCAATATCAAAATTTATAAATGCCGGTTATGCCCCTCTCTTTTGACTCCATCCTTCTTCGAATCCCTTTCGTTATTTGGATCCACAGCTCGATCCTGACCTAACCCTTCCAAGATATTTCCCCTTCTCCATTTCTCTTCACCGACCTTCTTCTCCATCCCCTTAGCCATTTCCCACCTCTTGCCCCGCTCGGGCCTTTGGGCCTGTTTTGGGTTTATTGTGCCTTTTCAATTGGGCTCCAATTTGGGCCCAATGCACCCCTCCTTTCTTCTTTAATTGGGCTCGAAGTTGGGGCCTATTGAGCTTCCTTTCTCCTGCGATCTCAAAACCCAAATGCTAATATATATATATATATATATATTCCAGCGTTTTCTTTAACTTTTTTTCTTGAAGTTTAGAAACTTTATTTTAATCCTCAAGCTCTGTCTATTATCATTGATTATTTTAACCTAATTTACTATTGATGGGACTTTGAATCATACTTTCTTTTTTTTTTACAATAAACTTCATATCATGTTTGTTTGAGTAGAAAGGTATACTTGGGGTACATTTACGAATCGGTATGTACATCCAATCAAGAGTCAATTGCTTGGATTCTCCACCCATACATATTATGTTGAACTAAAATAACAACGTTAATCAATAATAAATGATACAATAGAAAAAGATAAACGGTGTTTGAGATATACTCATTCACTCCATATTCATAAATACATTCAACTTTTTACAACTACATATTCTAATATAATAGAGTTTGTTAAATTAGATCATAACACTCGTACTAATATACAAATTATCAAATTATCCTTCATAAAAAGTTTAATGATGGCTACTTGACTTTTCCAAACACCACAAAGTTCAAGTGACAAAAGAAGTATGATTACCAATTTAGTTTACATCTCTGTCTCACATGCACCTTAATTACACTACAAAAAAAAGATTATTAAAGTTACAACAAAAATCTTAGACTATACTTGTACTTTCGTTCATATGTAAAAGAAAAAAAAGATTAACATGCACTCATTCGTGTTTTTCGTGTTTTGAAACTTTAGCTATGGCATAAAAATAAGTTAGAGGTGCAACACGATGCACTCAAATAGTATTTATAAGAGAGAGAAAAAACAGTATTGTGGTCAGTATATATGCATCATAACCATCAAATGAAATGACAATAATATAACATCTGTCTTTCTCTTTGTGACAATGTCACAATGCTCTACTAAGCTTATTTACAAAGTGCTTTCTCGACTCAACTTAGGCTTTGTAGCGCTCATGTTTTAGATAAAGAAAAACACTAAACCCTATATCGTAAACCCAGTTAATTAATAACGCTAAGCACTTAATATAATACGTGAGTTTTTAATATTGCCTAGTTAAACTAGGCAGTAATTAAGGTCAAGCATTTGAATGTTTAGAGATTGACTAAGAATGGATATTAATACACAAACACTGAATAAGAAGTAACATTAACAAAAAAAAACCTCCTAAATTCAAATCAGCAATGATGTGAATTGCAAAATTGGGTAACATAAAGTCTTCCCCTCAAGTTCGAGAAATTTCAATAATAAGCGGAAGAAAATGAAAATTGTTTGCATAGAAACACGTAAAAAAAAAAGAGTCAATAATTATAATTGGTGGCATGACAATTTTAAAATAGTAATTAAATATATAATGACATTTTTAAAAAATTATAAATATAACAAAATCTATAACTTTGATGATGAATTTTACTAATATTTAAAAACAAATTAAACATTAATGTAGACTTAATTATTTTGAATCTAATGGATTAACCAAAAATCAAAATATATTATTAAAATTAGACCTAAGTGAAAGAAGAAGAGTTGTACCATTAAAATCAAACACAAAATTTAAGAATAAAAATTTAATATTTTAAAAATCAAATACTAAAAAGACTCAACTTTAAATTTTACTTAAATTGGGAAATAGTGTTTTTTTCAAAAGGAGAAAAATTGTTTTAAGGAAAATGAAAGTTAATGATAAAATGCTGAAAATATTTATAATAGAAATGTTTCAGTGTCCATCATTTTATAATTTTTTTTTTTCATTTTGTTATATATAAAATTGACTCTTTTTAAATATCAAAATTATTGAAAATATTTATAGATACATTCAACTTTTATTTTCTTCTAAATAGACAAACAATTATAAGTTTTTATCACTAAAGTTGTTTATCTAAGTTTATCCTATAATATAATTATGAGATGAGTTAAGTTATTAATTATTACTCATAAATTTATGATTTAAGACTGTCATAGTTAATGATCCTTTTGAAATTTATTGTGAACAAAAAAGGTAATCAAGAGAGAGAGAACTTAAGAGCAAAGCGAAAATTGTTACATGAAAATTCCTCAAGAAAAAAAATAATAAATAAATACATACATTTTTTTCACCGCTCATTCCTCCGTTTGATCCAAAAACTCATTTTGGATTCAAAAAAGAAAAACAAAAAACTAATTTTGACGCCAACATGTCGTATTCTGAATCTGGCCGTGCACTCCAAACGTCGAAGGAGAAGGAGAAGGAGAATCCAAATTCGACATGTCGTTATTTATCATCTGATGATCATGATTCTGAAACATAGAAGAATCCACCGGTCTCAGCCCCCCCAGAAAATCCCTCGTTATTTCTCCGGCAGCACCGCCACCTTTGCCACCATTTTTATTACCTCTATTACTGTTACTCATCAATATCCCATTAAGTGCTTCTTCAAATGAGGCCGCCTCTTCAAAACCCACCATGTGATGAAAAAATGGAGCAATTTCAGTTGAACATGAATTATTATTGCCGTTGTTGTTAACTTCCCATGCAGGGCAAGAAGACGCAAAAAGATGACCCGGACCGAGACCGGGTAATCCGAACCCGATTGAAGAAGTAGGGTTATTAGGGTTTTGATGAGAAGGTGGAGGAGGAGGAGGAGGGAAAAAAGGGTCTTGGTGTTCAAATTTAAGAGGGAAATTGATAGATGGGAAAAGGTGGGATGTAATTTTAGGAGTTGGGTTACTATTAAAATTGGTACTTTCCTGAGCCAAGGCATTGCAAAATGCTCTGTGGGTTATGAAACTGTCCCTCCTGCCAAAGTTCAAAACAATACAACACATAAACAAACAAATTTTTATCACTGCCCCATAAATTTTCCCTGTACTACATACTCAAAAATACTCCCACATTATTATCCCCTACTTCTCTCTCTCCCACTTTTCACAAAATGTAACAACGACAATAATAATGTTTTTATATTCTTCTACCATAGTTCAACAGTTGAGACATTTTAAACAATAACCCATAAATAATAATTTATTATGCTTAATTACAAAATTTGGTTCATTTTGTTTTTTTTTTTTTAAAAAAAAAACTGTCCTTTTATTTGGTTTCTATGGTTTAGAAAAAACTCAATTGATTTTTATGGTATCGCTTTGATAAAATTTATTCATACAGAATCTTTATAAAACCATTTATAATAATTAGTCTTTTACCAAATAACATCTATGGACTAGACTTTAACTTTTTCAAAATCATAGGAATTTAAATTTGGAAATGATTAAATAATAGTTCTCGTTGATTTGAGTTTGAAACTTATATTGAATTGCATATTCACATTAAGTAATTTACCTGGAGAAGAGAGTTCCACAGTCACATCTATACTCTCTAGTGCCACAAATTTTGGAGTGAGCTTTCCAATCTGATTGAACTGCATATCTCTTTGAACACTTTTCACATTTCCACTTCTTTTCACCATGCTTTCTACAGAAGTGCTTCTTAATCCCGGTTAGATCGCCGAGAGCCCTCGACGGGTGATGATGTACACATGTCAGTTCTGGGCACACATACACCTTCTTCCTCACTTCCTTGTTGCCTCTTTGCTTTAGCTTCCATGGTAGATTGTGTCCTCTTCTATGAAGTTGCAAATTCTGATCTCTTTGAAACCCCTTTTTACAGATCTCGCATATGAATCTATTGGTCGCCAGAAGTGATTTTGGCGATAAGGCTATCACTTCCGCTTCTGGGTCTGATTCAAAATTCAAACTTTCTTCTTTTTTAATATTACAGAAGAATGAAAACACAAGATAAATCAAAACATCTATTCATGTATTCTCAACAAAAACAAAACCTGGATTGCCTGGAAGATTTCGCTTCTTTTTTGACGGTGGCGGTGGCGGTGGCAGCGGTGGTGTTGGTTGATTTATGGAAGAAGATGATTGATGAGAATACATAGGGGTAGTAGTGGAAATTTCAGTTCTTGTCATTGTTTCTCCAGAAGCACAAGTCAAGACAGACAAATTCTCATCCACCATTAAATTACCTTTCATCATCATCATCATCAATATCCTCTTTCACTTCATTAAATTCCAACTGCAAAACCCCTTTATAAATGAGAAACATATAGTGAAATCAAAGAACTCTATCTTGAGAGATAGATCTGAAAAAAAAAACCCTAATTCAGAATAAAACACAAAAATAAAAAACTTGGGAGAGGAATATTAATTATCCATGAATATCAAGTTTCATAGATTTAGTTTAAGATCTCCTTCATAATTTTTTTATAAAAAAATGAAAGGGGAGGTTTGGTATATATGCATGTGAAGAGAAAGTAAAATTAAATACAAAAAATGAAAATTTATGAAGGTGGGGGAATTTAGCAACAAAAAGAAAACCTTGTACCCACTGGCCTTCTTGAATGTTTTTCAACAAACTTTCTTGCTGCCTCCTGCTAAAAGCCTAAAACCAAAGAAACTTTCAGAACAAAACCAAAAAAGAAAAAAGCCCCATTTCCTTGCTAAAAAGACCAAATATTTAAAATATTTTATTTTTTATAATTTTCTTTTTTAAATTACTGTTAAAAAGAGAGAGAGAGAGATTCCTGTGGAGAGAGATATACACAAAGCTTTGTTCTGATGTGAGCTAGGTTGCTGTCTTTTTCCTTGTCATGTTCCTTTGTTGAATTTTATTTAAAGAAAGAAAAAATTAGTCGTCTAATAATTGTATTACAGTAGCAACTTTATCATTAACCTTTGATTTTTAAAACCTAAACCCTACAAGAAAATGATAATTAATAATGTAAATGTAATAATAATCCACGTTTGACTCTAGGGTTAATTAAATGATGAAGCTTTGATTTATTTTACAAAAAAAAGAACTCAAAATATGAAAAATAAAATAAGGATGATCGAGATACATATTCCTACACAGCTAGGCTGATGATGATATGAAAAAACAGTATATTATATATGGGGCTTTTTTAACATGTTCACGGGCAAAGTATAGTGAAAAATAAAATGTAAAAAAGAAAGAAAAAGAGAACAAAAAAAGTTATAATGTTTCTGTCATGCATGATTGGTTCAGTGATTGAAACTCACCAGACATATATATTGCTTAATATCTGTCAAAGAAATATACCTCTTGATTTTATAAAATCATCTAATTAATTACTTTTTTATTAATTCATGTTTTTAATTTGTATGCATAATCTCATAGTTTAGACATTGATATGTTCTCAAAATGATTTTTTTTTTATATAATATGTTCACCAACATTATTTTTAATTAATTTGTCGACAATAATGATTTAATCAAATTATTTTAAAACACCAACGCAAAGGGTTTGAATTCCCTCAACTTTATGCTCTTCATTTAATGTTAAAATGCCTTAAATTTATTACGTGACGCTACTAACAACTTTATATGGGGTCGCACAACATATGCTTTGAAAAATCTCCTATTCTTTTATATATATATGAATTATTTACCATTTTGATTCTAGAGTTTAATGCAATATATATAAAATCATTATTCTCGTAGAGTATAAAAATTATTTGTCAATCACGATCTAGATTGTCATATCCATTTTTGTTGAAAATTAAACAAAACACCCCCCTCCCCCAACGGATTACATTTTTATTTGGAATGATAGCAAATAACAATATTTTTAAAAAATTGAAAATATAACCAAATATGTTAAAGTATATTAATGATAGTAGTTTATCACGGATAAACCATAAAAATCTATTGGCGGTAGTAGTCTAATTATCGATAAACTTCGTTATATTTGTAATTTTTTTAAAATGTTACTATATACTTAATTATTATTTTTAATCTTGCTATTCATTATTTTCATTTTTTAATTTTTCTTGTGAACCATACAACATATGAGCTTCAATAATACAATTAATTCAAATGGTGTCTCAAAATTTATTTGGATTTTAGCGAGAAAGTTAACAAAGTTTTTCTTTTCTCTTTTACATTTACTTTTGTAGACAACTCATGAAACTCTTGAAAGGCATTTGAATACAACAGCAAGATTTTGATGGTGATTGCAAGCTTTCATTTTGAAATCACTTATAATCTAAAAGAATTATAATGTCAAAAGTTAAATTTTAAGTTTTGTCTCAAAACTTATTTATTTTGTAGGTAAGAAGCATCCTAATTCTTAAATTATAATAATTCTCTAAAATTTTTATTTTAATTTGTATCCATTACCAAATTTTCAAGTTGGGTCTTAAGTCATGTTGACCTATATACACGCAAATGTGTTGAATAAAAAGAATTAAATTTCCGCAACTTCAACTTTCTTCCTTCAATCAATAGTTTAAAAAATCAGTTTTTGTTTTTAGAGATTTGATTAAGAATTCAAAAACAAGACATTGAAAACAAATAAGCTTAATCTTCAAAAACAAAAAACAAAAATTAAAACGGTTACCACCTCAAAGTGTACCCAAAATGTAGTTAACCACCTAATCAAAAGATGATAGACTTATTTGATTTGTTTAAAGCTCATGTAGCCTACTGCAGAAGAACTCTCTAAAGTTTAAAAATCTAACCCAACCTAAGCATAAAACTTCAAGACCAAACTGTAGAATTTAACAAAAAAATCAATTAGACACTTAAATGAAAGCTTATATTTACATACAAACATACATATAGATATACACACATATATATATACACCTCCATTTTTGTTATAAAATTAAAAAGTTTTTCATCGTTGAGTTATTATCGTTTTAGAAACATCAACAGTCTCTCTTCTATTGACTCATTTTGATCGGCAAATTCAAGAAGGGTAAAAAGAAAAGCTCAAGATCGAGAAGTCATTTTCAAGAGTTAATTAAAATGAATAAAATGGAAAAATGGAAATTAGGTAAATATAAATAAGAAAAAAAAAGAGGGAGAGAGAGAGGGGTAGGTCGGTCCCCGGCGCGGCGGTACTGTGCCCAGCCCATAACCCAATACTCTCTCTGCTCTTCTGATAAGGATGCCTCTTTTTGTTTTCTTCCCTTTTCTAATTTTTATCTTTTTACCATACTCTTAAAGATTATGATTTACAGATTATTGTTTTTCTTTTCTTTTCTTTTCTTTTTGGGGTTCAAAGATTAATCATCATCATCTTTGAAAACCAGACAGGCTTGAGAGGTCAATAATGGCGGTTGACAAAGAAAGAAGATCGTTTTGGTGAAATAAATTTAAAAGTGAAAACTCTCAATTATTGCTTCACTCTCTCTCTCTCTCTGATATTTTCCCTCTCTCTCCCTCTCACCGTGATTAAGACTGGACTGACCATATCAAAAAATTGAACCGACCGCCAAAACTGACCGAAATGGTTAGTCGGAGAGAAGAAGAGGTTTGTTTTTGGTGGATGTCTATTTGGGAAAATTCAAGTCGATCTTATTTTAAAAACATTTTAAAGGCTTAAACCACCCTAAATTGATTGATGACCACTGGTTAATTTTTATATATACTTCTTTGTGATCAAGATCGATTAGTTTCGATGCTCACTCCTTTAAGACACTAGCGTTGGTGAAAACTTATTATTGGTTATTATATTCTTGTTGTTTTGATTGATTTTATTTGGGCATAAATACACAATTGACCTAATACAGTTAAGAGGATAGTAAGATTCGCACGAAAAGTAATAATATGAAGATTAGACTCAATTAGATCACCATAACATGGCTAAGAGAAGATGTTTGGCATTGACTTGTGGTTAAGGGGAAGTATAAGCCAAAGTAAGTTTCGATGTTCTTATATTTAAATTTTAACTACTTTAAGAAACATTTTAAAATACTCTTCAAGTTTTCTTTAGAACTTTGAACGAAAATCAATATCGAAATAGTGTGCAATCCTATCGAAGTGATAATTTTTATTTCAATAGTAGTTTTGAAACAAAGTTGAGAAATAATATAGTTGATTTCAAAGTTTTGGATTAATCTCTTTTGTTAAGAAAACAACAAAAGTAAACGATATTTGTTACAAAGAGAAAAAAAAATAATGTTTTAGTGTGTTTATTGCATATAGTTATATTTTACATTGAGTTTCATTACACACACTCAATCTTATTGAAATTGTAATTTTTCTAATACTCTTTGGTATGATTTTTTTCTATCTTGAATTGGGTCGAATTATATATTCGTCGTCAATGCAAAAATAAAAAATAAAAATAAATTGTGATGTAGCCGTTGAGATGAATTATTATACTAATAGAATATTAGGATTTAAACCTACGAACTTTACGATCATCACTAACACATTTATATACTAATTACATCATACTTAATTATATATTTATGTCGATAATATAAGATCTACAAGTACCACTTCAAACTATCAACTTTTTATTCTTTTTGAAAGAGTGAGAACAATCTTTTCATAATAGGTTGATGGGAATTAGTCTAAGCTTTAATTATAATCTATATTTGTTTTCTTAGGTGACAAAATTATATTGATTTATTCATTGGTAAATTTTGAAATTGATTTTTATTCAATCTTTAAACTTCAAAACTGTTTTCAAGTTATACTATTCAAATTTGAGTTTAGTTTATATCATTTTACCATCAATAACTATAAGAAAAATTCACGAAACGAATGAAATGAACATAAAAAAACCATTTATATAAATGCTTATTATAAAATAATAAAATACTTATTTACTCGTTTATTTATTTTATAATTTTTTTAAAAAATATCTATCGAAATCGACATAAATTAAGACTTTGATATTTACATGAATGTACATATTTTAAAAGCTGGATGAATTAATTAGGAATTATAGTAAAAACCTCTGGATAAAAAAACAACTATTTACAAAAATACATAAATAGAAAAGATGAATTAAGTTGAGGAAAACGACAGCGTTTTGAGATGCGTGGACCGCGAACATGGCATTCAATAATTCCATATTCTTAGATATTAATTAAGAAATCCCACGTGACACTTTCATTTACCCCTCAAAATCATGGAATTAATTAATTATCGTTGTCAGTGTTACTTAGCTATTCAATTCTCAGTCTCACAAGTCAAGGATAATTTATTTCTAAAATTATATTATGAAAAGAAACAAGAAAAAAGAAAAAAAAAAGTCTTGATTTTGATAACATATATATTTTTTAATTTGTGGCATTTCTTTTTGTTAAGAAAATTGTCTTATTTCTTATTTTCCTTGAGTGGGTTTCAACCTTCCAAACTTAAAATTAAGATGAAGAAACACTTTTTCTAAAATAAAAATAAAATACCTAACTCAAAACACGTGGATTCACTCTTATATTAACTAGTTATCTTTGGAATTACAAATCCTGTAATATATATAGATGTATAGTTTGAATTGACAAACATAGTGTAACATGTAACATGCCATAGTCCAAAAAGATAATCAATTATTGGCTCAGCTTTGCAAATGAATCACATCAGATATTTTACTTTAAAAGAAACGACAATATTCCAACGTGGAATTTTCTCATACGATAACATTTTTGTTTTTATAAAACAATTTCTTCACTGTTTTGCTCTTTTTGTAAGAAGATTCAAACAAATTTGTCCCATCATACTTGTAAAATCTGTGTTGAGGACACCTATTTTAATTGGTTTGAAACTTTTTTTTGAAATGATATCAAAAACAAAACTAATAAACCACAATATCATATGCTTGTAGAGATATTTAAATTTGAGAATTGGTTGTTGAAGACTCATGGACCGGTCCCAATGGCCACTGATTTTCCATCTTCATTAAAAAAGGACTGCAGATTCAAGAACTATCAGGTCAAAGGGACGAAATCAACGATTCAACAGATCGACCCTGCATTGATTCCGGCGACCCATCGCCGGAGAATACAGCAAATCAGCACCTCTCACTTGGGTTCGCCATCAAAGTCAGAGGAGGATGAAGAAACCCTTAAATTGGGTGATTCTCCTTTGCTTTTTGTTGGCTTATAATGGAGTTGAAACAGTCTCAAATCAGCCCTATAGAACAGCTTTTCACTTCCAGCCTCCAAAAAATTGGATGAATGGTAAAAATCTCATCAAAATCTCTAGTTTCATTTGGCATTTTTGCTACTTTTCTCTATTTGGAATTTGACAATTTACCCTATTGATCCAATTTCTTGATGTGTTTTGTTGGGCTTTTTTTGGCTGATGATGACTCCAAAGATCCCAATGGTACAGTTATTCCCCCCAAAAAAAAATTTTGTTCATTATTTCCCTCTTTTTGCTGTAGACAAGTTGTAATGAGTCAATAATTGCAGGGCCAATGTATTATAAGGGAGTTTATCATCTGTTCTATCAGTACAATCCTTATAGTGCAATTTGGGGCAACATTACATGGGCCCATTCAATATCATATGACCTTGTTGATTGGGTTCATTTGGAACATGCTTTGTCTCCAACTGAACCTTATGAAACCAATGGTTGTTGGTCTGGTTCTGCTACAATTCTTTTGGATGAACAACCGGCTATCTTATACACTGGAGCCAACTCTGAAAACCAGCAATTTCAAAATTTAGCTCTGCCTAAGAATCGGTCTGACCCTCTACTGAAAGATTGGATTAAATCACCTCAAAATCCTCTGATTGCCCCTGTTGATGATATTGATCCTTCAAATTTTAGGGACCCTACTACTGCTTGGCTGGGCCAAGACAGGTTGTGGAGGGTCATTGTTGGAGGGGAGATTGGGGGAAGTGGAATGGCGATTCTGTATCGAAGTGAAGATTTTGAGAATTGGACTAGGAGTAAGAGTCCGCTTCATTTGTCGAAAGAAACTGGGATGTGGGAGTGCCCCGATTTTTATCCGGTGAGTATCAACGGTAGTAATGGACTTGACACTTCTGTTCAGGATGGGTTAATCAAGCATGTGCTTAAGGCAAGTTTTAATGATGCTGATCACTACGTATTGGGGAGTTACATTCCAGGAACAGACACATATTCTGTTGAGAATAACTTCTTGAGCAATGGCTCTGATATGCGATACGATTATGGGAAATTCTATGCTTCCAAATCGTTTTATGACAGTGGTAAGAAGAGAAGAATATTGTGGGGATGGATAAAAGAATCTGATAGTGAAGCTGATGATACTACCAAAGGATGGTCTGGCCTTCAGGTAATCCTTTGTCTCTGTCTCATCCTTTATCAACCTTATTGTGTCTCTTGTTACATCAATAGCTCACTACATTTAAATTAAATTATTCACAGTCAATTCCTAGAACCATATTACTTGGTGAATCTGGAAGACAATTGGTACAATGGCCAATTAAAGAACTTGAGAAACTACGTACAAAGCAAGTGAGTTTTGATGATGTGGACCTCAAAAGTGGTTCCGTATTCGAAGTCCCAGGCATTACAGCCGCACAGGTACTATCTTGGTTATTCATTGTTTCTGAATTTCAAAGACCTGAATTTCCCCCCACAAACTAACTCTCAGAGAAGACCAGAAATGTTGGTTAAATAATAACATTTTCATATGTGTTTTCTGTATACAAAGGCCGATATCGAAATTTCGTTCCATTTATCTGGTCTTAAAGAAGCAGAAGAGATGAATGCGAGTTGGAATGATCCACAGTTTCTCTGCAAAGAGAATAATAAAGCATTGGGGAAAGGCGCAATTGGACCATTTGGCTTGTTGGTTTTGGCTTCTAAGGATTTGACAGAACAAACTGCAGTCTACTTTCGAGTATTCAGAAACCAATATGACAAATATGTTGTGCTCATGTGCAGTGATCAAAGCAGGTTTGTTGGTTTACGTATTGTTTAAATTTTCTTCTATATACTGCTTGTGTGTTATCATGACTGAGGCAGAGAGTCACTATTTCAACAGGTCTTCTCAAAGGGAAGGGCTTGAGAAAGCCACTTATGGAGCATTTGTCGACATGGACCCTCTTCGTGAAACGATATCCTTAAGAAGCCTGGTACGTTGATTCACGTTTGAGATCCATACATTAGAAAATAATAAAGAAAACGAGAAAACACCTTAAGCAAAACAAACAAAAACGAGAAAACACCTTAGGCAACATGACTAGTACAACAATTGCAAAGTGGAGATCGAACATCCCAACTTCTAGAGACATAAACCATGTCAATATCGTTGAGTCAACTTCACTTTTGTGATGTTTATAAACCCGTTGATATAATTAAAATTATATAATCTTCTGAACTAATGGAAGATTTAATAACATAGTATTAGAGTAAAATGTAACGTATTCAAATTCTTGAAATATCGTCGTTCCTTTCCCAATTAATATTGTTTCTACTTATTGGGTCTTCCACAAGTGAAGGGGTTAGAGCTGAGAATATCGCTCGTTCAACTTTTCGATATAAAAGCCTTGATTAACGCGTGTTGTATTTTGCAGATAGACCATTCTATCATTGAAAGTTTTGGTGGGAATGGGAAAGCCTGCATCACTGCAAGAGTGTATCCAAAGATAGCCATAAACCAAGAAGCCCATCTCTATGCATTCAACAATGGAAGTATGGATGTAAAAATTACAAGACTAAGTGGTTGGAGCATGAAGAGAGCCCAAGTTGTTCCCATCCAGAAGAGAAGAAAATCACCCATTGGTTGAGATATCAAAATTTCAAACTTTTTTAGGTATATTATTTTAAACAATAAAGCACAGACACTTTTAAACACAGTTAGAATCATTTAAAAACTTGATTGAAGTGTAGTAGTAGTGAACCAATTGGTATAGTTGTGTTTCCAATTATGCATCTAAGTAAAAAAGGCAAATAATACAACATATTCTTAAAGCAAGTGAGGAAGCAAATGTAGAACACAGAATATTTTGTTAGGGCAAATTGTTAATCAAAAACACTCCTAGAGCGATAATACTCACAATTATCCTCTCAAACTTTTCATTGCAAAATGTGACCATCAAACTTGTATAATCGTAAAACCTTATGGTAACAACTTTATAAGTTTAAGAATCCAATTTTTATCATTTCCAACCCAACGTATGAATTCATGTAGTTAGTATTTAGCAAAGCCAAGAATAATATATTCCAAAAGGTAATTGGGCCTCACACAATGGGCTTTATATATTTTTCCTTTGATCCCAACTTACACAACAAAATGCCAAATTTCATCCTCTCAAAGTTCCCTCTTCCCCTCTAACCCAAAGAATAAATAAAACATACATAATCTCTTTACTAAACCAAAGTTATCAAATTTACCTTTTTCTCTCTTAAACGACTTGTTTTTTTAAATAAAACACTTGAGAATGTACTTAAAACATACTCTAACTCGATAGCGAGATATAACGTGTAGTTTAGGGTTAAAAAAGAATGGAAAGAGAATAAAGAGATTCCATGACAATGACAAGATCCAAAAGGGGAAGACATTATTGTAAAGAAAGGGAGCTGGAATTTAATTAATGGGACATTATATTATAAAGTATAAAAAGGAAAAGTAGCTAGGAAGAACCTAAAATCCTAGCATTAAGGAAGTGAAAGTGGGGAGTGGGGAGGGGGGGGGGGGGGGGGGATGAAGACATTATATTATATGAGCCTAGTTGTGTTTTGTTGGTTCAAATTTCGCTGTCACGAGGATGGAGGAGTTTGATCATGACCCACATTAATTTTAAAAAAAAATCTTATCATATAAAATTTTTATTATATAGTTTTTATGAAAAATGATGTGAAGGGTGAAAGTGGTATATAGTAGTGGGTGGTGGGAAATATTTAAATTGATTAATATGGAAAAACTCAATAATTGGTTTCGAAATTTTAATATTTTTCTCTTCTTTTATAATTTGTGGCGGTATCTTCATTAGATTCTTCTTACGTTATGCTTCCAAAGATTCCATTTACAACAACAACAACAACAACCGTGTTTGATCACCAACCCACTGCATGTTCGCCACGTGGAATTCACGATCTGGTAGACACCCCAAAATGACTGTTTTCTTTGGTGGGTGACGCTGTTGTCATCACCGAAGGGTGTCGTTTCCAAGGGGAAGGGAGATAGAGAGAGAGAGAGAGAGAGAATTAATTAAAATTAATGAAATGATTAATGCGAGATAGTGGAGGATTAGGGACCCACTTAATTACCCTTAATTATCATCTCCTAATCCTCCCATCTTCTTTAGTCTTTTCCTTATTTGGGATACATATCGTCAAAAATCTTTCAAAATTCTAAATTAATTCAAGTGGCTCTCTATTATTTTTTCTTATATTGTTATTCTTCCAAGTCATGAGCTTCTTTCATCTCCACTCTTCTAAAATAACCACTTTCTTAAATCCATAAATATTAGGTTTCAAAATGATACTTTAATATCTTTTTATTCTTTTCATCTAGGATACCTCAACATTTAAATATTTATATCTCCATTCTAAAATTTAAAAAAGTATAAATTAATTACCTTATAGGTTTAAGAAATGTGACACCCTTGTTTTTTTTCATTCTTGTTATTTTAATGTTTTATTGGGTGAGCAATCAAAAATGGTAGACCAAATTGTTATCTTTTCTTTTCATCAAGATTACCTCTACCTCTAACACCATAGATAAGGATATAACTTCAATAATCGTCTATCATTAACTAGATAAAACATGATAAAGATCCACTTCCCATCACAAAAGAGAAGAAGAAATTTTAGTCCTTCATTGTGTGTTTTGGGACATTGAATGTGAAGGCAAATTTTACCATATTAGCTGTATGTGCAATGAGCCTTTAAATTAATTAATTAAAATTTAATGTGGAATACCCAAGTATTAGTCAAAGTGTATTGACAATAATTAGAACATAGGTCTAATTCAAAGATCAAACTGTAAAACCAAAAAAAAAAAAAAAAAACTTAAATCTCATGGTAGAAGTTCAACATTTTTAACCCTAAAACCCAAATGTAAATTCCACACACAACCATGAAACCAAAAGGATATTTTCTCTTCATTAGTTTTATTACACACACGTAGTCCATAGCAACTCTTCCTTTTAAGTTTTATTTCTAATAACTTCGATTTCAAAAGTTTATTGCACAAAGTAATTGAACACTCTGATATTTGTGTAATATATTTCTTTCGTATTCATTAGTAGTTAATAGCCAAGTTTTGAAAGTCTAATTAATTATGACCATAATTCTTTATTAACAATTTAACAAAAATCTAAATCGAATTAGGAATGTATCACCCAATCCAACTTCTAGGGAGAGGAAGACTAACTAAGCAACGATCACTATAATAAAAATTTATTTGCACGGACTATAGACAATTGTTATTAAATACATCAAATCTATAAATATCTGCAAGAGAATATATAAGTTAAGAATTTCCATTCACACGTTATTGTTAACCTTAAAAACAATATTAAAACTTCAAATTTAGTTCACAACCTAGATCTATGAAGTAATAACAATATATTAACACATCATTTATCTTAAAGAAATGAGTATATTTCAAAGTTTTTGCAACTTAAAAGAAATAATAGTTAACAATATAAACTTTTATCCATGATGGGTTAAAATCCGAATCGAAAAGTTTTCCAAGTAAAAACAAGGAATTCACTTCAAAGTTTAAAACCACTTTTTGATTTCAATTCATTCATTCAAAATCGCAATTAATTATTCTTCCCACATTTAACATTTCATGTCACTGCTCCAGATCTTGCTTAGTATATAACTTAACATAACTACGGAATTTGAATACAAATTCTTACCCCCATTAGGAGAGATTTGCGTAAAACATGCAATTCAACGAAAAATATAGTTTTCAAATTTCTAATTTGAACTAAGAAAACCCCTTTAAGAAGAAGGGAAAAGGGAAATTTGAATGGAAGATAATTGTAGAATTATTTGAAGAAAATTGGTGTCAGAATATCTCAAGTACAGTACAGTAAGTACTACCTCACTATTACCTCGTCATTGTCAAAAATAAACAAATGATAACATTTAATTATTCATCTCTCCTTTAATCTAAACCACCAAAAGAAAAAACACATATATTCCCCACCTTTGTGTCTCTCTTCATTTGCCCAAGCTAATATTCCTCAAATTCAAAATTGAAATTCCCATTAAGTTAATTAATCCTCCCCTCATTTTACCCCAATTTCCCTTATTATCATAACTTTTTCTTTCCTTTTGTTTACCATGACAGTAAATAAATAAATTAAAATTAGTAGTAGCAAAGAGTAGAAAGGAATAGAATAGAATAGAATAATAATAGATTACAAAAGTCTACACATTCAACGGTTCTGATTACTTAATAATTAATAAAGGACCCACTCAGTCACCCACTCCTTTCACTTCATTCATCCTCATCCGACCACGTCTTACACCTTTCCACGCGAGTACCCTCTAAAACCCTACTCGCCGCCACCGTACCGGACTTTTTCCGGGCATCATCTAGATTTCTTTTTTTTTTTCTTCTTAGTTATTATTTTCACCAAACCAACCATAAGTAAATCCATTATTTCTTTATTTTTTTTTTTTGGGTTCTCCCATCCCTCTATTTAAGAGGGATTTTTTCTTTTAAAATTACAAGGATAAATTTAGAAATGAAGGGGAATTGAGTAATTTGAGCTATGATCATACCCAGAGAGCGCCTACTTCGACGAGCTTGGGAACGAGATGACCGCTGAGGTGGAGAGCGACGAGGGATTCAAGCCCGCCGAGGAAGGCCCCACCGATGAAGACAGCGGGAGTAGCGGTGGTGGTGGAGGAGAAAGAAGCGAGAGCGTGGATCTCGTCGTCTTCTAATTCGATGACGGTGGGGTGAACGCCGATGGTGGCGAGGAGTTTCTTCATGACGTGGCACAT
Organism: Cucumis hystrix; assembly: GCA_025688845.1. Classification (NCBI taxonomy): domain Eukaryota; kingdom Viridiplantae; phylum Streptophyta; class Magnoliopsida; order Cucurbitales; family Cucurbitaceae; genus Cucumis; species Cucumis hystrix. The sequence goes on from CM046889.1 coordinate 1,973,794, forward strand.
GCAGCAAGAAGTACGGCTGAAAATGATAACGGGATGTTCGGAGATGAGGCGGCGAATACGGGTGTCGGCGGATTCGGCGACGTCGATGGAGAGAGAGGCAGGGGAGGGAGTGGTAGAGGGCGGGGGAGATAAGTCGAGGTGGAGGAGGTCGTTGGAGCAGCGACGGAGGCCTTGCATCGCCGGAGAGAAAGTATGTAAAATTAAAATTGAGAGAGAAATAATGGGTATTTGTTGTTATGTCAACGGGTGGAGAAATTGGAATGGAAGGGGGAAGTGGTTTTATAAAAAACAGAGTGGACACTGCTTTTGCTCACATCACTCTTTCATCGTCTAATCCTTTTTTTATAATACACCTTTTTCTTTTCTTTTTTCTTTCCACTACTCATCACAAAATCAAAAGTTTTGTTTAAAGTATAGTTCTCTCTCCTGCGCGTGTACAACACACGCTACCTAAATATTGCAATTGTTCAATTAAAAACATGAAGGAAAAATAAATACAAATTAATAAACAGTCCAATTTGTAAAATAAATTATCAATTATAATTTGAATTTAAAACATGTTAAACAAGGAATTGAAAGTTAAGAAAAGAGATAAAAAGGGTATGAAGACAATTATTTAGAAAAAGAAAAGTGGAATTGTTAGTAGGAGCGTGAAGAAGAGGAAAGGTAAGAGGAGCGTGGAAGAATTGGGGTATGATGATGGAAAGACAACGGTGGTTCAGGAAGCAGCAGATATATGCCCGTGCATTAGTATTACTAGCGTGGGAAGAAAGAAGATCACATGGCAGTAAATGACCATGACGTCACTTTGACTTCGACGTCGAACGGTAAAGATTGCGCCTTGACGTAACCCAAACATAAAACCCGCCCCAGTAATTTTCTCTCTTTTTTTAATTATTATTATTATTAAAAATAAGAAAAAGAAAAAGAAAGAAAAGAAAGTCATCTGACGTGGACTACATGCGAACCAGTGGCAATGGGTCCCACCCCTGCCCACTTCTCCCTCTCCTCATGACATAATCATGGGAGAGAAGCTTCAGTTTGTTCGTCACCATGACGTTCCCCCATTCCCTTACACGTGGCTTCCCCATTTACTCTCCTCTCCTCATGGAGCACTCCTGGGGCTGACCGCACACCCTCACTCCCCCCCCCCCACTTCTCCCTAGTAAAAAAATTTAATTTTCTTTTCCCATCTATCCGCGCCCACGTGGATTCCCAGCATGCTAAGTAAAAATGTTCATTAGGCTGGCGTGGACCCTACCCATAAAGCCCACCTTCATAATCCACCGTCCATGGTGGCAACTATGTGTCTGCCATATGTGGATGTGATGATCAATCCATTACGTCACTTTGGACCCTCTCCCCCCCAATCAAAACTTCATCTATTTTCTTTTTTCTATTTATATAAATATATATATTAATACTATTTCTTTTCCTTTTCTTTTTCTTTTTTTTTTTAAATTGAAAAAAATAATTAGATACATTGCATATTTATCATATCCATCTTGTTAAATCAATTAAATTATCCAATTAAATAGTTTATTCATAAATATTTTCTTACATACGAACCATGAATTATGGTGTACGATACAATTAGGCTTAACCTAATTGTTTAATACAAAAATATCAACTCCTCCTAAGTTAATCTTTATTGGAATCAAACTCTTGTTATCAATAAAATTCTAAAATTAAATTTAAAATAAAACTAGATTTATTATCCATTTTAATCTAAGTTTCTCTTATTAAAAATTTATTTCATCTAGTCTAGTCTACTAATATTTTCACCATTTACGACAATAAGCCATTATTATTCAACTATTTTCGAATAAAAATGAAGCTTCATGGAAAGTAAATAAAATAGAATTAAAGAAAGTTTAAAGTATTATTTTAACCTAATGATTATTAAAATAGTAACACCAGAATTTCAGTAGCTTAGCTACCATCATTAACTACGTTATTGTATATATTATTATTTCATCTCCCAGTTTTTAATAAATTTCCCCCACCCTTCCTTTTCTTCTGTCCAATCATGTTCAAACCCTCCAGTACATTTCACTATTTCATTATGGTTACCCCACAAATTCTTTTTTAAATAATTTGTACATCACCATCGCCCATTGTTGTTTATGACTTTATGAGAAGAAACCATTAATTATTTTCATTATTTATTCCAATATATTATAGATTTATAATTCCTTTTTCTTCTTCTTCTTTATTTTAGGTAAAGACTAAAGATGGAACTCCCAAAACCGAAGGCTTGCGGTGTTTCTATGTGTATTATTGTATTTGTGTGTGTGGCGTCATCCACCCAGAAAGGTGTCAAATCTCACACCCATATGTATTAAAAATACTCTCTATAAACTATTCTCCTTCGTCATACTCTACATCATCTTTATTTATTGCCAAACCCTAATTTTCTTCTTCTTCTTCTTCATTTAATGTTTGTCACACTCAATATCTTATTGAACTTCCCTTCCATACTCACTCCTTCCTCCTTAGCTATTGTCAATAATGTTAATTTAAATTGGTATTATATTGCATTCGTTACGTTCTTAAGATGAGCTAACTCAACGAAATCAACAATGATTAGTCTTTACATAATGATTATTCTTTACATGCGTAAGTGTTCGGATTAGTTTGCACGTACCTTAAGTGATATTGTGTGACAACCCATACATTATCGTTTAACATTTTGGATGGAAGATTTGTCAAACATAAGTCTTTTGTTTCTCATTAATTAGGTAACTCACTATAGTTATTTTAATGATGATTTAATATAAAATTTAGTAATATAGAAAGTATGGGAAATACCTTTTTGGTTGCATTTTAAGTTGTAGTTTCTATTGGGTTATTAGGTTTTAAAATGTTATGCTTTTCAGCTTTTAATTTTAAATTGATTTGAATAAAGTTTATAGGTTTCTAAATGTTACAACTTTATTCTTAAGATGTTAGTTTTGTTTCAATTTGGTCTTCACGTTTCAAATTTTACACTTTTCACGTTGATTTTATTAATTTAGTGTTTGGTTCATTTTAAAATAATTGCTAATTGTGAAAAACACAGTGTTAACTTGAAAAATTATATTTGCACCAGAGTTGTTGACAATGTAAATAACATAAGCAATGATAAGAAAAAACATAAAACAACCAAGTTTGTAACCCAATTTTGTGTAAACACGCACCAACCTACATCTAAGAGGCCTTAAGCCCGATCCAAAAGATCATTTACTAAGATTCAAAAGATATATTCACAACTACATAATCTATTGAGAATTAACTATATCTCGTATTACACAACTTTCACAAGATAATTGTTCAGACTCTCCTTAAACCACTTGAACAAGTGTGAACAAGAGATTCGATCTAAACTCCTTCTCTAGATCATATGTTTTATGCTTAATCCTTGCATCACAAAGTCCAAGCTTTTTCTAATATTTTCAAATCTTCTCAATCTAGTGAATGAAGCCAATAACAAAATGTTCAATACACATCACACAAAGGTATTTCTCACAATATACTCAACCCATGCACGAACAATGCTTCAAGAGGGAATCTTCTGTCAAAAGCGAACAAGGCTATATCCAAGGATAAAGACAGTCAGACAGAAGGTAATAAAAATCTTCCAATCAACATAATAAGAAACAATTTTTATTTTGATTAACCAAGGCCACCATTAACGACAATCCCATAAACTGCCAACAATTCAAAAAAAAAAAAAAAAAAAAAAAAGGAAAGATTTTCAAAAATATATATGGAAAAAAATTGCAAGCCAAAAGACAATAAAGTGAAAGTTTAAATTTAAAGTTTTAACCGTGATGAAAAATAGCAAAAGTTAATCAAATTATAATTCTTTTAGCAATTTAAGGTGAATACATAATTAATTTTCTAAAGTTACATGTTTAATTTAAAAAGTCGATCATTCAAATATAGTATTGATTTTAAAAAAAAAATTTAAAAAAACAAATCTTCCAAAAATGAATTTACTAAGTCGATCAAAATGGATTTGAAATCATAATATTTTGAAACTTAGAAACTAAATTAGAGAAAAAATTCAAAATTGAAGTGATTTGAGGAGTAAAGAGATTTTTTTCTTTTATGGAAGGCAAGTTGAGTTAATTTAGAATGGGTTAGAAAGTGAAGTACTTTAATTTGTGGGAGAGTGGAAGATGATCTTATGATATATATTGTAGAGAGAGAGAATTTTGCTATTTACAAGTTGTCCCTCAAGAGAATACTAATGCCGACCAAGTACCACGTAGTATTACTTTATAGGATTCCCCTACCTCTATCATACATATTTGTCTCCTCTCCCTTTAAAACAACAAAAATTCAATCATTATTATCATTCTATAAATGGTTCCATCAATTCCATTTGTGTCCATATGTAAATCTAGTCTAAACTTTTGAGTGAGCAACACGATTTGTAAGACAAAGCTCTTACATGCATCAGTGTAAAATAATCAACTCAACACACACTTTGATTGTTAAAAATTAGTTTGAAGAAGGGTTGAGAAAAAACAGAAAGGCCTTGTTGATTTCACTTAATTAGATGAAGAGGTATATTTGCAGTTTGTAAAACTAAAACCTAACTGAGGTTAAAAAAGTACTAACAAAATTACCATCACGAGAAAGAGCGAAAAGATCTTAACAAATTTATAACTAGTTATTTTGACATATATAGCTTCTTGATGGTGAATTTATCTTTCACACTGTTGCCATATTGATGAGCCTGTAGCAGTTGACTCCTTGACTTACTCCTAGTTTGACGCTCTTCTTCTCTTTAATATCAAGTAGACGAACTTGTAACATTTTAAATACTTGTCTTATATAATCGACCATATGCAAGATATCTCGTTTTCAAACCATCGATCCTGACCTCAACTCGACTGACCAGCATGACACATAGTGGACTTTGGGTTTGAGATTACTTGTGGTTATTCAAAAGCATGGGAAAGAATAGAATATTGGGATAATAGAACATATGGTATAATTTGATAGTAAAGTTAAGAGAAATATAATACAACCCCCACGTGGAGAGATACACAAACGTCACACCCTTAATCCGGGTCGGGTCAAATGATCCGGCCCATCAACTACAAAATAATGGGAAAATGCGTGTGAAGGGAGACTGAAGAGTGTTCCTGAGTGGTTGCTTTCATCTCATTTCATCTCTCCTTAAAAATCTGTCGGCGCCGTTGGACATGGCCCGATATACACATTACACACACACACACACACACATATATTATATACAATTTATAAACCACCAATTCTATAAACAAAGTATTAAAATTCGTTGACTGACTTATCATGACACATGGGTGACGCTTACTGACATGACAGTCACAGGTCACCGTTTGTTCCCGCTTACGCATTCTCTGAAATCTCTGTCGGCTTTCACTCCTCCTCACCCACGTAGCCGGTAGCTACCTCCCCATACCACCGGAGCTCCAATCTCTCCCACCATCCCCATCGTACACGTGTCGTTAGTCTTTAACACTGTAACGTGGGAGTGTCGCGAACACATAAAACTTTCTTTTGTTTTAGATTAAATGTGGTGTAAAGTCGTGACTTTACTTAAACGATTTTAATTTTTATTGGGATGGAGATTTGTCGTATTCACACAAGTAATATACATGGAAATTTGTGTACTTGTTTATTATTATTTACTCCTCAGAAATTGCTTGCTTTTCCATTACGGGTCCAGAAATTCTTCTCCCTTTTTTCATATCAATTCATAAATGAATGAATAATAAAGAAGAATTGAAGAAAATAGGGAATGAAATTGGGGTGGGAAGAGGAAGCGACAAGAAAGGGAAGGAGAAGGGACTCTTCATATTCGGAAAGGTTATTGAAATGCATGTGATGGGTTTAAGGTATTTTGTCTGTGTGTGTGTGTGTGTGTTTTTATTTTATTAATAATATACAAAGTAAGTTTCAGATTATTGCATTTGGATTTTTATAAACACAAGTGGGGACATATTTTTGGGTTTCTTCTGTCACATTTTTGCACTCACTTTCCCCTCCACTGTTTTTGTTATTTATTTTTCTGCTTACAAGTGTAAATTATTAATCACTAACCAACAAAACTCTCTCTTAATTCAATTACATTACCCACCGTTTATTTTGAATTCCTCTAGTTTTTCTTTTCTAATTCCTCCACTAAAACCCTTCCGGCCTATTGTTAATTATTTTGTGAGTTGAATGATTAACGAGTTGTTCATTGCGTAATATGATTTGCTTTACACAATTAATTAACACTTCCTTGTTAACTCTATTAGCCTCTTTAATCAAACCGCTATGTGAAAATCATAAGTTTAGTTTATGTTATGGTTAAAGTTAAGGGCGGTGTTCTCATCCCAAACGAATAGAAGACAAATTAAAAACTTATAAGGACGAAACAATTGAGTTGTTCGGTCCAATTGGTTTGCCTCAGCCTTGGAGGCCAAAGCCAAATTACCCCATCTGACTTTGATAGATGCCAAAGAAGAAAGGGTGAATCAATCGGGTTGCTCGACCTTTCAACCTCATTTGCCTTGCAACTATGTTTTAAAAGATGTTAAAAGTAGAGGACAAAAGAAATTGGGCTGATTGGCTGAATCCCCCTCCCCCTCCCCTTGATGCCAACTTTCATTTATCCCATTCTCTATAGCATGTTCTCAGTAGGCTTCTTATATGGCTTTGTTGTGTGCCCCAACTCAATACTCAGTAATTTGATTTGCGAGTTATTCTCTAACCTTATTTGCATACAACTATTATATAGAGCATGATAGTTCCACGTCAATTAAGTAGTTCATGTTCTTCCCAATATTTTACTTCGACCTTTGTGCTGGAAACTAACCTGTAACACAATGTTGCAAGTGATCCCTTCCCCACAATACAAATTCAAAGACGGCAACACGAGAAGGTTCAAATCTTCATTTTTTTCAATAGTAATTTAGTATTAGATTTTTGTCAACTGGGTGTAAAAATTTAAAAATTTATCATTTCTAAATTGAGTTCGAATCTTCAAGTTTAGAGACCAAGTAAATATAAACCTTCTGGTATAATTTCTTTTTCTTTTAACGAAGTTTGTATTAAGAAAATTGAAGCTTAATCTATGGGTATTTGAACACCAACTTGTGGGAGGATCTTTGAGTATCTGGTTACTGTTTTCAACTTTTTATAGCCATGATTGGCGTCCCGTCGGCTTTTACCCAATAGATCGGGTAATTTGGGCATCAATTCGTTTGAATGAAATCTGCCCGAAGTAAATTGAGGCCTAGGCCCAGGCCCATTTACAGTGTTGCGAACTAACAAGCCCGGATGAATATTTCACGCTTTCCAAGGACGGGGCTACAATTTTCCGATCAGCCGCCGGTCAGTGTTCTATGTTTTGTATCCGTTTGAAACCGAGCAATGTTCGAAAGTCTTGCTTCTGTAATACTTTACCAGACCGATTTTCATATTTACACATTTGCCGCTACGGAAAGAGGAACATTATTAATGGTGACTGCAATGGACGGCTGGAGGTGCCTTGATGCCGTTACTTGCTACGTTAAGACCACGGTAATTTCTCCAGCTTCATAACCATATCAAATTAGTGCTTTGATTTCGTATTTGCGGAAAGGAATTTGGTTCGTTTTGCTCAATGATTTGATAAATTTACCCTACATAGTTATTCAAGATTAGAGAAGTTATAGTTTGGAATTTTTGGAATCCTACTTCTGTGATTTGAATCTGTAGCTCTTTCTCTGATGCTTTTCTTTTTTTACTGTAGGGTTTGGTTGAAGGTTATCTTGATTGTTGGGAGTTTGCTAACTCGGCATCATGTACCATTTATGACTGTTGTTGAAGATGGTTGCGCTTACGTTGGTTAGTGGAATGGGAGTGGAAATGACGTCTATGAATGTTTTGCTTTACACAAGTGGTTGAATGTATGGTTGATTTTTCAACATTTTTAAATTCTGATTTGTTTTTTTCTGGTGTGGTTATTTTGTAGGATGATCAACTTGCAATGTATTGAAATCCATGAGTAGGCGCCAACCAAGTAAGTTTTCTTTCATTGATTGGTTCTGCTTCTACTATGGTGCTTTAATATTTGTGTACAGTTTCTAAAAGAGACAACAAACACTTTTTTAAACGAAACACTCCCAGAAAAGAGGGAACAGAAAAACTGATGTTATTTGTTTCTTTAAATCTCTAAAATTATAGTTTGATAGAAACATAACTAAAATCTAGAGAAAATAGTTTAATTAATTTGTCGCAAATGGGGAAAGAGAAACAATTTAACCATTTGAGTTCTTAAGCTTTTAAAATTGGGGTCATGTCCTACCTTGTTCTTTTAATGAATTGATGGTCTGGCCTGGGATGTGTTAGTTAACTTCTTTTTATTTTTTTTATTTCTTGTTCCTTTTTTCTTTACGCCATGAGCACTATAGTTCATATGTGGCCACAAATGTATTACAATTTACTTAGAAACCATTGTTTTCTAAAGCTTTAGAAACATATATGTGGAACATTTTTAGTACCTCCTACCTCCATTTAGCATTTGAGACATTATAAGTACATTTCCCATATTGTTTTTTTAATTGCTTCTAAGAAAAGTGTCCCAATTACCAATCCCATCAAGTGATAAAAGTATTATTGCTGGCCCAAGACCACTCTGGTTTTATCTAAATGACTAAGTGCGCGTGCAGGGCAAGACTGTGACAATCTGAAAGCTTTCCCATTCCATCTTTTGAAACTAAAAAATCCATCATTTCGATTCAATCACTCTCTTATTTTTATATTCTTCTTTACGTGCCCCTGGCCCTATCATACCATTATCCATTCACTTTCTCACATTCCCCATTTTCATTTTCATCTCCATCCCCATCCCCATCCCCATCCATACATCCATAGGGGGAAAAATCTTGTCTCCAGAGTTGGAGTAGAACTTCCTTTTAGCGCCTAAATTTGGAAGCTACATCTGTATACTAAGTTTTGAGCTAATTGATTTCTAAATTTCAGAAAGTTACATTTGTACACTAATGCTGACTTGTCTCTGGTGTTAACTTTCCATTAGTTTTTGTTTTTTTTTTTAATTAATTGATTTAAAATAATTTAACAAATTTTTAATTAATTAATACAAAATATATCAAAATTTCAAAATTTAATAGACATTGATTCATTAATTACTATTTTCAAAACTATCCTTTTAGATTTATTAGTTGAAAATTAACTCAAATGATTGACAGTAGGCATTGAAATCTCAAGAATATGAGTATAAAATCTTGAAGTCCAATGAAATTGAATCTAAACACACGAAGTTGAAGGATAAAAAGGTAAGATTCAAAAAACTCACGAAGTTGAAGGATAAAAAGGTAAGATTCAAATACCAAGATAAATAAAAATATACTAAAAGTCAAAACTGAAAAAGATAATTTTCCCTATAATTTAATATTGCTGTTGCTGGTCGGACAAATTCACAATTTGCTCAAAGAAAAAATAAATAAATAAATAAACCGAAAAGAACCCGCCTTTTGTCTCTTTCTCCTACCATTTACGACAAAACTGCCTTCAAGAGAATCTTCACTTTCCTTGCAGATCCATGCGTATAAGAATATTTGCGATGTGTAATGAAATGAACGATGTACATAGGATTTAATTCTTTGCCTTTAAAATTGGAATATTACGGACTTGCTGTCTGGAAGTGCCTCTATATGATTTAGAATAAGCTGTCTCTTTTCCCATCGTGGGCGTACTCGGATACAAATTTATAATACACTATTAAATGGATTAGTACAATCGTGGAAACTTATGATCATCTCTGAAAATATAATGTCTTCAGTTCTACCCTTCTTTTTTTAGGGGTTGTAGAAGAAGAAAAAAACTGCCACTAATTGAGATGGGATTGAGTTTTACTCTTCCACTAGTGGCTTCTTTTGCTGCTGAGTTTGTTTAGTGTAATGTTTACTTGAATTTTGTGTTAAATATTATGAAAAAGGAACTAGGGTGCAGAATATGATGAATTCTTCACCATCCAAACATTTCAACGATGCAGAATAACGAAAGAATAAAAAGGACTTCAATGGTCGATTCATTATTTCCACTCCTCCAATCATTCGTGTACCGACAAAAAAGTACCAACCTTAGTGTAACTCCCACTGCCACCCCCCTTCCTTTCCATTTTCATTTCCCTAACCATTTGCCTTATTTAAACACAAATGAAACTCCACAACAAAAGATAAACTCAAACAGTCAACGCACTCTCTCCCTTTCCCTTTCTCCTTCTTCTTCTCTTTCTTTTTCTCCCTTTTCCACCGCTTGGTTATCGAGAAAAATGGACAATTTTTTTCAATCAATGGTAGCGAGTGTGCCTATGGGAGTGGGTACAATATTGTTCACGACGTTTTGCCTCGTAGGAGGGGGTTTGGTTTATTTCTATGGACCGTACTGGGGAGTGAGAAGGGTGCCTGGTCCACCAGCTATTCCGCTGGTCGGACATCTTCCCTTGCTGGCTAAGTACGGCCCAGACGTTTTCTCTGTCCTCGCCTCCCAATATGGTCCTATCTTCAGGTCAGTTTTCTGTTTTCATCTTCTGACTTTCCTATCTCAAAACTCCTTCATTTTTATGGTACTCAAACGACGTCGCTTGTCTTGCCTTAGCTTGACTGTGCAATTAGAGGGCTAGTGTAGGCATCATCTGATTCTGTTCACTTGCACGCTCGAAAAAATAGCCTTTTCTTCTCGAAAAACTGTGTACGTAAAAGGCCAAAATTTTCTATATATCCCCTGTAAATTTCAAACTCGATGGATGGCTGCGTGATAGACATGGGGAATTTGATATCTATTGATGTGAAATGAAAAGGGAATAACAACATGTCAATATTCAATGATTTTAATCATATGCTAGTGGCCTAAGATTTTGATGGGATTGCACTATAGTTCGTTTTGCCGACGTTAAAAGTTACAAAAACATACAGTGATGAGTGGAAACCTCGGAAACCTGTGCCTAGGGAAGAAGTGTTGCTTCTGTTTGTATTAATGTCCAATTACTTTTAATCAAGCAGGTTCCACATGGGTAGGCAGCCATTGATAATTATAGCAGACCCTGAGCTTTGTAAAGAAGTTGGTATCAAGAAATTCAAGGACATCCCAAACAGAAGTGTCCCTTCTCCAATATCAGCTTCCCCGCTTCATCAGAAAGGTCTTTTCTTCACAAGGTACTTTCTATCTTTTTCTTAAAAAGGAGAAAAAAACATCCCATCTACTGCCTAATGACTGATTCATTTTACAGGGATGCAAGATGGTCGACAATGCGAAACACAATCCTCTCAGTCTATCAGCCCTCTCATCTAATGAGATTAATACCTACTATGCAATCAATCATCGAAACTGCAACTCAAAATCTCCATTCCTCTGTCGAGGAAGATATCCCTTTCTCTAATCTCTCCCTCAAATTGACCACCGATGTTATTGGAACAGCAGCCTTCGGTGTCAACTTTGGGCTCTCTAATCCACATGCAACCAAAACCACCAATGACCAAGACAGTAAAAATGATGAAGTTTCGGACTTCATCAATCAACATATCTACTCCACAACGCAGCTCAAGATGGATTTATCGGGTTCCTTCTCAATCATTTTGGGACTACTTGTCCCTATACTCCAAGAGCCATTTAGACAAGTCCTGAAGAGAATACCATTCACCATGGACTGGAAAGTTGACCGGACAAATCAGAAGTTGAGTGGTAGGCTTAATGAGATTGTGGACAAGAGAATGAAGTGTAACGATCGAGGTTCGAAAGATTTCTTATCACTCATTTTGAGAGCAAGAGAGTCAGAGACGGTATCAAGGAATGTCTTCACTCCAGACTACATCAGTGCAGTCACGTACGAACACCTACTTGCTGGGTCAGCTACCACAGCATTCACGTTGTCTTCTGTTGTATATTTAGTTGCTGGACATCCAGAAGTCGAGAAGAGGTTGCTTGAAGAGATTGACAACTTTGGTCCATCAGATCAGATACCAACAGCTAATGATCTTCAGCAGAAGTTTCCATATCTTGATCAGGTTAAGTAACATACGCTATTGTTCTCGTTTCTATGTTTTTAGACCTCGCACATGAAGGAGTTTCATTGTTTTCGTAATCAAATGAGTGCAGGTGATTAAAGAATCTATGAGATTCTACACTGTTTCCCCTCTAGTAGCTAGAGAGACATCTAAAGATGTGGAGATTGGTGGATATCTTCTTCCAAAGGTAATTCAATGAAAAAAACCATCTGATGCATCTTTGTCTTCAAGCAACTTAGTCGGTCAGTCTAACTAATTGAAAAACACTGCTTTGTGATGAGATTAGGGGACATGGGTTTGGTTAGCACTTGGAGTTCTTGCCAAGGATCCAAAGAACTTTCCAGAACCAGATAAATTTAAGCCAGAAAGGTTTGATCCAAATGAGGAAGAGGAGAAACGAAGGCATCCCTATGCTTTAATCCCATTTGGAATTGGTCCTCGAGCATGCATTGGTCAAAAATTTGCCCTTCAGGAATTGAAGCTCTCTTTGATTCATTTGTATAGGAAGTTTGTATTTCGGCACTCCCTCTCCATGGAACAACCTCTTGAACTTGAGTATGGTGTCATTCTCAACTTCAAAAATGGTGTCAAGCTCAGAGTGATCAACCGTAAATAGAGGGCGTCACAATCACCACAGTTTCATTATCAGTTTGTATGTCAAGTATCGGTCATCAAAACAATGTCCACAGATGTTTATGTACGTTCCTAATATACAAATTATCATTTTAGGATTCACATATCATAATCATCAAGAAAACCATCTTTGGTGTTGGTTACTATTTGATGTTATATACACAGAGAATCATCTTTTGTCGAAAAGGATTCTCATACTTCATCCATTGAAAATGCAAGCATCTTTGCAAACGAATCAGGCTCAGATAAGATCATTTTGACATTATTGTACTGCACGTCTATTCCATCCCGATAAGATAAGCTTTGGCCAAGAGTTCTAAACAAAATTTGCAAAGTGGGGAAAAAATAACAAGATGAAAACTAATGAAGCTATAGTACAAAGAACGAGCCATTCTCCACTGGACATGAAACAAATACAACTCTACCGAAAATGTTACACAATTTTGATGGCAGGAATTAAGAAACAAGGCAGTGCAGAACTCTTCTAGAATTACCGAAACATGTTTCATCCCAAAGCTGATTTGAATAAGCGAGCCGCAAATTGCTCACGACCTTAGCTTTGTTCCATTCTTATCCGACCGTGTTGGCATCATCAATGGCTTAAAGGGATTGACTGATGAATCCGAGCCGGCACTGCTCTTAGAATCCCCATTTGAGAAAGCTGCTGACTTCTGAAGGAATTGATACTCATCCATCGATTGCCTTTGAACTCGATGCGATAAATGACTATTTGTCTTTTGCTTCGCCTTTGTTGACTCTGTAAGGTTCATGTAACTTGGCCTACTGTAACTGCCATTCTCTGTTCTTTCAATGGTTGAGAAAGCATGCCCTGATGCGGGAGTTGTAGACGTGCAGATTGAAGATGAAGCAGAGCTTTCATCATACCAAAAATCAGAACTTGGGCTAGAACAAGAACGAGCTTGCCCATTTGAAGGAGGTTTAGCAGAAATCCTTGTTGATACATTGTTCTTCCTAACTTTCACCAAACCTGGTTCAAAACCTTTGGAATGTTTAGACACGACAGATTCTATACAGCTCTTTGAAGGCGGAGTGACATCAAATGATTCGGTGCGAGATTGTTCCATCAACCTTGTTTCCCATGGCTTCGCTGCCATCCATCTCTCCAACCAACTCCATCCCCAATTGTTCTTGTCGAACTCGTAATTCTTAAGAGCGTAAATCGAAGCATTTGTTCGTGAAGTTGAGTTTGGTATTGCCTTCAATTGCTGGAGAGCAAAAGATTAACAAGGAATAAACCCAACTGAAATATGCTCTCTCATAAGAAAAATCAACTATGGATATGCAATCAAAAGTTTCTCATGTATACCTTTTGAACAAGAGAGTATGCAATTGCTCTCTCCCTCTTAAATGCTCCATCTTGCCTCATTTGTAACTTAGATTTGATATCTTCCAATGTCCCTTTGCTATCACACCAACCTTCCTGCAAATGAACCAAATTGTTATTCTCAAAGCCATCTTTGAACACACAAATCAGAATAGCGCATTCTCCTTGTATTATGATAACCTCAGCTTGCTTCAAGAGATCGGCCTTGCTGCGATGTACGTTAAGCAATTGTTGTACGGCCTGCCCCTCAACTGACATCCTCACACGACGTGCTCTGACGCGAGCTTGGACTCGAACCAGAGCCTGCATGCACCTCAGTGTAACAGCTGCCTGTTTCCGCACCAAACGACCCCTCACTAGAGCTTGAAGCCTCACCACTCCCTTCAAGGCCCTAAGAGCCCTCCTAGACTGCAAAATTTTCACTACCAAATCATTAAAAGAACTCGACATGGTGTCCTAATGCTAAGTAAGAGAAACAAAACAAACAGTCAAGGAACTAATCTTAACCAAGGAAACAAACTCTCTCTAAGATTAACAAGCTTGAGAAGTGAACTTGATTCTAGCTTCATATCAAACACTTGGAAACTTAGTAGTATGAAGAGAAAAGGAATGTACCAAGAAACCACGAAATGCAGTTTGAATCCTAATTGCAGCCCATTCTTGGCGCACAACCCGGAAATTCCTCGGTGGAGCACGGAGGACAGTGGCAACAGCAGCAGTAAAAGAATCAGCGGCTCTAGGAGAATCAGAGCCTTCAGAAGCTGCTTTATGTCCACCTTTATAACCCTTCCAAGCAGTGCTCAAGTCCCCTGATGGACTCCTCCATAACTTCCATTTCTTAGTTTTAGTACTACCCAACTTCTCCTGTAAAAGCACAAACAAACAATCAACATTACCAACCTTTTAAAACAAATTATGAGCAAGAACAAAAACAAAAACAAAAACAAAAACAAAACCCTCCCAAAATTTAGCTCACTTTGTCTTCCTTATCAGACTTCCTCTGTCCAATAAACACCTTCATCCATTTCCCAGAACCCCCCATCAAATCAGAGAGTAAACAGAGCAATGAGTAGTATCAAATGTCAAAACTTTAGAGGCAGTGGTTGATTTTAAGGAGAGAAAGAAAAAGAAAAACCCAAGCTTTTTGGGTAGTAAGAGGGGGAGAAATGTTGGAATGTTAGAACTGATATGGAAAAATTCAAAAACTTTGTGGGTGGTGGGGAGAGAAAGAGAAATGGGTTCAGTTTAGTTTTGTGGGAAAGTGGAGCAAATTCAAGTGAGATTCATCGATAACCAACGACTGCTTCGCATTTGAATTTCAAAAAATTAACAACGCTGCTCACGTAGTGGGGTTTCCTCCCGCTCGATTTCATCACCCCATCAAGTTCTCTTTTCTACCCTTCGATTTCTGCTATATTTCCAAACTAACTCAAGGATATTTTTGATATTTCACTTTGAAAAACTAGAAGGTGTATATATATATATATATCATGAAAAGGCACGCTAAGAGGGCAGGGTTATTGGTTAGAGACCAAAAGGCGATCTGACAAATCTTCCTCTAAACTAAGTTTGTATTAATTCCTTTACTGAAATCCCCACCGTCCGATCTTACCCATCCTTTGGAATCCAATGCTCTATTTAAATTCTATTTGAATTTCCACTCTCTCCTTCTAAAAGTTTCACTATTGTCTCTTCTCTTTTGTTTTTACATTTTCATCCAAATTTATCTCTTTTTTTTTTCATATATTTAAAATTTAATAATGGTGAGAAGTTAGTGATAATCAGCCCTCTGTTTTCTTGACATGAAAGTATGTAGTTATTCATACAAATTTTGTTTTAATTGAAAAATAGAGTGTCATAATTTACCAGTGATAGATTATGATACTGTTTGTTTGTTAGAGGCTAAATAATAATCTATTATGGTTTATTGGTGATAGACTCATACATTTTATTATATTTATTAATATTTTGGTTCATTCTCTATATTTAATAATAATTTTGTGATTTAATCATTGTAAATTTTTAAATACTTTAGAATGAAATTGACATTAATTCATTTACTATGACTATATACAAAGAATTTCAACTTGAAACTTGACATGTAACTAAAAGTTGTTACGACTCCATATCTCTTATTTTGACACAATAGTCGTTTTTCTTGTATGTTCTTTCTTATCCAATTACAAATTTACTAATTCTCACGTAAAAATAAGATATGTGTTTCTCGTGTCCTTTTTAAAATCATAGAGATAACCATGTTCTATCTTTATATTCCAAAATTTAAAAAAAAAAAAAAAAAAAAAAAAAAAAAAAAGTGAAACTCAAACGTTGAATCTGTTCTCAATCTAAGTAAAGGAAAATACATTATGCTGAAGGACATTGGGAAATTCAATAGTAGCCATGGGTGAGAAACGTCTTGTGGCAAAATACATCAAAGAATTTCAAATCCATAATCACAAACCAAATCAAACACAAACTCATAACTAGTCTTATATACAATAAAGAACATCAAAGTATTCCAAGCCATAGGAAAAAACTAATAAAAAGACAACTAAATATTTTGCCAAAATCCAATGCTATTATATATATATTCAAAAGAAACGTGGTTAGAATATTTTGATTTTAGAAAAGTATACAAAAACAGGTATGAAGAAGAATAGAAATCATACTTTTAAAAATGGTTAAAAAGGTAAAGAATAGTCAATTATCTTTTTTTCCAATATTTTTTACAAACTATATTCCACATCATAGAAATTTAATTTTTTTTTTAAAAAGAAATAATTAACGTTCTGACTTACAAACTTGGTTTTGTTTTCCTTTGAAATGTCCATTTTTGTCCTTATCGAATACACCAAATATAAGTAAAACCTTTTCTATTTCAAAATTCAAAATATATTTTATGCATCACAACAAATTTATTAAATATCACTTTCATCAATAAATAAATAAATATCCCATTTGTTATATTAAAATTGATTTTTTTAAAAATAAAATATTATTGGTATGAGGATTGATAAATCTCAATTGGACAGCGAGCTGAGGTGGTAACATCTGAGTCGACCAATCGTCAAAATAGCGCAAAATCCAACGGCGCCTGTTTTTAAAAAATATTGTAATTATTTAATAAAAATAGCAAATTTAATAAAATATTTGATTTTTAATTACTTAAATGAACTCATGATAACTTTTTTATTTAGTATTGTGTTTAACATTAAAGTGGACGGAGACTTTCATTTATATTCAAGGTAGGCTATATTCAATGTTCAAATTATGTGACAAATCACGATAAATTTTTGTTTGTGTTTATTATGATATAGATAGATATGGATAGTTGTCTATCGTTATCAATTGTAGATATAATGTTTATCACACCTACAAAAATGTAAGCTAAAATTTGGTAGGAAGTTAATCTGAATTTGGCATAGCTTTTTCACTTACTAACTATGCTACCACTCTATTGTCGTTTACTTATTAAGTTTGGATTGGATTCACACTTTTTTACTAAATATATTTTAGTTTCTAACTTTAGGAAGAAAAAAAACTCATCATTTTATTTTTATGGTTGATTTTATTGGAAGCCGTGATATTTAAAATTTGATAAATTCGATAGAGTCCGTGTTTGGTTAATGTGTATAGTCTATCTACCTATACCACACAAACAATATCAAACTATCGAAAAAAAATAACAATCATTTATTAAAGTTTAAGCACAAAAATTTACATCTTAATTAAAAAAATTAAAGCTAAAAATGAAACAATAATAATTTTATAGATAAATTTGAAGTTGGACGAAACAAGTGAAAGGTAAGGGAAAAGAGAATGAGAAATAAGCATTGGATCAAAGTAGTTTTGCACTCATATAAGTCTATCAACTTATTATTGGGCTAATCATATCGAATCATAAATTGGGATAAACATTACATCAATATCTCTATAAAAACACTACTATTTAACGACTTATTATTCATTTCACAAATTTTCACCTTTAATTTTGATACAATAATGTTTTTTATATATATTGTGTTGAATATGCACCGCTCCTTTCTAAATTACAAATGCACCGTTGTTTTATTGTGTATAGATGAGATCTTTTATCCTTACCCTAACATCATATCACAACAAATAATATAAACAAAGTTTAAACACAAAAGGGGTTTCTAGAGCGTCTTTTTTTATTATTTTGAACGCCTTCCTCCACTTTGGATGATTCTAGACTTTTTTTTTTATTCTAATATTTTCACTTCGACCTCTTACGTTATAACAAAGGAACATTGTTTGCAACCTAAAATTTAACATAGATGTTAAGCAGATGGGTTACAAACAATAAAAACAATAGTATAGCTTTTGAAAAAATAAAAGATTTAATCAAAATTTCAATCACATTAAATCTCAATACATTGCATTAAACTCATAATTCTAAAGGTACCAACGAAAAAAATAGCAATAAATGCTGACAAAATTAGAGAATTTAGTGTCTTTTTATTCCTTACATTTACTTCACATTTTTCATTTATTAAAAATACCCAACTCAACTGCCTCTGATTTTAAATATAAGTACACTTTGTATTTAATTTTGCATCCCTACCTATCACTTTAAACCCAATTATAGTCTTTATTAATGCTTCTCAAAATTAATTACTATTGTTGATGTTGTTATTATTAATTACTACTATTATGTATTTTAAATACTTTCTACATTTTAACTAGGAAGGTAATCAAGTTGGGTTGGGAGACATTCTCAACCCAATCCATAAGGTTATATGGGTTGACAACCTGAATAACCAGAATTTAGTTTCCAACCCAACTCGTAAATATGAGTTGGGTTGAATTGTCGGGTTGTGTTGTTTTTTTTTTTCTTCTATTTTCTAATGAAAACGGAGGTGGACTACAAGATTGTGAGGGAGAAGACCGAAGACTGAGGTGAGATGGAAGAGAAGAATCAAACACAATGAAGAAGGGTAAGCAGGACGTGAGGAGATGAAAATTAAAGAGGGGGGAAGACCTAATTTTTAGATTTTATTTTATTAAATAATATATATATTATATTAATTCGGGTTGGGTTGGGTTGACCCGAATTTTTCAACATTCTAACCCGAGACCCAACCCAACCCAAAAAAGTTCTATTTTTTTAACCCAACTCAACCCACATTTTAACCTAACCTAACCCAATCCAACCTCTATAATATGAGTTCAACCCATATTCTTACACCCCTAATTTTTACCAAAATTTTAAAAATATAAAGGTGAATCTTTTTTTAATAATATTTTAAAAAATAATGTAAAAAATAGAATAAGAAAAAAAAAACTAATTACTACAATAAATGTTCAAACCAATACAAACACAAACGAGTATAAACTAACTGTTGATCAATCGATCGATCAGTCAAATATTGTTCTTAAGCCTTTGAATTTTTTTACCGACCGAGTCTATTTTCTTGTAATTTAACAAAGTGTAATTGACTTATCCTCTTACAACGTTGAGTTTAAAATTTCTTATGTACATTTATCTTAATTTTTATTCTCAAAATTACTCCTACTATCGATTATAAAAATTCAACCATCCCCGAACATAACTCAACTAATATATACTAAAAAAAAAGTCAACATACCAATTAAAATAGAATAATGAATTCTAACATTATAAAAATACATTTTTCATAGAAGTGGTCTAATATATCCCATTAATTATAACTTTTTTTTTTGTAAGAAAAATAATATATCCCATTAATGAGGAATTAGACAACCACTGTCATATGACATTTAAAGTCAAATCTGTATAATTGGCATTAAGCCCTAAATCACATTAAAAAATATATATATACACATTATCTCCACTCAAAAACCATAAAAACTTTGTTTAGTAATACCTTCATCATTTTTCATCATACCATTTTATGTATATATTAATATTACAATCTTTTCCAACCTTGTCACACCCCCTACGAACTACCTATATACATATGTCGTATTACATCGACTTTCTATAAAATACCCAATATCAAATTAATATTCTCATATGGACAATTAACGATAAACAAAACATAATTTAAAATCTTACAGAATAAGTTCGGATAGAATTAACGTAAAAAAAAGGTTGAAGGGAATGAAAGGGGGAAATTTGTAGTTTTTTTGGGTTAGAAAAGTGAATGATGTCACAGTTAGACAAAATGAGCTATGGGATAAATTATTGGGCATATGATACAAAAATGATGGATCTTTTAATATAAAGAAACATCTATAAATCCTTTTACGAAATCTATTGCAAACGAAGAGATGGGACAAGAATTAATAATCCAACAAGAACATAAAGAAAAATAAAAGAAGGGAAAAAAAAAGGAATAATCTTTAGAAGAAAAAGGAGGAGCCAAATTAAATGTAAAGCAGAGGAGCCAATAACAAATCATAGCGTGGCAAGGCAATTATCAGAATCTTAATCGACGATGATTAATATTGTAATTGGGGTCCAATTGAATAGTGAAAAGTTTTAAATTTTACTCGATGCTGAGTCAACTCAAATATCTGGTACCTCTTTTCCTTTCTTCTACGATAGAAAAGCTTTGCTTTTAGAAGGATTTTTGAAGTGATTTGACTCGGGAAATTGAAGGGTAGTTTTATTTTTATCTGTGTTTAATTCTGAATTCTCAGGTTTGATTTGATTAATTAATTACACTGTGATTATGATCATTGATTGTGATTGGCAAGAAAATGGAGATGGGAATTAGAGGAAAAAGGTAATGGAGCCATGTGGGCTGCTCTTGCTTTGTTATATAAAGGCCCCCATTGCCATCTTCTGCCTTTCCCAATTCTAATTCCCATTTTTGTTGAAGATCACACCCTCTTCTTGTTGTCTTTTTTGGGTAATGGTCCTGAAATTCTCTCTTGTTTTGTTTCTCCTTTTTTGGGAAGAGTTTCAGTTCTTCTTCACCATTTAAAAGGGTTGTTTATTATATATATACACACGCTAAGCAGAAGATACTGCTGCTTCTGTTTTTCTTTTTTCCACTTACCCTTTTGTTAGTTTTTGCCTTTTCCCGATGTTTCTTTTCGAATTATAATAAGGAACACTTGGGATTGTGAATGGAAGAGAGTAATTCAAAAAGCAAGTTCAAGAGGGTTTGTGTCTTCTGCGGCAGCAACTCGGGTCATCGAAAAGTTTTCAGCGATGCTGCTCTTGATTTGGGAAATGAATTGGTTAGTTTCTTTTTACATTCTCGATTGCGATTGTGTTTCATGTTCATCATTGATTGCGTTATTAGAAAACGTTCCATTATTTTCTTACCCTACGGTTCATTGGGTTTTTGTCAAAAGTCATCTTGTTGTTCTTATTTCTATGTTTCCTATTTACATGAATTACAGGTGGAAAGGAAGATTGATTTGGTGTACGGTGGAGGAAGTGTTGGGTTGATGGGATTGATATCCCAAACTGTATACGATGGAGGCTGCCATGTCCTTGGGTAGGATAGAATCACAATTTGGGCAGTTTTTGTATTCCGTGCCTTTCATTAATAATGTAAGAATTGAACGCATTTGAAGTGCACATTAATGAGAATTGTTTTTGATTTATCTTTACATGCCAGGGTCATTCCAAAAGCTCTGATGCCTCACGAGGTATAACCTATACGCCTGTTTGTTTCTTCATTTAGCTAAACTAGTATTCCTTTTTTCTTTTTATTGTCTCTATTCTCAGAACTTGTCTTTGTTACTAGTGTTTCACCTACGATAATTGATCAGACATGACCATTTGTTAATTGTTTTTGATGATGATCCTGGTAGATTTCTGGTCAAACTGTTGGGGAGGTAAGAACAGTTTTGGACATGCATGAGCGCAAAGCTGCTATGGCTCGAGAATCAGACGCTTTTATTGCTCTTCCTGGTAATTTTATGGAGAATTCGTACCAACAGCTTTCCACATACTTGTACATTATTGTTTATTATTGCAGCAGTTTGTCTGGTCAGTTCATTAGCTAGGAGGATTAGATGTATAATTTGCTTGATTTGATGTATGATTATTATTTGCATTAGGAGGATATGGGACGATGGAAGAGCTGTTAGAAATGATAACGTGGGCCCAACTCGGTATCCACAAGAAACCAGTAAGCGTAACCTGTGCTAATTCTTTGGTTTAAAGTCCTATTGTTAGCCTAGCCAACTTTCTTTTAAGCTTGTACTATGGGTATTACTCTGTGCAGGTTGGCCTGCTTAATGTTGATGGTTACTACAACTCTTTGTTGGCACTGTTTGATAACGGCGTCGTTGAAGGTTTCATTAAACCCGTTGCTCGAGAAATTGTGATATCTGCTCCAACAGCAAAGGAACTCATGGAAAAAATGGAGGTATCTGACCAGACCTTCCCCATTCCAGTTTTGGCTGAAAGCAATGTAGGAGAACTAGAAAGATATAGAATGAAATAAACTAAAGCTTACATTCTGACTTTGAAACTTTTTGTGTAAGACTAATGTCCCTGCAGACAATTTTGATAAGTTTCGTATATCATTGAGATCCTGCAATGAGTAGATTCTTACTGGAGTGTTATAACAATATTTTGTATTGACCTCTAAAATTGAATTGGAAGTTCAGTTTTGTATGAAATGGCAATTACACATCTGCTCTCTCACAACAATATTAATCATTCTATCAAGCCATTCTAATTCTGTTTTCAAAAATTTTGATTTCCAGGAACATACTCCTTTCGGTGAACACGTTGCTCCTCACGAAAGCTGGGAAATTGAGCACCTTGGTGATTATCCGAGCCATGAAACTAAACCATGACAGATAAGTGGTAATGGGACTTCCCTTGAGATTCCTGATGTCATCCATCATCATTTTTAATCATGAATGGGAACCTGTTGTGATGGGGCCACAAGTGGTTCATCATTGTGTACTTGTGTTCTTTGTGATTGGAATTTTAATAAATACCCCCTTTCTGTTTACAAAGTGCTTGGTTTGTGGTCAATTAAAACACCAATCATAAT
Source organism: Cucumis hystrix (assembly GCA_025688845.1). Lineage (NCBI taxonomy): Eukaryota > Viridiplantae > Streptophyta > Magnoliopsida > Cucurbitales > Cucurbitaceae > Cucumis > Cucumis hystrix. The sequence continues at coordinate 1,996,776 of CM046889.1, forward strand.
CTCTAGTGGACTGGTCACCACTTCTTAAAAGGAAAAGCAAAACAGATTAAACAAGCATTATTAGTGCAGAACTTCCTTTGCACTTTGAAGGCCTAGCCCCACACGTCTAATGTTGTAGTGGACTTGATCAAGAGAGTTAAAGGAAGACCACATCCTTTCAAGGGATTGACGAATCAAAATAATTGAAAATTGGTTTCATCACTTTGAAAAACGTTTTATTAAATTACAACGACCACCTTGCAAAAACCCTTATTTTAAATACAATAGGCATATTCTTCCATTTGAGTCGATATCAAGTGCCAAACTTTATAACTTTTTTTAAAAGGAAAGGGACTAGTCCTTTAATTTGGGCCCAAAAAACTGATACCCTAGCGTTGGAGTGCAAGTGCCAGATTGTTGTTATACAGAGCTTGAATTGACAAATCTGAATGATTACAATTTACAGATTCAGTTGATTCCTAAACTATACTGTTTGTGAGAATAGTGGCAAAGTTTTGGGGGCGTTTACCTATTTTCCATATTATCTTGTTGAGTGCTTCTCTGATTATAATATCAGCTTGTAGTTCGGTCCATATTTATAATGAGCTTGATTGACAAATTTGAATGGTTTAGATACTTCAGCTGTCTTTCAGTTTGAAAATTAATGGATATGATTGCTTGTGCTCTTTTCTTGGACAAAAGAGAGTATATATATCTTTTCCTAATTGTGATGCTCAACTCATGAGTTAGTAGACACAAACTTCAAAGCCACTTCATCCAATCAGATTCTCAGATAAGACAGGATGAAAGGAAAAGAAATCAAGTCTCCGATTTCTGTGACTTCCTTTTTCTCCTATTGCTTCTTTAGAAAATTAAGTCAATTTTGGAATGTCATTTCGTCTGAAGTTTGAAAATTTACAACTTAACTGCAAAAATTCCTTTTTAACTTCCCATTAGAAGAGGCACCCAGATGTCCATAGACTAACAAACCAAATGTAGCCGGTCCCAAAATTATAGGAAATCCTATGTTCTGTCACCACCCCTGGAAATCCAGTTCATCATAGGTTAGCTTTATTTGACAAGCTTGGCCTCAAGTCAGTCTACCAAAGTGTCACATGGGTTTCTCAGGTTATCGTCCATTCCCGCCGCAGATGTAGGGTTCTTGTGTTGTGGGCATCTTTCCCAGTAGTCCTATGACGACGTTTTGCTATCAATCACTTGTCTGGTTGTGATTGGAAGAATCATAAACTAAGGAATTTGGATCTTAAAGCATAGGAAAGAAGTGTTTTTGAATGCTGGGTTTGTTTACATTCCCCATTTTTTTTCCTTCTTTGTCGTTAAATTGATGTTGCTAACACAAAGTAGTCAGTCAGACGAAACGACATGAAGGGCCTGTGTGTACTATATGTGGTGTAAATGAAAATTAATGATTTTGGCTGTTAATTCCTCCCTTTTCAGGGGACCCTTTCTTTCTGCTATGAGTCCCCACAGGCTATAGAACTGCTTACTCTCTGCTTGACATGTTTGTTTGCACTAATGGAGATGATAGAAAGCTGAAGTTATCAGATTATGGATCCATCTCTCTCAACTTTGTCCTTGCACTTGCAGATCACAGATATTTCTGTTTTCCTTTAGTTGTGTGTTTTTCTTATGAAATGCTGAATGTTATTTCTTTTCATGAATGTTTGAATTATTGGTGTCCTAAGTAGAAAGAAAGAATGGTTGATTGGCTGGTTAATTCTTGTGATTTTAAACTTAAAAGAAATGGCAGAAGCAGAGATTTGTTACAGTTGAATCCATTTTTCAAATCATTTCCCAGTCTCAGATGTGGAGACACGAGGAAATTTCCAAGAGCTTTTTGGTGTATCCCCATTGTCTATGTTCTCTTGGTTAAGATTCCTCCATCTCCCATGGAGTGAGAGTCTTGAATAGTAGATATCAAGCGACGGACTCTATATAAATATCATAAAGTTGAGTGAGAGTTCTAAGTTCTTAGACTTATACTAGATTTAAATTTATCGACTTATTATTATTGTATTATTTTACATTTTGGTAAGTAAGCACTAGACTGCTAGTAGGCATTTTTTTTTCTCTTTATACTCATCGAGTGTTATTAATAATTGGCTCAAAGAACTCCTGAGTGCGGCACTCATAATTGGAGCTTTATTCATAAAACACCCTTTCTTATTAACTTTCTTATGTTTAATGTGTGCTTTATTTTTATATACTGTCTTTCTTTAAAATAACTCAACGTTATTGTGAATTAAGACTAATTTCAAATGGATTCTTAATTTATTTTCCTGGAAAGTATTAAAATTGAAGGTAGAAAAACATGAAATATGTCAAAATTAGGAAACAAGAGTTGACGTTTCTAAAGCTTAGACTTCAGAAATCAGAGGCTAACAATTAAAAAAAAAAAAAAAAAAAAAAAAGTTGAATTTTTCCCCTTTTCTTTTTGGTTTTGGGGACTAGAAAAAGAAGAAAACTTCAAAAGGAAGTACTTTTCTTTTCTTTAGATTGGTATAAGACCTTACCAACCTCTTGATTGTTAACAGCCCTAATAGATTTTTGATCATTTTTTGTGAACTTTTTGATCGGTAATAAATGTCTAAATTAGTGATTCTATTCAATTATAATGACCAAGAAGATAATTATTAACTTCTACTACGTAATTTCTCATTGAGTTCAAATTATTTGTGCAAAATGAATCATGTGTAAATTAAAGGTTCTATTGGATTAAAACTTTTCAATGGAAGACTTTAACATATTCCATAAATGGCTGACCACAAAAATGGCAATTCTTTATAATGGAAAAACAAAAAATATATTTTTTATTGTTAATAATGCCAAAGTCGAAAAATATAAAAAAGTAAATCTACGAAATCGTAAAAAATGTCCCTACTTTAATAAAACACTTACCAATCAAATACAATCATTCTAAAATTTCAAAACACATCATAATTGAATCACTTTTTTTTTCCCGAAACAAATCAAATTTACTCACAATTTCCTTCAATCCCTAATTTTCCTCCAAATTTCTTAATTTTTTATCTTCTTCAAAACCATCACAAACCTTCCCCACCTCATAAACCTACATCATCAGAAGCCAATGGTCGCGTGAATTACCTCCTATCACTCGCCTACCATTGCTTCATTGCTTGTTTCACTGTGGTTCGAGATTGCACATAGTTTACAAAATGCATAACGATCTTCCTACTTTTTTAAAATCATATTCAAGAGTGAATGACTAGATAAATGCTAAAATTTCATAACCAACGGATCAAAATACGTTGCGACTACTTCATTCATACTTCTAGTTAAGTTTGAATCACACACTAGTGTTTCGAACTACACTTAATTAAAACACACAACTAATCATGTTGTATGTGAAACAAGTAAAATATAGTCAAGAAATTAGACTTTAAAATAATAAAAACGAATAATATAAAATTACATATTTTCAAAATTCAACTAAAAAACAAAATTTTAATTTGAAATTAAAATTATACCAACAAGAAAAGATTAATCATATTTTCAAAATCTAACTTAAAAAAATATACTAAGGATCTTCTAAGGAAATGTTTTCAAAATCTAACAAAATAAGTATCATATGTAATATTGATTTTAAAATTCAAAAAATAGAGTAAAGATCTCAATTCGTTACATTATAATTCCACAACCAACGGATAAAAATACATTTGTTTAAAAAATTTGGCTACCTTAAGGCTTATCCATGTACTTTATGACCACACGATAGTAAATAGTCTTTTACTCTTGAAAAGTCGTAGCAAAAGAAAACATATTGGTTAAAATTCTATTAGTGTTCTATTTGTATAACATACACATACACAACTTTGTAAAATATATGTCTAAAAGATATAGTACATAGAGAATAATTAACATACCAATCATTATAAACAAGTAAGATCGCTTAAAATAGTATTCGAGAGAGATGATAGAACCCTAAAACATGTATGGTATCACACTGCTCTCCAATTTTTGCTAAATTTCCAACTGATTCCTACAGATTTCTCAATAGTAACACAAAATGACCCAAGCAACCAGAGTGCTTACTCATATCATCAGCATCATCCACTTTCAAAACTTATATATTTATTGTAACGGGTAAAAAATGAATATTAAGAAATGGTCTTAAACATTGAAACAATCAAATCCAATGGGAATTCACAGTATGTCGTGCCTAAGCAAAGGAAGTATAATCTAAAACAAAAATCACATTAAAAGAGAATACCCACGAGAAAGTGGAGTTTCATCATACCTGGTCTTCTCTTCTCCCACATTAGTATTTTTTCTATACATGAACTCTCTGCTTGTCGTCGTGATTTTCATCAAGCGTCAGCCTTTGCTTTTGAAGACAGCAAATTTTGTAACGTTGTTGTCTGAATGATTGCACTTGGGCTTGAGTCTCTTAAGCGGACAGCTGATCCAGATCTATGCCCATAGTTCCTATCAACACCACTTCGCTTAAAGCGCCGGTATAGCCAAGTAACGCGTCGGATCAGTCGTGAGGAACTCACGAGCAGAATAACACCTATGATGATTAGCAGCCTGTACAGAGGAAGATGAATGAACACATTCACATGGTCAGAAACCACTCTTTATCAAGTCTGGTCAGTCATTGTAAACTCGAAAGGGAATTATAGGTAAGGGAGTTTACCATCCCAGCAGAAGGAAAAGGCGACCAGTTGGTGACGAGGGCAATTCTTCACCCAGGGCGAGCATGCCAGCAAGGACACCAGTGACGATGGATGCCACCGCAGCACATGTAGAAACCACAATTGCCCTCCCATGTTTTAGTCCCCGAGTCTACTAAAAAAGAAGACAATGAACTAGAAGAACACAGAGAAAAGTTGATAAAACAACGAACACCGAGTGAAAATAGAGTCGTAAAGAGATCAAATCACCAAGAATTTGAAGTACCTGATAGTAAAATCCTGTAGCGCTGCAACAAATACTTATCAAGATGCATATGGGAACCAATATTTGGTGGAAACCCTGCTCCAAGAATAAGAATCCCATCTTTGATATTACAGACGCCATCCTGCAATTGCAGATTTAACTTGTGAATTTTGCTATTATGAATCTAAAAGGCCAATTGGATTATTTCCATTCTATATTTATGCCATATATGTAAAAGACTAAACTAACAATTCTATGGTATGCTTATGTTCCAGAAAACCACAACAACGATTATTCAAAATTCTACTTTTCAATGCCTAGTACAACTGGAAGGTCAAAATACAAGCAGGCTAAGATCCAATTTGAAACAACTAGGATACCACCACAGTCAGGCAGAAGCCCCAATTCCTCACAGTAAAGCAAAGTTCTAATTCCTAATAGTCATCCTCTAAAACCTTAATGATTTAAGGAAATGTAATCCATCAAGTAAAAGAGTGCAAACAAGAAAAGTACCCAAACAAAATGCCAGATTCCAAGCCATATATTATTTCTTCAACAACTTCGAATTCCATCTGCAACATATATACATATGTAACATATAATTTTTCTGGGAGGAAAAAGAAAACAATTGAAATGTCAATATAAAAGCAATGAATTTACCAACTCTTGTTCTCTCCTTTGACGTTTGTAGAAATGAAGCCAGCCATTTAGAAGAACCTGTTAAAAATATGTGTAGCCAATCATTTCTAGATGTCAATTCACTCAACTTTTACAGCCTTATTTACAAAGTACTAGTATGTTATATTTGTTTCTGCAAGCAAGCCCATAAAACTTCTAACATAAATGACCAGAGATTGTTATAAAACGTGGGGTTATAATAATATAAGATACCTACAAACAAGATGGTCATGATGAATGCTAGCCATGGCAAATGAAAAACTGATATTGCAGAGGCCTTTTGCTCCTCGCCTCCAGCACCAACCCCTAGAAATGGTGAAAAAAGGGAGAAAAAAGAAAATAGCCAAATAAATTACAAATGTGTGCAAGGAAGATGAAGATCAATAAAAACTTGGCATACAAGGCATGGCCAAACCTGAAATGCATAAAATAGAGATCAAGAGATCAAACAATAACTAAACTAATAAAGACACAAAGATGAACTTACATTACCTATGGTGCCAATACCAGCAAGAATAATCCCCATCCAATCAACAACATTCATAATTTCCTTCAGATAAAAATGTGAAAATATAGAGAGGATGGCGAGTCCACAACCAGAAACTGGTTGAATTATAGAAACCTGAAATTCAAAAATTAGAAAGGAAATGCATATTAGAGACGAAAATGTGCGCAACATACAAATTTTCCTGTGAGGTACGGATTCTTGGGAAAAAAATCTATGAAATATTTAGAATCGTAGATTATATGTAATTTTCATAGAGATAAATACGATATAATAAATACGACTATAAAGGCGATGCTGAATGAAAGAGGAGACAGTTAGCCATCACAACAGCAATTGATATTTTCCATCAAATGTAGCCTGTAGGGAGACTATAAAGGCGCGCTAAATTCATCTAGATCTCAGAACAAAAACAGCATATTCGCTCAATAATGCCTAAGATCCAATCATCGAATGCCAATCAAAAAACATAAAAGAAAATGGCGTATGTAGTTGAATAAAATAGCTTACAGGGGCGAGGGATAGCGCTCTCAACATTAAAACGGCTCCAAATATATCCATCAGAAAACCAATGATCCAAGTTTTGTTAAAAGCGTAAGCCCTTATCACCTATACAACACAAAAAACCAATGAGAATTCACAACTTCATTCAAGGAATTCACCAGAAGAAAGCGAAAATAAAATTCGCTCAAATCTTTAATGAAATCCGAAAAATTAGAGAATCAAAGAAACACCATACTGCAAGCGATCGGACAGCTCAAGGAAGAATAAGAAAACGAATCGCATGAAATTAAAAGACCTAGAAGAAAATGTGAAAAAAAAAAACAAACAAACAAACAAAGGTAAGAGAAAGAAAAAGAGAAAGCGAACCTTGAGCTTGAAAGAGAGAGGAGGAAGAATGACGGTGCCCTTCTTCTGAAGTATTTTGCCAATATTGTTGCCGGCCGCGGCGGCCAAAGTTAAGCAAATCGGTTCCCACATATCTTCTTTAAAAATCGAAACGCAGAAAACAAAAGAAGGAAAGAGATTGAGAAGCAGAAATCAAGAAATTTAAGGGAGAATTAGGATTTACGTTAGAAGAACATTGCCTCGAAATTTTTTGCGCCAACGACAGAATTTTGTCCTTTCGACTTCTTCTTTCTCTCTTTGTATTTCTAACGAAAGCAGGCCCACCAACAAAGCCCATGGGATCTAATCACGTGCGACTCACATATGTTCCTTCATCTTTTTTTACCTGCTACGTGCTACCTTTTTATTGGCTAAACTTTTTCCGCCCTTTAATTAGAGTTGCCAGTTCAACCGAACCGAACCGTTTTTTTATCTCAAATTGAAACCAATATAATAATCACTGGTCGGTTTGGTGGTTTAATTCGGTTTTTTTAATTTAAAATTAAATCGAACTGAAATTAATTTTTCTATTTTAATTTTGTCAATTATTTTTATTGACACAAAACCAAATAAAATTAATTCAATTAAACTAATCTATCAATATGATTCACCAAAACTCAAAATCACAAGTGACTCTATATATATTAATGGTTAATTTTGCATAAAAAAAAAGGTTATAAAGCTCTAATCAAATTATCTACCACAAGTTTACCAACCTTTAAATGAATGGCTACTAAATTCGTAGATGAAGAAAATGTTAATTTATATGAATACATTGAGAGTAATAACTTATTAGACACTCTTACTAACTAATATAATTCAAGTTGTAAAAAAAATATTTTTAAACTATTAATAAAATACTGGAATAGTTGTAATTACACTCTTAAATTTTAAAAAATAGCGATTAGATCTTACCCTAAAAAAAAAGGTTAAAATTAAACTTATATAATCAAATATAATATGCAGTTCTAATAATGATTTTCGCAATTTGCTTAAACAATGATGTTTGTGAAATATAGAAAATTGAGAATAAAAAACACTACTTGTTTTTTTTTTTTTTTCTCTCTCTTTTAAAATAACACAGTGGAAGTCAAGCTAATTCATCCTCTTCCAAACAGCAAAGTTGACCATAATCAACAAATTGAAATGCATATGATCAACGACAACAACAACAAATCAGTGGTAAAATCTCTTAAAAATTTATTACAAAGTGCACAGGAGCACGCCACCGAAAATTAATTCCAAAAAGTCAGCCAAGCAATAAGAAAAGCAAGATTAAGAATATCCCAAGCTCTACTCGCTTTCGTTCTCCAATTTTGACCCCACGTTTTCCCATCATTCCCTTCCCCCATTGTTGTTTTCCTCTTCAAATTCGCCTTATGACAAATTATTGTCCCCTTTTAGATTAACCCTTCAAATCTTCTCTCTTTCTCTCAATCCCCCATGGAAGATTACAGGTACCATGGAAATGGGTTCAGTGGAGGGAACAATACAGAGTTCAACTATGCCACAAATTCTCGAAATTCTTACGAATTGAGATCGTATTCTGCGACTTACGCACAAACCCAGATGGAAATCAGGGATTCCCAGTTCAAGAAAGGGAAATCTCATTCTGGGTCTGTCTCAAAATCTTGGAGTTTCTCGGACCCTGAATTTCAGAGGAAGAAGAGAGTTGCTAACTACAAGATGTATTCTGTTGAAGGCAAAATGAAGGGTTCTTTCAGAAACAGTTTTAGATGGCTGAAACGGAAATGCGAACATGTCGTTTATGGCTGGTGGTGATCCATTCGGATTTGACTATGGTGAGTCTTGTCTCTCTTTCTCTAATCCTTTCAAGTGCTTTCTTGTAAGTATTGGTGATTTTTTTTTTGAGTTTTAGTTACAAGGAACTTGGAAAATTAATGGTATCATAGTTCTGGATGATACTACTTATGTTGTATGTCTTGTTATTTGATTAAAAGAGAGGGTAAAAGAAGAGGAGTTTGAGCAATTGTAATGTTCATCTTGATAGAATGTCAGTAAGAACTTTGAATATTCGAATATAAATGGAGCTTTGTTGGAAGAAGAATGCATTGGACTCTGTCTGTTTGGTTATCTTGTCAAGAATTGAAACTTCATATCTTCCAATATCTTTACCTATTTTTCTTTGAAATTTTGTGATGTGTGAAAAAGCTGAGGTCTATAGAGTTTGAGGCCACTTTGTAATTGTGTTGTTGGATGGAAAAACAGTCTCATATAGTGGTTAGAAGTGGTTAAACTCCTTGATTTATAAGTTAGGTAAAATTCTCCATTGGTTGGTTTTTTCGGTTGAACCTAGAAACAAAATCCTACACATTTAGGTCTAAAGTGGAGAAAATCATATTGAGATCAATCGAGGAGAGAGACATTTTGTCTTAATGTTACAGGATTGGGATTAGAAATCAAAATCGTGTACTTTAGTCTCTTGTGTTGAATTGCTTGATGTAGTTTTCTTGCTAAGTTCTTGAGTTGGTCTGATATATATATATTTTTTACTTACTACTGTTCATCAAAGCCATTAACATAGTATTTGAAGTTTTGGAACTCATTGTTGAAAGGTTGAACTAGCCACAACAAGTAGAGTATCGTTGATGAAGATTGACGTTTATGTACAGCGTAGAGACCGGTTCAACCTTAGACTTTGAGTTGTTTCACTCTTTAGTTTGATGGTACTGAGAGAATTGCTTTCCATAGTCGAACTAAACCATTGGTTTCATGCCCTGAACAATGCACATTGAGATCTTATAAACATTATATTCATCAGTACAGATCACTTGAGTTAGATTCTGCTATTTGTACTATAATTTTCTGCCTGTTGCTGCTGTTTGTTCACATTCTTGAGTTTCAACTGAAGTTTCAATCAACAAAATGCTTAGGTGGGCTTCAACTCACATGCTATCTCTCTTTTTTATCGCCTCTTGCCATGTAAAGACAAACAAATTTAGCATTGGAAATCAAGCCATGTAGGACCTTTTTTTTTTTTAAATATACGTATAGCTTTCAGTTCCCCTTAATTTCCTCAAAGAATAATAGTTTTTTTACATTTCCTTTTGTAAATGCTCCCAAACTTGTAATAAAAAAATGTAAGTTAAAATGTATTTTTTAAACTTTTGAAAATTCATGGTTAATTTTGATACAAAATTTGTTAATGGTTTCCATCCGAAACAACGGGTAAGGATGTTTTCGAATTCTCTTTAAAAGTTTAAATGTAATTTTGAAATTTATGAAACTTTAGCGACATCTTTTTTATCCAAACTATAAAGTTTATGAACATTTTTTTTATATAATTTAACATAAATTTGATTCAAAACGCTGTGATGGGATTGCTCATAAGAACATCTTATTATATACATTTACCACTGTTTACCTATTTAAAATTCTAAGAGGAATAATAAAATTATTCTTAAAAGAAGTGCTTAAAAATTATTTAGATTTGTGCAATATTAAATTACCAACACCATTGTGGTTGTCATTTGGATGATTTATATATATTTATTATAATATCAAAAGCTTACCAAAATTTTTGCTGGGCAATAGCAATTTGGACTTGGAAACTCTTGAGACTGAGAGATTTGTCTGGGCCAATTTGGGCCTATTTCTAGCCTGTTTTAGGCCCATTTCCAACTAGGAAGTGAAGCCCAATGCAATTGTTATAAGAATGGAAGAAAGGGGAGAACTTAGGGCATCTTTAATTAAAAAAGAGAGTGAGAATTAGAGATGGAGTTTTGGTGGATAATATTTTGGAGTTCTATCACTTAATAATCATTTATACATTATTTTGTTTTAAATTTGTTGATATATAACTTTCGCAACATAAACATATTTAAATGCAAGGTTAATATTAAATTACAATTATTTGCCTTCCTCTATATATCTTTAATTATTTATAAATAATTAAACAACAAAATTTCTTGCTAATTTAGTATATTATTTCTTTAAAAAAAAAATAATTATCATTTTGAGTTGATTTTAAATAGAATGGAGTGAAGATAGATATAATTCATTAACAAATTAAATAATCTAAGGTTATGTGGAATTTAAATTTTTTAATAATTGATGCAACTTATATTAATTATTTTATAAGGAAGCAAAGAAGTAAATATCTTACTCTCAATTTGATTTGTGGGTCTTATGTACAAACTTGAGAATCAATCTTATTATATGGTTTAAAATATCATTATAGTATATTTCTGACTTTGGTGGGTTCGGAACTTTTATTTTATATTTTTTTTTTGTTTCAATTGTTGTATTTGTTTATGCTTTTGTTAGGTTTTATCTATTTAATATTTTTTGTACAATGTTAGTGACAATGAATTGATTGTTTATCTAATTCCAAATTAATCAAATTTCTATTTTTTCCCATCCTCAAAGGAAAAAAAATTACAACAAAAATATAGAAATTCAAACCTATTCAATTTTGGAACTTTCATTCCTACTCTTCACCCAAAAAAAAAAAAAATCTAAATACTATATTATAATATTTAAAATTTCGGTATTTATACAGAAAATTATTATATATATATTAATGATAGATCTTAAATTTTATTATATTTGGATTTGTTTTGTTGTATTTGAAAATTTCTCTATATATCTATATATCTATATATATATATTTATTTATTTATTTGATTTAGTTAAAGAACATATCATATATTGATCTAAAATTTGACTAAATTTGACTTTTTCTATTTGTTTGAACTTTATTTTATAAAAATGTTAACATTCTGAATTTTAGAAAATAGAGTAATATAATTAATGGAAATTTTTATGAAAAATATTTCTTTTTAAATGTCTAGAAAAGCTAGTCTAGTGACCCAATATGTTTTAGGAATGGTAAAGTTTATTGGTTCAAATATCGTAGTCTATGTTCTTATTATACTAAAAAAGAAGGCTAGACTAAAATTATCGTAGTCTAGTTTACATTGTGTGGTATGAATGAATCAACATTTTGACGTTGAAGTTGAGTACAGTAAAATTCTAATGCATTGAACTATGATTAGTGGGGTACATAGAATTGAAACGAATAAATTGAAAGATTAGGTTAAAAGTTTAATTTTCGTAATAATAAAATTGAGGTTAAAAATAATTTTCCATAAAAACAACTCAATCAATTAACTTTAAATCTGATTTTCAATTTTTGTAATAATTTAGTTATTGAATTTTATTATGTAACAATTTTAGTCCTTATACTTCAAAGTTATTTTTAAGAGTTTAGTTCTTGTTGAAGAAACTACTTAGAAAAATAGAGACGAATACTTTTACAAAAATACATAATTTAAATAATAAAATAATAAAAATTTGACATTTAATTTTGATAGATTTTTTTTTTACACTATTAAGATCTAAAATTATTATAAAATTAAAAATATACCCAGAAAAAATTATAATTACATACTAAAGTTTAAAGACTATATAATTACATACAATTGAATTAAATTGTTACAAACAACATTGAGAAATTTGTTTTTTAATGCTATAAAATTAAGATTGTCATTGTTTGGGATGAGGCTAATTTGAGAACCAATAAGAATAAGAGAGAAAGATGAAGAAGGAAGAGAAGTGTTTGGTGGGGCGAGTGACAGTAGAGGCAGTGGCCGGGGCAGCCCGCATATGGCGGTGGGGGCAGGCGGAGCAGGGCGGGCAGTTGCATGGCGTCTCAACAACGACAACTGTCACAAATGCATGCGTCCGCCATAGCCAATAACACACAGCTTCTCTTCATTATCTGTGCCCATAATCTTTGACTTTTGACTACACCATCATCATCCATCATCTTTCTCTGCCCATAATCAATTGTCATTTTCTATTTGGCCTTTTTCTGCATCTCCCTTTAATACTCCCCTTTATACATACTGTACACACACTAATGTTCTCTAATTACACGACTTCATTACGTACTTGTTTAGGATGATGGATTTATATATATATATATATGAAAAAGATACGTTGTTTTAGTCAAATTTCATTCAAGTTGGGACATACCCAGAACACTCTCATTTATATCTCAACTTTGTTTTATAGATAATTTTCAAATAAGAAATGGACGGATTAGATGAATCTCCTTGGGATATTAACGATATGATATTTGTCAAAATGTTTTGTATTAATTAAATAAAAGTAGTTGCACATATTTATATTTATTATAAATTTTAGAGAATTACTGCTATGGGGTTATTTGAAACTTATATTATGTAGATATGGCAAAACTCAAAATCTGAATTTTTAATTATTATTTCTACATGATCAGTTGGCGGAATTAAGTAAGGGTCTGTTTGGATTGAATTAAGAATAAAATGTTTTTCAATAATACATTTTATTTTAAACACTTTATTGAAAATGAATTTAAATTTAAACACTTACATGTTTGGTTAGATTTTTTTACAAGTTTTATATGTGAATTTTGTTTGGTTTGTCATATACTAAAATGTTTATACTTAACTCAAATTACCATAAATGACTACTAAACATTATGACCTAATTTCATAAAAAATACATATATTTTTATTTTTTTAAAAAAATATATATACTTTAAAATTAATGGCATGAGATTTTGAAACTAATTGTTTTAAAATTTTGAAATTAGTAAAGTTAGAATCAAGCATTACTTTTTTTTTTCTATTAAATTTTTTTAGATAATTTTATTTTAAAAATAGAAGTATATCGATATTTAAATTCATAATCAAGATATTTTTTTTTCTTTAAATAAATAAATAAATAAGAGAAAAGGAGCTTGATTTATTTTATTGTTTTAGTAATTATTCATAATAAAAGAGAAAACAAAAAGGTAAGATGTTTTTTCAGAAATACTTTATTTCTTTCAACACCGTAACATTAGTAAGATTGAAGAGTGGTAGTATGGAGGGCAATTTTGTAATTTTCATATAAGAAAAAATTGCCAATTTCTCATTCAGTCACCTAAATTTCATTTTCAAAGAATTTGGTTTTTAATGATTTCTCTAGAATGAATTATTTTATAAATGAATTTCTAAAAAATGCATTAATCTAATTTGTCAAACACTACAATTTTTTTTCAAAATAGTTTTTAGACAAAATTAAACACTTCAAAATCTCAACCAAACATACCCTAAGTGGCGGAGAGGTGGACTTGTGGCTGAAGAGTACAGATGGTGTGGAGAAAAGTGTTGGTTGAGGAAAGAGAGATTCGAGGGGGTGATCTTATAAAGTATATTAATTACCAACTAAGTCAAATAATGTATCATTGTTAAGTTTATAAAGATCAATGTATCATTAGCAAGTTTATCAACATATATAAGTTAAATGCGAATCAAATTTTTCAGCAATACAAATGAATGAAAATGATCGACAAATTCTTCAGCAGTTTATCAATCGAGTACATGATCAATCAATTGTATCAAGTTTATTAACAATATAAACGGGTGCATGATTTACGGTAGTATATTAAATACATCATTATCAAGTGTAAATATATCTATAGTGTATATTGGCAAGTTAATGAATTTGCATGGATAAAAAACGTGTGAAATCTCTTTATCTTTTAGATGTGAGTTATAACACAAAATCAATGACTTTGTACTCCTTACAGTCTTCATGCCTTAAATATACATTCTCCGCTTAAATCACATATTAATGGGAGAGGAAATAACATTGCATGAACGCAAAACTTCATTATAATATCATCTTAAAAATCATCAATTGTCTCAAAAGGTACTTAGCATTATTATTGAGGAAGGTAAATCATTTAATATCATATAATCTAACAAACACATATTAACTATTATTTACCCTACCAACTTTTACCAAAAAGCTCTAAATCGAGCGTACAAGTCCACTAACTTGTTCGAATCATCAATACACACACATCAAACACATAACTTATATTATTTCTCAAGAGTTCCCACTTCTTTGTTTTGACTCGAATATAACTAAAATGTATAAATAATAGCTATAGCTAGTAGGGGTATAATTAAAATCATCCCTATAGTTGATGAAAGGTATCTTGGTTTTTTTGTTTTAAATCTGTCACACACACACACACAAGAGAACATTAAAGTAAATCTAGACAAATTATTTAGGGTATCTTTAAAAGGAGAGAAGGTAGGGGGTACATACACACAACTAACTACACACATGATCATGACAAAAGAGGAACAAAAATTACAAGTCTTCTCACTCTCACATCACATCATCCATGTTTCTAGAGAAATGGAAAAATATATATATTCCCATTTCACTCTTTGGTCCCTCTCATTTTTGTTGAATCCTATTCAAAAAAAGAGATGAACAATAATGGAGAGAAGAAGCCCTAACCACAGAATATGGAAAGTTTTAGGACCACAAATAGAATGATTCTTAATAAAGAAAGAAAAAAGAGGACAATCATATTAACAATAATAATATATAATTGATATTATATACACATATATATATATATGGCCATTGTCGTCATCATGATCATGATATTGATTCCAGTGGGTGGGGGATCCTTTGGGTTTCCTCTAAACCCAACCCCAAAAGCCAAATTTAATTTTTTATTTGTTTATTGATATATTGATTTATTAAATTGTGTGTGTGTGTGTGTGTGTGGGAGGGGGGGATATATTGTATTGCCTCCCCCTCCCCACCCCCACGTTGTGGAGTGGCATGGCCTGTAGGGTGTAGCCGAAAGTGCATGCGGGCAGAGTTATCAAAATGCACCCAAATCTCATATATATATATATTGCCAACTCTGCCTCCATTTAGGGTTACCAAAAAAGATGCCACTTTTTCCCCCATCCCCCCTCCTTTTTCCTTTTCTCATTTTAAAGTTCTTATATGTAATAATCTTCCATTCTAAAACCACAGTTATATATATATATATATGTATGTATGACATTTTTGTTACCGTTTTAAATATTGATAGTTCCATTTTAGAGTCCAACGTATTTGTATGAATTAGATAATATATGAGGTTTAATCTCAAAATCAATATTAACTGTGAGAGTACCGAGACAGTTGTTCGTAATCTAGCTATCTTATAAAAAGTATGTGGTCCCTTAGATTTTTTTAACGTTGGATCTTGAGCAATAAACAAATTAAGATGAAATCAAGAAATGCAATAGTACCGGAATAGTTTTCTCAATTATTAAGTTGATACAATTGTAGCAATGTATATATCATCATATCTTTGAAGTAGAGCAATGCATTATTCATTCATAACGATGAAAGAGACCGAATATGTCTATAGACAGCAAAGAGATGGGCTCAGAGACAAAACAAATGGTATCTTTATGATCTTAGCAGCTTTGCCTAGGGCTTCCGTAGCTTAATTACACCACATGTAGACTTTGAAGCCAATTGCCATTCTTCTTTTAAAACATAGCTTCCTACTTGGAAAGAAGCGTGCATTAATTCGCGCTTTAAAGTGAACGTAAATTCAAACAAAAGTGCAACTAAGAAACAATATATCCTCCCATAATGGAGAAGGAAAGCTTTTCTCAAAATTTTGAAGACTACTTATTTGGCTCCTCTCGAGCCAGATGCAGTGTAGGTTAATAAATCAACAATAAGATAGCAAACATGCTATGAACATAACTTAATTAATTTATCATTTAAAGTAGACATATAGTTTTCTTTTTTCTAAGAACAATTAATCATCGATTGACCTAATAACTTAATTAAATTCAAACATATATTAACCTAAAAGTATAAGATGATTGAATAAATGTAAGAAGAACTAAAAATTGTAAAACAATGGGGATTAAATTGTATATATATAAGTAAAGTAATTAAAACCATGTACACACTAGAAGGACTTATAGATGCTCTTTGTCCATTTGTCCTTTTTACATAGCTTAGGCTTCAATTATTAATATTGCCATTCAAAGTGGGTATAATCTTTTTCCCCCCCTAAAAAAGAAAAGTGTGCTTTTAATTAATTTTATTTGGGAGGTTGGGTGTTGGGGAAGAATAATCATGATATGTGTCTATACGCAAGCATTCTCTCATTTCCCACTATCCCAAAAGGGAAACCCTACGATGAAAAGTTGCCTTACAATTTCCCCTTTTGGAAAATATATATATATATATATATCTTCTTCATTTTTCCAAATTAATTCTTTAATTAAAACCATACAAATATTTCCCCATTTTCACATTGTAAAAAAAAAAAACATAGCCAAACATCATTATATTATGATAATGAAGTGAAAAATTAGGTTAGAAGTGAGTTTCAAAGTGCTTTCATACTCAACTAATCTCATTATCATAAGGTGAATTCAAATAAAACACTAGATGAATAAGGTGAATTCAAATATATATATTAAAGTAATGAAGGGGCATCTGCAAAGAATGAAGCTCGCAGTCGCATGCATTTGGTGGAAAAAAAGATTATAAAGAAAAAGAAAATAGTCAACGATTCTTAATAATGTTAGCTTTAGGAGGTGATTGGATTAATAAATTGTAAAGCATATATACTTTAGCGCCGTTGTGTGGCCTTCTCCTTCTGTTCATTTCTCATTGGTTCATTCGTTGCATCTTCACCTTTTCTCTTTAATTTAATTTAATTTAATTAAAGCTAATTACTTTTCTTTAAACAAAAAAAAATTTCTTAATTAATACCACACTTAACCTTTAATCCCCACATTTTAATCTCAATTATCTCATCTCATATCGGTGGGCATCAAATGTTATCTTCATCTTAACTTTAATTACCACCCCACATTATTATAATTATCTTTTTATACTCTAATTCTCAATTCTGCTTCCCCCCAATAATCTAATTAATATTATATATTCACACTTTTTTTTTCTATCTATTCTATGTACTCACCTTACCAATACATAATTTTAATTGATTCTTCGTACGACATTCTTTTAATTAGTTAGAGGTTTAATTAAGGTTCAAATTATCTCAATTACTCTTATAATAAATATGTCGATTTAAAAATAAATGAATTACTAGCTCGTTGTAGAATATTATTATTGTCAGACTTAAACCTAACTAAAAAATAAGTGTTAGGATAATTCGTCCTCTTCTTTGTCGAAATACTCTAATTAATGACGAGACAAAAGAAAATTAAAGTAAGGTTTTGATCTAGAAAATTTTCTATCTTTCATCTAATATTGATTGGTAGGGAATTTTCATATCTTGTCTATTCTTTTCGTTTCCGTACCACATAAATTTGAAACAAAGAATCTATATATATCCAACGAGATTAAAATATTAAATAAGATTCATAATCTTTTGTTTTCCACACCAATTATAACTTGTTTTTGTGAAGAGTACTTTTAAGATTTAAAAAAAAAAAAAATTGTTGATGTATCAACTAATTTACTATATTTTACCTTTCATAATTTTTTATGATACTTAGTTACGTCTCAAAAGGTATTTTTTCTTTTAGAGAAGTTAATAATTAAGTATGTATATGTCTCCTAGAATATGTGTATTTTCGAACTTTGGTCATATTTTTTTCTTTTCGATATACAATTAATTACTTGCAATAATGAATCATCAAACCTCCAACTTATAAAAAATAATATCATGAACTCATTTTAGTTTACAAACTTTAATTAGAAAAATCAATCAAATTATAAGTTAATTACTTTTTTCCACACACTTTAGATTGTTCCATCGAAAATTACAATGTTACCTCTAAGAATAACTATTGTTAAACAAAAATGTACATAACTTTGATATCTTTGAATCTTTTGAATGTTTGCATCATTTCTAGATCTGAAATATAACGAGGGTGCTATAGGTAAAGACATCGTAATCACAATAGCATCTCAAGGATGAAAAAATCGCGATTTTTCAACGTTTTGAAAGATTATTGTTTTGTATCTCTTGAATTATATGCAACATAACGAGTTATTCGATCTCACTATTTGCATTCGATCGCAATGTATACTATGTAGGGTTTTGGCTTGTTTTTTAAATAACAAAAGAATTCCAATAATGCATTGAACACTATTTATTTTTGCTTGTTGTGAGAATAACATTTAATATTATTGAAGTTATGAAATTACAAATCCACTCTTTAATAATACACACAGCCACTCTGCATCACACCCTATAACCTTAAATCTACTTTTCGTTAAAATCTATTCATACAATTAATAATTTTGGCAATCGATGGGCAAAATAGACATAGCAGAATGAGAGAAACAAAGTTGGTATTGGTTTTTATATTTTATCAATTTTTTCTATTGATATAAGTTTCTGTTCGAAGTTTTCTTAAAAATTTACTGAATTATAAAAAATATATATTACTATACAAAAAATGAAAAGACGTTTTTGAACAATTTTTTTTGGGATTAAAACTAATATAAGTGTAGGCTAAGTTTTTCATGGTTAATTAATCATCATCGGTAGAAAATAGCAACACTACTAACTCTTTATATATACCATAAATGCAATCCTTGTGGAGAATCTAGAACCAATCATGGATGAAATAAGAATCTCGATAGGTCTCGTACCCTAATATATTAAAAGATGACGGTAAGACATCGAAACCAACTAAAAACAGTGCGAGCAATTAGCGAATAAGTCACTAAATCATGTGGATATATAAGATCAACCGTCCGATCCCAACATCTCTCAATTCTTTAATTTCAAATTGAAAGAAGTCAAAATGATCGAAAACTATTAAGATTTAATGAAATTTCTTACCGATAGATTAATGAATAATCCAATTAGAGATCAAATATAATATGTTAATATTAGCTATAAAATCTTAATGCTTAAGTGATAGCAAGTACTTGTTCAAAATTTAAAGGTAAGAGAATTAAACGGTTATTTTTAATAAGATACAAAAGGAAGAGATTTGGATGATAAACACACTTAGATATCTCAACCAAATTGACACATTTTTAGTGTTTTCACTAAGTCCCACAATATCGATCATTCATTGCCACAAAAATATACTAAAGAGTCAAATTTGATAAATAATTAAGGAAATGCTAGAGGCCATTCTTCCAATTAATAACAATAAAAGATATTTAGAGAACTAAAATAAGGAAGAAATTAATTGGTTAACCTAGACTAAACTGTTAAGACAATTATTTAAGATATATAAATAGTAACAAATCTGAAAAACAAACCATTTCAATCTTTTGTTTTTGTTATTATTTTTAAAAATATTTATTTATAAAAAAAAAACATATATGTTTGGTAAATATTTTATTCTCTATTTTCAGAAAGCGAAATATAATTTTTTTTCAATATTTTTTTTTCATTTTTAATTTTTCTTTTAATTCTAAAAACAACTTTAAAAAAAAAAAAATCAACTACCAAATACATTTGTTTTCTAAAAATCAATTTTAGTAAACAAAAAAAAAAAAAAACAAGTGGGTTACCAAACACATGTCCTTAATAGTTATGATGTTGCAAATATTCTCTCAATTGGAAGATTTTTCACTAGTCGTTTCCGCTATATATAATGAACTTTTGAGCTAGCTTTTCTCTAGCCGGTCTTTATCTTTTAAATGCATCATTTTTGGTCATGGAACGTGATGTGAGGATGTTAGGGAATGTCAACCTAGTGGAGATATGTCTCCATGCATCTTCTAAATCCCCTCATATCTGTGTGAATATTTTCAAAAGAAAATGAAAAAAATACTGATGCTATCTTGTTCATAATTTGACACATTAATTTATTTTATAAACTTCACATTATTAAAATCATGGCATGAAGACCTAAGAATGAATAAAATTAATACAGAAACAATAATTGTCCCAAGCAGCACTAGATTTTTTTTCCAAACTAATTAATTAAATTGTACAAAAGTTTGTATAATAATGTTAAAATATTGAATCACCACCACACTCTATGTTATGAAAAAGAAAAAGCAAAAAACACATATTGGGATCAGGAAGCATGGGAGAGATTAGATGCACTGTTGGGATTCAAATTTATATTTACAAGAAGAATGCATTGGTAATAGTAATCAAATAAATGGGACAGTATAGGGATAACAATAACAATAATAATCTTTATATATAAATAAAAATAAAATATTAAATTATAGATTAATTATTTTTCATATTATTTCTCCATACTTTATCTCTGTGAATTGGCAATAAAAAATTAGGAAAAAAAAAGAGACCCAATAAAAGATAAAAACATTTATTCCATACATTGTGCAAACCTTCCCCTTTTCTTATTATATATATTTAATGTTTTTCCCTCTCCTTTTTGAATTCTATATAAACCCCACAGTACTTCCCCCTCTCCACACAACAACTCTCCCACAACTCTCAATTTGTTCCAATTTAGTGGAACAGCTTTTGGGTTTTGTGGCCATTCCCTTTCAAAACAAAAACAAAATATATTAGGGTTTTTTCTTTTTAATTTTCTTTGTGAGAAGCTCATTGTTTTTAGGTCATTTTTACCAGAAGGCAGAAGTTTTGTTTATGTAATTGATTTTTAATGTATTGAAATTTAGAGTAAGGGGAAGAGGGAGGTGACAGAAGAGAGTGAGCACATAAGGTAATTTTCTTGCATGTTAGGGTTCATGCTTGAAGCTTTATGTGCTTACTCTCTATCTGTCACCCACCAAAATCTCTCTCTCTCTCTCTGTCTTTCTCTCTCTCTTTTTTATTTAATTCATTGTTACCTATTCTCTCTCTCTTAGATTTCTTGTTTTTTTCTTAAATGGGTCATCTAAAGTTTTAATCTTTTGTTATTCATGAGATCTAATAATTTTAATTATTGAATTTTACAGATTTTGCCCTAGCTAGCTAGCTAGGCTTGTGGAATTCTTTTGGGATGGGACAAGCTCTCTCACAGGTCTAAATATCCAATCTCCTTTTATTTAGTATTAGTATTATGGAAGAAATCCAAATCAAAGGATTTTTGTCCATTTCATCAATCAGAAACATCTGGGGTTTGTTGATGTAAATTTAACCCTAACTGATGTAACATGCAACTAAGTTTGAGTTTTTTTTTTTTTTTTTTTTTTTTTTTTTTTTTTTTTTTTTTTTTTAAATAATGAATGGGTATTAAAAAATTTCTTCTTTATTGTGTTTTGTTCTTTGATTTTATCTTTTCCTTTTTCTCTTTAACTAAGTAATTTGGTTCTTATTTGTATGCTAATTAGTTGGATGTAACTAAAGTGCTTTAATTTCCCTTTCTTCAATATGTGCTCATTTTAACTATAATTTAATGGAGAAAGTGAACAATTACTTGTACTGTTAAATAGTCACGAATGGTTTAAATCTCTGTTGGGGTTTTGAAGATGATTCTGGGAAAGAAACAGCACCAATTTATTGATTTTGATTATCTATAACTAATTGTATATTCGATAAATAAGTTTGTTTTTTTAAATTCTGCTTGAATTCTCCCAAAATTTCCACATGGGAACTTGGATTTGAAAGTGTAAAAACATAAAAACTTATGAAGGAAAGTAGTGTTCAAAAACCAATTGTTTATCAAACCCGACTTTAATTCTTCAAGTTCAATATCCCTCCCAGAATGAAGTTTATATATATACTTTGCTTTGATCTAAGACACTAACTCAATAAATGAATGTTTAATAGCTACTTAGTTTTTCTCTTCTTATTGGGGTTATAAGTTTATCGTGGTTGTAAATAAAGTCTTTAATTTAGTTAAATTTAGTATTTATCTTCTTCAAGAAGCATATATTTTTGCTTCAAATCATTCACTTTAGTATATATTAACATTGTATTATTGACCTAATTTTTCAAATGAAGTAATAATATTTAAAAATTAGGGTTTTCCTTAAGTGGGTTTTCTGTCTAAGAGGTAATTGTTAGATTCAAGTACTACTGTTAACTTATTTAAACTATATAATATAATTAAGAAAAGAAAAGTCATACTCCTTTAATAATTATGCTCTTCACATGTGATGTAATTGTATGATTTATTAATTCTATTGTTATTATTAGAATATGTTTCAAACTTCTTCTTGAGTTAAAGGATGTACGGTTTCTGAAAAAAAATGATAAGTTCTGATATATACAAATGTTTTAAAAGTATTATCAAAAGTTAGAACTTTAATTTGTTTCAAAAAGTTTAGAGTTATGAAGAGATTTGAATGAAGCCAATGTGTTGAAAGGCATTCATATGTTTCATAGAGTGAAGTTGCTAGAAAGATACCAAAAGGAAAGAAAAACCAAAAACTTCTAGAGAAAACTTGTTTGGCAGGAGGTGATGCAAATAAATCTAAGCTGACAATATTTTTTAAAATTTCAAGGACTTAACCGATCAACGACAAGTGATCGGGTTTCACGTACTCTTTATGGTCATATTGATTTGAACATTTATTAACATGTTGAAAAATTGACTTTGTCTGATCAATGCTCATTCCCTATTGACGGGTTATTGGACTTACCGATCCAAGGCTTTTAAGGATTATAACCCAAGCACCATCTCTCTCAGTCTTCCTTCATTCATGTAACAACCTTTATGTTGTTTCTCTTGTTAGAGGGCTTCTGGTCTTGAGCTCATCTGCCCCTTTTGTAATGACTTTTCATCTGTATTTTTAGATATATCAATGAATGAGAAGTGAGAAATGATTTGCAAATTAAGGATGTGTCAACATATACCCACTTTATACAATGCATCTTTCCCCTGAAAAGAGTTTTAAAGAGCCATTTTTTTTAAGAGATAGGTCATAGAAGCTTCATCTCTAACTGGTAAAAGGAACATATAGAGAGGTTAGAGGAAGACATTTCAATTCAAGTGAACAGTAGAAGAAGGATCAAAATTACGAAAAAAAATATATTAAAATTTTTGCATCAAGTGTCAACAGTTGAGATAATGCATGCCTTCTCACAAGGGAATTAATGAGAAGTGAAAAGCACTGATTTGTAATTATGATGTTATCATAGTTCATTGTTTCTCTTCTAAGCCAATAAAATAACTCGTTTGACTTGCTAGTTCAATCGATCGACAAAATGAACATAGTTCAACTAATTTATAGACGCATTTACGATCAGATTTGTGGTTTGAGTTTCTAGTTTTATTTTTTAATTTCCAAATATATATAAATAAATAAATAAAGTTTGAACCAAATTTGATTTGATATTAAAGTTTTCAATTAAAAAAAATCCTAAATTTAGACCATGGATAAATGAGACTGTTTTATTAAATATGCAAACGTATCATACCGCTGAATTTAATATGGATCAAATTACTTTGGAAAGGATGTAAACTGAAGCTTTTAAAAATTCATCAGCAAACGAGTTAAGAGTAAGTTTAGTTCAACAGTAATTGACATGTATTTTAGAGTAAGTTTAGTTCAACAGTAAGTAATTGACATGTATTTTTTTTTTGACATTGGAACTCAAAAGCTCAATATCCATCCCTGCATGCAATGGTTGTATTTGAAAAGAAAAACAATCATCAATACATACATACAATGGGGTATTTCATAAATTCAAAGTCCATTCTCCCGTTCTCCAGGTACAAATAAAAGCCCTCTTATATTAAGAAAGCTTAAATATCAACTCAAATCGTTCCAGTACAAATACAATTTCGCCTATTCGAAAAATTAAATATCAAAACCCTTTGACATATTGAAAAGGTAGACAAGAAATGTGTAATCAGTTATCAAGAAGGAAGTACATAATATTCAAAGCAGTACTGGGGATATCCCAATCTCTATCAGCAAACCAAGAGCTCACAATGCTTTGGGATGACTTAGATGAGACTTCTGCAGTCCAAGAATCAGCCAACCTAAAACCGAATCGATGAGCGGTTGACACAATTGTTGGCTCATCGACTCGACGCAGGACGTGGCAAAGAATCAATGCACTTTCTGAGTCCTTGCTTGATGAGATCAGCTCTTTTGCAGTAGAAAACAATGGCAAAATAGCCTCAGCAACATACGTGACATCAGTCCCTATGATTACATCAAAACCTTCTTCGCTTATTTCTCTGATAGTTTCAATATGGATGTTATTTCCCCACTCTAGTCTCTCGGTATTTAGTTTGGTGAGGAAATGTGGGTCAAGATTTGAATTTACATTTTGAGATAATAGATTGAGAGCACTTGGATCTCCGTCAGTGGCAACGACGAGATTAGCGGAGCCAACAGCAACCATGGAGCAGATTCCCCCACAGCCACACCCCAACTCTAACACTCTCTTTCCAGCACATATAGTTGGATTTTCTGCCAGGACAGAGGCCATCAACCGAGCAGATTCCCACAGCATCAAACCGGTGGATTTGCAGGTGTGTTGAAACTCTCGAGAGAGAACTTTAATTTTGAAATTCCACCCTCTAACATCCACCTCAACAATCTACACAAATCAGTTAGAATACGGGTGGTCAGAGAGATCCAAAGATACAAATGAAAGGATCAATTATAATCTATATGATTTGGGGGCAATGTCAAAATTTTATTCTAGGGATAAACAGACACCTCATTATCCTGAGAAGGAGGAATTCCAAACATATCAATTGCAACACCCTCAGAGAAGTCAAGTTCAAAATCATTGACTGGCACCTCCGAGCGATTCTCCTTCGAACTAGGTTCAGTTTCGACTTGACCAGAAAAGCCTGCAGTAAGTTTAGCTTCTGGAGTTGCAAACTCTGAAAGGCTGAATACAGCTTGAACCCATCGCCTTAAATCACAAATAGAAACAATTACAATAAGAATTTCAATATTGCAATTCTATGGGGTAGGTCAATATTTCAACATTGAAGGGAAGAGAAGGCAAATTGCTCGATGGAATTGACTTCCAAACATAAAACCAAAATAACTAAAGACTATAATGTTGAAATGCTACACTGCACTTAAAACTAATTTGAATCTGGAAAGACAATCAGAGCTTGAAAAAATTTTAGTTGCCAGAAATTTTTAAAATTACCAAACACCCATCACCTAATGCGTGGGCCAAAAATTGGTTAGCACTTCGAACCTGGCAATTAAAATCCACTTAAGTGGATATTTGAGAAAACAATTTAACTAATTAACTATGATAACCAAAACTATGGACAATAAAAATCAGCAATAATTTTGGTCATGTAGTAAACAAGCCTTTTTTCCAATCTCAGGAAAGAAAACCAACTGTAAATGAATTAAATGTTCAAGAAGGTGGAAATATTGTACAAAAATATTTACCTATTCATGATCAATTCCCTTGATCTGTTCTCAACTTGTTTGCAGCATACGTTGAGTTCTTTAACATCAAATCCATTTGCTTTAAACGTACTTGTAAGAAACTCATTGGAGAAGTAGAAAGCACGCTGAGAAAAGTACATGCATCTAGATTAAAAAGAAACTAAACAAAAAAGAATATAGCTGTGAGCACGAAAAGATTGTTACTTACAGTTCCATCTCCTCGGACATAAAAGTTCTCACTGATTTTTTGATCTTTACAATCAAATCGTTCCTGCAAATGAGACCCCAAGAGAAAGGGCAAATGTATCTTAATTGCGAACCTTGAGTGAAGGCAAATTTTTATACAAAGACCAACAAAAAGATAAAATATCGGCAACAGAAAAAGGGATTCCCCAGCCTCTAACTTCTAACATGGAAATTGTTGAATATATTTTGTAGCTACGCTATCATTTGAAAATTCTACTTTCAGCATTTTGATCTAAAGGAAGGGATCCTTTGCAATAATACAAAAGGAGATAGGACAATTGGCATAAGAATCTGAGATGATTACAAGCAGAATAACACACGTGGCAAAAAGAGATCAAAGAAACATGATTAGAAACCTGAGCAAGGTCACCAGTTGCATAGTCACGAAACAGAAGATGTCCAGTTGGCTGGAAAAAAGAAAGATAATAAATTTCATTGGTTCATCAGTCATGCTTAACAAGATATAATTTATAAAAATAAAAATAAATTAATAAATCTTGAGATAGGTGTTTCAGAAATTATATGAAATCGAGAAGAAACTATAAGATATACAAGTAATTCGAGATACTTGACCCTTTTTCTTGAAATATCTCCCAAACCCTAATTCACTAAACAAACAAACGCCTAAGTTTATCCCTGTCCACATTCTCTTATTTATAACTAATCTCCATAACTACTTTCCAATCTAAAAAATTAATGATATACCTCATAGTATTCCTAACTATACTTCTAACATCTTAATGAGTGCCAATGAGTTCTTACTTTCAAAACTTTTTTCACATTTTGCAACACCAGGGACATCTTCTCTGGAGAAACTGCAGACAAAACAAAAATCTGCTTAATCAGTTAGCTACTTGAAAAAAATATTAGAAGTGAGACTAAAGTAGAGAATCGAATGGCTGAGAAAATGGTAAAACAGAAAAAATTTATCAACATTTTAATCTAGATAAATAGCGAGAATATGTTCAATAGACACTGAAAGTCAGCAATTTTCAGTAAATTACCATCATTACTACATCAATTGATGACGGAGAAATGTGGTTGCTCACGTCATCAGCAGTAAGATCACAAACAAATGCAGCAACACGGCTCTCATTGAAGTCTTTATGTGTCTGCATAAGCAAACCAGTCCATTTTTATAACTTAAGGCACATATATTGTTATCAAATTCCAAAAGCAGATGAAATACTAGTTAGGACTTTAGAATATGGAGGCAGTGAAACAGACCAATGATGAAAATGTTACTTTCACAAAAACTACTATCGTACAAATAAGACATAAATGTCATCAAACCTTGACTAAATTCACTGCACGAGGTGAGAAATCACATGCATGAATGAAAACATTAGGGTATGTAGCAATCAAGGGGAAAACAGTGTTTCCTGCTCCACAGCCAATCTGAACCCAAAAAGAAAAAAGTGGTCTAAGCACTCAGAAATTGAAAGAATGAAACAATCACTGAAACAACTTCTAAAGAATATACTAATAAAGTATGTGGCATTATATAACCTATTCCATCACCACATCGCAATAAAAAAATTATGTAGTTAATGCCTCCGCCCATCATCCAATCATGATCAAGCTTATGAGACCAAAGATATTATTGTGAATAATTTGAAATACTAACTAGCACCAAAGAAAGATAACGGTAGTGTGCTTTCATTTTACAACAAGAATAATAGGGCAACATTGAACTGAATGACAATAATTGACCACTTACCTCCAAAACAACTTTTCTTTCTTCTCCCTGAAAATCCACAAGATAGCAACGATTGTGTTCATTTGAGGCATCCATAAAACAAGGGGAAAAAATGAGAAAACTAAACCTTGCAGTGTATTGAACTCACACAAAAATACTGGCCCCATTCTTTGTCCAGGTAGTGTCGGTCCTTGAAAAACTACAATATGAAAATGGAAATAAATACCATTACCATGTCATAACTATGCTTATACGTAGCAAAAGAACAAAATTGAACACTGTGAGTAAATTTCAAATTTTTGTGAAGGTGAGTGAACAACATTAGCCGGAAAACAAAATAAGCCTAACCAAATAAATCTTCCAAAATCCACAAATTAACGACAGAGCATAAAACTACTGGTTGTCCACAAAAGTTGGAAGCATTAGAGTTCAAAATGGGTGGTGAGTAGTGAAGTAGTTGAGCAAAGATTTCAGCCTAGAAGTAACTTACTCGATCTTGATGCTTTTTATAAAAGATATCCCAGTACTTCTTAGCATCCTTTTCATACTTCTCTGCGATAATGGAAAAGAGTTAAATGTGATATATGTGAGAGTGCATGTGCACTTGAGAGAGAGATAGAGACCTCTCCAGAAAGGAGAAACTCCAGTACTAGAGGTAGAGTATATCTGAATCTTCTGAGCAGCTGGCTGTTGCTCCACAGGCTGTTGTCCATTCAAAGCCATACTCTCTCCCTCAAAACTGAAAGAAGCAATACTTTCATAACAGAAACTCTTAAAACACCAATTGACCCAAATTTAATTTTACATCATATAACACTTTCCAAAACTGGGGACTTGCCATCTTCAATCATCAACTAAAAAATTTAAGCCGATGGGAGAAGTTGTATTTAATGTTACTATCTAACAAAAATTTACAGAGTATACGAAATATCTATACATTACTATTAATTTAGTACTTCGTAGCACCTCCAAACCCAACCCAGTGGGGGAAAGGGGACCTTAAAGCATAATTCCTCTAAAAACAACTTTCATGGAATCTGGAGCTACCTCTTTCAATTACAATTATATGAGCATCAAATTGAGTATTGAAATGGGAATTAGTAAAGAACGATCCAGTAAGAAGAACACAGACAAAGAGGAAAAGAACAGAATATGGAGAATGATCAAAATCAAAAACGATAATGAGGCGATGGATGAAATACAAGTTCGGAAAGAATCTACCATGAGAAGTAAAGCTGATGTTAAACTGATGAGCTTCGGACCGAAGAGGTGCAGGAGGAAGAGTTGGGGAGTTTGTTTAAGCAACAACGTCTTTGCCGCCAATATGGGTAGTCGCTTTTGATGCAAAGCGGACACGGAGCGGAATCAGGGTTTCGGCGGAGGGTTTTTCAAAACTTAAAACGCAGCGTTTTGGGGACATTTGGTAACGGGAAACCGACGGTTAACCGTCACTAAGCCAAGTGGGATGAAAGAATCAAAACGCACCCTACTCCTCGTAATTTTCGATATACTCTCTCTTTTCTCTTTAAGTGAAATCGTTAAAAATATCAGATTTGATAAAATATTTATAACATATAATAAAATTTCAGATTATATACATATATGTTTTTAAAGTGGCGATAGAAGTCTATCAGTTTCTATTGTTGATAGAATTCAACATTTTGATATAATTAATAAATATTTTAATTAATTTTGCTATTTTAAAAAAAATATATCTCTAATTATAATTGATTGCAATTTTATGAATAATAATTAAGTATACAGTAACATTTTTAAAAAATTGCAAATACAGTCAAATCTATTCGTGATGGACGAATATTTGCAACCTGTTTATCAGTACTCTTATTATTTATAGACTTTGACAGATTTTTGCTATAATTGTAAATTTTTTAAAATGTTGTTATATATTTTATTATTTTAAATCTAATTGGTATATTTGTAACTATTTTTTTTTTATTTAAGCACAAGGTGTGGTGGATATTTGATCTTATGTCGAAGCAAAAAAATTAATTTAGCATTTGAATTTTAATTTGTAAATGAAATTTTCGTGTACCAAAATTACTTAATTATTAAAAAAGGATGGTTATAACTTTTTAAAAAAGATTAATAACAATTCCGAAAGCATAGGTTTAACATAAATAGTCTAAAAACGTGGCAATGTCAAATCTTCTAATAACTTCTATTAGCAGAAAAATAATTGCATTAAGCTCAACCAATTGTATTAATTTTCGTTGTAAGCTTTTGATTTAATCAAATAGCACATTAAATTTAGATGGAAATTGTAAAACCACTATGATTATTAACTAATACATGAAATTTATACTTAAAGTTACTTTAAGGTTATAAAAAAAAAATTGCATGTCACTAAATGTGAAAAACGACCAAAACAGTGATTCAATATATAATGGGTTATGGGTGTGAAACATATAAGTATAAATTCTTCCACCAAACATTCAAGGATTAAACACTTATTTCCAGTTTTGCCTTTTGGAAATAAAATACTTTTCATTAATGAACTCTACCTGCTCCTATATCATACACTACTAAATGTAACCATAACTTTTTGCTGAAAATTTGGTTCGCCTCAGTCACTCATTCTAAGAGAATAATTACAAACGAAGGTTTAAAAGAATAGACCCAAAAAAGGAAAGAAAAAGAAATGGAGGGCTACAAAATCAAGTATTAGGCTATAAAATTTAATTGTTTTGCTCTGCTGCACCTTCGCTATGCTTTTCATTGCTGATCAAGGAGGGGCTTTTCTCGTCCTCCTTGTCAGCATCTGATGTACCTCCATTTTCGAGTGCAGGCATTTCGCCATTTTCTGTAATGGTTTTCTCTTCGGCGTTACTGACTGTTTTCGGTAGTTCCCTTGAGGAAGAGACGGTCAATAGACGACCAATGCCATCGTATAAATTCTTTGCATCCAATATAAGCGTCGCCCCGCCAGGATAACATCGGCCAAAACAAGTGGCGCAATGTGGATAAGCAACCTGAAGAAAATGGTTTGAGATGAGCTGAGATTCTTTTAGAGGAGAATTTTTAAAGGGCATTGGCAAAGGAGAAAAGATAACTAAAACAGCACCTCTATGAATGCGCGGCAAAGCTGGAGGAAAAGTCCAGATTCATTGTCTTTTAGCATGCGAGTTGTGTTGTATCGCAATAAAGAGTCAGAAACGGCCTGCAATCCCTTTATTAATTCCTGAGCTATTACTTGTTTCAAGCTTAAAGGGGCACAATGTCGGAGTTCGTTCATAGCTGCCGATACACCTAATACCACCAAAAGAAAATGTCATCAACAGATCTATTGTATTGCAACAACATAACCTTCTAGTACGAATTTCTTGCTTTTGGTCTCATAGGTTGAACTATGGTCAGATAAATTAGTTGTATCAAGCTATGCATAAACCACTCGTAGCATAACTAGAAAAAACAATATAAAAAGCAACAAACCACAAATTTCTTTCAGCTTTGAATCTATCTGATGCGGATAAAATAGTGGTTTGTACAAAGCAGAACGAAGTTGTGCAGTGTTCCCTCTTTTATTTTTTGACAAGTTTTCCAGGAACCAAAATGAAGCAAGCATATGACATACCATTCACAAAAACAGCAAGAGGTGGATGTTCCATCAAATACGAAGGTGGAGTCACGTCTTCCTGACTTTCCTCGCCAATAGTACTGGCCGGAAAGCCAACAGCAGGTAGTGGGACCCAACGATGGGAATCCAGAACTAACTGCATAGGCAATAAACAGGGTCAGTCAGTCATGAGTCGTGACAGCGACATCGATTGCAGCTAGGCAACATCACCGGCCTTCTTAGAAAATTTGAATTCGGCCAAGAATAAAAGCATGCCTCAAATGATTACCTGAAAATTATCAACTGCAGTAGCCATATTTTTTGAAAATAAATTAAGAACTGCCCTGTAGAGTAATTAAGGAAATAAAAATAGTGTCACTAATATTGAGTTTAGGAAACAAGAAACCAAAAATAAAAAACAGTCTTACTCTTCAAAAAGTGGAGGAAGTAAACCACGAAAATCCATTCCTACCCAGCCAAGCCCCATGGCACAGTACTGCAAATGACAATGATTAATGAATAATTAAAAATCAATTAAACCGCTGGAATTCGAAGCCATTTTGTTTCATTGAATATTTTTTCCAAATGAATAACTCAAATTTCATTCAGAAAAAATGAAAAACATAAAAATAAATGTTCCATAAATTAATCAAATATTGGGCAGAAGGAATTCGTCTTACCATGCACTGTTCCAATATATTTGATAGAGATCCACCTTCTGTTATTTTTGGGAGCATTATCTTGAGGGTCTTCAGATGAGAAGTTATCTGATGCATAGACCAACTAAAAAGAAGCCCACTGTCATAATTTTCTTCACTTCCGGACGTATCATCGGCAAATATAGCTCGATATTGGTTAACAACGTCAAAAAGATGTGTCCTATGACAATTGATCATTCCTTTCAAATATTCATAAGCATTTCTTTGGTCAAGATCTTCGAGAATTCCAGTAAGCCATGCCTCTCGGCATCTTAAAAACTGAAAGAAGGTAAGTGGAATCCCATATAATTAACTTCGACAAAAATTAATCAGCCGACTTGTTATAAATTTTCAAGATGAGAATAGATAAAGTGTGATGTATGTTCAGACTTTTACCTGTAAACGCATTTCATATTCACTAAACACTCCAATTCGACGTAGATATCCAATGATGCGGAGACATTCCGGTAACTGCAGTTTTTAAAAATTATTATCATATGTATAGCGTGCTTTTTATAACATGTGCTAGCATAATCATAATTCATGAATAATGCCTGAATATTTGAACGGAGTTTTTGGAGAAGTTGAGAAAGAAGAGATTGGGTGGTTCGCCTGACTTCTGCCACCAGTGCTTGAATAACTGGTATTCTATGGGGAAAAAAAATAGTCTAGTTAAGATGCTTGTTACAACGTTAGCTTCCAAAACAGAAAATCACTTTGTGACTAGTAGGAGAAAAACTTACTTAGGGTGCATCGTTGAAAGTTTTGCAACAAATGCTTCCAAGTCAAGAGCTTCATCGTAATTTCCATTCCGTACACACCTGCGGAAGATGTGGGCAGAAACCTTTTACAGACCAAAATAATGTGTAACAGAATTCAAATTCATCCTATTCTTAATTCCTAAAGTAAGACCGTGCTTCAAATTTACAAACATGCTTTTCTTCATTATAATTACAACGATCTTTCATGTCTAGAGCAGTTAACTAAAGAAAATTACAGCAGAGTTGGAAGCACACTAATGCATGTCTAGTGGGTGTCTTCACTCAGCGCACATGTAGAGTAAAACTTGTCCAACTAAACTCAGCTCCAGCTAAAACAGAATTTCTTTTATACAAATTGGGCACAAATAGATTTAGAATGCAAAACAAAAAATAAAATCAATAGCAGAACCAAGTAAAAATAAAAAGGTGCGTGCCAGCAATAGCTACAAAATCATATTCTTATGAAGACTACCAACGGTCAGCAAAGGGAATTGGAATTGACTTAACATATTTTTAGCTCAATACAAACATGTTCTTATTGCAGCTTACTTGGAAATGTATTGTCTGGAACAAACAATTTTGAAGTACTTTACATATCCAACTATTTGATTGACACAACACGAGGTGAGATTTTTAGTGCATAGGTTAAACATTCAAATACATACGTGTCCATAAGCTGAGGAATTTCAAGTAAATCAAGCAGAGTACTGTGATTGGTTAGCAATATCTGGTTCATCTTCCTCTCCTCCAGAATCTGTTCTGCAGATTCAACAAACTCTGTGCAACCCGATGTCAAATTTGGAATCTCAGATATCTATAAAAGAGGAAATTATATCTCAATATCAAAATTTATCAAAAGTGTAAATGTAAGAACAGTATGATCTGTTAATTTCACTGCTTCACTGCCTCGTCATAATAGTTATCCTCCTACCGCTGATAATAACAAGAATGTGGTAGTAAACTAACAATTGCAGTCAAAGTAATAACAACGATTATAATATCAATAATAAAAATAACAAATATAACATGAAAAGAGGAACGTCAGAGAGATGATCTCTTGACAGATAAAACAAAGGAACAAAACAACCAAAGTCCACTTTGTATACTGTCTATCAAGCTAAGGCGTTGGAAGCGTTGACGAGCCCACTCTAAATTTACTCTAAATCTCGCAAACTTTTAAGAGAAGAATATTGTTATCTTGAAACTCACTTTCTTTATAAACTTCAATTTGCTTCCATTTGATTTTTTTTCTTTTTTGCTTACAAATGAAAGAAATGAACTCTTTATCTAGAAATGCATGTATCTTGCTAAAAATGCATCTCAGAATGTGTTGTCCATAATGTATCTAGCTTATTAATTTTAACACAAGGAACTTTAAATTAATAGAAATTTTTTATTTACATGCAAGTCCAATCCAGAAATTGATTAACTTCCACTCTGTCAATAGTCAAGTGGCAATGATCATCTGAACGATTATCGTATCGCCATAGAATACACCTTTCCTTGGTATTAAGATCTCAAATTATGAACGTAGCAAGCAATGAAAGGGAAGACAAGAGGATTTGAAATTACCAGAGATTCAAGATGCTTATCGATGGAAGATACTTCTTCCCGAATCGCAAGCAACGCATCGGCGGCGGCAATGAAAGCCCGGTAGTTTCCCACTGCCACCTCTTGTATTTGCCTCCGAATTCGTTCCGCATCCACCTGAAGTAGCTCCGGTTCCTATACAAAATGAGATATGTCACTAATTACACAGTATACACTGAGGCACTTCCTCTCAACTCCAAACTAATCGATTGAACAATCAAAAACATCAAACTAGATTGCATTAAACCACTCCATTTCCTAGTGCAACACATAACCGGTGAGATAGATTCACAAATTACCTTGTTTAGACGATCAAGGGTGAAAGAAAGGAGCTCCGACACGTATGGCTGCTGCCCGGCGGAGGCGAGTGGAAGGAGAGTGGAAGCCGTCGACGATGCGAGCTCATCTGCATTCTCGGTCTCCATTTTCCGGACTTCCGTATTGAGTGGTACGACAGCCCGGATCTAGAAATTAATGTTCGAAAAATCAGGTAGAATCACAGATCTACCGGCGAGCCGATGAGCTCCGTCCCTGCTCGTTAACGAAACCGGTTATCGTTTTACCATTTGGATCTGAAATTACTTCAGTTTTTTGCACGACTGAGAGAGAGAGAGAGAATGGCATACTTTTCCCAAATTTTTTCTTTCTAATTAGAGGGGTATTATGGTCTATACAAATCATTCTTGTGCTAAATTTACAAAAGTAAATGCAATTTTTTATCTAAAACTAATACTTTGTATATATTTGGAAACTTTTTAGAATGTTATTAAATACTTCATCCTTTTGAATATAATCGCTATATTTGTTAATGTTTTTAAACCATTTTTTTTTGTTGCACACTTGTTTAGACTAATTTATTAATATAAAGTCTGAAAATATGTTAAATTTGCTTAATGTTCATAAATTATCCTAGAATTTTCACACAAATTTACAATTTATTATTAAAAATAGGTATAGTTTTTTTTTTTTCCTTTTTGTTTCTAGATATAACCACAACTTATCGTATGGTACAAATGACAACATTTTTTAGTGAAAACTAATATACAAATTTTGAGGTGTGATTTGATTAAACTTGGAGCATAGTATACTTAATGGGATGACTTATGTAAACATATAACAATTGGTACAACTTGGCTATTGTTCTATTTTTCAAGAAAACCAATCAATTGCAACTTATCATGTGCAATATCATATTAGCTAGAGTTTATGATATCATATCACTCGATTTTAAGTAAAAGTGTTTAATGATCACTAGAATGCTCTTAAATTGAGATCAAAGTTTCCATTTTCTGTCCTTGTCATTTTCATAATTTTCATAATTAATTCCACAATTCTTTTAATATCCTATTTAATCATGGTTGACAACAACTCATCTAAATATTGATATGAGTTTAATTCAATTTTTTTTTCGAGCTTGTAGCGTTTAGATGTAAAAGATTATATTTTTTTCATATCCATTTATAAAGATACTTTTTTTATTCGGTACCCATGAAATAGAGATACTTGAACGAAAAATCTCTATTTTCAACGTAAATGTTAGTTGAACTAAGTTCTCGTTGTTTATTCATTGAAAGAAAAACTTAAGTTAAAGTATATCCGTCTTTTTGTTGATTTCAATTACTCCATAAACCACTAATACAAAATTTGAAATATTTATAAAACTTTATCTCATGCATATTCCCAAATAATCTATCCATAATTGATAGTAGAGTTTATCTTTTCTTATCATTACAAATACGAGTAGACAATTCGAACTAACCCATCAACGACTACAGTCTCCACTGTTACCTACACTCGACACCGTAATCTTATCACGGATTTGATGAACCGCTTAAGAACAAACCATTCAACAACAACAATCCGTCAGGTTCTTGTCAACATCATTACAAAACAAAATGAAGCAAACAAACAAACAGGACAATGAACTTCGAAATATAAGAGAACGAACCCGAATTTGAACTGTAGAAATAATAATAAGGGTAAGAATAATCCCGAGGCCCCACCGTTTGAGGCATCTCACCGGAAGGCCGAGCGCCCGAAAAATAATTCGCAACCGGAGGCGGCGGACCCCATAAATAATACGACGGAGTAGCCGGCGGTGCCATATTGTACCCACCGTAAAAGTTGGGCGGAGGGGGAATGTAAGAGGTTGGAGGAGGCGGCGCCGTGCAAATCACCGGACAGGTGGAGCAATCGCTGATGCAGAGCTGTCCGGTGGAGGGAACAGCCATTTGGGCTTTGGATGATGCTGAAAACAAAGCGAATGCGACAATCCAAAGCCCGAAAGAGCCGAGAATTCGCCTTGTTCCTGGAAACGGCATCGTCTTGGAATGACACATCGAGAAATTGCTGAAGAGAAAGGAAGATGGTTTGTTGGAAGAAGTAAACGAAGAACAGTGGTTTTGGAGATGGTTCTTCAATGATGGGGGGATCGTGAAATGGTCGTGCCAAAAGGACTTTTTGTTCTTTTATGAGCTAAGTTCTGTTATTCTTTTCGGTGGAGAAAGTGTATGAAAAGCTTCTTCTACTTTTATTGTCAAATCACAATTTGGTATATAATCAATTTTTTTTTTAAATTATTTTAATTAGATCCAAATATATCGATTAAGATGTACACAAATATGAGTACATGATGCAACAAAGTATAATCTAATGTATGTGACATTACGTGGAGTTTGTATTAAACAATATACACCATCGACAACCAAAATTTGCATGCATAATATTCTTATTATGGTTGATTATCCATTATAATAACGAAGATTCAACATTATCAAGAAAACCTAAAGGCAATGTAAGAGTCTAAATACGTCTTATTACCTACTTGAAATTTGGCATGCATAGTTTCTTTTAATCTACATCCAACGATTATCATGATAGTGTGACATACTCTAAATACTGTTTTTTAATATTTTTTTGTAAGAGTATAAAAGTTTAAGTTATTCAGATTGGACAAGACATTATTTCTTTTGAAGTAAGAGAACTTGTTCATTTTAAACAATAACTATCCGGACTTTTGTTTTCGTACCATCAAAGACACTCATAATCAATTAAGCTTTAATTGCATTTTCAATTATTCGAAATTCTATTCCACAATTGTTGTACTGAACAAGACTTTACTTAAAGTCAGATTTGGAGGGAGAGGGTGCAAAGTGGGGGCATAAACATATTTGAAAATGGATTATAATTGCATTTGAAGTCAAAGATTGTTGGGTGAATGTGAATGGAGAAATGGGAAAGAATCCAAAGTATTGGCAAAGTTAAGAATATATAATTATCTTCAAAACTTTGCTCTTTTGTAATACCTTTCTCTAGACACAATCCACCTTTTAGAGGAAATGTGGCCCAGTCTCCTTAGAATTCATTTCATGTTTGAAAATTTTATTTTCTTGTTTCATTATGCTTCTGTTGATGCTCAATCATTATTGCTGTTTTTTTACTTTAGAATTTGGTTGAATCTAATTAGTGGTTATTAAATAAATTGGAATTCGTGTCATTTTGACATTGACAATAAGTGTAACTATTTTTAGGTAACTTGGTAATTTTTTCAACTGCCTATAGTGGTTGGGCATATTTTGGTTTTTAAAGAATGTGTGTTAAATATGGAGTTGAGTAAATCATTCCAGCGATAGAGGAGATTGAAACATTGTGGTCGATAATTTGGAAGTTTGAGATATTTGAAAGAAAAACATAAATGTTTTTTCTTCTTCTTTCAAGTAAATAGGACGATGAAAGTTAAATACAATGGTAGTTAAAAAGTTGGAAAGAAGCTAACCATAGATGGTGGGTACTTTTCAACACAAATTGTCAAGAACGATCTACGAGTCACGATATTTAGAGCCAACCACACATATTATTCAAGGATCTAGTAGTATGGTTACCAAAATTATTTTGATTACATATGCATGTGCCAAATTGCTATACAATAAAATAAAAAGACTCTAATCTTCAACAAAATTAATATTTGTATGTACTATACAAAAAAGAGCAAAATTAGAATGATGGTCATATCTTACATAACCATATAATATAAAGATTTAGGTTTTGGTCTATCATAGAAGATTCTCTATTATAAAGATGGATTATTCAACAAATATATTGGTCAAGGAGAGTGTTATATATATACTTAATAACTTTTGAGATTTGGAATTGGTATTTTAATACATAGAGAACATTTTTTAATTACAACTTTTTTCTCAATAGTTTTAAGAGGATTTAGACTTTTTTTTTTTCTTCTTGTTTGTCACCTCCTAGCGCATCAAATTATTTAAAAAAATTATTTTAAACGACTAAATTTCTTAAGTGCAACTATTACCTATATTTATTTTATTACCACAACGATAACAAAAAAAAAACACTCAAAGAGAAATAATGTTAATTTATCATATATATGGTCATTTGATTTAGCCAATGATTTAGGGTCGGTTTTATCTAGGAATATTTTTAAAAATAGTAAAATAAATTAATATCTACAAGCTATAGCAAAAGTTTAGATTATATAATTGATAGTCTTCCATCACTATATCATATCAATCACTATCACTCATAGAATTTTGTAGTAAATATTTTATAAAATTTACTATTTTTGAAAATTTTTCTTTTATCTAAAACAACGATAATGCCAATAAATGCAAGGGTTCATGTAACGGAATTTTGACGTGGCGGTAAATGGAAATGGGAAAATCAGCTGACCAATTTACAAAGTAACAACGACGTCGTTTAGTCAACGAAAGCTGAGGAAAAATTTCACTCCCTCCATCTTCTTCCCCCCGCGGGAATATTTCGACGAAGCGGAGGGTGGCGCTGGCCGCAGCGAAAGAGTTCTGAAAATTGAGCAAAAATGTCGACAGTTTACGTATTAGAGCCGCCGACGAGGGGGAAGGTCGTGCTGAATACCACATGCGGACCGCTCGATATCGAGCTCTGGCCTAAGGAGGCTCCCAAAGCCGTCAGAAATTTCGTTCAGCTCTGTCTTGAAGGCTACTACGACAATACCATCTTTCACCGGATTATCAAGGACTTCATTGTTCAGGGCGGCGATCCTACCGGTAGTGGCACGGGTGAGTACATTTCTGTATTGCTTCCATCTGACTGCTTTTGCTGGTTAGGGTTTTGAGCTCTGTATTATACTCGCCGTGGATATTTCTAGAGTATGTTGATCTAGGGTTATTGGACGGAGAAAGTAGAACGAATTATATGAATTTGTAGTTAATGAAGTTTACTCTGTGTCACTCTCTGCATAATGATGTTTCACAGTTCAGAGAAATTGATATTTGAGTGGCGTTCTTTAGCTATGGATAATGTTATTTTAGCTTGTGGCACGCAGTCACTGGCTATGCTGTCTCCTAAGCCACTGTATGAAGGTGTTTCCATAGTGTTTATTTGATTTTAGTTCTACCACGTTAGAGAAATCGTGCTTATGCATCGTTACTTTTCTTATTTATTTGGCATTCTGCATTTTTACGCAGGTGGTGAAAGTATATATGGGGGTGTTTTCCCGGATGAGTTTCACTCACGGCTTAGATTCAAGCACAGGGGCTTAGTAGCATGTGCAAATGCTGGATCGCCTCATTCTAATGGAAGTCAGTTCTTTATAACCTTGAGTCGATGTGATGACCTCGACAAGAAACATACAATTTTTGGAAAGGTACAATGATTCTTATCGTGCAATTGTTCTGATTTGGATTGCTATTGTCATGTTGGAGTTCATTCGTTGTTTTAGGTCACTGGAGATTCTATATATAACCTGACAAATTTGGGTGAGTTAGAAACTGACAAGGATGATCGTCCTGTGGATCCACCCAAGATAAAATCAATTGAGGTAGGATTAAATGATACAAGTTTTGAACTTTGTTGCAGTTTCATTATAGTTTTTAGCTACTTTCATATTTCCCTAATGTTATAAGCTTCTATTATGTCAAACGAATCTTTAAGGGCCTACCTCTCTTTTATTTATTTATTTTAAGGTATTATGGAATCCATTTGACGATATCGTTCCAAGAGCACCTGCTAAGCTTGTGGTCACATCCACCCTTGATTCTGAAAACAAGGACACTAAGAAGAAAGCTGTGAAGTAAGAGTTTATACATTTTGAAATTCTCTTTGGAGATAGATGCTGTCGTTACCCCTGATTTCTCTGTTGCTTGGTATGTTTGCATAATGTAGAAAATTAAATTTACTATCGTTTGGAGAAGAAGCTGAAGAGAACGAGAAAGAACTGGCAGCTGTGAAGAAAAAAATTAAGAGCAGTCATGATGTGTTGGACGATCCACGTTTGCTAAAGTCAGAGATTCCAAGCAGTGAATTGGTAAATAAATAAACAAAATAAAATAACAGCTTTCAATTACATTGCTTATTAATTTTCCAAAACCTAAGAGCAGTTTTGATCTATTGGATGAATCATTTTCTGGATGCTTCATTTCAATTTTCCCCTTGAAAATTCAAGTTCTCTCTCTCCCCCCCCACCTCCCAAAAAAAAAAAAAAAAACAAAAACGTTTGATCTTCATTGGAGGTCTGCTCATGTGATATAGTGTCAATAATATTTTCTTCCAACATTCGCTTTTGAAGCTTCTGTAGTTGCAAAAACTTTGTGTGATCATGTATGCCAAGCATAGAATATTTGTTGGTCTCTTGCTTAGCATGATGAATTTTTTTAATGCAGGACAGTAAAAGAACGAGGGAGATGCAGCTATCTGTTAGAGAGACTTTAGCATCAAAGAAACCAGAGTCTCGTAGAGATTCAGAAGCTGAAAATTCTGATCTCCCTCAATACAGTGATAGTGATGATGATGAAACTAACTTTGATGCCCGAATGCGTCAACAGATATTGAGAAAAAGAACAGAGTTGGGAGATGCACCATCTCACCAAAAGTCTAAAAATGGTGACTTAAACATTCTTCATATACTTCTATACAATATTTTTCTAGAGGGAGGGATACTTCTATGCAATTTATTGGTTTCAATATGGAACTACGATCCTTTAGTCTCACTCAGTTTCCGTATAACGTGTGTGTTTCTGTTTTCAAACAATTAAGTTTTATGTTGGTACTTGGCTCAAATTTTAATGACATATGGCAAGAGTCTAAGTTTCTGTCATAGGAGAAGGGGAGGTGTTTCTCAACATTTTCTTTAGTTGTCTTGAAATCAAAGATTTTGCATAGGGTGCCAATCTAAGCATAACTCCAATTTTAGTCAAATATTAGAACGGGATAGGGAATAACATGGAGACATTCTCTGTATTAATAAAATAGGAAGAACAGGAAAATGAAAGAAACAAAGAGAGTTTGAACCAAAAGGCAATTCATTAAGCGTTGGTGAAAGATAGTTGGTGCACGTATTCTACTTCACATAATGAAAATATTTTATGGAAAAGTAGGTTAAGATGATACTCTTGCATAAATGGTCTAAAGTTATTAGTAATTACTGTTATCATTTATTCTTTCCTCGCCCAATGTTTTCCTAGAATCTAAGTTTAGGGCTTTGAGACCTGACTGCTCAAAGTTTAAGTTTCTTGAAGTTATGAATTTGATGTGCAGGGACCTCTGACTCAAAGAAACACGAAGGATTTACTTGGAGGTAAAATATAAATCGAACTCATGTTTGTTCCAATTTTTTGCTTTTTCTTTATTTATTTTTGTTGGAGTTGGTTTAGGGGAGTTGTCGTATTTTCATGCCTCCACAATTTTTATTCCGTGCATGAGTACTTGTTTAGTGTTTAGGCTGCACAAGGAGGCAGGAGTTTGTGTTATCAGCTAATAGTTCATATCATCGAGATTTGTTGTATAAAGCTTTCAAGTTCACTTTTTCGACGACCTTACTCCTACTTGAACCAGAAGATTAGCTTTTGCAATTGCCTTTTTAAGTCTAAGAGCCATTATCCCTAAACTATAGTTTACAAGTAGTTTATGAAATTTTATCTTTTATTCTTCCACATAGAACCTGCTAATGCAATCTATATTTGTTTACAATCCAAGTATTAGGCCTTGATGATTGACGTTAATCTTGATTTACAGGGCATCATAGCTTAACTGCAATATTTATTTTTTGAATTTTATTATGTATGTTGAAGATTCTACATATCATTATTTATTATTGTCATTTCACATAGAAGTTATGTTTTCTTTCTTTCTTTTTCTTTTGGATGGAGGGTATCGGTTTTATAATAAACTGAATCATCTGCAACTACATCATTTTTTAGCAGGCCCGATACTGAGAAAACTAAACGTGAGGAACCAAAGGTTGAGAAGCTATCTTTAAAGAAGAAAGGAATTGGATCTGAAGCAAGAGCAGAGCGAATGGCCAATGCTGATTCAGACTTGCA
Organism: Cucumis hystrix; assembly: GCA_025688845.1. Taxonomy (NCBI): domain Eukaryota; kingdom Viridiplantae; phylum Streptophyta; class Magnoliopsida; order Cucurbitales; family Cucurbitaceae; genus Cucumis; species Cucumis hystrix. Next base: position 2,039,700 of record CM046889.1, read on the forward strand.
GTTATTGGGTGATGCTGAAAGAGGAAGACAGCTGCAAAAATTGAAGAAGAGAAGACTTCAAGGACGTGAAGATGAGGTATGTTTTATTTTGGATACTTGTTTGTTTTAATTCTTATCCTTTTATTATTATTATTATTTGAAAAGAGAATTTCATTTTGTTTGAAAATTAAATTATGAATCTTAACTTTATTACATTATTAAACTTAGTTCTTAAAGCTTTTCCTTTTTCCTTTTTCCTTTCTCATTGTTGGTTTGTGGTTATGATTATGATTTCATCTTCGTGAATGACTCTAAGGTCTTCTGCATAATGAGGAACTTCGTTTTGTATTTTTTCATTAGCATTTACCTTTTCGTTCTTGGGAAAAAAAAGTATTTACCTTTTCTTTTTGTTGTTTTATTACTTCTAGGTTTTGGCAAAACTTGAGAATTTTAAGAAAGGCTTTTCTGGAAAACCAGAACCTTCAAACGCTGAATCTGGGGGTGCCAATGATGATTTATCAGACTGGAAATCTGTTAGGCTAAAGTTCACACCAGACCCGGGCAAGGTAAGTAATTTTAAATTTATTAACACGAAGTTTTAAATGTCAACTTCTTACAACACATTAACACACTTCAATGGACTGAAAAAATTGCTCAATATTCCGACAAAATAAATTTCATTTAACATTCTTATAGAAAATTGCAAAATATTTCAATCTGCTGAATAATTTTCCCCTTGCCCGAGAGTAGATTATGGAGTATATGCCATGTTTATGTTTACAATATAAATTCTTTATGTCCATCCAGTTATGAATTTGGTCTCTGGTTTTTTTTATCCGGTTTATGAATAGTTTTAATCGTTCGAACTTGTATTTTATCGCAAATGGAAAATTAATGGACTGTCATCCTTATCAATATCCATTACTTAATTTTCATCATATATCATGCAGGATCGCATGTCACGTAGTGATGATCCAAATGACTACGTTGTACATGACCCTCTTCTGGAGAAAGGGAAAGAGAAATTCAACAAAATGCAAGCCAAACAAAAACGACGTGAACGGGAATGGGCTGGCAAATCTCTTACTTGACTCATCAGTCAAGACCCTGGACAAACAATGGGTTTTAAGAGTAGTAGGTTAAATCCCGGACTGACTTGGCTCCACTTTTTACTATCAAACCAGATCAAATCTACATCTCTATTCCCACGGAACATTGAAGATTTATTGAGGTTCATCAATCCATCATTATTGACACCCATGACCAATTGTTTCAGACACGCAAATTTCTGAATTTGGAAAAAGAAACAGTATACGACACTCTCTCTCTCTCTCTCTACACATCTCACCATATCCTTCATATGTAATTTCCTTTTCATTTAGTTATAAAACTTGGTCAATGACTCTAGATTGAGAAGAGAAAAAAAAAAAAAAAAAAAAAGGCTACCCCACCCCCATATAATGTAATTATTGCCCATGGATTAAGTTCGACATTTGCTTAAACAAATTTTAGGGATATGGATGTCTGATTTGGCCAAACCTCATCTTAAAAGGAAAAGGAAAAGAAAAAAAGAAAAAAAAAAAAAAAGTAAAATGCTTCAACATAGAATTGGGAAGAAATAAATGAGTTTCCTTTTGTTAGCAGTTTTATTCAGGAAGGAGTTGGGTCTTCAAAGCATCATATTCTGTCTGCTGTACCGCACATTATTCACATTCAGACTTGAAAAGTCATCCATCAACAACAACACGTTCTTTTACTCGGTCGTTTATGCCTTCAGACGCGCAAAGATAGTCGGCCAGTCATACCAGGAAATTTACTCCTTTAGTTGGAACTTTACCCCAACCGTTTATTAATTTGGTGGAAATTTTACTTTTCTTTATTCAAATTTGGTTCAGTTTTATTTGGTTGGGAAGGAAAGGAAATGGATTTAACCTAACCCACCTTTACATTATTTTAGATTCCTTGACTAAGTGTGATTGGCTCGGATCTCTCATCTTATATTTCACAATTATTATTTTGGTTGTTGAGAATTTCGGTGTTTGGTGGGGGACGTTTTGGGCCTCTTGTGAAATGGGTTACCGAGAAAGAGATAACTTTGGTACAAAAAAGATTTCATATTTTCCATGTGTGACACTGAACTTAGTCTTATTATTATTACTATTATTGTTCACGATTCCTTCTGAAAGATACTGGAAAGTTCCCCCCAGTTTAAAAGTAGTTATGTTGAGACTGATTCAATTAATCAGGGTTTAGGAGCACTAAACTCAAACTAATTCCAGAATTAGCGTTTGGTTTAGGGTAGAAAATTAGAGGGATAAAAGGAATGAATTTTGTAAACTTGTTTTGTTTGGAAATGTGTCTGACTTTGTGTTTAGAAACTTTAATTGGAGGGGGCGTGCCACACGGCCCTAAATAGTCAAAAGGTAGCGTATAAGTTTGAATTCTTATTTTTAGTTTTAATACCTCAATCTTTTAGGCATGGCCCATCCAGCCGTCACTCTTCCATTCCCTTCCCTTCCTTTTCTAGACCTAATTATTATTATTATTATTATTACGCGAATTTTACATTTGTATCAATTTAATGTATGAATTTTAGGAGTTATATCAATTTTAACTTCAAACTACTTGTTGTATCTTGTATCAATTTAAGCTTTAAACTGTTACAAGTTTATCAATTTAGAATCATAGCTTATATAAATATATATGTTTAAACTCTTCCTTGTGTTTTACTTGGACACAATTATAAAAGTTAAGGATTTAAATTGATACATGTATGAAATTTCAAGGTTTCAATTGATGCATTTATGAAAGTTTAAGGTTACATTGATACACCAACTTTTAATAGTTTAGAGTTTAAATCAATACAAATCTAAAGTTTATGACTTTCATCTTTAAATGTTGGAAAATGCAACTAAAATTTAATATTCACTGTATAAAGAAAATGATTATTGGATTTTATAATATAACCTAAAACAAATGTCTCTCAAGTTGTTTATTACTGGTTGGATCAACGATATATCTCTAAATCTTTACAATAGTGTGATGTTGTGTATTTTGGATATAAATTTACGTGATTTGTTATGGGTTTCATTCAAAAGGTCTTGTACTAAACATCGTTGTTGTACATCTCTTGTATACTTTGATAATCGCACATTACATTCACACTCCTAACAACCATTGAGGTGAAATTCGATGAACTTTAAATTGTAAAGTAAAATTATCTAATCATGACTTGCCACGTGACAAACTATATATATACTTTATTGTTTTTATAAAATATTTTATTGTTTGTTTGAATTGGAGGATAAAAGTAAAATGCATAAAAGACAAGTGTATCTTATTACCACTAATAAACAATATATATATATATATATATAAAAAATTTTCTTGATAAGATACAAAATACATAGCGAGTGTTTAGGGTAAGAAACGAGTTATTACAGTTTGTGTTAGGAGTTATTTTAGTGTAGATTATAATAGTATGAAGTTGGTGTGATATTTAATTAATTTGATAAGAAAATAGATGAAGATTAAATAGTAACAAATTGAGGTGGTTATTATAGTTTTGGGCGAAGGGTTAAATAATTAGATGATTAGATGTATTGAAATATTGTTGACATAAAAGGGTTATTAGTTTGCCAACACGGTACGATACTTAACAACAGATTTGACTTTATTTGGTTTTGCTGATGAGATGAAACGTCAGACTAAAGAAAAAAAAAAGTATAAACTTAGAAATGAAATGGAAAATCATTCTTAATAATATACATAACAATAATAATGATAATGTGTAATGTTATGTTGTTGTTTTCTGGAAAGTGATGGGAATGAATATTGTTTATTTTGTTATTGTAACCATTTTTCATATACTAATACTTTTGCATACAATATGGGGATTCAAAATTTCCAATTTTCAAAAAAAATCAAAATCAAAACTATTATTAATCTTTAGAAAATATTAAACCTATATCTATACCTAAGAATTGGACCATGTATGTGTAATTTGAGTTGGATTGAGATACATCGAAAAAAGTTATTCAATCAGAGATTCAATTCAATCTTTTGTACAATTAGAATCTTATAATGAGTTGTTCAGATTGTTGAATCGTTTGAACTCTTCTAGTTTGCACTTTCATGGGAGGAAGTTCGTTAATTCAAAATCTAGAAGAATGATTTCTAATTTTAAAATATTTATTTAGTACAACTTCGTTTTGAGTTATTAAAATTTTCACATGTTTTTTAAGAAATTTGCCACAATAACCAAACGTCGCTCAAAGGTTAAAATTAAATTTAATGCGTCAACTTTCTACGACGTACAACAAAAAGACGTCGCGAAAAGGTTAAAATTAAATTAAAATTTTCACTTGTGGTACGTCGCGGAAAGTGATCAACGGCGACGCATATTTCATCGATGTTGTTTTTGGCGTCGCAATTATTCTGATTTCTTGTAGTGGTTTTATATCTGTCTTATGATGATTAGGGTCAAACAGTTTTGGATTTTTTCAATTTGGACACCTTGGTTAGCAATTTCCTACCAATAATCACTACTACATTCACCTCCTTTCGTAGTTTTGTTATTCCACAATTTCCATCGTCCAACTACACATATAGTTTTTCAAATAACTTCATCTTTTTTTCTAAAAATATATATCCCTAATCTTTCAAAAGTTGTAATATTATTTTTATCTCATTTATAATTTTGAAAAAATTATGATATGTATAGTTTAAATCCATTACTTAAACAAAACCAAAACTTCGCATAATATAATATGTATTATAGATGAGTTTAAACAAAAATTGAAGTGTGAACATCTCTACACACTATAGTTCTCCACTACACTCGTTTCAAATTACAACTTAAATATGAACACTCTTAAAGCATATGGATATTTTTTAAATAAAATGATAAAGTTTAGAATTTTTACCGTAAAATATACATTAAACAATGTAAAAGTCACAAGTCCCCTATCACATTTATTTGTAACAATTTTTTATTGACATTAAACAATAAGAAGAAAGAGAGTAAGATAAAGGACATATAAAAACATGTTCAAACGAGTCTCACAATAAACAATAAAGTTTGATGGAAAAAAAAAAGTTTTGAAGTTCGTGGTTGAAGACTTTGACTCATTTCGCATTGTGTGTTTAAATGTGGAAATAACAAACAAATACAAAAATACAAATTTCTTCAAATTTAATTTCCTAGAAAATGTAACAATAAATAATAAAAACCTTTTGAAATTATACATTCCTTTTTATCATTATTATTTTACATTATATACGTGTAAAGTGATTAAAATTTAAAGGATGTCTAAATTTTCAAATCTTTTAGTTTCTTTACACGAAAAAGTGCACAAAATAATGATATATATTTTTTTTTTGTTAAGCCTTTTTAAACTAACCAAAATGGTATACTTCAAACTTCAAACAACAAATCATACTCTAAAATTTTAACTTTATAATTTGAAAAATCATGTAAATTAAATTAATATCCTTACAAAAGTTTAGAATTCAAATTAATCCAACCTCTAAAATTTACGAGTAATAATTGATATTTATTTATTTAAATAAATATTTTTAAAAATATAATCAAATAACAATTTTTTAAAACAAAAAAGTTACAAATTTATAATAAAAGATAAAAAAGAGACCTACTAATAATTGAGCTTAATAGTAAACGATAATTTTAGATTTTATATATATTTATGAACAATCTTAAATCAAATAATAAATTTAAAAAATTGTAGAAGAAAAAAAATTAAAAAATTAAAAAAAAAAAAAAAAAACAAACCTAAAAATATTTATAAAAAAATAACCGTGCGCTTTCTTATATTTATGGAATTTTTTATTTTAAATAACAAATTTTTTTAAAAATATCACATATTATCAATAAAAAATATTTATAGCTAAGAATAATAATACCTAAATATTTGTAAAGTAATATAAAAATAATTTAGTTGATATTTGGGTTAAAGAAGGAATTTATTAAAAGAAGAAGAAGAAGAAAAGAAAAAGTGGGGTAAGGTAATGTATTGGTAATCCCAATCCTAAAGTCACCGCCTGAGAGGGAAGAAGAAGAACCCGCCCTCAGTGGACGCTGTAAACAAAACCACTTTCTCCCATTCCGCGTTCACACTTCCTCTACCCTCTCCCTCTCCCTCTCCCTTCTTCTTATTATTTCTCTCTCATCATAATAATAATAATAATAATAATCAAATTATCTTTATTCCCTTGGGCCCCACCCTCCCTCCTTTCATTTTTTTTTTCTTAATTAGAAAATATAAAATTAAAATAGAATTGAGGGCAGAGCGAACCCTCTTGACTTTCTCACTCTCCATTATTACAATGAACGGCGGTATTTATAACATAAATAAATCCATTTCAAATTCTTTTTTTTTTTCTTTAAGGTATTCAATTAAATAAGTTGTAAACAATTCAATTTTTGACATCAAAATTATATAAGAAAATGACCTTTTTTTTTTCTTTTTCAAATAGGTTAAAATAAACTAAAATATTTATATGTTTCAGTAAAATTTGGAATTCTAATAAAAACAACTTTTATTCATTTATCAATGCTATTAATAGAAATATATTGTTGTCTATTAATGTGAAATTTTGTTATGTGTTAAATATTTTGTCTCTAAAAAACTATATTTTTTAATTTTGAATTCAACTTCGATTCATATGTGCATTTGATATTTTTGTTCTAATTTTTTTTTCGAATATGAGTTTTTAAAGGGTATATTTTTAGTTTTTAAGTTTTTAATATTAGGTTAAGAGGTTGTGGAGGTTTTTTTTTTTTGTTTTTTCTTTTTCAAATGGTTACGTGATTAAAATTTTAAAAATGGTTTTAGGGAGGATTTGATTTTAAAAATTATTCATATGAAATAGGGAAATTATTGAGGATGAGAAAAAAATGAAACTATAGAAAAAAACTTAAAAGAACTATATAGTGATCGGTGAATTTTGCTATTTTAAAAGATGTTTTTAATATAATTATTTAAAATAAAAATATAAAATTATTTTAGGCACATATTAAACCTATTCTTAAAAATTTGAAGACTTCAACTATATATTTTTACAAAAAAAAAAAATCAATGACGAAATGAACTAACAAACACATATTTTTTAAAACTCAAAGATTACAGAGGAATTTTGCATTGTATTACTCCATAAGTTCAAGGAGACTCATTTCATAGTTAAACCCAACCTTTTGCTAAATTTTCAAACTAAGTTCCACAAATTAATGATTTTTGCATCTAAACTATAATGTATTTTCAATTAAGAAATTTATGAATTTTCATTCAAAAGTATATATATATGTGTGTGTGATTATATATTTCCACATGTTAAACTCAAATGTAATATTATTTAATTAATTAACAAAAGGAAAAAAGAAAAAAGAAAACTCTCACTTCTACTACTAAACTTTTGAAAGATTTTGAATATCCTCTTTAACTTTTTGGTTATTTCAATACTGTCTTTAAATCAATATTATTAAAGATGCTTGATGACAATATAAAGTGATATCTAACTCAAGTTTTAATCTTTAGACTATATATCTACTTTCGTTTTGGTATACAAACTACAACAATAATATTTGAAATCTCAATTTTAAAAATAGTTGAAATGATGACGTTGATGAACATCTTAACAAAAAATCAAATTATATATAAAACAAATATTTTCGACAAATATGTTATTTACAATAATTTGTCTACTTTTCTATTTACTTTAGTGATACTCATCAAAAAAATCATTTAAGTATATCATCCTTTAATAAAAGGGTAATATTTTGTTATATTTAAAAACAACTATTATTTTTAGGACATTTTAATTTAAAAAAATAGAAAATAATAACAAATTATTTACCAAGCATAGAACAAAAACCATGACTATTTTCAATATTTTGTAAAATGTTCTATTTTGTGATCAAATTTCTTTTTAAAAACAACAAAATATCAAAATTATTTATAAAATATAGAAAAATGTGCTAAACTTCTTTAACCATCATTTAAAATTTAAAATTTATTATTGTAAATAGTTTTGTTAACTTTTTACAATATAATAAAAACATACATTAAAGATTTCACACATATTTCTCAAGTTGCGTAAAAATTAAAAAAAAAAAAATTATAAGGACTCACAACAAGAAAAAAATCCAAAAATGGTAATTAACTCAAAACATGACAATAACAACAAAAAAAAATAAAATGATATAATTATAAGATATATATATATATATATATTTAGATTGGAATAACCAAAGTTGTGTCCTCACCGACCACCACACATCAATTATGTGGTTTCCGCCATACGATAACGATTCACCTTTTCTTTTCTTTTCTTTCTTTTATATATTTCAATATTCAAAAGCTTTCTTCTTTGTTTTGGTTTTTGTAATCTCTGTGTTCACATTCTAGAGTCAAACCTCTAATCATAAACTTCCAAACGAAGAAGGAAGAAGTAGAAGAACAAGAAGAAGAATCGTATCAACTAAAACCCTCATTTCTCTTCAAATTCCCATTTCAGAAAAACCCATTATTTGATTTCATCTCTTTCAAAAATTTCTGATCTGAACCCTTTTTTCTTTTTTTCTTTTTTTCTCCTCATTCTGACACTGTTCTTCCCAATGAATGATTCCACCAACGGAAGCGTGAGGAAGAGGACTAGAGCTGATGAAGTCGATGAAGACGACGATTTGATGGGAAAAAATGGCGGAGGAAAGGGTTTGAAAGGATTGGTTACGTCTCTGTTGTTGTTGGATGAACAGGACAAGTGTGAACAGGATGAACAAGACAGAATTTCCGTGGAGGCGAAGATTTCGATGGAGGTGAATCACAGGAAGAAGACCAAAGCCATGGTTGATTTCTATTCCGAAGTTCAAGATTACTATTCTGAAGTTGAAGAATCCGACCGAATGAAACGGAAGAAATCGCGATTGGCAGCTAACTCTGTTGCGGTTGCGGCTGTTTCCGATGGATTACAGAAAATCGAAAGCGAAAAATCAAACAAACGCGGCGGCGATGGCGGTGGAGGAAGCGGTGGTGCTGGTGGCCATCACCGGAGACTCTGGGTAAAAGATAGGTCAAAAGCTTGGTGGGATGAATGTAACAGTCCCGATTATCCCGATGAAGAATTCAAGAAGCAATTCAGAATGGGTAGAGCAACTTTCGATATGATTTGTGAAGAACTTAATTCCGCCATAGCTAAAGAAGACACAACCCTCCGAACCGCCATTCCCGTCCAGCAAAGAGTCGCGGTTTGCCTATGGAGATTAGCCACCGGCGATCCACTTCGAGTTGTATCGAAGAAATTCGGATTAGGTATTTCAACTTGCCACAAATTAGTTCTCGAGGTTTGCACCGCCATTAGAACAGTACTAATGCCGAAGCATCTTCAATGGCCGGAAGAAGAAACACTCAGAAGAATCAAAGAAGAATACGAATCAATTTCCGGAATACCTAACGTCGTTGGTTCAATGTACACCACACACATTCCGATCATCGCTCCCAAAATCAGCGTTGCAGCTTATTTCAACAAACGCCATACAGAAAGAAATCAAAAAACATCATACTCTATTACAGTTCAAGGAGTGGTGGATCCAAGAGGAGTTTTCACGGACGTTTGCATCGGTTGGCCGGGATCAATGCCAGATGATCAAGTTCTTGAGAAATCTGCTCTGTTTCAAAGAGCAAATGGGGGATTACTGAAAGGAGTTTGGATTGTTGGAGGATCAAGTTACCCATTAATGGATTGGGTTTTAGTTCCTTATACACAGCAACATTTAACATGGACACAACATGCATTTAACGAAAAGATTGGAGAGATTCAGAAGGTGGCTAAAGATGCATTTGCACGGCTGAAGGGACGGTGGCGCTGCCTACAGAAACGGACAGAGGTGAAGCTTCAAGATTTGCCGGTGGTGCTTGGAGCTTGTTGTGTTCTTCATAATATTTGTGAATTAGGGAATCAAGAAATGGATACAGAGCTTTTAACAGAGCTTCAAGATGATGAAATGGCACCTGAAATGGCTTTAAGGTCAGTACCTTCCATGAAAGCAAGAGATGCCATTGCTCATAATCTGCTCCACCATGGCCTTGCTGGGACTTCTTTTCTTTAATGAAACAACTCAAGATTCTTTCCTTTTTGGGTAAATTCCTCATCAAAATTGTTCATCATTTTACTAATATGTTTTTTTTTTCTTAATTATTTTTTCATATGTTTTTGTTATGAAATTGAAATCACAAAGAAATATTTGTAGTTTAGGATCATATACATGTTAGAATTTAGATACTACCAAACATGACAGAATGGATTTTAAATGGAATGTTCAATTCTTTTTTCCAAGTTTTTGTTCTTCTTAATTATTATTTTTGCCATTGTTATGTGTAGCTCCATTTTTTGAGGTTTCCATTATGGTCAATGTTTTAGTTAGAACAATAGGCTTTGGTATTAATTGAATTGATATCCCCATCTCCAAGGCAGGTCTAGAAGGATGTTTATAATTTAATATTTTGATGAAAAAAAAGAAAAAAGAAAGTCAAAGATAATTATTGATTTCAAACATGAGATATAAATAAAAATTTATGATCTTAGAATCTAAATGTGAACACAATTATGAAACTAAACTAAAGAGCTTAAGAATCATTCCCATTTCTCAACATCCAGTGAGCCCATTTGGCATGAAGATATTGCTAGTCTCGTGTATCTAAAATTTTGTTTATTTTGTTTTTAAAAAAACCTTCCTTATATGTCAATAAATTGTTATTCCATGAGAATAATTTAATCCTTAGGATTTGAAAATTCTTGATAGAACCTTATGAATAGGTGATTAAATACAACCATAGGAATTCATGTTTCTTTTTGTCTAAATCAAACCAGATTTGCAATTTAACCTAATTACTTTTTGGAATTGTTTTTGACTTTCAAATTATTATATATTTAAAACTAAATCCATACGCAAACGGTAAAATCAATTATCAATGAACATATTATCATTCCAAAAGTTACTCGAATAATTGAAAAATGCAATACACACTCGCCCCCACTAGATCGTTGTATTACAAAAGGTCAATAACAAGATTTAATGGTCTATTTGCTGTAGCCCTTGCAATAGGCAATTTTATGCTTCCATACCCCACAAGTTTGAAAAATGTGATATCTGACTTACCTTTCCCCTTTCTCCTTATAACTATATATTCTTGAGCCATATACTTGTTCACATGAGTTATAAATTACACCTAAACACCACCGTAATACTACATATTTTCTATATCCGTGAGTGTTTAAGCCAATTTAGATGCACATCGATTAATCTTACAGGATAACATATCTGAACCTACACCATTTGAGTGCCAATAAATTTTGTAGAAAATTAATCCTTAAGTAGGTGACGCAGCCACGGTCGATTAAACTTATATTAAGACTATTATTTTTTTACCTAGAAATACCACATTTTTTTTCAATGGTCAAATCTCTATAGGGATTGTCGAATCTGCTCACCTTAGTTCCTTATATTTGCTATATTTTCTTTTATTCAGTGGGGGATCGGTTGGTTTTATGTGAAAATATAATAATCATCATTCACATGAAGCTTATTACCTTCTTCAGGAATCTTTGTACCTATTTGTCATTCTCATGATCCAAAGCAGATGATTTCTGAAACCTGACAGGCAGAAAAAGAGTAAAGAAGCCATCTGATTACAACTTGTTAAGCCAAAAAGAGAGACCCAAAATTCATACTGATCAATATTAATACCAAACAGGAAAAAAGCCCATTTGATTCTTCTTTGGGCTCATCCCAGCCTACATGGAAAACTGAAAATTGTAGGATCAGACATGGTGATAGAGATGGCAACCACTTTGCCATACGCTTCCCTTGAACCATCTAAATCTCGAGATTCTGTTTGGGAATGAACAAGTATTCCAAAGGATCCACAAGGCACCTAATGACAGGAAACCGTGTACAGATTCACCGTGCAACCTTACTCATAAGTTGTATGAGGAAAGTGCCGAACAAAAACCTGCCAGTTCCTTCAGACCACGTGTTCCCGAAGATGTTGGATATGGACGTCTATCGCTTATCATCGTGGTTAGACGGCAAACGGAAAGGAAAGTGTGCAAATTGAATCTTCAAAGCAGGGGAATCGGGTTTCTTGTCATCAAACTTGTAACCTGCAGAAAATCATGCATCAGATTAACGATGAAACATTTCCAGAGTTGTTAGTTCAGTTAGAGAAACACATCAATTGAGTGTTGATTCATATATAATGTTAACGGCGTCAATGCTAGATCACAATTTTTATGTACCAAGCAATAATTAGAAGCCCTAAAGTACTGCTGCAAACTAAGATTATCGCTCATACAAAGAGGAACATACCTTGAAGAGCTTCCATTGCAGCCTGGGAAAATTTTGCTTCAACAAACTCAACAAAGCATAATACCATAGCCTTATCTCCAGTCTGCAGTTCAATTACTCATTTTAACAGAGGGAATCTATGTTGGCGTTTAAGAACATGACACGAGCAAAAATATATGAACATAAGGGCACAATAACTATAAACAGGCCCTATATCAAAGACTGCGTACAGTGGATAGTTGCCAATGAAGGTCTAGTCATTAGTAAAACATGCCTCCACAGTTTAAATTTTAAAGTAAAGAGAACCTGATAACTTACTCGTCTGGGCTCCTTGTGAACAACTCTGATATCCTTATAGCCCATAAAGGGGCGGAAGAGATCTACTAGAAGTTAAGATATGACAAAACATGGCTACGACAACAGTTCTTTCTGTTGTAATTTACATCCTATTTTCTTTGACTAAAATGACTTTAAGAAAACAATAATTCTTGTTTAAATTTTAACTGAAGTATAAATTGTTTGCGATGATGGGTAAGGAATTTAAAGCACTGGACTTTAGAGTTGGAAAGATGAGCAAAATAGTAAGAAAAGAAAGCACATAAGGTGCAAGGATACGACCTACTTCTCTCCTAGTACAATCTGTAGGAAGTCCATCAACGAAAAGAACGTTTGATTCCCGCAATGGACTCGGATGACATTCAGCAGTTCTGATGAGACTGAGAGAATTGGCCCTTTCATGACCTATGTCAGCCCTACCCATCACTCCTGGACTACTGCCCACTGCAATATCTTGTCTTTGACTTGCTAATGAATCTGCGAAAGGAGATGCATAGCCCGTTGCACTCACTCCAGATGTCACACCACCAATAACTGGTTCCGGATATTTACTATTGCCTCCTAAGTCAGTATATCCATAAGCTCCAGGTCCTAACGAATTTGTCTGCAGTTTCAAGTCGAGTAAAGCACTTCTTAAACAAATATATTTTACACTAAAGATAAAATTCTTACATCTCTAGGCATGTAATCCGGAGGAGGGGGGGTGTGCCACTGATCAATAGAGGTCGAATTAGGGTAAGATGCCAAAGGAGGTGCTTCGGAATATGTTGAAAGGCCGGACCTGGCTACACTTCCTGCTGCAACAGCCAAGGATTGAACATCACATCAGTTTCAATTGTGCTCTACAAACCATGCACTGCCTAAATATTCACATAAGGAGAAGACAGACTCTTCCATTTCCCATCTTTCCCTTAAACTATCCCTAAACCAGACTCAAAAAACGAAGTGTTCAAATAGAATCAAATATAGAATGACAAGGCTGAAACAGAAACTAGGGTTGCAATTCCTTCACCAAAATGATTCAACAGACCGATGCTACAATACCCATAAAAACTTCCAAACCAAAACAGTACATAACAGTAATCAAGCAGTACAAGGAGCAATTAACTTCACATAATTTACCCCTAAACTCCTCTGACGCATCGATTCCCAGGAAGTGGATGGTTTATCTTCGTAAACTGAGTTTTCCCCTACATCCAATACAGATACAACTAGCCAAAAGCTTATTGAACTATAAACTTTCTTATGGGTTGATTTAGTTGACCAAAACTAAAGTTGGTTCCATGATCTCAAATTTCTTCAGCGATATCAAAGCAGTGAAATGTTGTTCAAATAAGGAAGTGGTTGAGGTAGGGTTGGAGATGAGAGAAGTACCTCTATCTGCTGAAGCAGCGTATCTGGTATAAGCATCGTCTCCCATGGCTTGGCTTTGCAACGGCGACCCGGCCAAGGCCTCGCCTCTTCTCCAGCTCTCCCAACAAAGACGTAGTTTGGTCCGTACGTTGTTCTTTTTTTTACGAGATATTAATTTTGTTTTTTTGAACGTAAATATTTTATCAATTTTTTCTATGAAAACTTCAAAATCAAATTTATGTTCCTATACATTATCAATTAAAAGCATATTCGAATTCAATCCCAAAATGGTTCTAATTTAATCAGTGTATATATTCGTTCTTGCAACACTTATTCAAATATTGATTTGTGAAATCATTCTTAAAGTATGTATAGACGATTTTGATAAGAAATTTTTCACGGCTAAATTTAAAGCATGATGTTGTAGTGACTAGTGAGGGTAAGTTAAAATACTTACAAAAGTTCAAACGTTTAAATTTATATAATCATTAGTTTATGGTTCATGTTCACATCACTATTTATTATAAATAGATACTTTTTTATAAAATTTCCCATAAAGTTGAAGGTTTCCTCTCTCACATTCTTGGTGGGTATTTTTTACTTTGGGCCTAACTCCTAAGTAGTCCATGATATTTGTATTTGGGCTTGGTCCATAATGCCTCTCACCAACACCGATGCTGTATGTATTCTTTAGAAATCACTCATCTATCTATCCACTAAAATGTCTAAACTCAATTAACTTTCAAAGTGATTTTGAATAGTTAAATTACTTTTTTTTCTTTTAATTTTCAATGTAACCCCATACATAAGTTTTTAATTATTACGTAATTAAAAACATGTATTTGGAAATTAGAAATCTGTACTAAATGATAAATCTTACTAGAATGAACATAGTTCAATTGACATAAAAATTGTATTGTTGACTTATACATTAAAGATTTCATTATCTCAAACTTTTATGGTAAAAATAAATAAATAAATAATAACTTTCAATTATATATATTATATTCCTCATAGATTCGTCCTACGATCGTATATGCATGTATCCTATAATAACCGAGATTACTTAATAGTTTATATATATATATATATATATATATTTTAAATGCCCTCCATCGCATGCACATACACTAGATTTACCTATTTCAATTGTTGCGTCTACACAAAAATTTTATACCAAAGTTCATTTTAATTTTTAGTTGTGTTAATATTATGTAGGGTTAATTAACTTTAGAGTCTTTGGAACTAGAATCATCAAACTTGTTAGAATTTCACATTTGACGTGGAAAAGGAAGAGCCTTGAGATAGTGAGGTCAAGTCGATGTTCAACTCGACTTCTCAAGGGAGTAAATGAGCAATGAATTAACAAGCCAAAAATTGGAAGGAATACCTCAACACATATCTCTTGCATGGACTACTAGTTAACCTCTTGTATGACTTTACTAATGGTGCGAGACCAAAACGTGTATAAGTATTGTAAAGTTCACTCTCCAATACAAGACACACAATTTATTGTGTCCACTTTGACAATTTATATTACTTTGTGCTCAATATTAACTTAAGTATCAACTTGTTTGGTAAAGCACCACATCAATACGAGTATTTTATTCTCTTGTTGTTTAGGGTATGTTGAGTTGATTTGATATCCAACTTTGTCCTATTGTGACTATATTCATACCTCAACACATACAATCGCTTTTTAAAGATACGTTGGTATCCATGTATATAATCAATTATGTACTAATTCATGCATCATATAAATATTTATATTAACTGTAAAATTTGTGTAACAATTATCTATGACTAATACCAATAATCACATACTTATCATTAATTACTCTAACACTTGGATGTGAACTCAATAGCGCTTACGTTCAAATTTACAGCTATTTGATCTAATAAGTACAAACTTAAACTAGTTGAAGCTAAATTTAAGACCTTCAACCATTATATCAATAATAGTTATATGCGTAAATATATTAGCAAGTCGCAAAGACTATCCATTTCGACCATTTTTTCTAATAAATGATATCATCCTTTCATCTCACTTTTCAAATAATTAACTTCACTTATTTTTAGTACAATAAAGAATTTAGAGCTCTAACCTTTTCATAATTAACACAAGTTATAAATCATTTATCCTCCCTTTGGCTTATTGCAACATAAATATTAGTTAATATCTATTTTTTAGAAAGAAAAAACACTTGTAAATACCATTGACAATAATTACATATGTTATAAAAGAATTACCAAATCGTGCGGCACGTATTTTACATCGTCACAACTCCATAATTGCAATTTTTTGACCATAGAAAAAATAACTCTATCGTTAAAAAACAGTAACAATTAAAAAGTATAAGTAAAAAAAAAAGAGAATCAACCAATTTATATCAACATCTACTACTAAGTTACTAACATACATTCTACTATCTAGAATTTCAACAACAATGATGCTATACAAACTTTGTTTTTGGGTCGTTGAATGGAATGCTACTATTTATAACGTCTCTTCTCTTACACATACTTGTGGACAGATAAATCTAATGATGTCATGACGATTGTGACACTTGAGGGCTGCAACGTTCTAGAGTGAGTATCAACCTATTATTTTTCAGTTGATACACATTCACTAACTCTTCTTCTTCTTCTTCGAAATTTGATTTCTTTTTCACCTCATAGCTTTCCATAAGATTGGGCCTACAAGTCTTGGGCCTAACATGGTAGCAAGCAACGATTTCAATCCAACGTACATAACCCCACATTTTGACACACACATACCATCATTTTAAATTATAAAACTGAATTCATTTATTTATTCTGTGTGAGTCCAAATACTTAGCAGCATAATAAAATTTGCATAACAGTAAATACTTGCCCAGAATATTGTCCCAAAAAAAAAAAAAAAAGAAAGAAAGAAAGAACTTCCCTAGAAAGACAAACTTCCGTTATGATTCGACTCGACCGCCAATGTGCGCAATACACTACAATAGAGCCTTATAAAGACAAAAGTCACGTGAAATGTTCATTTAAATTACAAATAACTTTACAATTCTCAGAAACAAATCAAACAATATAAAACCAACTCATAATATTTAAATGAAAATCCCCTAATTATCATCGAATTCCTTATTACTACGCAAAAATTGGAATAATATTTAATCGAAAACTATACAGATCTAATAATGTCAAATCAACAGCTGTTTTGCGTACTTTCCCTAAACTTAAAAAAGAGTAAATAAAAAGGCAAATTGGAGGTGGGTGGTAGTGATAGAGTGCTACCAATTGTATAGTGTAAAGATGGGTGGGAGTGGGGTCTGAGAGGGAAGAGTGTTGGTTGTGATGGTGGAGGGAAGTAGAGGATAAATGGGAATAATAATAAGGGTAGAAGGAAGAGAGGATGATAAAAATGGAGGTGTGGTAGGAGATAGGTGTCGGGGAATACAGCTAGATTTCGCTTGGATTTCACTGTACACCTCCTTATTCTATGTGTAACAGTCTGGGATGGCTGTCATGCCCCCATTCCATTACCTTTTCTTTTTTTTTTTGTTTATGTATTTTTAAATCCATTTATCAACAAACATAGAGTTTTCTAAAGTAATAATAACTAACCTTTTAGGATGTGTTTTGGAGAGTGTTGATTGACTTATTATAATATGTAGTTGTTATAGTGTGTGAGTTATTATAATCTGTTTGGAGTGCGGATTGTTATAGTTTGAGTTATTACAATCTATGTTTGGAGAAGTGAGGAATATTGACATATATAAGAGATTAGGGTGAGAAACAGTGAAAGGGAGAGTGAAGACTAGGAGAAATTAGAAAAGAAAAAAGAGTATAATAGTCATTTAGGCAAACATGAAGTGAGCTATTTTAGTTCACTTCATTCCTTCATAATTGATGGCCAAACGACCCTTTAACCTTTTACCACTTTCCATATTTATTTTATTTACTGTAGTTATGTTGGTATTGATTATTCTTTAATGTAGATATATTTAAATATTTGGTTTTTGATATATTGGTGTATTGTATAAAAAACTTCAATTTTGTTATGCTAGACATATTGCTAGGATTATTTTTACCTTGAAATAGGATTGACGATGGGTACGGTGTGGATTTGGAGCTAATGGTGTATTTGAGTTTTTGCAATTTCCTCTCTTTTCTTTTCTTATAGATATGGATTTTTTTAAAGTTGTTTTGTCCACCTTTCATTTGGTTAGTTTGAACACAAGGTTAATCAAATCTTAATTTTTCTATTTTTACAAACTATTGTTGTGTTCTCTTTATATCGCTAGTTTGAGTTTTGAAAGTAGAATTACTATATAAAAGAATAAAAACACTAAATGTATAGTAACAAAGTTAAAATAAAGGGAAATGTTCGAACATAATACAACGAATTATAATATTTACAAAACACGGCAAAATTTCAAATTTTATCGATAAATTATCATTGCATAAAAGACTATGTACAAGTCCATTAGCGTCTAAATAGACATCAATGGAAGTCTAGCAATGTATATCGTTGAAAAAATTAAAATTTTATCGTGTTTTATAAATATATGCAAGAGCTTTGCCACTTAGAGTAATTTCCTTAATATAAAGATGAATTGTAAAAAATAGAACATTTGACAATGAAACAAAATTTATTTTTTAGTAATTTTTTCAATGGATTGTAAATATTTGTCAAATTTTTTATTTTTAAAAAAACTCATAAATAAAAGAATATTTAAAAAAATAGCAAAATAAATTAAAATATTTACATGCTACAGTAAATTTGTTATTGATAAAATTTAAAATCTTGCTATAGCTTGTAAATATTTTATCAAATTTGTTATTTTTATAATAAAATAGCATACCATATATTATTTTGTTTCATAAAAATAATTAAATTAATATTTGTAATTATATAATGAAAATGAGACGTATAGACATAGTCTTGAAAGTCACTCTAGTAGGCAGGCTATTTGTACGTTATATATTAAAGTTGTACAGTAGCGTTGCATGTGGTGCGACGCAGGTGAGACAAAACCCGGTGTAAGTAAGAAATCCAAAGCACGAAAAATACTTTAGAAAAAAAAAAGAAAAAAAGAGAACTGACGAGGGGAGGAAGAGAGTGGAGGACACGTTCCAATCATGGAAAACGATGAGCGGGTGAAGTCTTACAGTTTTCACGTACTAAAAATGCGTTAAGACGTCATTTCATCATACGACAGCGATGCTTCTCCTTTCTTACGCTTTCCACTTTCCCCCACCCTCACTATGCAACCGCGTGACCTTCACTTCTCCCCATCTCACTATCCCCCCCCCCTGAAAAGAGCTCCAATTCCCTACAACGCCACATGATACTGCTGAACTACGTCCCCCCAATGGAACCTCGCCACGTGGTTTAGCTGAATATTTAATACCCAAGCGGCTTAAGAGAGAAAGTCCGAGTGGGATTCAATGTGTATCCACGCTCGAAGCAGCAGATAAGAGAAAAAAAAAAAAAAAGAGGGCTGAGCCGGAGAGAACTTTTCAGAATGGGTTTTATGCTTTCACTGAGGTTTCTCTTCCACTTCTGCTACCTGTTCTTGTAGATTACTGCTTCTGATTCAGCGCCTTCCTCGGTGCCGCCTCCGCCGTTGATTTCCTCTGTTTTCTCCTTCGCCAGTTGCATAGAGTGTTTTTGTTGTCGAGTTCTTTTTTTTTTTTTCTCTCGACGGATCTTAAATGGAGGATCGGGAGGGGGAAGAGAAGGCAGAGGAAGAGGTGCAAGGTTCCAGCCTGACGATGGAGAAAGTGGCGGCGGCTAAGAAGTTTATAGAGAATCATTATAGAGCTCAGATGAAGAACATTCAAGAGCGGAAGGAGAGGTACTTCAATTTCCTTAGCATGCGTTTCTTTGATTTCGAGGAAATGTAGGAAACTGATACTTGGTTTAACTGAGCTGTTGGATTTGTTTCTCAATTGCGTACGAGCTTATTAATTAAGCGCTTCGTTTTACTGTAGCAACGTCGGTATGAGATTGAAATCTCACTTTATTCTTTCGCGCTTCACTTGCTGTGTGTGGTATCTTCGCAATTTTGATATATTAATTATTGCGTTTCTTAGAAATTATAAATTCGAATTAAGTGATCCTAGCATCCGTAGTATCCGGTTCTTTTGAATTTGCCTTCCTACTAGTAATGTAGGATATTAAACAAAGAGAAACTATGCAGATGTTAATTGTTCGAATTATCTTGCTTGCCTAGCTCATATTTGTTTTCCGTTTCGTTAAATCTTTCCATTAGGAAAGGTTATTATAATGTTTGAATAAACTAAGCCAAAGAGAAAATTCTGTAGGTGCTTTAAATCTCTTTATGGAAAGAGTGCAATGAGCGTAGGGGATGTGGCTTTTTCTCCGCCTTTGATCTTCAGCATTTGAATTGTGCTTCTAGATTCATTTGTTTTCTCACTTTTTTATTCTTGCAAGGACTGTTTCAATTTAGATATACAGTTGGACTTCTGGACTTATTTTATTTTATTTATTTATTGTTTTAATTTTTTTTTCATGGAAGGCGATGGATGTTGGAAAGAAAGTTAGCCTCATCGGATGTGCCCAAGGAAGAACAAATCAATCTTATCAAAGATTTAGAACGGAAAGAAACTGAGTTTATGCGACTCAAAAGGCACAAGATTTGTGTTGATGATTTTGAGCTTTTAACCATCATTGGCAGGGGCGCTTTTGGTGAGGTTAGTTAATCGTGCAGCTCTACATAATATTATATTTTCTACTGCCAGTTTTCCATTGATTTTTATATGATTCTATGTTTTGTTTGGTTCACTATCAGGTTCGATTATGTCGTGAGAAGAAATCTGGTGATATATATGCTATGAAGAAGTTGAAAAAATCTGAAATGCTGATGAGGGGGCAGGTAAAATGTGATTACATTCACCGAGATAGCATTATCATTTTTTTTTTTCATTTGTATGTCATGTTCAACTATGTTCAAGCTATCGCCATTCTCCGATATGAAATATAAGTTGATCTGCTTGATGCATTTAGATGTAAGTATTGGTGTTTATGCTTAGAGATGTCTGCATGGTGTAACAATCTAGTTGGACTCAGTAATAATAGGTTTGTTAATGGGAACATATGCTGCGTAGCCTTTTCACCCCAATTTGACGATCTTATCATGTTCTCCGACATTTCACATTCTCGCCCATGAATATTTATTTGAATCAACTACAACAAATAATTTTTTTGAGATCAAGCTCTCTAACGAGAGGGGCATCCAATCAAATTTGAGTTTTGCTGTCTATAAACCTTGCAAGGTCATGAACTATCTTTATGGAAATTTTTTTAATGCCTTAGTCTCTGAAAAATGTCTATATGTACTTTCTATCAAACAAAAAGAAAGAAAAAAAAAAAGAAAATGTCTATATGTACTTTAAATTATAAATTTGTTTTTTTCTATCTTCAATGTTATCCTTTATAATAGTATCTCTTGTTGCTTTATAGGTGGAACATGTTAGAGCAGAAAGGAATTTATTAGCTGAAGTTGCCAGCCACTGCATAGTGAAGCTTTATTACTCATTTCAGGATGCTGAATACTTGTATTTGATCATGGAATATCTTCCAGGTGGAGATATGATGACTCTTCTCATGAGAGAAGACACATTGACGGAAAATGTAGCTAAATTTTACATTGCACAAAGTGTTCTAGCAATAGAATCCATCCATAGGCACAACTATATTCACAGGTTCTAATTTTGCTTTGATTTCATAAGTTGAGCTTGATTGGCGAAATTTGTGTGACCATTTATATTTATACATTTATTGCTATTTTTATCTTTATTTTCTTAGTGGAACTCAAGTTGTCGTAACAGTTTTAAATTCACTCTTATCACAGGGATATAAAACCCGACAATCTTCTTCTGGACAAAAATGGTCACATGAAACTTTCTGATTTTGGTCTCTGTAAGCCACTGGATTCTTTAACCCTATCAGCACTACATGAAAATAAAGCCATGGATGATGAAAATTTGGCAGAACCAATGGATATTGATGATAATAGGAGCAGTTGGAAGAGTCCCAGCGAACAGTTACACCATTGGCAAATGAACCGAAGGAAATTGGTATGGTAATTGCCATCATGTCTTTTATTTCTGAACACCACCCTAGACTGCATTATTCGAATGATACCTTCAAAAAGATAAGTATGATATGTTATAATGTGCAGTTTTAGACAGAGTTGTTTAAGAAGAGGAAATTACTGATGTACTGTTAGGGTATAAATCATTGATATAGTTGTACAATTGTTTTTTTGGAGCATCTAGTAAGAAACTGGCATGGGGGTAATAGGTGTTATTACGTTTGACTTTCATCAATATTGAAATGATGCCTCCAGATGACATTGTGCTGCTTAACGGTCAAGAAATTTTTGGCCTCATGTTTATTTATATTATCTTAATCTCTAATAACGTTTATGTGTAACTGGAGATGCCACAGACTCAAATGATGCAGTAACTTAGTCTATACTGTGCCAATTAAATAGGCGTTAAAAAGTTGGCCTCTCTTATCATTCATATCTTTTCATTCCTTCATTTGGACAGGCATTTTCAACAGTGGGAACACCAGATTATATTGCTCCAGAAGTATTGCTTAAAAAAGGATATGGGATGGAGTGTGACTGGTTAGTTTTGGCATTTTTTTATTGGCAATTATCTAGTTCCACTCATGGAAAACTGTTCTTCCATTTCCACAATTGTTGATTGATACTATATCTGAATAATATTTGTGGAGTTCAGTATCATTCTAAACTAAAATTTCAATTAATAACTCCCACATCTGTGGTTGATATTATCACTGTCCGTATTTTATGCCCGCATTTCGTTTCCATTCTTTTTTTCTAAAAAAAAGTTCTTTCTGTAGGTTTTAATTGTTTTCTTTCCTCTCCAAACAATAAGGCACATTTTCTGCTGATCGTGATAGGAAAAAAACAATGCTCAATCATTCCAACAACGAAAATATACTTTATGGAAAGAAACAAAAAAAGTAAATTTAGTTGATAAGTGATTGTAAACACATTGAAATCATTTACAGTTTGAACCTTATTTGCATAGAGTTAGAAGGGGAAGAGAAGTATTGATTAACTTATCAGTATGGTTCTTCACTTTTGAACAAGATGGTTTCAATGAACTTTATTTATCAAGAAGTAAATCATATTTGTATGCATGTCTTCGTTATTCCATCTAACTGAATCTCCTTCAGGTGGTCCCTTGGTGCAATTATGTATGAAATGCTCGTAGGTTACCCTCCATTTTACTCCGATGATCCAATCACCACCTGCAGAAAGGTAAAATGGGCTTTACCTTTATATTATGAAGCTTTAATCCCAGTAGTCCAAAACTTCAATATCTAGTGATTTTCTTTTGGACGAAACGACTGTTATTTAACCTCTTTTTCCTGTACGTTTGTAGCATTTCTGGAAATGGATGGAAATCCTATCCAATAGTAATTTAGTGGAACACAAATAGTATACTAATCGAGCAATGACTGGCAGATTGTTCATTGGAAAAATCACTTGAAGTTTCCAGAAGATGCTAAGTTGACAATTGAAGCAAAGGATCTCATTTGTAGGTTGCTGTGCGATGTTGAGCATAGACTTGGTACTGGAGGAGCATACCAAATCAAAGTAAGTATCCACTTGTTAGAACAATCAAGCATTTACAGGCAATATTTCTTTTAATCTTAGCAACTTATAGGAATACACTGTTTGTTTCAGGCCCATCCATGGTTCAAAGATGTTGTCTGGGATAGGCTTTATGAAATGGAGGCAGCATTTAAGCCTGAGGTCAATGGAGAGCTCGATACTCAGAACTTTATGAAATTTGATGAAGTATTTTCTAGATTCCTATATTCTACATCTACACATAACACACCTGCATGATATTTGTAATTTTTTTAGACTTTCTTTTACATTTGTAGTATTCTCTAATCCAGTCTTATATTCAAATCCTCAACCACTATACTTTCCTCTTTCAAGTTAGGAACCGTACTAACAAACATGTTCTTATCTTGGTCCTGCACTTTTCACTACCGAATATCTTAAGCCTTCTCTCCTTTTTTGCTATGTGTATAATTCCAAACAAATTTACACGCATAATACATGATTATCCTTGAACTTTGAATTGCAGCATGTTCTGATGTATGTATGTAAATTAACATCATTCTAATAATTAACTTTTTAAAAATGATTTCAGTTGGATCCACCCATACCAGGAAAACGTGGCTCAGGACCGTCAAGGAAGGTTTGTAACAGTTGCATTTTCTTCTTTTGGTGACGAGTAATTCTGTAAATAGGCCATAGAGGATATTTCCTACAAAAAATACCCTCATCAAACCAAATACATTATCATCATAAACAAGTATAGCAATAATCTTGGTAGATTACTTTCTCAATGAATGCAATGCTTGTATAGAGGTTTGAATTTAGTATTACTTTGTTGCAGATGCTATTGACTCCCAAAGATCTCAGCTTTGTTGGATATACATACAAGAACTTCGATGCTGTCAAAGGAGGGCTTCATGGTAATTCTCTTACTTGGATCAGTATTATTCCAATTTATTTAAATGACCCAAGCGATATTTTAAACTATGGAATTAGTTCACCAAACTTCTTTCAACTCGAACGTTGCAGATGCTCAGAGATTATCAATGAAACAGGCTCCAATAGACGTATTAAGTAATAGATCTTATCCTTGATATTTATTATACACTTTTTTCTTTCTCAGTTGATACTGTATACCTCTATTTTATTTACGTGTCGATTCAATAGCTAGATGTGTTCCTGCAGATGGCACCGGGGGAGACTACACAACCGAACTAATAGGAAACGATGCCGAAATGCAAATGGTAGCAGTATCAGGAGACCCCATGTTGCCATAAACACAATGGTAAAACGAAAAGGCGAGCTGATTGATGTGCATATCTTTCCTTTCTCATTTGCCCGCTAATCTAATTAGGATTATTAGGGTATTGCATCCCTGAAGTCAAAATCGCCTTCATTTTATCGTGTAATGCTGCCTGCCCATTCAGTTACAGTTTACAATACAAAAAATGGAATATATAAAGCAAACAACAATGCCTGAAGAGTTTCCTTAATCATGAGAGAGACCACAACCAGCTAAGTAATGAAGCCACTTGGTGAAAGGTAAGTAGGGTTTTTTTTGTGCATTATATTATTATTATTATTATTATATAAAATGTAACTTAGAGCAGAGTCATCATGTTAGTACTTTGTCCTTAGCTGCCCAGGTTGGCAATGTTGGAAAACTTTGCCTTCTCTTGTGGCAGTTCTCTTTGGTCAAAGTTCTTTTTTCTTTTTCTTTCTTTTTCTTTCTTTTTCTTTTATCAATGGCTAATTATCAAAGGGAACTGAATATATAAGCCATTACTACAAAACTATTATTATTGTGATCATGTGTGATGATGAGGTTATGTGTAAAACAAACATATATATATTTTATTTGTGAAATTTTGTATGCTTTTTTTCTTTTATGTTATATTTTTGAAGGGGTGGTCGATTTGAGGTTAAGACCAACAAGGCCCACTTTTTACATCTTCATTTCTTAACCACTTTGTATATATATATATATATATATTATATATATATATATATATTATATATATATATATATTATATATATATATTATATATTATATATATATATATATTTGAATGTAAGCATTATGTCAGCTAAACAAGAAAATATCTTTAGTATAGGAAGAGGATATTTTCCCTTTTAACTTTATGCTTTACACTTGTGCTGTCTATAGGAACATAAGGACAACCCTTCTTTTCTTTTTTTTCTTCTTTTTTATAGCGCGTTTTCTCAATTGGATTTTGCTATTCCATCCATCCAATTTTGAAAACAACCCTCATTATTATTTTGATATATGTGGGTGTTTCGACTAAATTACGCCCACTTCAGTTAATTTCATGAAACAATCCACTCGACCCTACAACATTATTTAGGTATCAAGAAAACTATTTGGAAATTAATTTTTAGGTAGATGATTGAACCTTCGATCTCTTAATTATGTATTAGTCGTCGTTATTATTATTATTATTACCTTTTAGCAATTTTCTTTTACTTTGAATAGATTCTGTACGATGAGCTAAATCAACCTCGTTTTGTGTTGGGTCTTATTTAGGACAAAGATCACTTAAGAAGTTAACTTTGTGTTTGAGTTCTAGAAGACTCCAAGTTAATGTTATTTTTCAAAACTCAGAAGGTTGAAGATGGTAGACAGTGTTCGACCGACCCGGAAAGTTGGGGGGGGAAAAGTCGTGCAAATATCAAATCTTTGGTCCACATTAAATTGTAAATTGAGAATTGATTTTATGTGCGCTTTTTTCTAATTTGCTAAGTCGCAGAATAATGGTAGAAATAAGGAATAAATCGTTTTTTAATGTTAAAATGTTATTTCAAAAGGAATTAAGTGATAAGAGTGAGCATGCATGAGGTATTTCATGTCCATTTTTCAAAATGAGATCTTCAACATTCTCTTTTAGTCCCATTCTTAAGTTAGATTCATTGTTATTCTTTTTAGTAAAGAAAATACTGAAAACCATAACATTGAGGTAAGAAATATGGACAAATTTTGAATGCAGTTCGGCTAAACCCATCTCTTGTGCAGCACCCAATGAAACATTGGTATGTGACTATAATCTGAAGGGAAAGAAAGAACTAGAAGTACAGCGAACAATTTACCTTAAAATGAATATCATCATGGCTCTATCTTCAATTATTTTAATAAGTGCGACAAAAGACGAAAGAAAAGGTTAACAGAATAAATCGTTACATTATCAGTAGCCTTATTTCCCAAAGATGCTTCATATTCAGAAAACCTAATATTGCCTCCATGCTAGTTCTGTTATAGCTTTGGGAAGATCGCGCTCTTTCTGGACGCTCTGAACCCATCTTGAATTGATGTGAACACGCTCGATGCTCTGCCTCAATGTTCGGTTAATCGATGGCTTAACACGGTTTGCAAAGAACTCCTCAACTTCCTTAGCTTTTTCATATGAGGCAAACTGAAAATAAAAGATAAAGGGGTCGGTTATAGAGGAGAACTTGAGGAGAAATTAATTATCAATGAAGTGGTGTGATAGAGAAAGAAGAGAGGTGGACTAACCGGGGAGACAGTGGCACTGACAAAGCGTGCAATAAGAAACCCAGAGTCGAAGATTTTCGAGATTTCTTCCCACTTATCCTGCATTGACATTGTTGCCTTATGATGAGATATGATTAAACATACAACCCTGGGAACACTATGGTGTTAATCAAATAGAGACATGTTAAGTACAGAAATCAATAATATATTATGCGAGTGAAGTTCCTTTTGGACTTGGATTTATCTAAGAAAACCATTTGCTATTCTTTGGCCTTCTATTTCTAAGACTTCCCAAGACTTTTTGTTATTACTCTTTCTTGTCCCCTTTCCATAGAGAGGCTAGAGGCTTCTGTGAGCTTGGGCTTTTCTATATGCGCTTGTATTATTTCATTAAGTTGTATGTATGTATGTATATAAAACAGATGCATACATATATGTACGTTGTATAAACACGTGTGTGATTCGATTGTAAGAAGAAACTTTTGATCAAAGTGCTATAAAATAGTAATATTTTTTGCATCTTGGTAGAGCGGGATTGAGTATCTAACCTTCAGCCAAGTCCAAGCTGTTTCACGTGCCTTCCAATTAACACCGAGTCCAAAAATAGCATCTTGACTACGAACCTAAACAAGTGAAAGCGAAATCAGTATTTTGAGTCTCAGATGCAAATAGTCCGACTGTATTAAGAAACTACTAGAGTACTAGAGTACCTCAGACGATAACAAAAACTTGAGGACTTCAAGAATGATGTTCGGATCTGGACAAGATGCCAAGGAACCTAAGAAGAAACAGAAATAATCATATGAATACTAAACAAAAGGAAACTGATACGTTGATTAAAAGAAGTTATGTGATTTACTCAGAATGCGTGTTTTCTCCTGGCTAAGATCAGACTCTCTATAAATTCTTAAAAGTGATTCGAAACCAGATCTGTTTGAAGCGTTGACTGTCTGCATTACGGCCACATACGCCGCCTGAAACATTATAGTAAGGAAAAGATAAGCCAGTTATAAATATAAAATGCTTGCTTAGTTGCTTGCGCTGCATTATGTTCTGGAGCATACCTTTCTAATATCAGGCGGGAGTAGTGGCGTACTTCTGTCATCAAAGAATGCAAGGAATCGCCTATTCGCTTCTTCGATTGTTTGTTCATGACCAAACAGAGCAAGAGCAGTCAAAATTTCTCCTCTCAACATTGCATCAAGATGGCTTTCACCTGGTTTGGGGTCCCAACCAAGTTTCCTGCAAATTAATTTGCACGTGTAAATAAAATAACTACAAATAGTGCAAGACAATTTACGTTGATCATCACTTTTATGTAGTTTGTATTTGCAGGCAATGAAACGCTCATAAGATGTTTAATATTTAAGGATATGACTGCAATATTTCTAAATCATGACTTCAAAAGATCTTAGTAGTACGCCTTACCCTTTTGACCACAAGACAAATGGCCCAATGGTTTACGTTGAACCCATTAATTTTAATATCACCACAATAAAGCTGTAGAGGCAAATAATTTGGGAAATTAAGCAAATGTCTCCTGTCTGGTCTTCTAGATTTAACGGTTCAAATCAACTGACAATAACTTGGCCAATTCAAAAGATTTGGGGGGGGGGAAATCACAAATTAAGATGAATCCAGAAACTCCAAGCTACGCATTGGGGTCACTTAGATTTGCAGCAGCACCCAAATTTTTTTGGGTTGGCAAGAAAACACATCATTTAATAGATCAAGCTAAAGCTTCCACAGTGCTATGCTATATTCAAAATGCCAAAAAATAATGCCCGCATCTCATACAAGTACTCAACTATAAAATAATATCTATCATAACCAATGACAACATACTTGGGTTATGCAAAAATATCATTAAAGTCAGGGCCAAAAAGTGCTGCATAGATGATTACGAAAAATGAAAAGAACACAAAAGTTTACACTAAATATCTTACTCTGCTGCAAATTGGAAAATGTTGGTGAAAAATTGTCTTAGGTTGTCCAGCGACTCAGGAACTGCATCGGCTGCAATTCTTTCAAGTTTGTAGCATATCTATAAAAGAATTGCCAAGAATAAGCTCTCTATGCATGATTATAAAAGTGGTAAGAGGATAAAAGAAGTCGAGGTGAAAACATTACACTGATCAAATTCGATAACACAGTATAGTCAAGTTCTTCTCTATAAGCACCCATCAAGGTAAGCAAAGAGGTAACTGATTGCTGGCAAGCCATAGAAAGGGCAAAAGCATCATCCAAAATACCTGTTGAAAGAATAACCTTAGCTACTCCTTGTTGCTAACATCAAAATGTGGAACCTAAAAAAGTTAGTTACCAAATCTGTCCGTTGGAGTCAAATGCTTTTTCTCTATTGCATTTCTAAGCTTAGCTGCAAGATCTTCATCATATTTCACCCGGTAAAAACCAGTCTGATCTACATTAAGCTTTATCCAATCACAATATTTATCATTCCCACCACAGCATTTGCTGATGGAGCAACCGAAGGACTCCTTGATGTCTACAGATTTTGTATTTGTTTCCAGCAGAAAACTTTTGCGCAAATCATAGGAGCCACAGCACAATGTTATAGGAACAATCCATTGCCCCTCTCCAGAGGAACCACTCGACAAAAATCTTGACTGCAATTGCAAAGTCAATGAAAAACCCTCAAGAGTTAATTATCAAATGAAATAAAAACTTTGAATGTTAAAACTAAGAATAATCAATTCATAAATTAATTTGATCAAATGAAAGAAACCAACAAAAAGAGACCTGCTCAAACACCAATTTCTCATCTTTCACTTTGACCGTCACAACTGGATATCCTTGTTGCTTGGTCCAGGAACTCATTAAGTTGTTCACGGGTTCACCAGATCCCTCCTCTAGCGCAGCCCATAAGTCTTCAGTCTTTGTATTTGAGCAACTGTGCTTTTTTATGTACGAAGCCAGTGATTTCTGATCAAGTCAAACAGCCCATTCCAATGGGTTGGATTAGTAGGCAGAAAATGATTCAATTTTTGAGACAAGAAATACAAGCACTAAACAACCTGAAAATTCTCCGGACCGAGATAGCTCTGTAGCATTCGAATAATAGATGCACCTTTTCTGTAGCTAATTGCATCAAATATTTCATCAACCTCACTGGCATGATTTATCTCAACCTGAAAGAAAAATATGCTGCTTTAAATTGAACAAGAAACAACTACTTACAACGGTGATTAATTAAGACAGCCTGCATACGAAAAAAAAAAACGAAGTGATCATGGAAAAGGAAACAGTCATGCCTGCCGGCTTTCAGTAACAACGTACCTCAATTGGATGTGATTCAGCCAGAGCATCCAAAGTAAGACCATGGTTTGATTCTTCCAGAAATTGATTCCATATATTCCACTCTGGAAACAAGCTATCAGTTGCTAAATAGCTCACCTAAACAAATGAGATAAAATGAATATCAACTAGCATTTCTCCATCTTCAGGTTGATTACAAATCAAGAAAAGTTAAATGAAAGTGGAATACCCATGTTGCAAATCCCTCATTCAGCCACAAATGTGTCCACCACTCCATAGTTACAAGGTTGCCAAACCATTGGTGTGCAAGTTCATGAGCCACGACAGTTGCCACCTTAACAATGAGAAAATAGAAAAAGAGAATGAAAAAAAAATCAGGGAATTAGAGTCTGCAACACACTAATTCAAATTAAGAACGTAAATTATGCTTTTGAAAAGGTCTGGATATGCAGATCACCCTCTGTTTGTTAGCAGCTGCTGAGTGCTGATCATCATAAAGTAAAGCAGTCTCACGATAAGTAACTAAACCATAGTTTTCCATGGCCCCAGCAGCAAAGTCAGGAATTGCAATCATGTCGAGTTTTGGCAGAGAGTATGGCACAGCAAAATAGCTACAGAAATTGCACAATTGTTTGTGTAGATAAAGAAAGTGTCTTAACAGGATGAAACAATACCATGTGAACTAACATACCTCTTGTATAGGTCAAGAGTTTTAACAGCAACATGTAATGCAAATTTTCCTTGATTTGCCTTTCCAACTTGACAGTATACACGAACTTTGACCCCTGCTAAGATGTAAATTCATTCTATTACTAACAGCACCCTTAGTATGCATAAGAAATTCTGATTTATGATTTTACCATCAGGTGTATGATCTTCCACATAATCAAATAAACCAACAACAATGGCCACCAAATATGTGGACATTATTGGTGATTCTTGATATGAAACCATCTTCAAATCGCCGTTCACTTTTTCTTCAACAATTGGCATGTTGGAAAGGGCTATTAGTTCAGATGGTACATCTAACGTGATCTTGAATGTAGCCTGTTTATCAATAATGAACGGATTAAAGAAATGACTTAGCATGTCAAATGGGTAGAAATAAGCTTAAGGTTCAACCATCATTCCCGCCACTCGCTTTTCACACATTTTTTTCTTATATTAAAATAGTTCCAAATAGTTCTTAATTTTTATTAAAGGTCAAAACTAGTCTTGAATTTATTTCAATATACATATTATTATTATTGACCATGTCAGAAGTTATAAAAGGAACAACTCCTTAGACGGATGAAATTTTCTACAACTCAAATATTATTAGAAAAGGCAATTAAAATTGTGCTTTTATAAATGCTAAATCTATTTCCTTGACCACACACTTTTCACTTCTAACAATATCAAGCTTCACAAAATGATTCCTCTATTTTGAATCTTCTATCCATCTTGATAGCCAATAAATAAAATAATTCTTCGAGAAAACAAAAAGAAAGACTAAATATCATATTTTTGGCAGTGCTACGTCTATGTCAATTCAGCATGGTGCCAGAGTAGTCCCTTCAGGAGTTACTTAGTGGATGAAATAAAGGTGATTTAAATTTTTTAGAGGGAGACAGGGAAGGGGATGGATGGAAAGTGAGATGCAAATACCTTAAAAGCAGGTTCATCCCAGCAAGGGAAGCAACGCCTAGCATCAACTGGTTCAAATTGTGTAACAGCCATGTTTTTCTTCTCACCGTTGTGCTCATAAGTGCTGGGGACGAAGAAAAAAATCCGCATCATTCAAGTTCAAAAGCATCACAACAATCACTGTTCTATTGTTAAGAAATTGAAGCAACACAAGAAATGAAATTAATGGCAATTATTCCACACAGGTTGGGAGGAGTGTGATTCAACATACAGAAAGCTAGTGCTCCATTTCGAAGTACCGCATAAGGAAAAAACTTCAAAATACAATAAAATCTTAACCAGTTCTTATTTTGAACATTGGGAATTCTAACACCTTCTTCATCCTTTGAAAACTTGATAAATTATTGTAAGAGAAGAGAGGTACTATCCCTTTTGTTTTCCTACAGTTTGGGCTAGTTTTATGATCACTATATATCAAACCTCTTGAGGACTTTGATGAGAAAGAAAATACAAACTTGCAACAAAATCTTATGAACTAGAAATTGTCTCATTTCTTGAAACTTCACGTACTTAAAATTAATAAGGCCGTGTAAGTCTGGGTGAGTTAAAACTTATAAAAGGAACCAGTAACACTAACACCTTGTCCATTAAGATACTTCACTGTGCATCAAGCAATCAATATATTCAATACAGGTCCAACAGTTTCATCTCAATAATTTTTTTCTTTTTCATTTCCATCCATAGTTCTTAACTCTCACAAGCAACCAAATTACCTTCTATAGAATCCTTTCATACTATCATTCAAGATTCCTTCGAAGTCCATCCGCAAAATTCCGAACCCAAATGGTAGCGTCTCTGGAAACTCCAAAACTAAAATCTGGCTCACTTCACAGGCTTGAATGCTTGAAGGCTGGATAACCTGCGCCTGCAATTCTTCGTCAAAGAAGCGTTAAAATTATTTCCAAACAATTTCAGATAAAATCGAAAATGCATAAACAAAATTACAAAGTTTCATAGGAAATACACGACTGCTAATCACTTGTCATTAGAAAACATGTTGAACTCCTGTTCACATAACTTTTAGTCGTCAGGACAGTTGGAAAGGTTTTATATCAGCCACTAACCATCGAAGGAAACATTCCAGATACCAATTTTGAAATGCTCAAAGGAAACAAGAACCATCATCAGTCACCGTGAAATTTCAAAAACTTAAAACACAGCAGAAGTTCAGACTCAATCATTCACTCCGAAATTTAACACCGTGAAAATCCAATTCCATCACAAGGCTGAAAATGGACAATAATCTTATGGAAACAAATGAAGAGCAAAATCGAAAACATGCATCGAAGAATCCACGTCAGTTCCCTCACTTAAAATCGTCCAAACGCTCCAAAACCGGAGTCTCAAGTGAACAAAGAAAGAGAGATTCAATACCTTGGAGGATTTCTGATTGGTGAAGGAGACAGAAGCATGATGAACAAGAAGGTCGGCGGCATTGAGAACTAAAAATCGAGTATCGGAAAGAATATCGATATCGATTGAAACAGAACCAGAGAATTTGCAAAGGCAAAGGTCAGGTTTGAGGTAGATATCGTATCGTTTCGGAACGGCAAATTTTGGGAGTCGAGGTTGACCTTTGAATTGATCCATCGGTGAAAGAACGGAAAATTGAAGCGGAAAATCCAAACACGGAAGCTCAAAGAAGATGAAAGAGCTATTTATATATTCACGAGCGGCCGGAACAAAAACTGACTAATTTGTGTTTAATCTTTTGAACTTTTTTTCTTTAATTTTGTAATAATTTTGTTTTCAAATTTTACTAAATTGTTCTTTTTTCACATTTATTAATTTACTATAAATTTACTATGTTCCTATAATTTTTTTAATAATTTAGTCTCTAATTTTGATATATAATGATTTTTTTTTTTTTACTTTTAATCTAGTAACAATTTTGTAAAAAAAAGTTTATTATATGACCATTTATTTTATATTTTTACGCTTATAATAATTTATTTTTTATTAAATTATTAAAATTAAATGTTTTTAAAACAACTGTAATTGAAGGTCATTTTAAGAATAATAATTAAAGATGTAGCAACATTTTAAAAAAATTATAAATATAGCATAACTATCCCTGATAGACCAATATTTACAACCTGGTTTATTTGTGATAGACTTAGAATTTGATAAATTTTGTTATATTTACAAATATTTTAAAATGTTGCTATATGCTTAATTATTTTGAATCTAATTGTTAAATTTGCAACTATCCCATGTTTTTAATTAGTTTATTGATTAATTTTTTAATATTAATTTCTACGTATCTGTATAAATCCGATATTATTATGTAAGAAAATCTAAAGGCTAGATTGTTACAGAACTAAAAAAAAAAAGCATATAGATTATTAGACATTTGACTTTGAGTTGGTATATTTTTTCATACTCGAGTTTGGACTTAGCACTCCTATTTGTTGAATTAAAAATTCTTAATTATAAAATAACTATAATAAGGAACATAAAATGTATTTGAAACTTTTATTTTAGAAAAGGTTAGCAATATCTTTTTGGAGTATCACTTTTACATTGGTTTCTCCAATATCTATCCTTTGGTGACTGTTCTTGTCCCTTTTCTAGGGATTGATTCAACTTTTCATAGATGATTTTAACTCACGAGCTGACATCTAAAAAAAAAGCTTTATTTTCTCTAATTATTAAAGAAAATTCCAAACTTTTTTTTTACATGAGAAATATATATATTAAAAAAATTGTATTAAATAACAAAAACATTTTTTAAAAAAAAAAACAGCTTACGATACCAATTTTTTTCATATTACAAAATTAGTGATATCAGAAAATTAAGAGACGATAATTATATGACTATCGGAAGGTAATCGTTTTTACAAATTTAGAAAATATTGTGACAGGAGCTCTATTATCATAATTATTTTGCTATTTTTGTAAAAACTCGTGTATATTAATTATCATTAAGTAATTGACAAAGTATTTTATCTTAAAAGTAAATTTTAGGATATCTATGAATTTTATCATTAAACTAATCACTGATAGTAGTATTATTTTAGGTTTTTATATATAACATACCGATAGCGTAAAGTTTAGGAGTACTCGAACATCGAACAAAAAAAGTCTCCAAGTCATGTTTTTCTATTTAAAAAAAAAAAAAATTTCTTGTACTCCTAAATCTATTTCCACTGCTATTAACTAATATGGTAAACATTGTTTACTTTAGTATGTTATGTAGAATATAAACTTTTAACCCTTAAATTTGACACATCAAATATATTATTTTATCAAATCTATGTAGGATATATTCCGAAAACACATAATTGGAATTTTGGTTCGACTTTTTAATTATTAATTTTATACTCTTCTATTTTCAACAAGAATGTATACCTATATATTCTTCTACGTTTTTATTAAAATTACTTCATATTTACAATTTAGCGTGTTGATACAATGTTGGAAGCGTACGATGAATGTAATATTTGAAAAGAAATAAAATTATTGAATATTTGAGAAACTCTTTAAATTTAGTTCCTACACTTGGCTTAAACAAATGAAAGCACAATCATTATTGTAGGATTATCATAACAATCGTTGATTCATAACGATCAACTTAACTAAATACATCAAATATATAAAATCTTTATACATAACCTAACACTCTAATGCATGAGCTTACCAACTCTCATTCGTTAATATATTTGATTTTAGCCCACAACTAATAATCTTGAATTAAGACATTTACCTTTCAATAATGTATAATTCTTTTTTGTTATTGAAGTTTTGGTTCTAACTGCATTATTTCTTCCTTTCATGACCATCATTTTTCAAATAACACAACTATTATTTTTAAATCCAATTTTTAAAAAGGAAATTAATTTTTTTTTCCTTAATACTATAAATTTAGAGAAAGTATAGCATTTTAAATAATTGTTTAAATATTTTAAAACATTAAATTTTGGTGGTAGGGTTTAAGGTTTTCTTAGTTTTTTTCTTTTTTTTTTTGGAAGCATAGTGAGATTTGGCATTTGAACGCTTTGAAAGTTCAAATGCCAAAACTAATTAAATTATGCTCGAAGTTGACCTTTTAATTTCCTCTAATATCCACACCAAGTAAAAAGAAGTAGTAGTAAAAGAAGTACCTATACAATAGTTATTGTACAAATACCTCTATGTTGAATTGAAATTTAGTGCAAATGATTCAACAACAAATCACCTGCATGTTAGTGCTTGCCATTTACAAGAAATGGTCTATAGTTGAGATGGAAAATTTCTAGTAATACGAAAAGTATAAAAAAATTTCTATCTTCAATTATTATTGGTCACCTAAAAAGTTATTAAGAATTATGTGAGTTTCATGTAATAAATATTTAATAAATTAATAAATTATTTGATGACGTGTTAAATAATAAATGGAAGTAGTGTGCACTACCACCTCACTAAACATTTTTTCCTTCTCTATTAGTTTTTCGTGTGGGAGTAGAGTGAGATTCAGCTTTCAAAGTTCAAATGTTGAAACTAATTAAATTATACTCAACTTGGCATTCTAATTTCCTCTATAATATCCGAACCAGTAAAAAACGATGATAGTAGATCATCAAATTACCTACAGGCTACAAGGTTTTGTAAAATGGTCTTAAGGGACACTTCGTGGTACCAATAATCTGACTAACAATACAAATATTGTAATAAACAGGACATATAATGGATCATATGGCTTCACCAAATCAATAGATCAAAGGAAGAAATTCAATCGTTCAAGCTCATAAAAGTCGCACCTTATTCTATGGACTCTTAAACCACAGGAGCTTTGTTGCTTGCATCACTTCTTCTTGAACAAGAAATGGCTAACCATCCATTCTTCACCATTGTTGTAACCAAATAACTCAGCCACTGCAATAAAGAATGTTCTCCAATAAACAGTCCACTTCACAGCCGAATCCTTCCCATAAGTAGTTGCCATGATTGGTTTTATTGAAGCTATGTTCTCGTCCATTCTTTTGAGCCACTCTTCACTGCATTTGGGTATATTAAATATTCTTTTTATCACATTTTTAAAATGGTAATTGCATTAGATAACATTTGTAAG
This sequence comes from Cucumis hystrix, assembly GCA_025688845.1. NCBI lineage: Eukaryota > Viridiplantae > Streptophyta > Magnoliopsida > Cucurbitales > Cucurbitaceae > Cucumis > Cucumis hystrix. The sequence goes on from CM046889.1 coordinate 2,076,876, forward strand.
AATTTCGATTAATGTATAGTAACGTTTATAACAAAGATTACAAATAAAGCAAAATTTACTAGTGATCAACTTTATCAATGATAAAATTCTACCCGTCTATAGTATATATGTGATAATCGTTAAAGTAGTCCAGTGTACCTTGTTTGAGAATAGTGCTTGCCATTCACAAGCCAGTGGTCTACAATTGAAACGTCATCCTGCATGGAACAAGCAAAATGATACAACTCAAGTTAAAGCTTCTTGTGGGTAATTTTATTATAAATTCTCAGTTGGTCATAACACCAAGTTAGAGTGTCGGTATATTTTGATGGAATTTAAGAAATGATGACATAATTCTCAATTATAGTATAGATGATCTATTTGTACACTTTGGACATCCTTTAATAGTTAGATCAAATTATGACATGTGATATACTAACACTTAACAAAAATAGTATTAAACTATAACACAATCAAAAGAGAGGTCTGCTAGAATTAAAAGAGCCTTTGTCTATGTTTTGATTTATTATAGAAAAAATGTTTTCTACGTCATGATTATTTAATCTCTTTTGATAAAAATTGTTTGAAATAAAATTAAAAAGATTCAAAAGGTATTTAAGTGATTGTTGAACCCTTTATTTTTTTTCTTCAAAATGACTTGTTTTCTAAATTAAACATTTGAAAAGTCAAACACCCTTTCAAGGCCATTTGGTTGGAAATGTCCTGGGACGGAACCAAGATGTCATTCTCCATCCCCGTCCCCCTCCCCATTCCCAATCCATATTTCATTCTTCCTCGACATGAATTTTCCATAGGATCGGAGCAGGAATTCCCCACGGGGAATTTGTGGGGATCGATCCCCAGTGGGGAATTTGTTCCATTAGTTTTTTTTTAAGTAGCATTAAGGTAAGAAAATTCTAATTAAATAATTAAATATATTACAAGGTTGCTTGTTCTCATTAGTTTTACATCACAATTTGAATTTAAAGATAAATGGATCGTATTTTGACCAGAGAAACTAAACTTTTTAGGAGAAAGAAATAAACATAAATCAATTTATTTATTCACATGTATATGGTTTAAATTTAAATTTTGAATTTAAACGCATTCACTGACCAATAAACAATCAAACAAATTTAAATGTATTATTTATATAACAATAATAATGTAACCTTGCATAACTATAGTAAATAAATAAAGTGTAATGGGCAGCGGGGTCGGAAAATGCATTCCCCCTTCTCCTCCCCATTTAGTAGTTCTCCCATTTCCCGTCTAATTGGGGGAATCGGGTCCCCGTAGAGAAATTGGACATCTCTACGTTTGACCCATCAACTTATTAAGTTGGTGTAAACAACTCAATTTCAATAGTAAACACAAAATTTTCATATTTATCGAGTAAGTTCATCTTCCTCTCCTTTTCTACATTTTACCTTTAGTGAGAAATTTCTTTTTTTTTCTATCTTTACTTTTCACATTTATTCTGCAATTTCAAATTTTCTCCTTTTCTAGTTTTTACATTTAAATCGAGAAACTTCATTTAATAACTCTACACCTAGATACAAATTTATTCACTACAACATATATTAACTCGAGACTTGTTAACTCCACCTAATGGGCCAAAATGCCCCCTTCTCATTTTGTGCGACCCAAATGCACAATAAAAAAAACTAGCTACATGAATAAGAGATAATAGTTCTAGGGGAAGGAGGCTTATCCACCTGGAAATAGAGAAGTAGATTTGAGGAAAGCATTGTACCACCTTCAAAGAAGTATCTAGTAATCCAATCATCGTCATTTACATCCTGCATAAATTTGGCCATAAAATGGTCAGCAGCATTGAACCAAGAAGCCGGTAATTTAGGACCCTAGCAAGCTGAATCAAGCATACCTCAAAGTGATAGGCAAACACCTTGTGGCAAAAATAATGAATAAATAGGAGGCTATCCTGTTTCATCCAACCTGATATTTTCTTGAGAAGATCCTTGTAGTTCTTCATATGCTGCTCGAGTACAAACCGATAGAACTTATACAACGTCCCAATTTGCCTAAGAAAAATGAAACTACTACAGGAATTAGTTACCTCAAACATTTCAATAGAAAATATTCTGTCATATTCAGCTTCCATTTCATATGTGCTTATGTCTGCAACTATGATGTTGACATTATGCAGTTGGAGATCCCTGCAACCACATAGCAATTATCATCTACTATGGAAAAGAACTTAAAAGACACCAAACCCAACTTCGTGTTGAGTAATTAACAAATCTGAAATCAAATTCAAAGCACATGGAAGAAAACTAATTACTGGCACCGATCCTCGATGTAAGCTTTCTGCGTGATTGAATTGCAAATTCCTGTTACCGTGCAATTCTTATATTTTTGGGCAATGTACAATGAGAGCGACCCCCAGCCACATCCAACATCAAGAACAGTGTGACCATCCTTCAATTGTGACCTTTCACAATACATTTGTAGCATTGCATCCTCAGCATCCTCTAAATTACTTGATTTGTCATTGAAATAGCAACAACTGCAGCAATAGATCATACTTGATTTGTCATTGAAATAGCAACAACTGCAGCAATAGATCATGCAAGTGGATAATGAATTGTTAGAATTAAGAGAATTGAAGCTCTTTATCACGGCTTGGATTGATCTGCAAAGCTCTATCTAACAATACACACTAGGTTTTATCAATGGAAAAATCAAACGTTTTATGAGATAATTAACCAAAAGGGTCCGTAAGAGTCCAATCAAGGAAAATCATTGTCGCTCTTTAGGGTGTTTGGATACCTGTAATAATATTTTCAAAATTTTCATTGAGTGTGTTGGGCCGAAATGGTAATGTAGAACTCATGTTTCAACAGTTTTTAATTAACTCTATTTTTCAACGTTTTCACTTTTTGCAATTTCATTTTTTCCGCCGCTACATCTACAATACATCTATACATCACAGATAATTAAATCAGAAATTCATACGAATATCAGTGGCATGAAATAGAAACTAGATTCTTCTAATAGCTACAATAAGAATTTCCAAGTATTTTCACTACCTGTACTTGAGATTCTTCCCCAAAACCAACTTGAAGAAGGAAGTCGGTACTTCGTAGTGTTGAGCTTTTGGCTTATCAGTCTTAATTGCTATGGGCATTTCCCTTAAAGCTGCAGAAACAGGAAGAAATAATCGCCATGGACGACATAATATCATTTGATAACTAGTTCAATCTCCATTAATAAACTAAAGAGAAAGAGGGGGAGATATAAGAAATTACAGTGAACGAAATGGAGGAGTTCGGAGAGTTGAAGTTGAGAGGAAGGTTTGTAACCGGAGCGAAGACGAGAAGCGAGTAACAAGCGGGTGAACGTTCTTATGATGGCGTCCGGCAACAAATTCCGCTCAAGAGAAGCTAATGCAAGACGAACAGTAGCGTCGTAGGGGATCTGAATAAGCTTCGCCATTTCTGCGTGGGTGAAGCTTGATCCCGAATATTACGCCACAATTCTAACCTTCACTCTTTCGTCTCTCAGATTTATCTCCAAGCACGGTCACGTGGCTTAACGAAAGTGGCGTCTTCTACTCCCTCATCCCATCGGCGTCATTACCCGCCTTTAACCGGTTGTTTAGTCTCTTCCACCGGCGTTCCTCGGTTAATCATTGGTTAATATTAGCTGCTGTTGTTGAAAATATTTAATGAAAATTTGCGAATTTAGAAAAAACAGCTCGTAATTTTTTTTTTTTATGTTGACAATACTTTTAAATTTATTATTTTTGTAATTTTTTCGAACTTTCTAATATTAAGGACATTTATTATATATGTAAATATTTTAATAAAAAAATGTAAAAAATAAAACATTACAAAACAATTACGTTGTAATGAATTTTATTGAGTTTAAATAGTTGGTTAATTTTTTCATATTTTTTTATTTTAAATTAAAACATTTAATTTAAAATATAGTAAAATTAACTAAAATATTTATAAAATATAACAAAATATCAAATATTTAAATATTTAAAAAAACAGATAAACTTATATTAATGTTTATAAGGGTATATCAAATCTAAAATTGTCATATTTCATAAATATTTTATCAAATTTGTCATTTTTAACAATCCTCCCTTAAATTAAGAATAGTTGCAAATTTAGCAATTAAATTCAAAATAATCAAGTATATATAAACATTTTAAAAAATTTGCAAATATAGTAAAAATTGTCAAATTCTATAAATGATAGAAGTTTATTACTGATAAACCATGTTACAAATATTGGTCTTATACGAGTCGACGATAATTTTTCTATATTTGTAATTGCTATATTCTTAATTATTATTCCTAAAACGATCATCAATTACAATTACTCCTTAAATTAACCTAAGTTCATAAACAAAATAGATAGTTATAGAACTCTTTTTAATACGAATTAAATTTAAGTAAGTTACCATGTTGTGATTAACAATTAAATATACAATGTTATAAATATAATAAAATCTAAATAAACTCCTATGTCGAGCTCTAATATTGTTTTAGAATTTTGTTATATTTAGAAATTATTTAATAGTTTACTTTGACTGGTGATGTATTAAGCTACGTAGAACATTAAGCCAATGGATGGCTGTGAGAGTTCCACGTAAGTTTACGTATTTATTATGTAGTGGTGGTAGAATGTCCTTTTTGTTCCTTAATATTTTAATTAGTTAACTTACTTTCTGGAATCAACGAGATGGAAAGCATCAATTAGGTAGAAATTTCAGTGTTTGGTTAATTGTCACATCCATAATTGGTCATTTCTAATTAAATTTTAGTTACAAAATAATTAATTAAGATTTTAATGTAATTAAATGTCTCTCCTTAATACGAAGATGGTTGACCATTAGCTCTTATTATCGTTATAACCCAGTAGTTTAGAAGGTTAAATAATGAGTTTAGCCATGAGGAAAAATATGTAATTTAATCTAATGTTGTGTATGTCTTAGTAGTTCGATATGTGGTCTCTATAGTATTTACATTTTTACCGTACCAATAATAACTCAATAACAAATTTCTATTTTGAAGTATTGTTATACACATTACTATTATTCTTAAAATTGGTACTCATTACAATTACCTAAAATTTTGATGTTCTTTTTGTTGGGTTGGATCTCGGATCAAAGGGTTGAAAAATTTGAATCCCCTTTCTTTGGCCCTATTCAGGTCGAAAGTTTTTCGCTTTCAGTGTCACGAAGGATCTCATACTTTCCCCTAGTAATATGCTAAGCTCTGACTCCCATTTAATGAGGCATAGATCTCGTTCCGTGGACAACTTTCTCAACAGCTAGGGCTACGGCTCAGTCTCATTCAAAGATTTTGGTACTGAACCCACTGCCTCGATTCGAGACCCCTTCTCTGGCATGAATCCACTGCAGGTTGAAGGAAGTCGGGATGACATGGTGGCCAGGCCTCTGAAGAATTCTTTACCTACACAAAAGAGAGAATTCGGCCCGTTCAACCTAATTCAATGCAAATTAATATATATATATATTATGTATTTTATTTTATTATTAGTTATTTATTCAATAAAAGTTAAACAATTTTACGAGTTTCGAGAGTTTTTTTTTTCTTCTTAACATCTACATTTACAAATATTAAAATAAAATTTAACTCGAATTGACAACTCAACTAACTCAAAAATATAGATTAGATTTAAGAATGTTTTCATACCCATTCGTTTACACTCTAAACAAAGAGTTGCTAATAGGAAATGGATAATTGATAAGTAGTCACCATTATCTGTTTCTGAAACTATATTATTGTACATTTTTCTCAGCCACTTTCCACTGCAATAATGACGAGTTAAATGCATATGTTTGTCACACTTTCGAATAAGAAATAAGACAAATGTAGCATTACCCCTTGACATTTAATTTAGGTGATGAATTATACAATAACACACAAATGACCTTCCAATAATGTCACTTTCGTTTCTATTTGGAGTATAGAATATAACCTATTTAAAATTTCATATAGAATTTATATCATTTCTATCCTATCCAGTTGTAATTTAGTGGAACACAAATAGTATACTAATCGAGCAATTACTGACAGATTGTTCATTGGAAAAATCAAATCAGAATAAGTATCCACTTGTTAGAACAATCAAGCATTTACAGGTAGTATTTCTTTTAATCATAGCAACTTATACGAATACACTGTTTGTTTCAGGCACATCCATGGTTCAAAGATGTTGTCTGGGATAGGCTTTATGAAATGGAGGCAACATTTAAGCCTGGGGTCAATGGAGAGCTTGATACCCAGAACTTTAGATACCTATATTCTACATCTACACATAACACAACTGCATGACATTTGTAATAATCTTTAATGTCTAGTCTTATATTCAAATTCTCAACCACCGTACTTTCCTCTTTCAAGTTAGGAACTGTACTAACAAACGTGTTCTTATCTTGATCCTGCCCTTTGCACTACTGAATATCTTAAGGCTTTTCTTTTTGTTTTGGCTGTGTATAATTCCAAACAAATTTACACGTATAATACATGATTATCCTTCAGCTCTGAATTGCAGCATGTTTTGATGTATGTATGTAAACTCACATCATTCTAATAATTAACTTTTTGAAAATGATTTCAGTTGGATCCACCCATACCAGGAAAATGTGGCTCAGGACCGTTAAGGAAGGTTTGTAACAGTTGCATTTTCTCCTTTTGGTGACAAGTGATTCTGCAAATAGGCCATAGGGGATATTTCCTACAAAAAATACTCTCGTCAAACCAATACACATTATCATCATAAACAAGTACAGCAATAATCTTGATAGATTACTTTCTCAATGTATGCAATGCTTGTATAGTATATAGGTTTGAATTAATATTACTTTGTTGCAGATGCAATTGACTCCCAAAGATCTCAGCTTTGTTGGATATACATACAAGAACTTCGATGCTGTCAAAGGAGGGCTTCGTGGTAATTCTTTTACTTGGATCAGTATTATTCCAATTTATTTAAATGACCGAGCGATATTTTAAACTATGGAATTAGTTCACCAAACTTCTTTCAACTTGAACATTGCAGATGCTCAGAGATTATCAATGAAACAAAATTTTAAAAAGAAGAGTATGGGATAGGTGCAACCTTCCCCTAGATAAAATAAGGTATAGTCTAAAGGGAAAGGAGAACTAGAAGTAGAGCGTACAATTTACCTCAAATAAACATCCTGGCTTTATCTTCAATTATTTTAATAGTGCGACCAAAGTGAAGCCTATTTTATAGGGGCAAGCAGACAAATACGAAAGAAAAGGGATGATGATTATTCTTTATTCCTACTTTATTATGGGGTGGGGAATTTGGTTGTTCATTCATTCATAAATCTAACAGAATAAACGGTTACATTAAAGATGCTTCATATTCAGAAAACCTAGCATTGCCTCCATGCTAGCTCGTTTATAGCATCGGGAAGATCATGCTCTTTCTGGACGCTCTGAACCCATCTCGAATTGATGTGAACACGCTCGATGCTCTGCCTCAATGTTCGGGCCATGGATGGCTTAACACGGCTTGCGAAGAACTCCTCAACTTCCTTAGCTTTTTCATACGAGGCAAACTGAAATGGCAAGGCGAAAATAAAAGATGAAGAGGTTGGTTATAAGGGAGAACTAGAGAAGAAACTAACTATTAGTGAAGTAGTGTGATAGAGAAAGAAGAGAGGTGGACAAACCGGAGAGACGGTGGCACTGACAAAGCGTCCAATAAGAAACCCAGACTCAAAGATTTTTGAGATTTCTTCCCAATTTGTCTGCATTGACATTGTTTCATTATGATGAGATATGATTAAACATACAACCCTGGGAACTATGGTGTTAATCAAATAGAGACATGTTAAATACAGACATCAATACTATATTTTGCGAGTGAAGTTCTTTGGCCTTCTATGTCTAAATCTTCCCAAGATTTGTTGTTATTACTCTTTCTTGTCCCCTTTCCATAGAGGGGCAAGAGGCTTTTGTGAGCTTGGGTTTTTCTATATGCCCTGGTATTGTTTCATTAAGTTGTATGTATATATGTATGTAAACACATGCATACATATATCGGCATACATATATGTATGTTGTATATGTGTGTGTGTACAAACACGTGTGAGTGATTCCATTGTAAGAACAAACTTTTGATCAAATAGTAATAATTTTTCCTTCTTGGTAGAACGGGATTGAGTATCACCTTCAGCCAAGTCCAAGCTGTTTCACGTGCCTTCCACTTAACACCTAGTCCAACAACAGCATCTTGGCTACGAACCTAAACAAGTGGGAAAAAATCAGTATTTTGAGTCTTAGATGCAAATAGTTTGAGAGTATTAAGAAACTACTAGAGTACTAGAGTACCTCAGACGATAACAAAAAGTTGAGAAATTCAAGAATGATGTTCTGATCTGGACAAGATGCCAAGGATCCTAAGAAGAAACAGAAATAATCATATGAATACTAAACAAAAGGAAACTGATACGTTGATTAAAAAAAAATTATATGTGATTTACTCAGAATGCGTTTTTTCTCCTCGCTAAGATCAGACTCTCTATAAATTCTTAAAAGTGATTCGTAACCAGATCTGTTTGAAGCGTTGACTGTCTGCATTACGGCCACATACGCTGCCTGAAACATTATAATAAGGAAAAGATAAGCCAGTTATAAATAAAAAATGTTGGTTAGTTGCTTGCGCTGCATTATGTTCTGGAGCATACCTTTCTAATATCAGGCGGGAGTAGTGGCGTACTTCTGTCCTCAAAGAATGCAAGGAATCGCCTATTCGCTTCTTCAATTGTTTGTTCATGACCAAACAGAGCAAGAGCAGTCAAAATTTCTCCTCTCAACATTGCATCAAGATGGCTTTCACCTGGTTTGGGGTCCCAACCAAGTTTCCTGCAAATTAATTTGCACGTGTAAATAAAATAACTACTGTTGGAATTCTTTCCTTTTTTCTAGATATTTTCCTCGTTAGAATCCTAGAATAATTATGGGAACGTTTTCCTTTTTTATTCCTTTGTATACTCTATTTATTCTCCCTTGTACCTATTGTTTTATTAATTAGAAAATAATAACAACAAACAATCGTGGTTTTTCTCCCGGTACTTGGGTTTCCACGTAAATTGGTGTGTGCTCTTTGTCTCTCCTTTCAATATGGTATCAGAGCGGGACAATGAAAATACCCTAGAAACCCTAGAAAACCAAACCACTGATGCAAATCAAACAGAAGAGACAGCCACCAATTTTATTGCCGCCGTAGCCGCTGCCGTCGATGCTCGGGTGAGTGCTGCCATGGACGAATGGTTAAGCCGGCTACAGAAAACGTTCGAAAATATATTTCCGTCATTTCCGCAGTCGTCCGCGTCGCCACCGAACCTCCGCCGGACCGCCACGCGCCGGCTTTTCATCCTCAGACGGCGCCGACCATCCCATCTGTCCAACCCTTTTCTTCATCCGCGGCCTATATTGCTCCCCACGCCCCGATTTATGTTCTGCCACTTAATTCCGATCGGCCACCACCGCTTCTGCCGTCAAATCTGTATGTCCAGCCACCCATTGATCCTAGCTACCATCCCGATGTTAAGAATTCTCAAATTCACTCAACATTTGAGGTTGGTGAATCTTCGGCACATTCCAACCGTAACGTGCAAGCTTCCTCGGGAATAGTTCAACAGCAACTGGAAGGGCTTCGACAACAAATAGCAGCACTTGAGGCTACCTTAGGGACGACATCCAATATTTCTCTATCGATGTATTCTGACAATCCGGTAAACTCGTTCCCTAATTTATTCTCTTCTTATGTGACTAATACACTGGCTCAGTCTTCAGTATATCATCTTTCAGGAGAAAAGTTGAATGACAATAACTATTTCTCATGGTCTCAGTCAGTAAAGTTGGTCCTCGAAGGACGATATGAATTTAGCTTTCTGATAGGGGAAATACCTCGCCCCCTACTGGGCGACCCACATGAACGATATTGGAAGGCAGAGGACTCTATTCTTCGGTCCATATTGATCAACAGTATGGAACCTCAAATTGGCAAGTCGTTATTGTTTGTTGCAATAGCCAAAGATATTTGGTACACGACCCAGACACTTTACTCCAAACGTCAGAATGCCTCTCGCCTATACACGCTGAGAAAGCAAGTTCATGAATGCAAACAAGGAACCATGGATGTCACATCCTTTTTTAATAAGCTCTCTTATATGGCAAGAAATGGACCTATGCAGAGAACTAGTCTGGCGTGATCCCACTGATGGTGTGCAGTACTCGAGAATTGAAGAGAATGACAGGATTTATGACTTTCTTGCTGGTCTTACTACTAAGTTTGATGTAGTTCGAGGGCGTATACTAGGCCAAAGACCGATTCCCTCCCTGATGGAAGTTTGTTCTGAAATCCGCCTCGAGAAAGATCGCACAAGTGCTATGAATATTTCTGCAACTCCTACTATTGACTCTGCTGCTTTTAGTGCAAGGTCTTTTAACAGTGACAGTGACAAGCAAAATGAAAAACCAATTCCTGTCTGCGAGCATTGCAAAAAACAATGGCATACCAAAGAACAATGTTGGAAGCTACATGGTCGTCCCCCAGGAGGTAAGAAACGCCCTTCCAACGACAAACAGAACACAAGGCGGGCGTATGTGAGTGAGTCTGCTGAACCTTCTCAACAGTATGATCCACACAGGAACCAAACCGATCCCAGTCTTTCTACTTTAGGTGCCATTGTCCAACCAGGTATACCTCACTCCTTCGGTCTTGTTAGTGTTGATGGGAAGAACCCCTGGATTCTGGATTCTGGAGCCACAGATCATTTGACTAGGTCCTCTGAACATTTTGTGTCTTACATTCCTTGTGCTGGGAACGAGACAATTAGAATTGCAGACGGCTCCTTGGCCCCCATTGCTGGAAAGGGGAAGATTCCCCCCTGTGCAGGGCTCTCATTACATAATGTTTTGCATGTGCCCAAACTGTCTTATAATTTGCTTTCGATAAGCAAGATCACTCATGAGTTAAAGTGCAAAGTAATATTCTTACCTGATTCTGTCTCTTTTCAGGACTTGAGCTCGGGGAGGATGATTGGCACTGCCCGGCATAGTAGGGGACTCTACCTTCTTGATGACGATTCCTCTTCTAGTAGCATTTCTAGGACTAGTCTCTTATCTTCCTATTTCACTACTTCTGAACAAGACTGTATGTTGTGGTATTTTCGTTTAGACCACCCTAATTTCCAATATATGAAACATTTATTTCCACATCTCTTCTCTAAAATTAATGTGTCTACCTTATCTTGTGATGTATGTATTCAGGCCAAACAACATCGAGTTTCTTTTCCTTCACAACCATACAAACCAACCCAACCCTTCACTCTTGTTCATAGTGATGTCTGGAGACCATCCAAGATAACAACCTCATCTGGAAAACGGGGGTTCGTAACCTTCATTGATGATCATACCCGTCTTACCTGGGTCTACCTTATGATAAATCTGAGGTTTCCTCTACTTTTCAAAATTTCTATCACCCCATTGAAACACAATTCCATCAAAAAATTGCTATTCTTCGGAGTGATAATGGTCGGGAATTCCAAAACCATAACCTTAGTGAATTTCTTGCTTCCAAGGGGATTGTTCATCAAAACTTGTGCGCCTACACTCCTCAACAAAATGGAGTGGCCGAGCGAAAAAACCGTCACCTTCTGGAAGTAGCCCGTTCCCTTATGCTTTCCACTTCCCTTCCTTCATACTTGTGGGGAGATGCTATTCTTACAGCAGCTCATTTAATCAATAGAATGCCTTCTCGTATTCTCCATCTTCAAACTGCCTTACATTGTCTTAAGGAGTCCTACCCATCTACTCGTCTTGTTTCTGAGGTTTCTCTTCGTGTGTTTGGGTGTACTGCTTATGTCCATAATTTTGGACCTAATCAGACCAAATTTACCCCTCAGGCTCAGGCATGTGTGTTTGTTGGGTATCCCTTTCACCAGCGTGGTTATAAATGTTTTCACCCGCCGTCCAGGAAATACTTTATCACTATGGATGCTACTTTCTGTGAGGACCGACCCTACTTTCCCGTTAGCCATCTTCAGGGGGAGAGTGTGAGTGAAGAGTTTAACAACACCTTTGAATTTATCGAACCTACTCCTAGTGTCGTGTCTGACATCGATCCTCATCTCATAGTCCTACCCACAAACCAAGTTCCCTGGAAAACGTGTTACAAGAGGAATCACAAAAAGGAAGTCGATTCCCCTGCTAGTCAGCCGCCGGCTCCAGTCCAAGACTCTGAACCTCCTCGAGATCAAGGTATGAAAAACCCTACTGAACCTTGTACTAATAATACGATAAGTGAGAATGACAGGTCTAATGTTGCTGTTCTTGAAAATGTGGAAGAAAATAACAATGGTGATGAGATTGAGGTCAGAATAGAAACCAGTAATAATGAAGCAGAACAGGGTCATACAGGAAAACCTGATGAGTATGATTCCTCTCTTGACATTCCCATTGCTCTGAGAAAAGGTACCAGGTCTTGTACTAAACATCCCATTTGCAACTATGTTTCCTACGATAATCTCTCTCCTCAGTTCAGAGCTTTTACAGCAAGCCTTGACTCTATCATAATACCAAAAATATATACACTGCTTTAGAGTGTCCTGAATGGAAGAATGCTGTCATGGAGAAGATGAAAGCTCTTGAAAAGAATAGTACTTGGGACATTTGTACTCTACCCAAGGGACACAAAACCGTGGGATGCAAATGGGTGTTCTCTCTCAAATACAAAGCAGATGGTACTCTTGACAGACACAAGGCAAGGTTAGTTGCAAAGGGATTTACTCAAACCTATGGTATTGACTATTCAAAAAACTTTTTCTCTAGTTGCTAAGTTGAATACTATTAAAGTTTTGCTATCTGTTGCTGTGAACAAAGATTGGCCTCTATACCAGCTAGATGTTAAGAATGCCTTTTTGAATGGAAACCTTGTAGAGGAAGTCTACATGAGCCCCCCGCCTGGATTTGAAGCCCAGTTTGGTTAGCAAGTGTGTAAACTCCAGAAATCCCTATATGGTCTGAAATAGTCTCCTAGAGCATGGTTTAACAAATTTACTACTTTTGTCAAGTCCCAAGGATACAGTCAGAGGCACTCTGATCATACTTTATTTACAAAGGTTTCCAAGACAGGGAAGAATGCTGTTCTAATAGTTTATGTGGATGACATTGTTTTGACTGGAGATGATCAAGCAGAAATGAGTCAACTAAAGCAGAGAATGGGTGATGAATTTGAGATCAAGGATTTGGGAAATCTGAAATATTTCCTTGGAATGGAGGTGGCCAGATCTAAAGAAGGTATCTCCGTGTCTCAGAGAAAATATACCCTTGATTTGCTAACCGAGACAGGTATGTTGGGATGTCGTCCTGTTGATACTCCTATTGAATTCAATTGTAAACTTGGAAACTCTGATGATCAAGTTCCAGTTGATAAAGAACAATATCAGCGCCTTGTGGGTAAATTGATTTACTTATCCCATACCCGTCCTGATATTTCCTTTGCTGTGAGTGTTGTCAGCCAGTTTATGCAAGCTCCTTACGAGAAACACATGGAAGCTGTCAACAGAATTCTGAGATACTTGAAAACAACACCTGGTAAAGGGCTGATGTTAAACAGACAAAAAGACCATTGAAGCATATACTAACTCGGATTGGGCAGGATCTGTTGTTGACCGAAAGTCTACTTCCGGTTATTGTACCTTTGTTTGGGGAAATCTTGTAACTTGGAGGAGTAAGAAGCAAAGTGTTGTGGCCAGAAGCAGCGCTGAGGTCGAATACAGAACTATGAGTTTGGGAATATTTGAGGAAATTTGGCTTCAGAAAGTTTTGTCAGATCTTCATCAGGAATGTGAGACACCATTGAAGCTTTTCTGTGATAATAAAGCCGCTATTAGTATTGCTAATAACCCTGTTCAACATGATAGAACTAAACATGTTGAGATTGATCGGCATTTCATCAAAGAAAGACTTGACAGTGGGAGCATATGCATTCCGTACATCCCTTCGAGTCAACAGGTTGCTGATGTTTTTACCAAGGGGCTTCTCAGACCAAACTTCGACTTTTGTGTTAGCAAGTTGGGCCTCATCTATATTTACGTCCCAACTTGAGGGGGAGTGTTGGAATTCTTTCCTTTTTGCTAGATATTTTCCTCGTTAGAATCCTAGAATAATTATGGGAATGTTTTCCTTATTTTCCTAAATCTTTTCCTTTTTTATTCCTTTGTATACTCTATTTATTCTCCCTTGTACCTATTGTTTTATTAATTAGAAAATAATAACAACAAACAATCGTGGTTTTTCTCCCGGTACTTGGGTTTCCACGTAAATTGGTGTGTGCTCTTTGTCTCTCCTTTCAATAACTACAAATAGTGCAAGACAATTTACGTTGATCATCACTTTTATGTAGTTTGTATTTGTACACTGCAGGCAATGAAACGCTCAAAAGATGTTTAATATTTAAGGATATGACTGCAATATTTCTAAATCATGACTTCAAAAGATCTTAGTAGTACGCCTTACCCTTTTGACCACAAGACGAATGGCCCAATGGTTTCCATTATACCCATTAATTTTAATATCACCACAATAAAGTTGTAGAGGCTAATAATTTGGGAAATTAAGCCAAAGTCACCTTTCTGGTCTTCTAGATTTAATGGTTAAAATCAACTGACAATAACTTGGCCAGTTCAAAAGATTTAAGGGGGAAAAAATCAGAAATTAAGATGAATTGAGAAACTCCAAGCTAAGCATTGGGGTCACTTAGATTTGCAGCAATACCCAAAGTTTTTTGGGTTGGCAAGAAAGCACATCATTTAATAGATCAAGCTAAAACTTCCACAGTGTTATGCTATATTCTAAATGCCAAAAATAAATGCCCGCAACAAGAACTCAACTATAAAATAATATCTAGCATAACTAATGCCAACATACTTGGGTTATGCAAAAATATCATTTGAGTCATGGCCAAAAAATCCTGCATAGATGATTACGAAGAATGAAAAGAACACAGTTTACACGAAATATCTTACTCTGCTGCAAATTGGAAAATGTTGGTGAAAAATTGTCTTAGGTTGTCCAGCAACTCAGGAACTGCATCGGCTGCAATTCTTTCAAGTTTGTAGCATATCTATAAAAGAATTGCCAAGAATAAGCTCTCTAAGCATGACTATAAAAGCGGCAAGAGGATAAAAGAAGTCTAGGTGAAAACATTACACTGATCAAATTCGATAACACAGTATAGTCAAGTTCTTCTCTATAAGCACTCATCAAGGTAAGCAAAGAGGTAACTGACTGCTGGCAAGTCATAGAAAGGGCAAATGCATCATCCAAAATACCTGTTGAAAGAATAACCTTAGCTACTCCTTGTTACTACCATCAAAATGCGGAACCTAAAAAAGTTAGTTACCAAATCTGTCCGTTGAAGTCAAATGCTTTTTCTCTATTGCATTTCTAAGCTTAGCTGCAAGATCTTCATCATATGTCACCCGGTAAAAACCAGTCTGATCTACATTAAGCTTTATCCAATCACAATATTTATCATTTCCACCACAGCATTTGCTGATGGAGCAGCCAAGGAAGTCCTTGATGTCTACAGATTCTGTCTTTGTTTGCAGCAGAAAATTTTTGCGCACATCATAGGAGCCACAGCACAATGTTATAGGAACAATCCATTGCCCCTCTCCAGAGGAACCACTCGACAAAAATCTTGACTGTCAATGAAAAACCCTCAAAAGTTAATTACCAAATGAAATGAAAACTTTGAATGTTAAAACTAAGAATAATCAATTCATAAATTAATTTGATCAAATGAAAGAAACCAACAAAAAGAGACCTGCTCAAACACCAATTTCTCATCTTTCACTTTGACCGTGACAACTGGATATCCTTGTTGCTTGGTCCAGGAACTCATTAAGTTGTTCACGGGTTCACCAGATCCCTCCTCTAGAGCAGCCCATAAGTCTTCAGTCTTTGTATTTGAGCAACTGTGCTTTTTTATGTACGAAGCCAGTGATTTCTGATCAAGTCAAACAGCCCAGTCCAATGAGTTGGATTAATAGGCAGAAATTGTTCAATTTTTAGACAAGAAATAGAATCACTAACCAACCTGAAAACAGTCCGCACCGAGATAGCTCTGTAGCATTCGAATAACAGATGCACCTTTTCCGTAGCTAATTGCATCAAATATTTCATCAACCTCACTGGCATGATTTACCTCAACCTGAAAGAAAAATATGCTTCTTTAAATTGAACAAGAAACAACTAATTAAAACATTCATTAGTAAAGACAGCCAGTATACCCAAAAAAAAAAAAAAAAAAAACGAAGTGATCATGGAAAAGGAAAGGGTCATGGCTGCCGGCTTTCAGTAACACATGTACCTCAATTGGATGTGATTCAGCTAGCCCATCCAAAGTAAGACCATAGTTTGATTCTTCCAGAAATTGATTCCATACTTTCCACTCAGGAAACAAGTTATCAGTTGCTAAATAACTCACCTACACAAATGCGATAAAATGAATATCAAATATTATTTCTCCATCTTCAGGTTAAAAATCAAGAAAACATAATGAAAGTGGAATACCCATGTTGCAAATCCCTCATTCAGCCACAAATCTGTCCACCACTCCATAGTTACAAGGTTGCCAAACCATTGGTGTGCAAGTTCATGAGCCACGACAATTGCCACCTTAACAATGAGAAAATAGAAAAAAAAAAAATAAGGGAATTAGAGACTGCAACACTCTAATTCAAATTATGAACGTAAAATATGCTTTTGAAAATGTCCGGATATGCAGATCACCATCTGTTTGTTAGCTGCTGCTGAGTGCTGATCATCATAAAGTAAAGCAGTCTCACCATAGGTAACTAAACCATAATTTTCCATGGCCCCAGGAAAGTCAGGAATTGCAACCATGTCAAGTTTTGGCAGAGAGTATGGCACATCAAAATATCTGCAGAAAATTGCACAATTGTTTATGTAGACAAAGAAAGTGTCATAACAGAATGAAATAATACCGTGTGAATTAACATACTCCTTGTATAGGTCAAGGGTTTTAACAGCAACATGTAATGCAAATTTTCCTTGATTTGCCTTTCCAACTTGACAGTATACACGAACTTTGACCCCTTTTAAGATGTAAGTTCATTCTATTACTAACAGCGCCCTTAGTATGCATAAGAAATTCAGATTTATGATTTTACCATCAGTTGTATGATCTTCCACATAATCAAATAAACCAACAACAACGGCCACCAAATAAGTGGACATAATTGGTGATTCTAGATATGAAACCGTCTTCAAATTGCCGTTCACTTTTTCTTCAACAATTGGCATATTGGAAAGTGCTATCAGTTCAGATGGTATATCTAACGTGATCTTGAATGTAGCCTGTTTATCAATAATGAACGGATTAAAGCAATGACTTACAGGTCAATTGGGTAGAAATAAGCTAAAGGTTTAAACATCATTCCCGCCACTCGCTTTTTACACAATTTCTTCTTTTATTAAAATAGTTCCAAATAGTTCTTAATTTTTTATTAAAGGTCAAAACTAGTCTTGAATTTATTTCAATATACATATTATTTTTATTATTTATCGTGTTAGAAGTTATAAAAGGAACAACTCCTTTGATGGATGAAATTTTCTACAACTCAAATATTGTTAGAAAATGTAATTAATAATTGAGCTTTTATAAATGTGAAATCTATTTCCTGGACCAGACACTGTCCACTTCTAACAATATCAAGCTTCACAAATGATTCCTCCATTTTGAATATTCTATCCAACTTGATAGCCAATAAATAAATAATTCTTCGAAGAAACAAAAAACATAGAGTAAATATCATATTTTTGGCAGTGCTACGTCTATGTCAATTCAGCATGGTGCCAGAGTAGTCCCTTCTAGAGTTACGCAGTGAATGAAATAAAGGTGATTTAAATTTTTCAGAGGGAGACAGGGAAGGGGATGGAAAGTGAGATGCTAACACCTTAAAAGCAGGTTCATCCCAGCAAGGGAAGCAACGCCTAGCATCAACTGGTTCAAATTGTGTAACAGCCATGTTTTTCTTCTCACCGTTGTGCTCATAAGTGCTGGGGGACGAAGAGACAAATCCGTATCGTTCAAGTTAAAAAAGAATCACAATAATCACTGTTCTGTTGGTAAGAAATTGAGGCAACAGAAGAAAATACAAGCTTTCAACAAAATCTTATGAACTAGAAATTGTCTCATTTTTTGAACCTTCACATACTTAAAAACCTTCACATACTTAAAATTAATAAGGCTGTATAAGTCTGGGTGAGTTAAAACTTATTAAAGGAACCAGTAACACTGACACCTTTTCCATTAACATATTTCACTGTGCATCAAGCAATCAATATATTCAATACAGGTCCAACATTTTCATCTCAACAATTTTTTTCTTTTTCATTTCCATCCATAGTTCTTAACTCTCTCATGCAACCAAATTACCTTCTGTAGAATCCTTTCATATTATCATTCAAGATTCCTTCGAAGTCCACCCGCAATGTTCCTAACCCAAATGGTAGCGTCTCTGCAAACTCCAAAACTAAAATCTGGCTCACTTCACACTCTTGAATGCTTGAAGGCTGGATAATCTGCGCCAGCAATAGTTCGTCAAAGAAGCATTAAAATTATTTCCAAACAATTTCAGATAAAATCGAAAATGCATAAACAAAATTACAGAGTTTCATAGGAAATACACGTCTGCTAATCACTTGTCATTAGAAAACATGTTGAACTTCTGTTCACATAACTTTTAGTCGTCAGGACAGTTGGAAAGGTTTTATATGAGCCATTAACCAGCGAAGGCAACATTCCCTATACCAATTTTTGAAATGCTCAAAGGAAACAAGAACCATCATCAGTCACCGTAAAATTTCAAACACTAAAACACAGCAGAAAGTTCAGACTCGATCATTCACTCCGAAATTTAACACCGTCAAAATCCAATTCCATCACAAGAGGTGAAAATGGACAATAATCTTATAGAAACAAATGAAGAGCAGAATCGAAAACTGGTGTAAACCTTACTAATCTTTTCTTTTTTGAATGAAATCTTCTCTCTCAATATGAGAGGAGATGTTTTATTGATGAAAAAGTATACAAGCTAGTCAAGTAGTAACTAACTAAGTAGTTTTAACAAACTAAACAGTAAACATAGTAGGCAGTAACTAAGTAGTAGGTTTAAGCTATTTGTATTACATCAAAAACATGCGTCGAAGAATCCACGTCAGTTCCCTCACTTAAAATCCTCCAAACGCTCCAAAAACGGAGTCTCAAGTGAACAAAGAAAGAAAGATTCAATACCTTGGAGGAGTTCCGGTTGGTGAAGGAGACAGAAGCATCATGGACAAGAAGGTCGGCAACATTGAGAACTAAAAATCGAGTATCGGAAAGGATATCGATATCGATTGCAACAGAACCAGAGAATTTGCAAAGGCAAAGGTCCGGTTTGAGGTAGATATCGTATCGTTTCGGAACGGCAAATTTCGGGAGTCGAGGTTGACCTTTGAATTGATCCATCGGTGAAAGAATCAGAAAATTGAAGTGGAAAATCCAAACACTGAAGCTCAAAGAAGACGAACCAACTATTTATAAGATTAATATGGGAACTTTTACGTTAGAAAAGGTTAGCAACATCTTTTTAGACTATCAATTTCACATTGTTTTCTCAAATATCTATCCTTTGGAGACTGTCAATTTTTATTGATGATTTTAACTCGGAGGTGTCATCTTTTTTCAACCTTAAAGTTAGATTTGGGAAAAAAGAAAAAAAAAGCTTTATTCAAACTTAAAATTACAACGATTTTCTCATATGATACGACGTCGTTTCGTAGCACAGCTTGGGTCAGTGACCATTCATAAGGTTTCGACTATCGACTGTAGGTAGTTCGGACGAGGTGGCTACTGGGAAGCCATGGGGCGGGCTAACAACAGAACCAAGGCATCGGCGTCGGGAGCCGCCGGCAAATCAGAAAATCGGCGGATGAGTAACGCCGACCGTTCGGCATACTTCGCTAGGAGAGAGGCGGCGAAGATATTGCGGCGTGTTCTCGAGGGAGACGCTCAACGTCGAGCCATAGCTTCCATCAAGTCACTCGTTTATGCTCCATCTGTTCGGAATAAGAAGGGCACATTCGCTCTTGTTTGCAAGACTCTCAAATGTAAGTTCTTAACAAAGGTTTTTTTTCGCGCAATGGATGTTGGAAATGTCTTTCAAACGGATTCTCGTGTGGATGTCAATGGGAATATTGGTTTCTTGGTTGAACATCTTGCTTTGCGTTTGGATATTAGATGTTTCATATTGTTATGCAGCAGTTTTTATCTCTTCAACTTCGGGCTAAATGGATAACATAACATTTAATTATATGGAAAATTGGAATTTCATCCATTTGATATGAATGTTTCTTTGACAAGCTAGGTTATTACTAGTTAGCTTTCCTTTGTCCTCGGGTGATATTTGCAATGATGCAGCATAATTATTAAGTTTCATTTTGTAGCTTTCTGAATTCTTTTGTTTTTGTTGTGTTGTTAGACCTCCCTGTGATCAAGGATGTAGTTGAGGCTGTTGATTTACTGAGCAACAAATGGAAGGTAATCATGCATTTTCTTCATAGCTGCTCTGGGATTTGGTCTGATGACAGTTATTTTCTTATCATGAACGTCTGTAATTCATTTGTTTCTCAAGTTCGGGCTAATACAGTTTGGATAGTTTTCTCACTCACTCCAAACATGCCTAACACTAACCTGATATTGTTGCAGAGGCAGAAGGAATTAATTTATGTCATCATGTATGATATCCTCCTAGGCCAGGTATGTGATTCATACATTCATCTTACCGCAAGACGATGTTGGTTTATCCTTTTAAAAGATCGACTCTAAAAATGCTTTATGATAGTTAAACAAGGGAGAGGAGTATTTATTGTTGTTTAAATTCTGTACCGACTATCTGGACAATTTATTTGAAATCAATTTTGTCTACTTCCAATAATCTATATATGGGTGTAATTTGCCAGCATGAAAATAGCTTAACTAACACAAGACACATTCTTGATCCGGTAGTAAAAATATATGAGTGTGGTTTTGAGTTTGAACTAATTTTTTATCATCAAGAGTTACTGTCTACTGGATCCGGTAGGAGTTTGGAGGCCAAATCCTGTAGTTCACAAATGAACGATTGTTTTCCTTTAGAATAAGTTTGCAGTAGAAAATACCTAAATACGTTATTGTTACAAAAAATTGTTAATGAATATGCAGAAGCTTCTGCTACTGTCTACTGAGACTGCTGTAGCTTGCTATTTCACATTTGGTGATGATTGGTATTATTTTATGGAAACTGTGCGTAGAAAACTCATTTAGCTGGCGATGCAGAGAAGTTTCTCATGCGGCAGCAAAGTGCTTTACAATCTGCTGTTACCCAGCTTTTGTCGAAGAAAAAAGCAAACAATATTGAAGAATTAATAGCTCGTGGTGATGATGGTCCTGGTGAGAGTTCTGTATAAGTCTGTTCTGTGCTGGTTTCTACTTAGTTATTAAGCCTACTCAGTTATGAAGAGATAATCATCAATTCAGGTGTTTCAAGGCCCCGTTTTGTTCGCGTGAATACTTTGAAGATGGATGTTCACACAGCAATAGAAGAACTAGGCAAAAGATATGCAGTGAGTTCCAACATCTATCTCAATTATTATTAATGTGTATGCCAGTAGAGTAGAATCTAATAGCCACAACGGTGTTTGGATCCTGGACCAGGGATTTCACAGCTCAATCCGCCCACATTGCAAATGACTAAACTTCAATAGCCACAACAGGATTATCTTCACGTATTGCACACCTTATCATTTTGTATATCTAAATGATCAATTGTTCTAAGTGTCTTCTAGCCCCGTTAGTCCTTCTAAAAAGTTCATGATATGGATAGAATTTGTTCTGAGTTTTGTTATTGGTAAGGATTGTATTCCATTATGACACTCGCGAAGAATTCCTAAATGGTACTGGTTATCATTTCAAACAGGTGCAGAAGGATGACATGGTTTCTGACCTCTTGATACTTCCTCCAGGCAGTGACTTACATGATCATCCTCTGGTCGCAGATGGAAGTATCTTCTTGCAAGTAAGTATCTAGTTTTGTTCAGCCCATTGCCAAGAAGCATATATTTAAGGCCAAAAGTAGCTATTCTGTCTTTTTATTGTATAACAAGAGAGTCTTAATGTTTGTAGGGCAAGGCTAGTTCCATGGTTGCAGTAGCCCTTGATCCCAAGCCAGGATGGGAAGTAAGATCATATTTATCTGTATTTACTATAATTATTCTGGTGTTAATAGTTTCCATTTTAATGGTTTGTATTATTGAAGGTCCTTGATGCATGTTCAGCTCCGGGTAACAAAACTGTCCACCTTGCCTCTCTCATGAATGGAAAAGGAAGGGTCATTGCATGTGAATTGAACGAAAGCAGGGTCAAACGCTTACGACATACTATCAAACTATCTGGCGCTTCTAGTATCCTTCATCGATAGTTTTGTCTGCCTGTGTCGTTGATACCATATAGCAACTCTATCTATCTGGAATCTTACGTTAGATTATTTTCTCTATTTGGATTAGTCGCCTTGCACGTTAGCCTGCCATTTTAATGGGTTGAAGACTGACGAGTAAGGCGATGATCTCATTTATGCCATTACCAGCTATTGTCCTAACTTACACGTTAACTTGATTAACCTTAATGGTGCAAGATATAGACGTTTTGCATGGGGATTTCCTCAGTCTTAATCCAAAAGATCCTTCATTATCCAAAGTAAGTTCTGTTGCTGTTCTTCATAAATAACTAAAGCTACTGCATTCAACTATAATCAGAGTTACCCCCTTCGTTAAAAAAAAATAAAAAACCCGACCTCTTAGATGGGTTGGACCAGCCAATCCCATTGCCCCAGAACGATGGAAGTAATAGCCGTAGCCATCATTGCTTAGAGATTTAGAATGCTTTGCGATTTCTAATTTGCTTGCGTTGGTAGACAAAAGCCTAATCTTTTGCCACAGCGTACTTGATGTTCAGCCGGAAAATGTTATGTTCTTGATGTCATCTACCATTGATGTTTTAAGGTCCGTGCCATTCTTTTGGATCCTTCCTGCTCTGGATCTGGAACTGCGGCTGTCAGATTAGATCATTTGCTCCCGTCACATGCTGAAGGTAATTCCTAGCCTTGTCTTAATTGCAAAATCCATAATACATTATCTACTGTATCTTCTTCTGGTTATTGATTGCTACCTTCATTATATCGTCGTGAATTTTGCAGGGACAATCTCTGGAAATGACCTTGAACGACTAAACAAACTCGCTGCCTTTCAGAGAAAGGCTCTTGCACATGCATTTTCCTGTGAGTTACATCCCGTTGTGCATTTCTTTTTCTCTCTCCTTTTTCCTCTTTTTTTATTTTTTATTTTTTGGGAATAGAGCCAAGAACAAAATAGATTTAATATACTGAAGAACATTAGAAAATATCCGCATGTTCTTAATGTTCGAAAGGTTTAAAGACTACCCCCGTCCTTTCCTTTCTCGTCTCTCAGTCTCAACTTCCTTTTTGTACTCGTACAATATATTGTGATATTTTACTCTAACCGTTCAAAATAAACATTACATTGCCTGATCCTTGAACGCTCCTTGATAATTGAGATCCACACCACCGATTTCATCTCATTGCAGTTCCAGCCGTAGAGAGAATTGTTTACAGCACTTGTTCCATTCATCAAATTGAAAATGAAGATGTCGTCCAGTCAGTATTACCTCTTGCTGAATCACGCGGCTTTCAACTAGATACTCCGTTCCCACGGTGGCAGCGACGAGGTCTCCTAGTGTTTGCCGGCGGTAAATATCAACAGATTATTTGTGTTTTTCAAACTCACGCTCTTCAATTCAGCTATAACTTTATTGCACAATTAAATATTCATGAATAATTTCTTATTATGCAGCTAACCACTTACTCCGAACCGATCCTGTTGAAGACAAAGAAGGGTTCTTCATAGCTCTATTTAAAAAGAAGCAGAACACGACGAACCCATTTCCCCGAAGTTCAAATAGAGATAAAAGCTCAAGATATCGTGGTGGAGATGTCTGTAACAATTGGGCTGTAGCATGCCCTCCTACTAAGATCTCCAAACTATGGTTGTATCAGTATGCATTTTCGACAAGGACACGATAGAAAAAGAACCACTCCATCCAAAACTAGATCGATAACTTGATTGTTTCCAAAACCATTCAGTTTCAAGTAAAAGGACTTCATTAATCTGATAGCAATGTGTCATATCATAACCTTTCCAGTGCATCGCAGATCTTTTAAACTGGTGAAGATACTCCACCACAGGCGCTTTTGGAACCGGTTGGAACGATTGGCGATGTAAAAATACCTCAACTCTCCTCAGGTTAGTGGTTAGTGGAAGTTACATTACAATTCGACTCTAACTTTTCGTTGTTATCTTTTAAGCTTAGATGCATATTTTATACGACACCAACCCCAGAGAGGAGGGGGGGAATCATATTATATCACAGCATAAGTAGAGATTTCTGATAAAACCTTAATATATTCATTAACATAAACCTTCAACACACATTACACATTTAACCTTCACATAACAGTCATTAAAACAGAAAACGCCACCAAAAAAGAAAAAGAAAGAAGAAAAAGAACACCATGCGCCACATTCTGAGAACTCATGATCCAAAGATTGGAAGTAGGAATCCCCGATAGTCCTAGTCCCATCAATTGACCTTGACCTCAACGATCTTGGGCTTCTTAGGCTGAGGTGGTGGCAACTTTTGCACAGTCACAGTGAGCACACCATCCTGACAAACCGCCGATATGGCATCAGTGTTAGCATTTTCCGGCAACACAAATTTCCTCATCAACTTGCCAACTCTCCTCTCCATCCTCACATACTTAGCTTCTTCTTTCTCCTCCTCCCTCTTCCTCTCCCCACTTATCAGTAGCACATTGTCATCCTCAACCTGAACCTGAATGTCTCCGACCTTTAACCCCGGCATGTCAACGACGAAAACATAGGAATTCGGATACTCCTTGACGTCGGCTGGAGTGGCTGCCATAGCCTTGGCGTCCCGAACGTAAGCCCTGGTAGGTGTGCTGAAGGACTTGTCGGCCTCATCGGCGAGGTCCATCACGTGCTGGAGGGTGGAGAAGATGGGTGAGTCTATGCCCATGATTCTGAGATCCATTTTTCTCTTGATTGGTGGAGAAATTTTGGAATCTTTTAACGAAGTAGAAATGCTTGTAAGAAAGGAAATTTCTGTACTGCTAAGTTCTTGCAAATTGAAGAGCTAATTTTCGTTGATACAAATGGCGAATGGTTGGTTGGGTTTTATAGATGTTGTGAATGAGTGAGTGAAGAAGGAATTTTCTGGAAGTGTTGAGAAGAGTTGGAAGGAGGAGGTTCCAGGAGCTTCTGTCGCATTTCTCGTATGAGTTCTGGAAGGTGACGGAGGACCAAATGACAATAAAGTCCTTCTCATTTCAGAATATTACGAAGAGAATAAAACTTTTAATTTGTTTTTCTAAATATATATATATTTTACTTCTAGAGGGAGAGTTTTTAAATTTTGTGATTTTTTAACTTTAATTTTCAATTTCTTCGCGTTGAAATCTGAACATAAATGAAAATGAGTAATTTGTTATCTCTACCCGTCATTTTATCTTTTATTAATTCACTGAGATGAGTAAAAAATATATATTTTAAATTTCAAAGTTAATATGTCATTTTGGTTTTCTATTTCAACTTCAATGTTTTAAATTTTCAATAAGTTCAACTTTTCAAGTTTATCGTAAAAATGTAACATAATCTTACATGGATAAAATTCAATTGAAAGTAGTTACTTATTTAAATTTAAAATGATTCTGTTTTTATATAAGAACTTTTTGAAGGATTTCAAAGTAAATTATATAATTAATATTACTATTTTCTAATTTTCAATTAACACATCTATGGAGTTCAAATTAAATTATATAATAATCTATCATTTTGTTAATTGAAATTTTGTAGATAAATTGTTTTAACTTTATTTTTCTTTTCAATTGTCATCCAAACAAAATAAATAAGTTAAAATTATTCCTTGGATATGATACTTTGACCTTTATTATATGTTAAAGTTATAGATATTGAACTCTGCATATATGTGAAGAAGGTTGTAGTGTTAACCTTATTAACAACTCTTTATTAAGCCATTAAATTTAGAAACTTGGTAGTCTAAAATCATGTATTATAATTGGCATATACACTCTTTTTAAGGTCGTACATTACTCATCTCATCACACCAAATCAAAGTCAGAAGTGAGTTTTCCTTCATAATCAACTAATAATCGATTGGTTCCATTCTCTAAAATAAGAAAATTATAGTAATTATAGTTTATTACAAAAATCTTAAATATGAAACATGTAGATATGAACTTTTGTTGCATATTTGAATTACATCTTCCTATTTCCTATTTAATATTTACTGTACTAAAAACATCAAAATAATATAGTAAATACAATTGAACGTTTTTTTTCCAACCACAATTAAAACCTTTCTAATCGTTATCACTGTTGATGGCATAATTGAATATAGAAGTTGATAAAAACATTCAAAGATTGATAACTCAAAAATGTAAAACTAACATCATAAACACGTTCTAGAATGTAGTATGCACTTTATTTTATGTACAACCCCTTAGTACAGATTTAAAGACGGTAGTTCCTTAATTTCGCCGCTGAACTAAGAAACAAGCCAAAAGACACACTGAAATAAAGCAGAAAAAGAAAAGGTGGCAGAGTTATTACATTACAGAACAAAACCCAAGAAAACAATCCTCACGCCACGCGAACCTCAATACTTTTAGCCTTTTTGGGCTCCGGCGGTGGCCTCTTCTCCACCGTGACCGACAGCACTCCGTCCCGGTACGCCGCCGACACTTTGTCAGCGTCGGCGGTTTCGGGCAGGTCAAATTTCTTCAAATATTTTCCAAGCCTCCTCTCCATTCTCACAAACTTCCCTTCCTTAACTTTTTCACTTTCCCTCTTCCTCTCGCCGCTCACAACCAATTGGCCATCCTCTACTTTCACCTTTATTTGGTCTGATGTGAGGCCAGGCATGTCGATGGTGAATTGGTAAGAGTTCGGATATTCCACCACGTCTGCTGGAGTTGCCGCCATCGCCTTTGCGTCCCTCAGGTACGCTCGTGACGGAGCATGGTGGCTGCTCTGTCCTGGCTCGTCGGAGAAGTCCAGAAGGTCGTGGAGGGCGTTTAGAAATAATGGGTCGAATCCGGGCATTTTGGCTACCTCCATTTTTTCTTTGTGTTTATTGTGGAATGGGTTTTGATGTGCATATATATAATATAAAGGGTTAGTTTTATTTTTCATTCTTTTGGAATTAAATGAGGGTATAGTTGGAATTCGAATTGGATAATGAAGAGAGGATAAAAAGGGAAAAGTCATGTTGGGAGAAGCTAAAAAATGTAAAGGAATACTTTATTTTTAAGGGTATTTATGGGATCCAACTTCCCAAAGAAGGAAGGAAGGAAGGAAGTGCTAAATAAGGATTGAACCACTGACCTTCAGTTTACATGAAGGGTGCTTTATCACTAAACTACGTAGACTTATCCAATTATGACCAAAACATGGAGTAAAATGCATCAAGATTAATCTAATTATTTAGTTTTAAAAATTGAACGTTACTCATCCTTTTTCTGTTTGTTCACGTTCAATTTCAAATCAAGAATCTATCCACCATGCCACACAAATAAATAATAATAACATTACAACATCATTCGATAAAAAAGACTCATCTATCATCATTTGGTTTATCAATAATAAAAAGTTTTTTCACCTAGTTATCTGCAATGTTAAAGGTTCTACTGTGATTTCACTGCCAAGTTATTTACATTTTGTGAATATTTTGACACACAAAGTAAATTTTTTTAAAAAAAGTCTTAAAATTTAATGTTTACCTTAATTAAAAAAAAATAAAAGCAAAAGTGTTACAAGATAATTTAAATTATTTCAGGTAGGATGATGGATTTTAATGTGCGAAGAGAAAAGCATTCGGTGAATTTTATCTCTTACGAGATGCCACGTACATCATACGTGGCTTAAAAAACCTCCACGTGGCACTGGGTTTGGAATGACGTGGCATTAGCGGCCAGAAAGCATTTCTACGATAGGTGGACCCTTCAAGCTTAACCCAACATATACCCATGGCCCAAAAACGCCTCATATCGGGGCTGAAGAATGGATCGGCTAGAAATGGGCCTGAGGTAGCACTGGCCCAATATTTGGGTTGGTTGGTAGCCCACAGAATTCCATGTCTCTTGAAAAACGCTCCCTATTCGTTTCTCTCCGTAACATGTTCTGAAAATGTGAACCCAAAACAAAATCAATGAGCCAATGGTTTCCCTTAAATCTCACTGAAACAGACCATGGATTTGCAAGCAAATTGAGAACAAACGAAGCCATCAACATTCCAATTGGTCACCTTTTTTAACATAACCGTACAGAAGTGATGAAAAATGGAGCGATTATCATTGTGTCAGAGAAAAAAAACTATGTGCTGATTTGATTTTGTTGCCGGACTCTGGTTCTTCATCTCCTCAAAAATGGAATCTCAATCAAATTTTGCAGAAAAGCAATAGAAAAAATGAAAACTTTGGATCTGATTTGTTAAGGGTATTACTAAGGACTTGTGTGGTTTTTTTGTTAATGGAGGAATTTTTAAACGAAGTGTTAAATTGGAAGTGACAATGGCAACAGAAGAAACCAAAAACCCAAATGGATAACCCACAGAATTATGGAGTTTTTGGCTTTTGGGGGTTCATCCTTAAAAGAGGCTAATGTCTAAAAATGACCTCGACATGGTGATGGACACGTGTCCACCCTCCTCGATCCTCAAAACCCTCGCGAACCTCCATAAATCTTGTCTTTTCTTCCTTCTTGAGCTCTTTATTTCACTTCCTTCGCCTCCATTTCCGCTCTCAAACTTCCACTCTGCTTTCTGGGGTTTTCTCTTTTCCAATTAAGGAGTTTTTCTGTATTTGGGTTTGTGATATTTTTTTGTTGAAATCACCTGATTTCATTGTTTCTCTCCTCGCTTTGCTGGGATTTAACTTGTGAGAAGAAACCCCATGATCGTATTGGATTTCGTGGTGAGATAAGTCCAATCTAAGAATCTATTACCTGAGGGAAACATTATTACTCCAATTATTGCTGTTATCGTGCCTTGTAGTTCAGTTTCTGATCTCGCCTTTTCGTTTCTACGACACTTCTCATTTGGGTTTTTCCTAGATTTCATTGTGGAAGTGTTTTTGTTTTTGTTTTCATGAGTTAGTTCTGTTAGACGAGATAGGAACTGTGGTTACATAGTTCAGAGAAGGAAAGAGGGTATCTGGTTTCGGAGGTGGTTTGTGATTCAGTTTTAGAACTGGCTAAGATGAGCCTGGATGCAGCTGAGGATGAATCAACCTCTGAAATTCATATTCCAGCAGAGATTGATTGGGATATGTTAGACAAATCCAAATTCTTTTTTCTGGGGGCTGCTTTATTTTCAGGTGTATCAACAGCCCTTTATCCTATTGTTGTTTTGAAAACTCGACTTCAGGTTTCATCTACCAAGGTATCATGCTTTAAAATGTCATATTCTATCATGCGTCATGAAGGCTTAAGAGGGTTTTACAGAGGGTTTGGAACCTCTCTAATGGGAACTATCCCAGCTCGGGCCTTTTACATGGGGGCTCTTGAAATTACCAAGAGTGGCGTTGGAAGTGCAACGATTAAGCTAGGCTTTTCAGACACCACAGCCATGGCTATAGCTAATGCTGCTGCAGGGTTGAGCTCAGCCATGGCTGCTCAATTGGTTTGGACTCCAATAGATGTTGTAAGCCAAAGACTAATGGTTCAGGGATGCAATATCAGTGCTAAAAACAACGTTTCTAATCTTAATTCTTGTGTCTATAGAAATGGTATCGACGCATTTAGAAAAATCATTTATGCTGATGGTTTGCGAGGATTATATAGGGGTTTTGGGATTTCTATATTGACATATGCTCCATCCAATGCAGTTTGGTGGACTTCTTACTCTGTGGCTCACAGACTCATTTGGAGTGGTCTGGGCTACTACACAAGTAAGAAGGATGAAGGTTGTATTAATGGTGGCTATGGGTTTAAAACAGATTCTAAGGCAACAGTGGCAGTTCAAGGGTTGAGTGCCGCCTTGGCTAGTGGAGTTTCTGCTATCATAACAATGCCCCTTGATACCATCAAGACTAGATTACAAGTTTTGGATGGAGAAGAAAATGGCCAAAGACGCCCTTTAACGGCATTGCAGACCATACGGAACTTGATGAAAGAAGGTGGGCTGAATGCTTGTTATAGAGGGCTTGGACCAAGGTGGGCTTCAATGGCCATGTCGGCAACCACCATGATCACAACCTACGAGTTTCTCAAACGGCTGTCTACTAAGAGCCAAGATTGTTTGAGCAGAGGATGATGATAAATATACAAAGGAAACAATGCAAGTTACATGATTGCCATTTTCTGACCATAGACTACAATGGTTTGGATATTTTCCTTGAGGCAGATAATGTATGCCCTTTCCTTTTACTTTAGTAATTCCCCTGTTGTTGGTTACACTTTGTTCCAGATCATACTGAATATGGCATGAAAACTTGTAACGCTTATACCTTATCAATAAGGCAATTCATTTTTCCTTCCATTTCCCTTGTACAAACGTTTGGGCTAATATAAAATAGTTATCAATGATTTGTATTTTATTTTATGATTCCACGAAATATAATCTTCTACTAGGCCTATCTTACTTGCAGACTGTTGCTTTTCAGCGATGAAGTTCAAGATAATTCAAATTTGTAGATTTTTCTTTGATCGATCTTTTAGTATTTTAACTCTGAAACTTTAAATTCTGAACATTACTCCTGTTTCATATAGGAACTTTCAAAATATTGGCTTGTTATTCACATTTTGTCGTTGGTCGAGGAACTCTTTGATAATCATCGCCTCGTGCTCATGGCCTACCCCACTATTATATTTACATTGGTAGGTGTCATTCACTCTAAAATCGGTTCCTGGAGTAATAATGATTAGAAGTCATTAAATTTTCTCTTTGAAGATCAACAGGAACTTAAATTTTCAAGCATTACAAGCCCTTATATTATGGTCACCCCTAGGGAATGTATAATTAGCAGAGCTCATAAGTTTCTTTGAATTTAACATCTTCTAAAGTGAAAATCCCATTACTTATTTCCTCTATGTCTGTCTGTTCTCATACTGCCTTATGAATTTTATGTTTATTGGACTCTCCCCATGGGTATTCTTTTTTCATGTGTTGCCAGTTGGAAACAGTTTAGGTAGCATGGCTGTGAGAAATGTTCTTTTTCATTTTTTTAGAAGAAAGAAACACAAGTGGATTTACATTAAAAAAATCGTCCAAATCCAGAAGTGAAATCATCAAACGATCCAAAGTATCAGATTTAATTGGATTCAACACTGGCTTGTGGATCTATGATTTCCTTGACGGTTCTGTCGTGACTACCAATTCTTTGTGGTTAAAATTTCTGTTTCCTATAATTTAAATGTCCATGAACAAAGAGCTTAATCACGAACATCTTAGAAGCTAAATTTCTGTTTTCCATGAACTGATCTTCCTTCCAACATCTTGTCCTGCAGTGTTAACATTTAACTACTCATGTTTAATGTTCTGTAATCATATTCGTTACTGTTGTAACAAATTGGTACTCATTACTTCTTTTAGTTAGTTCTTTTCTCTCCTTTCATTTTCAGGGGGAACATAACGAACAGCTAAGGTCTGTGCTCTGCTTTGATGATTTAGTCTGCACAGTAAGCAAGAATGAAGTGCATCAATTGAATCCTCTAAGCAAGCAGCGAAGGGTCAGCCTAAACTACTATGGCCGCCAGTTTCATCCAGTTCAGAAACGTTAAGATTCTTCAGTTGTAAGGGTGTGCTAACTCTACTTTTGCAAGGATACAATTACTGAGCAGTGGATGTAACAACAGGCAGGAAACAAAACTTAAAAAGGAAGTGTTGGAGGCCTACACAGCTCTCAACAGGTGAACTTTCATCTTCATGTCTTTTATTTCTTCCTGACCTTTTATACTTACTCTGTGAATTTGAAGTCTAAATGAGAGAAATATAATTTGGAATTATTATGTTTGATTCAAGGGTTTTGCTTATTTTCATTAATGTCACATCGTTCAAGCGAAAAAGGAATGTGTGTTTGAATGATTGTAAAGAGGATGTTTGCATGAGACCATGTGTATTTAACCAAGGAGCTGAGAATGTATCCATTTATTCTTTGGAGGATCTTTCATGTGAGTGTGGATTGTTCAGAGTCTATCTGCTAAATGTTTAGAAAACTAGGTTGTCTGGTGTGGCAAATATATGTTCAATTCACGTCTTGGTTGATGCTATACTTTCTCTTCTGTTCTATGTTTGCTCATTGAATTTCTGTTCAGTAGGATTGTTTTCTCCCAAGTCTCATTTGGCATACTATTTGGAGGACTCTAGTAACAAGCCTATTCTATATGTTACAAGCTTGTACCTTTATGAGACGTGAATGCCCTCCTGTTTTTGTTGGAGAAAGGCAACAGTGCTTAGTTTCTTGGTCTCTTATGCTTCAGTTTGACTTTGTCGAAATCAGCCTGATGTTTCTCTGTCAATCTCTCTCTCTTTTTAGTGTAATTTCTTGTCTGTGATTTTTGATTGAGATTGTTAGCTGTGAGATTCTATCTCAGGAATGATTCATCTTTAACTGCATTAGTAAGGACTTTTCTATGTGAAAAAACAAAATTTCTTTTTGTGAGAAGGTGGAAAAAGAAATTACATCATTCTTAAATGCGACCTGTTTTACATGCATATTCATTCATTGAAAGGTTTACATTATATTGAATGTTAGAATTCTTGTGAGGTTCATTTAAGGGAGAAATTTTCGGGTTGTTTGAAGCTTAGAGGTTTCATTTGCTTGAGCATCAGAACTATCAGGCAAAGCCATGATATGGAGTCTAACACTATCCATTCTATCCATTGCAGAAACAAGAGTGCTTCTTATCTCGGCTTGGTCGCAGCAGTGAATTAGCCCAGTAGAGCTTACGTTTGATGGGATTACACTCTTTCCTTCTAATCGGGAAATCAACAGGAGATAGTTGGTTGACTTTGCCTCTTCCAAGAGGCTGCCAAGCCCACATCGGTCAGCCGCGGAACCTTTTGTCACTGAACTGACACAGATGAAACCCTGCATCAAAACACCATCCATCAGGTCTCAAGCTTTTCGTGAAGACTGTTTGGATTTCTTCAATAATACAAGCTTTTTCGAGTTAATTACGCCTTGTTTTTATAGTGATGTTTATGGTTCCTATTTCTTGTTTCTCATTTGGTGTTCTCAATAAAATGTGATTGTTTCTGTATTATTACTCTTTTTAGTTTCTCATTTCTTCATAGAACTAAACTATGAAACTGTAAGACCCCAATCATTCACACATATAAAAGGAGGGGTAGAAAGGTAAATGAACAAACAACTAATGATGATTGAATGATGGAAAGGGATCGTGCGAGTGGGGCCCAGGGCAGGAAGGAAAGAATGATGAGAGGAGGTATATAAATAGGTCTTTTCGGGATTGGGTAGGTAGGTTTTATTTTATCCTTTGTCAAGTCGGCTGCCATAGCCAGGGTAGGGTATTTCAGCTATCACAAAAGGAAGCTGGGTATGTTCTTTACTGTCTTTTGTTGTTATTTTGATATTGTGATCAGTGTAACTATTTTGGCCTATATATAAATAAAGATAACCGAGTGTTGCCTCTGTTTTTGCCATTGTGAGGGTGTGTTATTGGTGTGAGTTAAGTAGAACCCTTACAGAAACAAAGAAGTTGAAACCAAAAACAAAAACGCTACAAATTGGGTCGGTTACCTCTTCAGTTCTTTGGATATCCATTCCGAAACGAACATCCCCCGATGCAGGAATCATTTCAAGTACAACTTCTGATACGCCAGGTAGAAACCATAGCCTTATCCCATGCACAATCCGCAGGCTTGGAGTGTTGTATTGTTGCTTGCTCCACCATGATTCTTTTCGTGTGTTCCTATTTTTCTTCTGCATGTGAAGAAAATTTATAACAAAACTAACAAGTGAGATTTGACATGGTTTGCGTATGGGATGTTAAGGAGCAACTGGAATTAAGGTCTACAAAGATCAAACCGATATGTATATTACTTGAGTTACATTAACTATCTGTTCCGATTGAATATTGACAAACACCAAAGGTGCTCCGGAAGAAACTGCAGCACAAAACCAGGCCATACACCGGCTAGTCGTGGCCTCCATGGAGTGCTCGCCTTTCAATGGCATGAACAGGATGGAGCTTATGACTGACGAACGATGATCAGGAAGATTTTGATCGAGTTTCTTGCTCCATTCATACTTCACACCTCTTCTGTTAAATTCTCCACCATTCAGGTTTGATATTCTTCTACTCATTTCTGCAACATTAAACTCTTATTATTTTCTCAATTCGAATTGTTATATATTGTTATATATATGTGTGTATATATGTATAACAATGGAGTAAAACCTACTCACCCTGCAGTTCAGAGCACTGGTCTAGGGTGAGATCCCCTAGTATCGCTACATGTCGATCATCCGTTGCCGCCCGAATGGTGAATTTTCGTTGCAAAATCGATGCCTTCTCTTGAATGATGCGTGCTCGAAGCTTAAGCGTGGCATCTCCACGCTTCACCTTCAACCACACAACTTCGAACTGCTGGTTGATCCTGCCCAGCTGCGAACTAAGATCAGCCTTGGCCTTGGCCAATACAAACAACTCATCGTTATCGCCTTCTGCAACCCCTTCAATTACATCTCCAGGTAACGGCATCGTCTCGTCCCAATCCTCCATGGCTTCTTGCTTCACTTTTTTAACACAAACGACTGTTTGAAGATAACTCATTTTTTAGGCTTTTGAAAGATCAGTGTGATTGTGATATTGACTGTGCATATTGTTGAGCTTAAATTCAAGAAAATGGTGGTGGCATTGGATCTGAATATTTCTTGAATATGTTTCGAACATCTCAAGGGTGTGAGATTTTAGGACTTTACGCCTAGGAATTTGGCTATTTTCAATTACTTTATTACTACTTGGGATATGTATCAATTTTCATTGGATTTGGTTTGTAGTTAATCACAGATTCCAACATACTAAAATAATATGCTTAGTCGACTAAACCAAGGATCTTACTCTATGTTAAATATATTAAAGCATAATTGTGTATTTAGTGGATATCATTATAAATAATTTTATCAACATTCTCATTAATTGCAAACTAACCGGCGAAGGATAGAGGAGGAATTTTCTCGATCATACCACAAACGCTCTTTTGGCTAGTACAACTAACATCAAATTCTGATACAGCTCTATATAGCTAGACATATCAACAATTCTAAAGGAGATGATCAAGGTTTTTTTTCTGCCCTCCGACAAAGAATGCAACAAAAAGATCCAACAAATGAGACTCTCCTAACAAGTCTATTGACAGTGTTCACATGACTAAGCAAACTTACCAAATTTCTTTAGAACTTTAGTCCTTTCAACCACATAAAAATCAGACTTTTTAATGTCCTAATGGATTAGAGATCCAACAACAAAATGAACAAGAATTTACGGGGAAAATTATGATTAATGGATTAGTCGAAGACGATCACATGCTAAAAAAATAATTAACAGACTCTAATTAACAAAATTTAAAGAATAATTATCACTCTAATTAACAAAATTTCAATAAATTATAATGTTCTCAACAAAGGATTAGATACTTAATACCAAAAGTTTTTTCTAATATTAGTAATTTTTTTCTATTCGAACGAGTCAAAAATACCTCAAATAGACCTTTCAAAAAATAAAAAATAATCTCACAATGAGATGAAAAGAGAACAAAAACGTCGGCGTTTTAATCAGGTACAATTCCAGCACAAAACTGAGCCAATTCTTGGCGTAGCTTTTCCATTTCAGCCTCAGCTCTGGCCCTCGTCTCTGCATCTCTCGATCTCAGTCTCGTCCCTAAAGCTCCCATTTTCCTCTGATAACTCTTCACCTAATAACCCATTTCAATTTTCCATGGAAACCCCGTAAATAACGAAAACATTTGGGGGATAAAAATAGAAGAAAGAGAACAGAAAAAAAAAAAAGGACCTTTCTGTAAGGCCAGCGGCGGAGCCCACTCCGGCGGCAGATTTTCTTGACGACTGTGAGACAAAGGTTCATCTTCTTCGCTGCCTCGCTGATTGGAAGGTGAAGATATTCTTTCAAATCGTTCACCGTCATTCTTCCAGCTCTCTGTCTCTGTTCCGATTGAGATTTGAAAAAAGAAAACGAAAAACAGAGTCACTCTGCTTTAATCTGCTTTTATGAACAACCATGATGTGATATATTTTTTTTCCTTTTTACAGACCTGTCTTGCTAGAGGTGTTTGGGGAACTCGCCGGCTACCCCCGACTCCCGGCGGTGGATGTGATTGTTGCTCCATTTGGATTTGTTGTTCTTCTCTCTCTTCTTCTCCATTGGATTCCTCTCCTCCCTCTGCAACTCAAGTAAGCAAAGTTTGAGTTCTGAAGAGAAATATGCTTAATTCTTTGTCACACCATATCGAATAGCAATTTGACATGTGCAATACTTAGTTCCCATTTTAAAGTACTTTTATTTCAATATTTTGATTTGTGTGTGTGTGACAAAATTGGTTAGACAAAAATATATATAGTATGCATTTTGGAATCTATAATGTTTTTGTGATAACTTTTCAAGTGCTTTTAGTAGAAATAAAAGGAACAATAGTTAGGTAGGTTTATTAACTCAAATTCTACTAAAAAAAAACATTCCAAAAACCTAAATAAATTTTGAAACTCGAAAATAATAAATTTTAACAAATATACACTGAAAACAAAACGACTATAAAAACATATTACAACACAGGTAATAGGCAATTTTACGCGGTTATATTTTAAATTACTTAGAAAGTAATTTAAAAAAAGTCTAAAAAAGTAAGAATAAAGATGAACCTGGATAGGACGAGAGTGGTTGAAGGTGGGATATCTGAGGAGCGTCATCATCATTCCAATCCAATCCAATGCACAAAATATCATAAAAATCAGATAATGGCTCTGGAAGAGCTGAGTACTCCTCAACCATTTGGTTCAAATAATGTTGCATCATGAACCTCTTCACTTCCTCAGTACTCTTCTTTGACAAACTAAATTTCCATCCAACTTTTGTGTTTTAGTTTATTTTAACATTTTTAAATAAATTTATAATTTAACTCCCTTAAGAAGAAGAAGAAAATGATTAAACTTACTCAAACATTTTGTATTGGGTGAAGCTCGAAGAGTTGGTGCTACCGAGGGTGGGAAAATTTTCTTCTAGAATTGCATGCCACAATATTCCGAATCTTCCATGGATCTCTAGCTTTCTTGTGTTGATACCTACCATAACATATTAACACTACTTGAAATGCATACAAAAAAATTCTATACATAAATATTAAATATTTCAGCCTAAGAGTGATTTGAATAGAAATTGAAAACCTAAAATAAGTTTGATTTCAAGACTAATGCGCTTTTAGGTGTGTTGGAGGAGTCATAATGGAATGCATTTGTATCACCTAAGACTCATGTTTGGGTTGATCAATTTTGGTTCGATTTGTAATATAAAACTCGTCATGTTCTTTTGGCTTTCAATCTAATACTATTTTTCACCATTTTCATGTTTTATTAAACAATTTAATCGCTATAACTTATTCTTAATCTTTTATCAGTGTTTCTGCATACAATTTCAACCATACCATAAAATAAAATTAAAAAAATACATATTTAAGAAATAAAAATTGTTACATGATTATAATTAAGTGTGAATGTGAACAAGGGAGTATAGCATATGATAGTATGGTAGTAATTAACTAACCATTGGTATGAACGATTTCTCTAAGAACAAGGCAGCAACTACAAGCAATAGGTTGAAACGTATTACTCTCAGGCGTAATAGGAAGTTTCATATTGTAAACACCGCAGTCGTTGCCGCCGCTGCCGTAGTAACCCGGAATTTGAAAATTTTGTGGTTCTTGACATTCCCAACGACTAGTTTCGCCGGGGAAGAAATAGTAATTACTACTACCGTAAGGTTCCACTGTAGAATTCCAATACTCCACGTCAGCGGCGGAGGTGGCTTCACCGGAAGTGAAAGTGGGTGGTAGTAAACTTTGGTCTGCAGCGGGGAATTCGGCCATTAATTCAGCGGCGGTGGGCTTGATTTGGGCCATGAAATTGAGAATGTCGTCGGTGAATAAAGGGTAATTCCGATGGAATTTCCACGAGGGGAACTCGCCGTCCCCTGAATCTGCCATTGGTGGAGTTCTTGCATTGGAAGAGAAGAAGGGATTTTGAGTGAAGGGTTATAATTAATAATTTGTTAAAGCGCGGGAGGTGGTTTATTACCGTTGGTCGCCGGTCTGGGCGGTTTTTTTCTTCTTTTTCTTGAAAGGTTGCGTGGAGTGATTCTTCGGTGAGGTCAGGTCTAGAATAACGATATTGTATCACCAACTCAATGAATAATTTGATATATTTACTCTAATGTAGATTTCAAATGGAATTTGATTTAACTTTTTTCCCACCACGGACACATTCTAGGTTTGAAATTTTTTTTAAAGGTTGCGAGGTGGTGGGTCGGTGAAGTCGGGTTTAGAATGAATGTATTGTATTAGTATTTATTCTATTGTCAATTCAATTCATAATTTGATATATTAACTATAACGTTCAATCCAAATGAAATTTAACTTAACTTTTCTCTCATGGTCCAAGAGATTATATTTTAGATTTGAAAATTATCATTTGGTAAATTTAGAGGATTAGAATAAATAACACTGAGAAAATATTTAGCTACGTCATCTATAGGTTAAAAAACTTTGTTTTGGAAAACTGATAACAATTCCTTTGTACAGTTTTTAAGCTTATATGCATTAAAACTCTCATCCTAATCAAGTTCTGTGAATAGAGATTTTAAATAACCTCTTAGTGTGATACAAATGCAAAATGTAGTCTATAAAATCATAGAATTATTTAGGGACTAAACTTTAAAATTTTCTAAACTATAAAACCTAAATTGGTAATTTAACATTACTTCTATTCGATATATATCAACTGATTTTCTGAAACTAAAAGAAAAAAGAAATCGATATTTTCAAACGACGTCGTTGCACCGTAGGGCTGATCATTGAAACTACGTCGTTTTAATCTTTATTAACAAATTACAAATGGCGAACCCACTCGGAAATTGTCTGACGTATCATCTTCAATAGAAAGCATAGATTTAAAACAAAATTCTCAAGAGACTGAAATGAAAGCAGCCATTTCTTCGTTGATAAGCTCCAGAAATTTCAATCTCCATCAATCCTCATTCTCCCGCTCCATTTTCCGCCAGCCTTCCCTTCTTCTACCGTCTCGCTTTCCGGTCTCATCCACCGGCGGCGGCGGCGGCGGCGCCAATTTTACCACCCTGCGCCATAAGTTTCGTTTCCACTCTATCAAGTCCTCGGCGAGTATGGCATCATCCTTCAATCCCGAGCAAGCTAGATCTCCACCGGCACTTCCGTTGCCGATCCCTCCTGTAACAAAGGTCAGTTTGTCAACTTGACTCATACTCAGCTCGGTTTTGTTTCCTTAATTAATGTGAGTGTCGATATTTCTGGCTTGTTTCGACGTAGTTTAAAATCGCGCTATGTCAATTGGCGGTGACGGCTGATAAGCAAAGGAATATTGAACATGCTCGTAAGGCCATTGAGGAGGCTGTGGAAAAAGGCGCCCAGCTTGTTGTATTGCCGGTCAGTTCTTAGGTTTTTTTAAATTATTGTTAGTTTGGTGTAATTTAAGCTTTCCTGGTGGTATTTCGTGGTTTTAGAGCTTCTGTTCTGCTCGTGATTTTTTCTATTGTTCCATATTTCTGTGACAGGAAATATGGAATTGTCCTTATTCACCTGATTGCTTACCACTTTATGCCGAGGACATTGAAGCCGGTGGTGATGCCTCCCCTTCAACAGCCATGTTGTCGGAAGTTTCTCGCCGTTTAAAAGTCACAATAGTCGGCGGCTCAATTGTAGAGCGCTCGGGGGATAAAATTTATAATTCTTCTTGTGTTTTTGGTACTGACGGAAAGCTGAAAGCTAAACACAGGAAGGTACAAAATGATATACATACATGATTTTTAAATCCTGTGATGGAATACTAGCATTCAATGAGGCATTAGAAATATTTCCTCATTTGATTGTGGATGTGGGAAGCCTTGATGGGGCACTTCGTTTATTTAGTGTGAAACTTTTAATGCGTTCCTAATAGTTTCACTTATTTGATGTTTACACATTGGCGGTAGTTTCACTTATTAGATTTACTTTCAGTCATTAGCTTAAGTTTGTTTTATCAATAGGTGATTTAAGACTTGTTTTTCATAAAACTGATTCATCTTTTTCTAACTCGATAATGCTGAAAAGACTAAAGAATTCATAGTTGACTTTCCACTGGTAAATTTAAAATCTCCACTTTTAGGGTGTTCCTCAGTTTGTCTTCTGAAACATTTTTCGAGTTTCTATTTTGTTGTAGGAGATGGATTTAAAATGGTTATTAAATGCTTCAAGTGTTCTACAAGAGAACAAGTTATTGTTGTTTAGATTAATCAAATTTGTTTGAAGATTAATCAAATTTGTTTGAAGGATGGTTTTTTCTTGTTTAACTCATCACTCACGAGTTTACTGTCATTTTTATCTGCAGATTCATCTTTTTGATATTGATATCCCTGGAAAGATCACTTTTATTGAGTCCAAGACCATTGCAGCAGGTCAAACTCCTACTGTTGTAGACACAGGTCGGTTTGTGGTTCTCTTACTCTTCATGGTGGTGGTTGTAAGTGTAAATGACACTTAAGCTTAACTGCAATTACGTTAATTCTTTTAGTGACTATGGTGTTTAGAAACTAACTACTATTTGCTGGCTCATGCAGAAGTTGGACGTATTGGAATAGGAATCTGTTATGACATCCGTTTTCCAGAACTAGCAATGATGTATGCTGCAAGAGGTTTGTCCTTTTATTTCTATTTCTTTTCCAAATTTTCTACTCTCCTATGTACATCCTGTCTTTTCTGTACTGAAGATCACCTTCATTAGCACTTTAGATTATTGCATATACTGTATGAATCATTTACAGTATGACAAAAGCAGTGGCTCTCCCTCTTTTTATATATTTTATTCCATGTGACATGATTAGTCCTATACAGTGAATTATATATTCTACCACAATATTCCTTTCTTTAAAAATTGTGCTTCCGTCTATGATATTAGCAGATGTGGATAATATGAGGACTCAACTTTTCAGTATGTATGTTAGTTATGGATCTCTTGTGTTGCATTTTGTTAGAGCAGAGGCAAATTGTGTGTGCATAATTTGCCATGACAACTATGATCTGATAAAAGATGCATTTTTGACATGTAATCTGGTGGTATGCTTTAACTTATCAGACAGCCCATAGATTGTTGTGGTGCCCACACAAAATCAATCATGTTCATTTTAATTTTAATGTTGGCTATCTAGATAGAGCCATGTTCTGGTGCTGACACAGAAATTATTAACATCAGGTGCTCACTTGATTTGCTATCCTGGGGCATTTAACATGACTACTGGACCATTGCACTGGGAGTTATTGCAGCGTTCAAGGTAAAAGCTTCTGTCTAAATTTCTGCCTTCATGTTTTGCTGCTAATGTTTGCCGGCAGTCTTGATGTTGTGAACATGATAAGTAGTGTAGAGATGGTTTGATCTCCAAGATGGGTGAATTTTAGTTGGGACTCGGCATCTGATGCCTAAAAATGCAGAATGAGTGCTGGAATATATTGACTACAACCACAAACAGTTGTGTGTACAGAGTGTGTTGTGACCTGAGGTACTGGGTTGTCCTATTGATAAGAGTCATCTTTTATGAGCCAAAGCCTTTTCCATCCTCTACATGACCAGGCCTAAAACCATTGTTTACCTTTAAGAAAAAGGGGAAACATTTTTTTAACTTTCATTACAATGTGACCACTATATAATTTGATTCTTTTGGTCTATTCTCCTTTAGATAATTTTTTTTTGGGTCTACTCTAGTACATCTTCTAGATGATTAGAAATTTTTTTACTTGTAAATCTGTTATTCTGTTTGTATTCTGTTATTTTGGTATATTTTCTTTTACTTCTTCCTCTGTTTTTACTAAGAGGATTACCGTGTAATCTCATGAATAGTGAATAATAGTCTGAACTCTTTAACATCTTGACCCATGTAATTAGTGATATACTCAAATCTGGAAGAGCATAAAATTGCATACTCCATTGTGGGGCTGTTGCTTATTGAAATACTAGATTGCTATAACTGATATTTTTGCGTTAATGTTTTATGCAGGGCTGTGGATAATCAGGTATGCTACAAGTCTTCAGTTTTTCTTGTTGCCCGTGTTATGCACAGACACATCAATATTGAAGAAAAAAAATGATATCGATATGACATGATTGGTTGTGTGGCTATTTTTCTTTTTGGTTGAAAAAGGAGGTTGTGTAGCTGAATTTCCTTGACTATGATACTACTAGTTTTAAAATAATAACAACAATAATAATAACAATACAATCTTTTTCATTAAAAAAAAAACTTCCATTAAGAAAAATGAGAAATGTACAAGAGCATACCCCCCAAAAAGCCCTTCAAAAGGGAGTCGCAAAGCACAACCTGCGTGAAGTTAATAATGCGATCCTTCAAAAATACTTTTTCATTGTTCAATCTTTGCTGCAGTCTTGCAGTTGCAGTATTTATGCGTAATAAATGGTTGCACTTAACGTCATTGAATGTAATATAGTTTCCAAAAACACAAGGAAGAATCTTTCCATCTTGTCTGTGAACAGAACAATCTTACATTTAATACTTTTTGTTGTTCAGTTGTATGTGGCAACGTGTTCACCTGCTCGAAATGCTGATGCTAGTTATGTAGCTTGGGGCCACTCAACCCTTGTTGGGCCGGTGAGTTGATGCTGAAGTTCAGCTTTGCCATAATTCAATTATGCTATGCAACTGAAGCCATTATATATGTGTTCAATTGGTCACTTTGGAATGTCTCAACTCTATTCATGGACGAACTGTGCCTTTTGTTTTAGCTTTATCATGTATTCTTTTCCACAAAATCATTACAGTATAATGCTTCTTTCAGTTTGGGGAAGTGCTAGCTACAACGGAACATGATGAAGCAATAGTCATATCTGAGATTGATTATTCCTTTATAGAGCTTAGAAGGTGATCCATCTTTCAAACCTTTTAAGAAGTGTTTTTCACATTATTCAACTTTCTCATTGATAGTGTGTTAAAACTATTCAGGACTAACCTACCGCTTCTGAAACAAAGGCGTGGTGACCTTTACCAGTTGGTAGATGCTCAGAGATTGAAATCCGAATGAAAGGCGCAAGGACTGCTTTGAACGCTCCTTTGCTTAAAATTTCACCAGATTAGAATAAATTAACTTTCCTCTACTGCTCCGTCCCCACTTGTTTCAAATTACAGCGAGTCCAGATTACAACTGTTGGTGCTGTACTGCTACGGCGTGGCGCGAACAGGCAGCTCCCAGTTAAAGTTCAATTGTGCTGATGAGTAATGTTCCACATCTGTATGTTTTACTGAACTACTGGCATAACTTTGATTTAATAAAGGTTTATGTAGGACCTATATTACCCTCCATTTTAAATTGTGGAAACTGGGGTTAGTAAAGCTCCTAAAGGAAAGGAAAGAACTATTTTATCCATACCTAGACAGCTTTGCCACTGTCATTCGTCAAGGCCTTCAACAGAGACAGAAAGAAAAAGAATAGATTAGCCAAATGCGTTCTAGTTCATAGTCTTTATTTCTTTGGCTTTTGTTGGGAATAGAGCCTTTCTTTGGACGCTGTCTCCGATCCCAACCCTTTCTTGGGATCTCCACCATCTCCCACCCCTTTTAAGCCAAACTATGGCACCCCTTTTTCCTTTTTCTTTTTCTTTCTTTCTTTCCTTCTTTTTCTTTTTTAAATCTAAGCTCTCATCCCAATCCGTACTTTAGTATACTTGTATTTGATCCCGGATTTGTTACTTTTTTCAGAGAAAAAGGAAAACCCATCCCACATAGATAATATGTCGGACCATGTTGTAGATAGAGCCACTAAGAAGTTCGTTTAATCATTTGGGACAGGAAGGGGAGGCAGGTTCTAACCCTAGATTCTATAGTGAACAGTGTGCAAACGTTATCACATGGTCCCACCCACTATATGGTACATCAAATAAGTGTAAGTGTAACCGTGCTAACCATCATGAGTTTGCCTAGTGGTATAAAAGGAGACGGTCTCAATAATGAAGAGGTTATAATTTCAATCCATGTAGGAATTAATTTTCTACGAGTTTCCATAACACGCAAATATTGTAGGATTAGACAAGTTGTCCTATGAGACTAGTCG
This sequence comes from Cucumis hystrix, assembly GCA_025688845.1. Lineage (NCBI taxonomy): Eukaryota > Viridiplantae > Streptophyta > Magnoliopsida > Cucurbitales > Cucurbitaceae > Cucumis > Cucumis hystrix. Next base: position 2,121,494 of record CM046889.1, read on the forward strand.
AGATGCATGTAAGCCGGTCCGGACCCTCACGTCACAGATGTTTAGAAAAAAAAGGTAACCGTGTTAGATCAATTGCAATATTGATCATTTAGTGATGCCTTTTTAATTCTCTGATATTTTTATGATTAACCTTCTAGACCAGGGAGAAACATGTCTAAAGTGAGGTTGAATCTATCTAACAAATAAGTGAGGTGATGATCGATTGCTTTAATGAGATTAATATGAACTCTAATTATCTTACTTGTCTGTTGAGACTAATCTTTTTTAGACATATCAACAATAAAGACTTTGCAATCCTTGGGTGGGCCACTAAACCGTATGGAAACCCAAAGGTAATGGGCATGATGGCCCTGGGAATTTAGTATTTACTTGGTTGTTTTCTGAACCTTTATTCTTTGTGTTTTTATTTGCTTATTTTCTCATAGATTCTTTACCATTTACCATTTGTTTGCATTTTTCTCTAGGAGAATCGCTGGAACTTTTAGGTAAACTCTAGAAACAAACTCATGTTCTTAAAACCACTTTTGGTTTTTAAAATTTGAGTTTGGATTTTGAAAAACTTCGTAAAAAGTGGGCAATAGAGCAAAGAAGTCCACGTATAGGAGTTGTGTTTATAAGCATAATATCAAAAACCAAAAACAAAAAACGAAAGGGTGCCAAATAGACGTGCTTTGAACTCAATGTGTGAAAAAAAAAAAGTAAGAAGAAGAAGAAAAGACAATGGAAGGGCATTTTTTTTACTATTTGACCTTAGGGTATAAAAATTAGATACAATTATTGCCCTTTTTAACCCATCAAAATGGTAACTTAACTTTCTTTTTCATTTTCAATTGTGAATAACCCACTTTTATAAGCTCTAGTCAAAAGGCTAACCACAAATGTCTAAGAAGATCCAGAAATGATGACTTGATGAGCCTTTAAAGGCGTCAAAATAAAGACATTCCCTCCCATTCTCTTTTCTTTATTTTCTTTGAAACAAAGACTATAACAAATTGATAAATAAACAAAAGCAAGTAATACACAAAATTTAAGAACTCAAAATTTAAGAACTCAACTGAAGAGTTGTGGGTCTCACTTTGAGAAGCTCTCTATTTAGTTACTTTTATTTATATTTATTATTATTATTATTATTCATTCATTCAATTGAGAGCAAGGGACCTGCTAGGTCTCTGCACGACAATATATTATTTGGTCTGTATTGAGCAATATTTGGCAGCTCTCCCCACCTTCACAGGCAAGGACAAAAATCTCATTAATTACATATGTCCATTTCTCTCTGATCTTATAACTATTTTCTTTCGGATTATTGTTTAGCTTTCTGTCTCTTGCAGAACCCACATTTTCCATTCCCCACCTTTATCTTGCAGAAAATTTAAAAGAAAAATGGAAAATTTTAGTTTTCATTTCGTTTTCGGGTTATATTAGGTTTCAAAATGTTTTGAAGATTTAATTTGTGTTTCGATTTGATTTTTAGTTGTCAAGATTTATACTTTTGACTTCCAATTTTTTTTTATTGAATATTCAATTTGAATCATTAGTAGTGTTATGTTTATTAGTTAATTTATAATATATGATGAGAAATTTTGAATTTAATTTTGATAGTTATGAAAAATAGTGAAACTTGATTAATTATAATTTTTTTCCATTACAATATTAACTAAATTGATTATTTAGTGAGAATTTAAGATTAAAAGTGAAAATATTGAAACTTAGTGGTTAAATTGAAATAAAACTTAAGTGGTTGTTTGCCCCTGAGATTAGAGTGAAGTGGACTATTTTAGTCTATCCCATGTTTGGCCTCTCTCACTCCCCTTTCTCCTCTTCCTCGGACCCCTCTCTTACATAGCTTCAAATATATATCAAGTAAAAGTAGGTAATGTCAAAGCAAAAATTCCAAAAGGAAACAAACAAAGTTGAGATAATAATTTGTATCCCAAATGGAGACTATTATAATTTTCATCTTCAAACTATTACAAGTCACTTTTCTCTCCAAACGCTTCCAAATCTTCAGTGTAGAGTTGTAACCTCTCAAAAACACACAGTGCAATACTTAATAAACTAGGCCTAACTTCTAGTGGTCACAAAGTATTTTTTCCACCAAAAGAAAAAAAAAATCAATCTAGAACTGAGGAGGAGACCAATTGATGGTGTAGCTTTCTTTCTATGTTGCCCTTCTTTTTTTACTCAATTCATTATTTTATTATTATACATACACACACACACACATATATATATTTTGTCTTGAGATGCATTAACATCTTGCAAACCAGATGTTGAAATCATGTGCTTTTGACAAGGATTATGGGGACACACTTCCTTTCACATTTGTGTGGTGGTTTTTTGTTTTGCATTTTGCAATTTGGGGTCTCATACTCCTTCTATTTCTAATCAAGACCCTCAATTGCCTTTCCTTTACAGCTTTCTTTTCTTTTTTCTTTTTTTTTTTTTGCTTAATCATTGATGCTTACTTTCCTCAATGCAATAAGGGCTTACATTACAATTACCATCCCACTTTACCTTTTTGAACCATTGTGTTTGTGACTACTGACTCATTACTATACTCTCTATTCACATTTATGCCTTCTTTATCAATAGTTTTTTGTTTACTCATTTCCTTTATTAAACAAGCTTTTACAGTCTTCCTTTTTTTTCTTACCCTATTTTTCATCATCCATATTTTGAAATATTTTTGCTTTAATCCCCCTTCTCAACTTTATGAAAACCTAATTCCATTCTTGTTTTTGCCCTTCCAAGTTCATTAACGTTTTAAAGTAGAAAGATCCAAATGAAATGGGAAGAAAAAGTTTTCCTTTCCTGAATTTTTCATATCAACAAACAGTTCAAAAGTGTATATTGCAGAATAAAATGAAATGGAACAAAATTATTAGTGAATAACAAAAGCTAGAAACAAAATTTCACTTTTATTTAAGGAAAATGTGAAAAATACAAAAGAATGAGATGGCTTCTTCCAACGCCTTGTTGAACACTTCACTTTTGTGATGATGCAAAAAAGCTGCTTAAGTTAAACAATTTTCAAGCTTTCTTTCCCCTTCAAATTCATTTTAAGGTATAAGCTAATTTTCAAAGATTTGAGGAATCTAATCTTGGTGATTTTATTCAAAATCTCAAACATACTTATTTTTCTTAGGGCAATTTGCAAAAACTACTCGAACTTTTAATTGTATAAGTTTCACTCTCAAATTTTATATTGTAGTAAAACCAAACCCTCAAACTTACATAATTGGGGTAGTTTTAGCGGAGTACTGAAATGCAAGAATAATCGAAGATGGAACGAAAAACGAGATTGTGAAGTGTGAAAACATCCGTTGAAATAATAGAATGAGTTTTGTAGTACATATCGAGCCTAAAACTCTGGATCTAAACATGGATTTTATATTACGATACAAATCAATTTCATTACAGGTTCCAAGCACGGTGTACTTGCAATTATCACAAGTTTTCTTTTCTCCTTTTTGTAATGCAAAGTACCGTTGTCCCTTGTAATTAGCTTTAGAATCAAGTGGTTGAGTAGTAGAGTATTATTATTACACAACCGACGCTCAGAAAACTGTTTCCTTTTGTCAATGATGCTTCAAAATTTGGGCTGACAAATGTTTGTTGCCTTTATTTTTAATACGGTGGTTAACAATATGGTACAATGTACAAACAATACATTAACTTTGCTAAAGTTATTTCCCTTCCTCATGTATGATAGTCTAATAGCTACCTACTTAAACCACTAAAATTATGATGAACATTATTTTGTACTAAAAGACTTTCATTCAAACATAAAATTAATACCAATTGTGTTGACAGTGAGAATACATAGTACATAGTACAAGTTAGCTTATGAAGCCTTTAATTTTTTAGGTTATGATATGTTATATTGTTTAACAGAATAATTTACTTATGAATGGATGTTATTAATTTCGACATGTTATCAGTGTAAGGAAGTCATAATTGAAATGCATATGGTTTGACTGTCAATAATATGTTTAGCAGGAGAAAGTTATGTATTATTTTACCTGTTGAAGATATTTACATTAATCATCCAATGAATTGATACTCAGATTGGGTACATGGGTGAATTTAGTCTAGATTGAGTCCCATCAACTTTATCGTTTGTATATAATATGTATAAAAAAAACTAATTAATGTTTAATATTGGTAGATAGCTTAGTGGTAATTGTGCAAAGAGGATTGAGTATTTAGTGTCCATACGAGCTACATGTGTGTAAATGTTGAAGTAACAAAGTCTCGATACGACACGCGTGTCTAGTAGATAAATTTAAGTGTACTGTTTTCACTGCAACAAACACATATTTACTAACTAAAATATAATTGAATTCACTTATTTAATAAAACTAGAGTGGGAAAAGAAAGAAAAGTCCAATTTCATTTATGGCATCTTACCATTGACATTTCAATAGAAGATATTTGAAAGTGATTTTTGAAATAATTTAAATCCCTTTTTATCATATTTAAAATCATCCTAAAATATACTTTGACGGACTTGAAATCACAACCCTCATGTAAATAAATTTAAAAAAAAAAAATTAATGATTAAAAACATGTTTAAAATTATACTTAAAAATAATTATAGCTATTTTAAAATCACTCTCAAATACCTCTTTACATTCTAAATTCATTAAGGGGCCGTATTTTAGAGTAAAAAGCTGGTTATTATAATATTTGGCTATAGCAAAATAAATTAAAATATTTATAAGCTATAATAACATTTTAGATTCTATCCTTGATAAAAACCAATAGAATTTGAGATTTTACTATATCTTGTAATTATTTTGTCAAATTTATTATTTTTTACAATTCTCCTTATAATAATTTATATTCGTGGTGTATATTATTTTAATTTAAATTATAATAGTATGTGTTTGTGTGTTAGTTTAAAAATGAAATAGTAAAAACTATAACAAATGATAAATACAATAGTCAATTATGAAATAGTATTTATTGTAAAAAAAGTTGATTATTATAATATATTTTATTTTAAATTTTACAAAATATTTATAATGTATAGCAAAGTCTATCACTAATAGAATATGGTATAGCGATAAATAGAATTCAAAATTTTGCTATAACTTATAAATATTTTAATTTATTTTGCTATTTAGAAAAATGTCCGATTTTAGAATATGAAAATAGAAACATATTTACCGACTAAAAAATAATTGAGTTCACTTATTAATTATATTTAATTAAAGATGAAAAAAAAAAAACAAAACAAAAGAAAAGTACACGTAATCATAGAATATGGATTAATTATTTTTTTTTAATATAAATTTCAGCCGTTATTAGAGGCCGCGATCAAAGCCCAATCAACGGCTCTCACAAACTCGAAATGTTAGCGAGGGAGAAAGGAATAAACTAAAGCGTTAAAAATTTTGCATTACAAAGAAGAAAAAAAAAACTAAAAAGCAAAAGCGGAGAGGACAGAATAGTAAATTTACTAATGCCACGTCATTAAAAATAAGAATATTTAGAATTGATATCAAAATTAGGAAAAGCATGCGCGTGAGGGGATCCCTTATAAAGTCTCTCTTTCCTGTTCCTTCTTCCACCTTCACTTCAAGCGTGCCTCTCATTCTTCTTCCCTTAACCTTAACCTTAACCTTAACCCTCACTACTTTCTCTCTCTCTCTACTACACTTCAACCACTTTTCTTTTCTTTTCTTTTCTTTTCTTTTCTCTGTTCATCTTCGATTCAGCAAAATTCTTCAGGATTTGGATTCTGAAGAAAAGTAGGATCCAATTATGTGTAATTTGTTTTTTTTTTCTTTTGGAGAACAGTTTCTGTCATCTTCCATGGCAGCTTTTGAACCTTCAGAAGGAGACAGGAAAGAGATGAAACACGGCTTCAAACCCTACTTCTTCTCTGATATTATACTGTGACAGAGCATTCCGCCATTGTCGTTTTTCTCTCATTTATTATCATCATTTCGTTTTTGTTTTCTTGATTGGATTTTTTTTCTTTTTTCTTTTGGAATCATGAGTGGTGAGGAAGTTAGGGTGAGGAGTGGTGAGAGGGTTAGGAATGGAGGATGTGGTAATGGACAGTCATTTTCTTCGAGTTTGCTTGATGAAATTTATCGTTCGATTGATGATGGAGGTGATAAGAGAAGTGGAGAATTGAAGTTTTATAGACAGAAGGTGTTGAAGAAACAAGGTAAGGTGATTGGGAAAGTGCAGAGTGATGTTGAAGATGAGGAGATTGCGAGTCTTCATCGTGCTTTGTTGATTGAGAGATGGATCGAGAAGAAGGTTGCTGAAAAAGTGAGTGCTCAAAGGAGACGGTCTCTGACGGAAGGTGAGATAAAATTTCAGTTGTATCAGCATGATCGGGAAGAAGACGTTCTGTTCTTTAGTTCAACTTCGAGTTCTTCCGATTCGAGTTTTGGCGGATTTTCATCTTCGGATACTGAATCGGTGTATGGTTCGAAATCGTTGACGCCGTCTTGTTTTGCAAAGTTCAGGCCGAAGCCGATTCGAACCAGCGTCTCGGCTCCACCGCCGGAGAAGACGGAGGCAAAGCAGAGACAGAGTAGAGAGAAGCCACAGTCCAAACAGAGTAATCAATTCGTTGAAAACAAAGAGAAATCACGAGGTTTCGACGAGAACGCCATGATTAAATCAAAATCTAGGGCGTTGAAGATTTACAGTAATTTAAAGAAGGTGAAGCAACCGATTTCACCAGGAGGACGTCTCTCAAGTTTTCTGAATTCAATCTTCACCGCAGGAACTCCAAAGAAGACAGGAAACTCCGTAACATCAACCACCGTCTCTGAAGATCCAAACTCAGAAAGAAAATCAAAATCCGGCCAAACTTCCACTTGTTCTTCCGCCACATCGTTTTCCAGATCATGTCTAAGCAAAAGCTCACCATGCTCTAGCGAAAAACTACGCAATGCCGATAGAAGAACAGTCCGATTCTATCCAGTAAGTACAATCGTAGACGAATATTGTAGACCTTGCGGACACAAATCCTTATACGAAGAAGAAGATCCAAAATTCCAAATCAAGAACAAAGCCGAAACCGCAGAATCAACAAGCAGAAAAAACACAACAGATTATCAACAACAAATGAGGAAGAAAAACGATTTCCTAATTAGAAATTTTCACCACCCGGACAATGATCTATCAGAAGAAGACGACGAAACAGCAAGTTGTTCAAGTTCAGATCTGTTTGAACTAGATCATCTGAGGGAAATGAGCGGCGGCTGTAGCAATCGGTACCGTGAAGAACTTCCGGTGTACGAATCAACCACTCGTGTGGATACAAATCGAGCAATCCGCCATTGCTAATTAGGTTTTAATTTCATTAGTGAATAATAGGTTATTTATTATCATTACAATGATTCAGCCATAAAATTTGTTATAGTGATTGATGTGTTTGTTTGTCTGTTCGTTCTTCGGCAATTTACATTATTTTCTTTCCTTTTTTTTTTTTAGCGTTTAGGATGAAATTAATTTAATATATGTGGAAACTGAAATGGTAATGGTAATTTTGATGAAATATTTTTGTGTTACTGAGGAAGGGATTTGGAAAGAAAAGGAAAGACAGAGGAAGGAAAGCGTGTGGTAACGTTAAAATTTTTTTTTAAAAAAAAAATTCTGGAAAAGTAAGATTGTGGGGATTACTCTTTTGACACTTTGATTTTGATGGAAGAGAAAGGAAGATGAGATGAATAGTAGAAATTTAGACACTCCTTTCTTTTCTTTTAATTATATTCACTACACTCACGACGTCCTACACACATCTCAACTAAAGTCACTAACAACTCATTAGCTTCTTCATTAGTCATTAAAACTACATTTTCTTTTACCACTAAACTAGTCCATAATGATTAACTTACAAATTTAGTCTTTTTTTTTTTTTTGTATTAAATACATTTATAATTTCATGAAATTTATTAAATTAAATTCCATGGAATGGGTAAAATACTATGAGATTTGCTTAATTTTATCCTCATAGAATGAACATTATATTTAAAATTTAGATTGATAGGTTACAATGGAGGGAGTGAAATGAAAAACTAAAAGGATAAAAGAAAGAAAATAGTAATTTTAATGGAAAGGGAAAAGGAAAAGGAAAAGGAAGAATGAGAGACAAAGAAAGAGAATGTGATGGTAAAGGGAAAGGCAGATCTTCATCCCCATGGGAACAGAGAAAGTAAAAGATTTTCAAACTTTTCTTTTTTTATTTAAGTTTTTATTATTATTGTTGGTTTTGGGAGTGTTTTAATTTTGTCTGCAAATTCTAATGGGTGTTGGCCCCTCTTGCTACTTCCTTCCCCATCTCAATCAAACATCTTCTCTTCCTTTTTCTTTTCCTCCAAATACACCAATATTGCTATCTATTCAATTAACCTCCATACTTTTATATTTCTATCGATATTTCTACATTTCTTAACATCAATGTGAGACATAAATTTGCAAAAATACACGTAACACTATAATGTTACTATTATAAATAATATGACTTGTTAACTCATTTTTAAAAAAATCATAATATATTTTTTTTTTCAGAATTATCCATCAAAATTAATGTTTTATTGATTTTTTGAGTTAAAATTCTCGTAAAATTAAGATCTCGACCTATAAAACTTTGTCCAAATACCCATCCTTGTACATATGCATTCATTTTCATGGAGTTAAATAATTAATGCATTTTTTCATCATTGCAATTGTGGATTTTTTAAGCAATTTTTCTTTAAAAAAAACTATTTATAGAAAAAAAATACAAAATTTATTACTTTTTCAAATATTTTTGTCAACTTTTCTCCTCTTGACAGTTTCCTTTTTTTAATCCACAAATAATTTAACTTATACCTTTTATACTTATGCTTCTGAAATTTTAATTATAACTAACCATTTTAGTCTTCATGTTTTTTTTTTAAAAAAAAACTTCAAATTTAATCTCTCAAAACTAGTTTTTATCGTAATTGTTTAAATAATTTTTATGTTGAAAAATAAAATTTGTGATCAAATTTTCAAAATTAGTTTTTTTTTTTAAAAAAAAAACCAACAAAGAAGTAAAAAGTGTATAAACTAAAATGGGACATTTTAAATACAAATATATATATTTTCTTTACATTGCAACAAACTAAATATTTTTATTACAATAATTAAACATTATACTTGAAGAAAAAAAAGTATATTTATAAAAAAATTGGAGGGTGTAAAGAAAAGAAGTCTAAATTCCATGTAGGAAGGCGGTGGATTCGTTCTAAGTTGAATAAACTCATACATCTTCTTACCTAATTACTAAATTAATTTGGGAAACGTGTAAGGATTATTATAAAATGAACAATCATATTTCAATCATTACTTTGTATTCTTATTAAATTAAATAATTAAAACAAAGAACAAACCACCCCTTCCCCATTATTCATAAAACTATATTAATTAAAATATACTAACAAAGTAATTAATTCCTTTTAATTAACAAACTTTGGCCACCAACTTGGATTTCAATTTTTTATTCTTTTCTTTTGTTCATTTCCATACCAAAATCTTCAACCTCATCACATCCCCACAAACTAATATATTTCTTCCATTCTCTTTATCCCACGTATCAATAATATATATATATATCCATTAAATAAGATAATTTTTTTGATTTTTTAAAAAATAAAAAATTAACAAATTATTTACCATCAGAACAAAATCACTAAAAGATAAAATTTATTGTACCTTGATTTTTAATATTTTGTCAAATGTTATATTTTTTTTATAATTTTTTGTATTTTTTATTTATTTGTATCGTAAATTAAAAATGTGGTTAAATGGTAAGGTTTGTGCTTATATGGTTAATTTAACTTAAAAATGGTATATATGTTATGTTATTAATACGTCGTTTGGTAAGTATTTTATTTTTGAAGATTACATATCATTTCAATTGTTATCGTAGTTTTGAACTTTCTTTAGGTAAGAGGTTGAGTTTTTATTCTATTTATAAAAACAAAAAGAAAAATTGTCAAAAACAACAAATTTGACAAAATATTAACATATAGCTATGTCTAATATGCTTCTATCAGTGTTATTGATAGATAATGATAGAAGTCTATTTCTATCCTTGGTAGATTCCAAACTGTTGTTATATCTTGTAAATATTTTAATTTATTTTATTAATTTAAAAAATAATAATAAGATAGCTATTCAATAAAGCCTAAATTTTTTTGTTATTAAATTTCTTTACAAAAATTTAAAAATAAAAGTTAATTGATAGATTAAATATAATTATAATTTCATATTTAATAGAATCTTAGTTATTTAGGTCTCATTTGGTACCATTTTGTTTTCTAAAATTAAGTTTATTTTCTCTCAATGTCTTCCAATAATTTGTACATATTTTAAATACAATGGTTGAATTTTCAACCAAATTCAAAACACACAAAAACAATTTTATGAAAACTACTTCTTTAGTTTTTTAAAATTTTAGCCGTATAATACTGTAATATAAATAACACAGTAAAAAAGTTGAAGGTAAAAATAGCATCAAAATACTCAATTTTGTAAATAAGTGAATAAAAAAAAAGATAAAAATTCAAATGAAGTCTATACATTTTAATTTCCAAATTAATAGTTTATAAATAATAATTTTAGAAACCAACCATTGCCATGTATAGAAAGAATTCTAGGGACAAAAATGAAAATATAAAAGGATTTTTCAAAAATAGAAAGAAAAAAACAAATTATTTACCATTTTGTCAATTTTTATATCTTTAACCATTTTTTTAATAAAATAGTTTAAAAAAACAAATAATAAAAGAGAGTTTCAATGATTGGTAAGAGTTATTAGTTTCAATAGGTCATTACCTAATTTTTACAACAAATCTAAAATCATAATCATCAGATTCCTTCATATCATGATTGATTTTCCCTTACCCCTTTTCTATTATTTTCATCAACCATTTTGGCCCCATCATTCCTATTCTTTTAATATTTAACTAACTAATTATAACTTCACATTTCTAATCTCAATCTCATTTTTAATTTTTATTCCGACAATTAAAATCGTGAAAATCGATAGTATAAATTTTATGTTCGTAGTTATGATTATTATAGTCGTCGTGTTTCAAATGTGCGTTAATCAATTAAAAATGATAATGTTGTGTATATAACTTTATCAAATATCATAACATATCAATCTATATCTCTATGATTTTAAATTGATGATAACAATTAAACATTAAATATTTGTAAGTATATCAATTTGCATATAGTTTATTATATGTTGTTTTCATTTTGAAAGTTAAAAATTTATTAATTAAACCCATATTTTTCATAAATGGATCAATTTGGACTCTTAGTTAAAATCTTTCTTCCATGGATTAATTTCAAAACTAACCACAATCAAAAGAAAAATTGAATGGATTGACTTGTAAAAATTTAAATGTTTAATTGACTCAAATCATGCAAGAATAGTCAAACAAAAACACGATTTAATAAACCAACGTGTATTTTTTTTCTTCTATGAAGTCATCATATTACACGTTTTATCATATTAAAAAATTTAATTAAATCTTAAACAATAATGGCATTATCTTACCTTTTTAAGTTATTATTAAATAAACTATTCTAAATTACAAGTCTAACATATAGTTAGTGTACGTGAAGAACTAAAATGTTTGTGGTTCAAATTCCTCAACATTCGTAGAAAAAAAAAACAACACATTTTTTATTTTTAAGATGCATTTTATTTAAAAAAATAGGGTGAGAGAATTAGAAGTCTAACGTTCATATAAAATAGATTTTTGTTTTTGTATATTCAAATCTAAAATGAAAAGGAAAAGGAAAAAGAAAACAAAAGGATGGATTTTTTCAAATGGTTTCTAGGAGTGGTCCATGACAAATTTGGCTTTTGCCTTGTGAGTTAGAAACAATAATCTAAGATGGCTGATCCCTAGGTGAGTCTCTGTTTGATTTGATCGTCACTAACTTTTCCTTGAGATCAATCACATGGGTATGCAATATTCTTATCGCAATCTTCGCTGACATAAAGCTCCAATTGTTTCATCTCTTTTTTTTTTTTTTTTTTTTTGTTTCTAAACACCCATTCCCTTTTTTCTTCTTCAAACTAATTTAGATCACTCAGAATGGTGGTGGGGTTTGAGTTGTTTGACAAAATGTCCCTTCCAGGCCGTCTTTAATGTTTGATAAAATGCCCCATCCAAGTATTTTAGTGGAATCTTAGTTTTTGAGCCATGAACGTTAAAAGGGTTTGATAAAATGCACCATCCAAGTATCTAGTGAAATCTTAGTTTTCCACAAATGAACTTTAAGTGTTTGATAAAATATACCCCATCAAAGCGTTAACTTCATGGACATCATTGACATCAACGCCTATCCCTCCAAGTGCAGGCTTGTGCTAGAAAGGGACTTCATTGCACATTTCTTATTTTCTTATGGTATGGAACTGACTGCATTATCTTCAAGAAATCCGCCAAATATTACATCGCCAATAACTAAAAGCCAAAATTTGCAGCTCAATATAATGGACTTGAAAAGATTATCCAGGTTTCTCTCTCTTCTTTGAACCCCACAATGAACAATGTGAGGACAGAGAACAACCAACAGAGAAGATCAAACCCATGGGATGGGAATTCCCAACTTAGACAAACCTCTCAGTCTCGCAGATATTCTCCAAGCTTGTGCAACTGTGTAGGGATGGGATCAAACGTCTCAAGCTCTAGACGACCACGCTCGTCTGTGATGCTGGAATTGAAGGTACCTACCATCTTGGATCGCTGACATTGGGTCATACTTACTACTGCTAGCTGCTTGTTTGCAAGAAATTACCCTGTTTCATACTCATATTCTCTGGGTAAATAGCAAGGCTGGTAATTGAAAAAAGGGTGTCTTTCACTTTCAGAGTGATTGTGAAAAAAGTACCAAGGTGATTAATTTTTAGTGTGTGGGGTGGATTTTTGAACCTTTAATCTCAAGGAAAGGAGTTGATGTTTCTGTTAACTAGTAAAAGGTGTTTCACGACAAATTATCTTGATATTGTTCAATATTCTTAAAAGTGCTTTTGAACCACTTCTTAAATCAATTACTTGAGCCAAAAATATTCTGCAAGTGCTTTTATCACTTTCTCATGATAAAGCTCTCTCCATAAGGTGTTTTTTAATTTATCTTCAGCACTTTGTATCAACGTGAAAACTATGAGAAAAAATGTCCTTTTGGGTCATAGTAAAAGCCTCTTAGCCATAAAGATTGTCCCTGCTGCTATTTTGGATACATGGGCAGCCTAATACACAGATAAAGGGCTGGGAATGAGATGAGCCCAATGACTCCTTTTCTTTCTGTGTGTGGCTTTGTAGGTGGCAGAATTGGAGAAGGAGCTGCTGAAGCAGAAAGAAATCCAGCTTATGTTTAAGAAGAGGATGGATAGAGCACAAGATTCTCTCAAGTGCTTCCTAGAGAAAGCCCAGGACCGTGGATTCTTGCACCTAATAATTGGAGACAGAGAGAATGTGGATGGCGATGGCAGCCCAAATTGCATTCAAAGCGCCGGTTCCAGCCCAGCAATGTCCTCATCAAGTAACCCATTTGCTGCAGATCTACAGCCACTCATCGATCAAGCCAAGCTCCATGGATGGTACATCGAGCCACATGAGGTCTCTCTCCAACTTATTTTGAGCCCTATAAAGAATTGTATAGTTGTGAACTTCACTCCTTATTTGGTTAAAAGACTTTGTGAACTTCACAAATAAAAAGACATCAATTTTATGTCTTATTAACTTGCTGTCCCAAAAGTTCACAACTCCATTCGCCCTAAACACCTCTTATAATTTTGATAAACTTAGACGTTTTATTATAAATATAACCTGTAAGTGTTATTCTATGGCAAATTGATGGTATTACTTGCCTGTTATAAAAAATAAAGAGGGTACGTTGCATATGTTCCTTTAAGTTTTCTAGCTGCCCAATTTTTTCTACCATGAGCAAACATCTGTCCATTAGATGGGATAAATACATCCAATTACAGTTTAAGAGACTCATGAACACAATCCTCAAACTCCATATACTACATTTGACAAATTCATGAACTGTAATGTAACAGATTGAGCTGAGGGAGAAGATAGGGCAAGGGACAACAGCCAACATATACAAGGCAACATGGCGGGGTCTTGACGTTGCTGTGAAATGCCTTAACCAAGACTTCTTCTGCTCAAACGAGTGTGGCGTATCTTATTTTGCACAGGAGCTAGAGACGCTCTGTCGACAACGCCACCGGTTCGTGCTGCAATTGATGGGAGCATGTCTCCAGCCACCAGGTTGCGGGTGGGTTGTAACGGAATATTTAAGGATGACATTGCAGGAGTGGCTGCATGGACCAGGGAAGAGGCAGAAGGGAAGGACAATTCCTTTGCCTCCATTTCGAGAAAGGTTGTTGAAGGCACTTGAAATATCTCAAGGGATGCAATATCTTCATGAACAGAAGCCTAGAGTCATACATCGTGATTTGAAGCCCAGCAATATTTTCTTGGACGATGCTTTCCATGTGAGAGTTGCTGATTTTGGCCATGCTCGGTTCCTCCATGACAGAGAGATGGCTCTCACTGGAGAAACAGGCAAGAACTCTTAAATATTTGCATTCGACCATAACTATTTAGTTTTCTTTCTTAAAAATTGTGCATATTTTATTACTATGTTTTCATCTCTGATAAAAAAAAATATTTGGACTAAGCTGAATTTCGAAACTAAAAGCTAAACTTCATTTAATAACAATTTCGTTTTTAGTGGTAAGCTTTTTAAATTTATACATGTTTTCTCTCAACTTTTTAATTATAATCTTCACATTTTTTAAAGGAAAATTTTGAATTTCTAGTCAAATTCTTAAAACATTTTTTTTAAACTTACATAATTTTTTAGAATGGTAGGAAACATAGAAATTTATGCGTAAAAGTAGTATTATGAGTTTTGATTTGTTTAAAAAATGAAATAGTTATTAAACGAGATCTATGCTTACATGAATTTTGACGTAACAGGAACCTACGTTTACATGGCACCGGAGGTGATTCGATGTGAGCCTTACACAGAAAAAAGCGATATATATAGCTTTGGTATCATACTAAACGAACTTATAACAGGAAAATATCCTTATATTGAGATTGATTATTCTCCCTTCAAGGTATTATATATATATATAACACACATCTGTTATATGCACATTCTATATTTATCCAGATTTTTTTTTTGTTTTTCTAGCAGTCCTATACTTGAGCATCAATTTAATTTACATCAGTTTTTCTTAGTTTAACTTCGTTTAGATATTGAAATTAACTAGTTGTACTTTTAAAAACAAAAAGTAGTTTGTAATGAGTATCATTTTTAGGATTAATAATTAAGTGTATAGTAAGATGTTTAAAAAATTATACCTACAACAAAATTTATTAGTGATAACTCTATTACTAATAGACTCTTACTAGTATACATTTTATCACTTGTCAACTCCATTGTCAAATTGTTTTTTAATAGAACAACAATAATTCTAAATCACATACTTGTTAACATATATGTAACCTCCTTTTTATAACAATTGGGAGTTGGGGATTTGAACATCACACACCTTTAATATGGGAGACTATGTCAATTACGTATATATAACTTGAAGTTGCCGATCTAAGTTCAAATTTTCTACATATAGTGTTCTTACTATATACATGACAAAACTGTTAAATTAGCCTACACTCAATGTTAATGTGACTATTTATTATTATAGTTTTCTTTATAAAAATGATGATTACCATATTATGTATTGGTAAATGAATGAGAGTATGAAATGAGGTGTAACCTAGGCGTTTTTAAAATGCTACCTAAAAAATGTTGTTTTATTTGACAAATGAGTAAAAAATATAATTTATAAATTCAAATACAAAAATAAGTGAAATTATTTCAAAACATAGATATATGATTTGAAGAATATAAAATGGTATACGTTATAATTTGTTGTGTGACAGATTGCAATGGAAGTTGGAGAAGGCAACTTGAGACCAGAGCTTCCGTTGGACGAGAATGAGGACCTAAAGGAGGTTTTAGCTCTGATTTGCGCATGTTGGAATGGAAACCCCAACCTTAGACCTTCTTTTGCATCAATAACCACTTCTTTAAGAAGAATTCAAAACTAAACATATATATTTTAACTAGTCGAGTAATATTGCTCGGGTGAGATCGAAAAATATATGTTTTAAATAGTTGAGATATGCTCAAACGATGAGATTCACAAATGTATGTTTTTAACTAGTTAAGTTATGTTCAGGTTGACAACTTCAATTCAACCTTAAATTATTCGTGTGGTGTATGTATATATTTTTGAAGATTTATGATATGTTGTGGCAAATTTAGAATTTCATGTTGGAACTATAATTAAATAAGACTAAAATAAAAGTTTTGGAACTATAACTTTAAAATGTGTATAATATATCTCTAAACTCTCGATTTGGTGTTATATAAATACTCGGGATTTCGTTTTTCTCTTTGCCCATATTGCTTGGTAGTTTCCTTTTGTTCTTTTTTTAGAAAAATTGTCAAAAATAGCAAATTTGATAAAATATTTACAACATATAACAAAATTTCAGATTATATTAACAATAGAAATTGGTAAACACTTATCTGCTTCTATCAATGACATTAATAGACAGTGATAGAAGTTTATCAGTTTCTATATTGATATAATCCAAAATTTTGCTATAGCTTGTAAATATGTTAATTTATATATACTATAAATAGTTTTCATTATTTATTTATTTATTATCCATAATAAAGTCTCTAATTTAACATTGTATGTAAAAAGTTTTCAATTGACTTATTTATATATATATAGATTATATATATAGGTTATAATACTAATAAAGATTCTTGTACTTCCTATTTGTTTATTAAATTCAAAATTTAAGGCTCTAAGTACATAAATTCTTACATCTTTTATCCTAAAAAACCAAATAAGTGATTTGGTCCTTTATCTCTACCCATTAATTTATTTACTGTGTTTGTTTGTTTGTATTTTTTTTAATTTTAATTATTTTTAATCTCATTGTTGAAAAATATTAAAGCAGTACCCATAAAGCAAAAGAATGTATAAAATGTTACTTTTAATAAAAAGTATGAGAATATAATGCATGAGAATCAAATAAAATTCTTTGGTATTTGTACCCATTAAAATATTATTATTATATTTTTAAAAATAATATTTGTATCTGTTTTGTGAAATTAATTTTAGGAATCGTACGTAATACTAAAATATATTAAATGAATGAGCTCATCAAATTAATCATAAACAATTAGTCATTTGCTTTAAACAATGATAATTCGTGATTGTATCTAATCAAACAATTAACTATAATTGGTAATTTTTAAAGAAATAATTAAGATTTCTATCAATCCATTTATTGATACAATATTAGTATGTTTGGATGTTTATTAGTTAATTAACTAATAATTTTAACGACTAGTAGGTTTGTAAATTAGTCGTAGTTAATTATTGATTTCATTGATTTGAGATGTTTACTTAATATCTTAGTGAACTATATAACATCAATTACAATACAATTCAATAATGAATTATTATATTAATGTTAAAACATCAATAGTACATATGATCTAAATCAATTATTTAATATATATTTGTTTTAATATAACTTTATCAATTATTAGGGTAAGGGATTCTTTAGTTTTTTTTTTTTTTTTTTTTTTTTTTTTTTTGTAATTTTTGTAGTACAACAAATTGGATAAAAAGATTTAAATGTCAATTGTGCTAAACTTTTAGTAACTTCGTTAAGGTAAAAGGTAAACAAAATTTCACAATAATTATTTTATATAAAATACTATTTTTGAAATTAAAGGCACAAATGAATTATTTTAATTTTTTATTTTCACTCTAATATTCTATTCTTATTCTTTAAACCAAAAGTGATGATTCTCTTGCTATTTTCAATAAATGAACATAGGGAAGGGAAAGAACACATCAAAGAATTTGGTCCCAAAGAAAAACATAGAGATGACATTGATCGCTTTGTTAAAAGAAGGATTTGGTCCTTATCTAATTACATACCAAAAAGAATAAGAAAATGTGAGTGAATGGGGTGGCAGAGCAGCTTTCTCGCGATCACATCCAAGTTTCGGAGAAGAATTTTGATTTTTATTAGAGTATCGATGAATTTTGTTATATTTTGTAAATAGTTTTAATATTTTATTATTTTTTAAAATGATATTTTAATTTTAGTTAGTTCAATCTTAATTTAATAAATTATGTTTTTTTATAAATAAATTAATAAATTAATTTTAGATATTAGTAAAAGTTGGAAGTCAATATTTGATCATTTATTTGAGATGGTATTAAGAAAAAAAAAACAAGCACTAAGATAAAATTTATTTCACTTTATATTTTTACAAAATATAAATATTTTGTTCGATTTTTAAATCACAATTAATTTTTTTTAGAGTTACCAAAACTAGTAAATTCACTATATAGCAAAATTTTTAGTTTCTATCCATAATAGACATTGATAGCACGGATATGTTTCTATAGTGACATTGATAGACAATAATAGAAGTTTATTAGTTTCTATCATCGATAAAATCTAAAATTTTGCTATAACTTGTAAATATTTTAATTTACTTTATTATTTCTAAAACTGTTTTTTTTCTTCTATATACAGTTTCAATTTTTGCTATCTATAAAAATATTTCTTAAATTCAAACCTTCTAAGATAAAAGTACATAGTGTTTTTATTTTAAATTTAAAAGAAGAATAAAATGTTTGGATTCGGT
This sequence comes from Cucumis hystrix, assembly GCA_025688845.1. NCBI lineage: Eukaryota > Viridiplantae > Streptophyta > Magnoliopsida > Cucurbitales > Cucurbitaceae > Cucumis > Cucumis hystrix. The sequence goes on from CM046889.1 coordinate 2,140,289, forward strand.
CAAAGATTTATATTTTTCGATGAGATTTATGCTCAATATTTTTTAGGAGGATAGGAAATTTGAGCTTTAAATCTATTAGGAAATTTTTTTGCCCAAGTGAGATATGAACTTACCCTTACTAAATTTATGATAAAATTTGTGATCACACTAATGTGCGACAAGAAATAGAAAATTTGTTTTAAACGAATGAATATATTGTTAAATATTATAAATATATTAAAATCATACAATAAAAAGAATAGTAAAAAATTGCAAATTTGACAAAATATTTCAAGATATAGCAAAATTTTCAAACTAAATCAATAATAAATATAGACATGTATGCTATCACTTTCTATCATTGATAGAATCCAAAATTTACTAAAGTATATAATTCAACTAACTAAAACATATATGTCAAAGTGAACATAACTTAAAAGTAATTGACACGTTATTTTATTTTAAAGGTTGAATGTTTGATCCTTAGTTTCTATCAATAAAATAGACCTATATGACTTATTAATGGGCCAACTTCTTATTCCTTCCCATGGTTGGAGGAGAAAAGGTAGACTATAAGTTGGCACTTTCACATTTCACATTTTTGGATATGTTTATGTTTAATTGACATAAGCAAGCTTCTGATGTTAACTTGATTTTGTACCTTTTTTTGTTTTGGTTCATCTTGGTGTCCATGTTTCAATCGACTAATATATAATATCTAAGTTGGAATCGTTTGGGTCATCAAAGAAATGAAGTTGTGCTGGACTATAAGATCTAGTTCATCAAAAGAACATAAAATTCATATTGTGAAAATTTTGCCATATTCTAAGACCATATGCGATATTTGGTATATATTATTCTGAAGAACTAGTTTTCCATAGTATACATATATATAGAACTCGATACAACGAGCATAGCCATCTCTGTTTCTCATTTCCCTTTTCTTTTACACCTTTGTGGTTAGTTATTCCACCTTTTTTTTTTGTTTTTTCTCACCTTCCATCTTTTTGTTTTAGTTGAAGCGAAGTGGGTTTCTGTTCTTAGACATTGCTTCTGCTTGTGGGTGTGATTTTGTATTCAATCCACTCTCTCTGTCTCTGTTTTCTGGTAAGTTTACCTTTAACAATGTGGGTTTTGCTGGGTCTTTTTGTGATGCAAGTTTTCTTTATTAAGCTCGACGATTTTGATTGTTGCGTCTTAGTTTGCTCTTAATGACCCTGTTCTTCGATTTCGTTTGTTTAGAGCAAGGTTTTGATTCTGATGGATGTGAACGGCAATAAACCGAAAGTCGTTCGAAGAAGTTCGTCTCAGAAGGAAGGTGAAAATGCAGGCCAAGTTGTGGTTGAAATTAGCAATAGCAGCGTTGTGTTTTCGAAAGAAACCAGAGATGGAAATAACTACTGTGTACTGAACCAAGACAGAGTCGATTCACAGAACAAAGAGTCGACTGGTTCGAGCATTGACCATGGCTACGATTCACATATTCCTCCCACTGCTAATGAGCCCTTGAAAATTCCCAGTTCAAATAGAACCCTCACGCCCAGAAGATCTCTCAAAAGATCAATTCTATCGAGACCCAAATCCAGATTTGGGGAACAGTCACGTTATACCAATTCAGATGATATGTTTGAGGAGAAACATGAGTCGTTGAGAGAACAAATCGGTTCAACTTCATCCAGAAGCTCTTCTCTTAACACGCCGAAGGCCCAACCTGAGGAAGAAGATGAAGAGGATATAGTTAAGACAGAGCAGTTGAACAAAAAGCACAAGAAATGGAAGGTGAAGACAATGATTAAGTGGATTGTAGTTTTTTGCCTAATTGGGTGCTTGGTGGCTAGTTTGACCGTTAACCGTTTGAAGAATTGCTTCTTTTTGGGTTTGGAGGTTTGGAAATGGTGTTTACTTGCTACTGTGATTTTTTGTGGATTGATATTTACTCATTGGGCTATGAATGTGGTTGTCAGTTTGATTGAGGGAAACTTTTTGCTAAAGAAAAAAGTGCTCTATTTTGTTCATGGGTTGAAGAAGAGTGTCCAAGTGACCCTTTGGTTGGCATCGGTTCTTAGCACATGGGAGCCGTTGTTCAATCAGCGTAACCATAGGAGTTCAAGAACCACTGGGAGAATTCTGGATGCTATTACATGGACTCTTGTTGCTCTTCTTATAGGGTCATTCCTATGGTTGGTAAAAACATTATTGTTGAAAATACTGGCATCCAAGTTCCATAAGGATCGATTTTTCGACAGAATTCAGGAATCGATTTTCCATCATCATGTTCTACAAGCCCTCTTGGGGTCTCCATTAATGCAGGAAACTGAAAGTGCTGCCAAGTTCAGCCGTTGTTTATGTAGTTGGGAGAGTAAAAAATCAGACCTTAAGAAGATAATTGACACGGGAAAGATTCACAAGCTGCAGCGAGAGAAAGTTTCAGCTTGGACAATGAAGGTGTTGGTTGAGGCAGTTACAAGTTCGGCGATGTCAATCTCACAAATACTTGATGAAAGCTACTATAATGTTGACGATGGCGAGATTGACCATGAAATGGAAATTGCCAGTGTCGTTGCCTCCAAGATCCTTAGAAATGTTGCTCTTCCTGGGAAAAAGTGAGACACTTTGGTGTTTGCTTGTGATCTTTTGTTCAAACTCATGGTCATGTTAATGTTTTAACTTTTCCCCTTTTTCAGGTTCATACAGGAAGAGGATCTTCTGCAATTCATGGTCAAAGAAGAAATTGATCTTGTGTTACCACACTTCGAGGTAGATGAGACAAGGAGGATTGGCAAGAAAGCTCTCAAAAAATGGGTGGTGAGAACTTGTATCTATTATTTAACTTTCTTCACATCGAGCTATCTAGCCACTCCAACGCATTAGAAGCAGAATTCACTTAGGCCCCATTTAGTCCAAATGAAATGAGAAGTCAAAAGAGAGATTTTCTTAAAATTAAAAATCATTTCTGATTTTGTTGGGGGATACGCAAATCTTGATTCATTCGTAATTTATGTTAAACAACATTGAGAATCGTTCTCAATTCTCATTTGATCATTCCCAATAAGCAAACAAAGTGTTAGAAGTTAGAACCTAATAAACGCGTAGAGTTCTTGTGTTTCTGTGAACTCCAAAGCCCTCCTGGTTTTGGCGAAAAATTTAGTTCCCCTTTCTCCATGTCTTCAACAATTTCCTGAATTGTCATCGATAGCCGAAATGTCTCGACAATGTTCTATGTCCTGTAGTAACTTCTTTTCGTGCAGGTGAAGGTTTTTCAAGAGAGAAAAACTCTAGCACATGCCTTGAAAGACACTAAAACTGCTGTGAAGCAATTGAATAATTTGGTAACAGCGGTTGTTATAATAGTAATGGCTGTTATTTGGCTTCTGTTGATGGAAATTGCTACATCCAAAGTACTCGTTTTCCTTCTATCTCAACTTGCAGTGGCAGCTTTCATGTTCGGAAACGCTTGCAAGACTACATTTGAAGCTCTAATCTTTGTGTTTGTTATGCATCCATTTGATGTCGGGGACCGTTGTGTTGTCGATGGCGTCCCGGTAAGCTTCTTAACTTGCTCTCATGAAAGTCTCGTGTTTCTTTTCTGTGTTTAACTTGTGGCAACAACCTGCAGCTGTTGGTTGAAGAAATGAACATCTTGACGACAGTCTTCTTGAAACTAAACAACGAGAAGGTGTATTATCCCAACTCAGTCTTGGCAACAAAGCCCATCAGTAACTACTACAGAAGTCCAGACATGAGCGAGACCACCGAATTCTCGATCAGCTTCGCGACGCCACTAGAGAGGATTGGAGCCATGAAAGAAAAAATAAAGAGGTGGGTGGAAGTGAAACAAACAATGAAGATTATTTCAAATACATATTTACTAATATATCGATCATTTTGCAACGAACTAAAACCATTGTTTTCTAATATATGTAATTATTAATCCTTATGAATGGCTTCAGGTATTTGGAGAAAAATTCACAACACTGGCGTCCAAGTCATCTTATGGTGGTGAAAGAGATCGAAAACGTGAATGAGATAAAGATTGCTCTTTTTTCTACCCACACCATGAGTTATCAAGACTATGGTGAGAAGATCAAACGAAGATCCGAGCTGGTGATGGAGTTGAAGAGAATATTTGAAGAACTGAAGATCAACTACAATCTTCTGCCTCAAACAATTCATCTCTTTCCAGTTGAAGCACACTAAAGCTTCTGATACTTTTGACAAGGAATTGGTTAGCTTCTTTTAGCTGCTTTGTTAACTTAGGCAAAGCTTCTAATTCGAAAATATAACTTCTAAGACTGTTGTAGTTTGATACTCATATTAAGAATGTTTAGCCATGTAATTAATTGATATAAGTATAAAGAATGATTATTACAATGACCCTAATTTAATAATCAATTGATATGTATTATACTTTTATGAGATTCTCTGGATGATTTACTTACCCACAAAAGTGGTTGAAAATTTCCATGGGAATCACTTTTTTCTTTTTAAGCTCTCTATTTCACTCTACATTTCCGTGACGTTCCTCGTTTCATTTGAATAATCTCTCAAATAATTCATATTCAAATGAGGAATTAATCTATGAGACTGGAAAATTGACAATAAAAATATAAATGTCAAATATTTTTAGGTTAATATTAAAAAATTTTAAAAAAACTATTGTTTTTAAGTTAAAACTTAGTCATTAATATAGTAGATTTAAAGTCACGTTCTCTAACATATATTAGAAATATGCTATAGAAAGTTTACAATTCTATTTGTCCTAAAATTGCTTTTCAAAGTGATTCAAAATATTAATTTTGGGTGACACCTATCTTTTTTTTTTTTTTTATTTAATTATTCAATTGTCCAACCACACAAATGATGACAAACTTGTTCTTTTTTTCAAATATATATATGAACAAGTAAAATATTAAGACAAAAGAGTGTAGATAATGAGAGAGAGCATAGTACTCACAATCAATGAGGAGTTGAGATTCTATTTCTATACCTTTGTCTTTGTTTGTCCTCTGCCACTTGCGATCACTTACTATTTAAAGAAAAAAAAATACAATAAATGATCAAATAAATACTAAATTTAATTCAGGGTAGGTTTAGAGGGAGCCCATTTCTCCCTCTTTAACTACCCTTCAATATATATATGTACGAGAAATTATCGTAACTAACAACCTTTCAAAAGTATTTATAAAATACGATAAAATTTCAGATTTCATCTATAATAGACACTAAGGGTGTGTGTTTAGGGTGAGAATTTAGTTGTTCGGGTCAAGGGTTTGCAAAATTGAGGATTAGGGTTATAATAACACTACGATCATAACCTTTTTCCCAAACACATATTATCATAATACAACAATAATCATTCATCTAACCCTTCTCTCAAACACATATTATCATAATAGTACAACAATAATAATTTCTTTAACCCTTCTCCCAAACGCATATTATCATAATAGTACAACAATAATCATTCCTCCAAACACATATTATCATAACACTACTATCATAATCCCTCCCTCAAACACATACTATCATGACACTATCATTCATATTCTTTCCCTCAAACATATATTATCATAATACTATGATTATTATAATTCTAGAATTATTATATTTTTTTTCCTCATAACTATTTTCCTTCCTCAAATGCGCCCTAATGGACTATCAATATATGTGTCTATCACCATTAGTTTAACTATATTTACAAATCTAAAATTTAGAAGTATATAAAAAAAATCTAAATAATTCTATAATATTTATGTTGATTAGTGATATTGATAGAATCTAAAATTTTATTATGTTTTGATTTATTTTAATAACTCAAACACATAAAATTTGTCACTATTATCTAAAAGTTAGAAATTCGATTCTATGTAGATAACAAACCTATTAATTGAAAAAAAATGAAGTCAATCCAAAGTAAAAAAGAATTAATAGTATGAATAAATAAAAGAATGTGTAATAATGTGCGACAAAATGAGTGGAATTATCTTCTAAAAGGAAACTCATATTGTATTTATATTACTATAGAATAGACCATGTGGTTAGTTGATTTTGTTTTTTTATGTGGTAATGTCTATTCTCTTATTTATTCATGCAATGAATATATATATACTAAGACTTCCAAGGTCAAGAACCAACTTTCCAAATTTTGTACTTGTGACATGAATTTTTCAAAACTATAGGCTAAATATGTATATATTAGAAAAAATATCAATTTACACGTTGAACTATTAATGTCGTATCGATTTAAACTTTGAACTATAAATGTATATTGATTTAAAATTTGAATTAATAATTATATCGATTTAAACTATGAACTTTGAGAGTTGTATCCATTTAAACCCTAAACTAATAATTATTGTATCATTGAGCTTTTATGTATGTGTCCATTTAAACCATGAAATTACATTATTGTATTAGTTTAAACCCTCAATTATGTTTTACTTTGATACACTTATAAAAATTGAGGGTTTAAATTCATATGTTTATGTAAGTTCAGGGTTTAATTTGATACATTTCTGAAATTTCATGGTTTAAATTGATACAACTACCAATTTTGTTTTAAATTGATACAATACTAAAGTTTAAAATTTAAATTAATACAATTATTAGTTTGAGAGTCCAAAATTAAGACAATCCTTATACTTCACTGTGTACATTGATAATTGTTAACATGTACAAAACATCAATTGGGTTAGGTTCATTTTGACAGGTACTACTTAAAATTTTAACGTTCACTCTAACATTGTCAAAATCGTAATTAAAAAAATCAAGAATGAATCCAATTTTTTTAGAAAAATCTAAAAATAAAATCACTATCTCCAACCAAAAAAAACAAGCAGCCCAAACGGGGGGGGTGAGGTGTCAAAATTGGTGGCCTACTATTCTTATTTTGGCTATTACTTCTTGGATGTGAGTGGTTAGGGTATGTTTTCATTTTAATTTTTCTTTTTTCCTTTCCTTCTTTTTAAATAAGTGGTTAGTGTAGGTCCAAATTGGTTCAACTATTTTGTATTTTACAAATCTTAAAAATTCTACTATTAGTAAACATTTTCAAAAACAACCCATCAAACTCAAATATTTATAAAATATAATAAAATTTTAGATTCTATTAGTAATAAACACATAATAAACATTTATCAATGTTTATTAATGTCACTGATAGATGTTGATAAAAGTCTATATGGATGTTTATCATTGATAAAGTTTAAAATGTTTACAGTTTTTTAAAAAATATTTTCAACGTTATAACTTTTGTAATAATTTTCCAACTTATGTACGAAAAGGGTGTATTAATTCTACTTCAAAAAATATAGACCATTTTATCTTCAAAATTTTATAAATCTATATTTTTAGTTATTGTCATGCATTTATAAATTTTATTATACAATGATACATAGTAAAACGGCATAATTGTTGAAAATATTTTTAAAATTGGCAAAATTTCACATTCTATCATTACTTACTATTAATAAAATTTAAAATTTTGATATAATTTGTAAATATTTTGGTTCATATCATATTTGAAAATGTTTCTTGTTTTAATTTATATGGTAAAAAATAAGAGAAAGTATAAAAAAATAGTAAATTTGAAAAAATATTTATATTTCATTAAATGAAATGTAATGATTTTTTTCTCTTTTTAGTAGTTTTTTTTATAGAATGAAAAAAAAAATTGTTTTTTTTTTTATTATTCTTGAAAAAATTCCGTAAAATTATATAATCAAACTTCTTGTTTAAATATTTAATTAAATATTTTCAAATCTCGATACCAAAAGAGTAGAAAAGGAAAAATCTCACATCAACATTATTACGCATTAGCCATTTAGGATCTATTTTTAATAGTGTTGTTTGAACTTTTTGATGGGACTAATAATTAGGTGTGGACATAAAGAATGATCTTTCTTTTTCCTTTTCTTAAAAAAGATTCAACAAAAAAGTATATTGATTTTTAAGATCAACATTAGTATAATGATTAAAAAAAATTATATCTTTAGTTTTCAAATTTCAATAAATACGTGCATTTGGTTCCTGAGTTTTAAATATATATTTGTTTAGTCTTGAGATTTATAAAAATAAATCAATTTGATTTATGTATTTTCAAAATGTACATTTTTAGCCATTGAATTTTAAAATTTGGATCTAAATAATAGCATTAAATTTTCAATCCCAAAACTTAAAATAGTTTTGTCCTACTTTTTTAAATTTAATAATTTCGCCATCTTCCTTACACCGCTAAATTTATAGTACTATTCTTAAATCCTTTTTCCCTATACGTAATGTCTCTCCTTTTTTTTCTTTCTTCCTCTTCTTTGTTCACATTCTATTGAAAATCACCAATTGATATAAAGGTTAAATGAATATTACTTATAGAATAAAATGTAACATTATAAGAGCTTGAACAAAGGATCTATTGTTCCGATACTATCTTAAATCACAAATTAATTCAAAAGCATATGTTGATGGATGAAGACAAATTTAATATAGTATGTCACAGACTAACAGTTCTCATCTCTCTCACTGTTGATATTCTCTTCTTCTTTTTCCTTTCGTTTCTCTCCCTTGTTTACCATGGATATGTGTGAGAGAGAGGAAATAGAGACTAACGAGAGGTGAACTTCCATTTCGATAATTTTCACTCACGTATCACATCATCACTAAAAAAACCTAATTTCAATAGTAGGACCAATTTTATCCCTCACATTTTTTAGTTGTAAAATAAGAGTGGATGTATCTCACTTCATACTTGTTGACAATTGTAGTTCACTTTGTTATGACAAAAGTAATTTTTCTTCAAAGTTGAAGTCTCAATCCATTTTCTTATACTTTTTAACTTTTTTAATATTCTACAAACATTTCTTGAAGTTGAAAGTCATGGTTGAGTTACTAAAAGTGATATGACAAAGTTAGCATAGACTCAAGAGTCTCTTTATTTTATTATCTTTATATAATATATATATATATATATAAAGAACTATTTAATTCTTAATATATAAATAAAAACTATTTTATTTTTAATATTTATAGTTAACTCAGTAGATACAACTTAGAGTTGTACAAATTAATGTGTTTAATTTTTAAAACAAGTAATTTTAAAAAGAAATGGAAGTGTTCGTGAGCTCCTTGAAATAACTTTTAATAGTTCCTCTAATCAAAACAGAATCTTATAATTATTTCTGAAATGACTTTGCTTATGTTTTAAAAAAATCTAATGTATTTTCCTTACAATTGATTTTCGAATCCCAAGATGTATCGATAGAAGACGAATAGGCACCGTTACGTCCATAGCTTACGCGGCTCAGTCTTTTTTTCCTTTCAAATAAATATAATATATGACTTGACTATACTGATATTATATATATATATATATATATATATATATATATATAATGATAAATAAAATGAAAACGAATTCACTGAAATAATTAAAATCCATTAATAATAAGTATAGCATGTTGCCCTCATTCGATTTGGGATGGAAGGAAGCTGAATGATAGTAATGGCAGCAACAAAACAAATATGGTCTATAAATCTTTGGCCCAGATGGGTTTTTTGTTAACCTTTTTCGCCATTTCTGTGTTCCAAGTGCCCCCAGTGTTGAGTGAAGCTCATCGTTCAACGAAACTTTGACAACACTCCCTCTGTTCCCCATTGCACTCTACTTTTTGACATTTCTGGTTTGTTATTACGCCATTTTTGTTTTTCCCACCTTCAATCTCTTTGTTTTTGTTTTAACCAAGTGGGTTTCTGTTCTTACTCGTTTTTTCTGCTTCTTTGTGTGATTTTGCATTCAAGACACTCTCTCTGTTTATATTTATCTTTGACATTGTGGGTTTGCTGAGGTTTTCTTTATTAAGCTTGATGATTTTGATTGTGTTTTGGTTTGCTCTCAACGACCCTTTTCTTTGATTTCGTCTGTTTAGTTCTAAGCTTGGATTGTGATGGATGTGAACGGAAATAAAGGTATTCGAAGAGGTTCGTCTCAGAAGGAGAGTGGAAATGGAGGTGAAGTTGTGGTTCAGCTTAGCGGCGTTGAAAATGAGTGCTCTGTTCCGAAGCAAAACAGAGCCGATTCACAAATCAAAGAGCCGACCGGTTCAAGTGTTGGCTATGGCAACGCTTCACCACTCGCTCCCACTGCGAATAAGCCACCGAAAATCCCAATTTCAAATGGAACCCTCACGCCCAGAAGGTCTCTGAGAAGATCAACTCTTTCCAAACCCAAATCCAGATTTGGGGAACAGCCATGTTTTATCGATTCAGACATGCTTGAGGAGGAGAATCATGTGTCGTTGAGAGAACAAATCGGTGCAACTTCATCCAGAAGCTTAAATCTCAACACGCCGAAGGCCCAACCTGAGGGAGAAGATGATGGGAATATGGGGTCGAATGGAAAGCACAAGAAGGTGAAGGTGAAGACAGTGATTAAGTGGATTGGAGTTTTTTGCATAATTAGTTGCTTGGTGGCTAGCTTGACTGTCAACCCTTTGAAGAATCGCTTTCTTTGGGGTTTGAAGGTTTGGAAATGGTGTTTACTTGCTACTGTGATTTTGTGTGGATTGATATTTACTCGTTGGGTTATGAATGTGGTTGTCTTTTTGATAGAGAGGAACTTTTTGCTTAAGAAAAAAGTACTTTATTTTGTTCATGGGTTGAAGAAGAGTGTCCAAGTTACCCTTTGGTTGTCATTGGTTCTTGCTACATGGGGGTCCTTGTTTGATCGAAGAAACCATATGATTTCTAGTTCGAGGATCACTGCTAGGATTTTGGATGCTGTTACATGGACTTTGGCAAGCCTTCTTATAGGGGCATTCTTGTGGTTGATTAAAACATTGTTGCTGAAAATACTGGCCTCCAAGTTCCATATGAACCGATTTTTCGACAGAATTCAGGAATCTCTTTTCCTTCATCACGTTCTACAAACCCTCTTGAGGCCTCCTCTAGTGGAAGATGAAAGTACTGCCAAGTTCAAGTGTTGTCGATTTTGTTTTGAGAGTAAAAAACCAGACCGTAAAAAGGTGATTGACATGGGAAAGATTCACGAGCTGAAGCGAGAGAAGGTTTCAGCTTGGACAATGAAGGTATTGGTTGATGCAGTTACTAGTTCAGAAATGTCGATCTCACAAATACTTGATGATGAAAGCTACAGAGATGTCGCCGATGGTGATATCACAAATGAGATGAAAGTTGCCAAAGAAGCTGCTAAAGAGATCTTCAAAAATGTTGCTCTTCCTGGAAACAAGTGAGAAACTTTCCTTTTTGCTTGTGATTTTTTGTTCAAGCTCATGTTAATATTTTACCATTTCCCTTTTGTTAGGTTCATAGAGGAAAGGGATCTTCTGGAATTCATGATTCCAGAAGAAGTTAACCTTGTGTGGCCACACTTTGAGGTAGATAAGACAAGGAAGATTGACATGAAAGCTCTAACAAATTGGGTGGTGAGACCTTGTATCTGTTATTTATCTTTATTCATATTGAGTCATCTAACAACTTGAAAGCATTAAAAGTGTCATTCTTATATTAGACAACAATGAGAATTATTCCTCGATTGCTCATCCCCTAATAAGCGAACAAAGTCTTAGAATACAATTAAATACATAACATAGGCTTCTTATGTTCACGATGATTTAGAATGCTTAATTGGTTGTGGCCAAACATTTAGTTTCTCTTACTTCCTTGTCTTCATTAATTTTCTAAAACACGTTTCAAGAACCAAAGCGTGTTCATAATGTTCTATAGCACGTAGTGACTTCTTTTCGTGCAGGGGAAGGTTTATCAAGGGAGGAAAACTCTAGCACATGCTTTGAAAGACACTAAAACAGCAGTGAAGCAATTGAACAATTTAATAACAGCGCTTATTATAGTAGTAACAGCTGTTATTTGGCTTCTGTTGATGGAAATTGCTACAACCAAAGTACTCGTCTTCCTTCTAACTCAGCTTGCAGTGGCAGCTTTCATGTTTGGAAACACTTGCAAGACTGCATTTGAAGCTCTAATCTTTGTGTTTGTGATGCATCCATTTGATGTCGGGGACCGATGTGTTGTCGATGGTGTCCAGGTAAGCTTCTTAACTTACCGTCATCAAGGTCTCCTGTTTCTTTCTGCCTTTAACTTGTGGCAATCTGCAGCTGTTGGTTGAAGAAATGAATATCTTGACAACAGTCTTCTTGAAGCTCAACAATGAGAAGGTGTATTATCCCAACTCAGTTTTGGCAACAAAGCCCATCACTAACTACTACAGAAGTCCAGACATGGGTGACACCATCGAATTCTCAATCGGTTTCGAAACACCAGTGGAGAGGATTGGGGCCATGAAAGAACAAATAAAGAGGTGAGTGGAAGTGATACAAATAATGAAAATTTTGAATGCAACTTTACAAATATTTTGATCGCTCTGAAACAAAAAAAACCATTGTTTCACAATATATGATTTGATCCTTATCAATGGCTGCAGGTATTTGGAGGAGAATCCCCAACACTGGTATCCAAATCATAATGTGGTGGTGAAGGAGATCGAAAACGTAAATAAGATCAAGATTGCTCTTTATACAAACCACACCATGAATTTTCAAGACTGGGCTGAGAAGAACCGAAGAAGAACCGAGCTCGTGATGGAGTTGAAGAGAATATTTGAAGAACTGAAGATCAACTACAATCTTCTGCCTCAAACTGTTCATCTCTTCCCAGTTGAGGGGCACTGAAAGTCTACAAAAAATCTTAAGCTTATGCTTCTGGATGCTTAACAAAGAAATGGTTAGCTTTTTAGCTGCTTGGTTAACTTAATTAGAGACACTAAGTAACATGTAGTAGAAAGAATCCTATATCAGTATTAGTTTAGGCAAACTAGTTACTCATGGTGATTAATGGGGAAAACATGAATTTATGATAGACTTTAGAAATGAAAGATATGAGTTGTAGAAGTGTATTAGTAGGTTAAGGTACTAACTTATTTAGCTATGTAATATTATTTAGGATTGGTGATGAATAGTATTCAGCCATTTTACTATGTAGAGTCTCTGCTTCATTTGTTTTAATTGAGTTAAAGCTCATTTTGACTTATCAATCACTATGAAATTCAAGAAAAAGATATATTTATTGGTGTTGGAGGAAAACATTGGGTCACTTGTTTTGCTAGCAAGATTATAAGAACGTTCTTATGAGGTGGGTATTTTTTTTTCCTTTTGATAGGAATATAAAACTTTTTGACATTTCACGCGAAGGCAATTAGGATTGGACATGATAGACCAAGAAACTAAACAAGTCGATTAAAACCAACTTAACTTTTAAGGCGAATCAATGAAAGAAGAGGAGGGATTTAGTCCATATCAATTTGGTAAAATTCAAAACCAACATTTCTTTTGAAAAAATCTAATGCATTGAATTATCAACGTAATCAATTTATACTCCAAACCGGTTGAGATTGATTTGTACATTTGCTAAATTGAGGCTCAAGGGTTGTTTGATTAGAAAACCGATGCAAACACTACTATTTGCAATTGACTATATTTATATTTTAAAATCCATTTAAATTCTCTAATATATATAGCTTTCTCAAGTGTAAATCAATCTTTTTTATTGGTTATTTTACTTTTTAATGGGGATCATCCAGCATAAAGAAAACAATAACCAAAAAAAAAAATATATATTGGTACCGTTCCTCTCAAATTTTATCATTTTTTATAAGATAAGATTTAAATATAATACATTAAGAAACTATTGTCGGTGTTTTTGGAGAATTTTTTTAAATATAAAAAAATAGATTCAATTATTTACAAATCATAACAAAATTTTCATCATTTGATAGAAGTCTATCAACGTTTATCAATAATACAAACTAATACAAGTCTATCAACGATAAACATTGATAGAAGTTTATCATTGATATTATCAGTGATAGAAGCTAATATTGGTCTATCATTGATAAAAATTTATAGAAGCCTATCAATTAAATGTTTATCCATTTTTTACCTATATGTAGATAGTTTGATATTTTTTCTCTATTTGAAAATTTTTCTTTTTGAAAATATGATTTCAAAGTTAATGCTCTAAGTAGGAACGCTTGCAAAAATAACAAAAAAGATTAAAATTAAATAATCTATGTCACTACATTTTCTAAATTGCAAAAGTAACAAATATAGAAGCGGATAACCTTCTGATAACTTTCAGATAGTCGCTAATTACTTGTCATATTTATCATATTCACAATAGGTAAAAAAAGATATGCTATAAACTAGTTTTTTCTATAAAAAAAAGATGACAGAATGCAATTTTCTTTTTATAAGTATTCATACTAAAATCAAAATTAATTTTATATTATCTTTTATATAAAGATCACCATGTAAAACTAATATAACCTTAATTTATATAAAAAAACAATCAAATTATTAAAGACAGACTGTTCTATGATTTAAATTATATATAAATCATTTGACGAATATCGTTGGAATAATACATTATCCTAATATATTATACAAAAATTTAGAAAAACAAATGCAACTACTTATATTTTGTTCAAACTTCCTGATAAACAATCAACATATTTTCAACCAGCTCCATGTCCAAATATCTAATAAATCGTAAAACGGTTAAAAATATTTACAAAATACAACAAAATTTTAAAATTTTATCGATAGTTACTAATAGTTAAACTATATACCCAAACAACTTTAATTACTTAGACTCATCTAATCTATAATTTTCACAGTGGGTTTGAACTTTAGACAACTTGTAATTTGCCAAAACTTTTTTATTTTTTTTTGCAAAAAAAACTAAACTTACTTTTTTTCTAGCAAATGTAGCTTTCATTTTTATAGCTAAAGTGAATGTGGCTCAAGTGATATAGGTACGATCTTCATTCCTCCTAAAAATAATAATATATGATTTTCTTAAGGATTTCTAAATATATTGTCCTTCAAATTAATTTTCCAATCCCAATATATTTCAAAGGGAGACGAATAGGTACCATTACGTTCCAGTGTTTAGAGTTAGCACAGCTCTGTTTTCTTTTTCCTTCCAAATTTATATAATATACGACTTGACTTAGCAACGATCCCCTGAAATAACTCGTTTTCCCACAAGGGGAAAAAAATCCAAACATATAATGAAAATAAAATAAGCAACAAGTTAGTTAAAATAATTAGAAAATGTTGCACGTCTCCCTCACTATATTGTGGATGAAAGGAAGGTGAATAATAGTAATAATGGCAGCAACCAAACAAATCTGGTGTATAAATCTTTGGTCCAGATGGATTTTCATTGTCAACCATTGTTGGCCATTTCTGTGTTGTGAGTGCACCACTGTTGAGCCAAGTTCATTGTTGAAGGAAGCTCCGACTCAGCTGCCACTGTTCCCCATTGCCCTCTACTTTTTGACATTTCTGATTTTTTATCCCACCATTTTTCTTATTCCCACTTTCTTTCTCTTTGTTTTTGTTTAAACAAAGTGGGTTTCTGTTCTTACTCATTTTTTCTGTTTCTATGTGTGATTTTCGCATTCAAGAAACTCTGTTTCTGTTTTCTGTGGTTTTCTTGGGATGCCGTCTTAGTCTTGGCTTGAGTTTTCTTTTCTTCATTAAGCTCGATGATTTTGATTGTGTTTTGGTTTGTTCTCAGCAACCCTTTTCTTTGATTTCGTCTGTTTTGTGTTAGGCTTTAATTATGATGGATGTGGACATCAGTAATCCTTCAAAAGTTGTTCCAAGAAGTTCGTCTCCAAAGGAGAGTGAAAATGGAGGTGAATTTGTCGTTGATCTTAGCGGAGTTGAAAATGGATACTCTGTTCAAGAGCAAAACAGAGTCAATTCACAGACCAACGGGCTGATTGATTCTAGTATTAGCTCTGGCAACGATTCACAACTTGCGAATAAGCCACAGAATATCTCAAGTTCAAATGGAAACCTCATACTAAGAAGAGCAATCCTTTCGAAAGCCAAATCCAGATTTGGAGTACAGCCAGTTTATACAGATTCAAACATGTGTGAGGAGGAGAATTATCCGTCAAGAGAGCAAATTGCAAAAACTTCATCTAGAAACTTTACTCACAACACGCAGAAGGCCACACCTGAGAAAAAAGATGAGAAGCACAAGAAAGTGAAGGTGAAGACAGTGATCAAGTGGATTGGAGTTTTTTGCATAATTAGTTGCTTAGTGGCTAGCTTGACTGTTAACCCTTTGAAGAATAGCTTCCTTTGGGGTTTGAAGGTCTGGAAATGGTTTTTACTTGCTACTGTGATTTTGTGTGGATTGTTATTTACTCGTTGGGTTATGAATGTGATTGTCTTTTTGATAGAGAAGAACTTTTTGTTTAAGAAAAAAGTACTTTATTTTGTTCATGGGTTGAAGAAGAGTGTCCAAGTTGCCCTTTGGTTGACGTTGGTTCTGGCTACATGGGAGTCACTGTTTGAACGGAGAAACCATATGGTTTCAAATTCGAGGATCAATGCTAAAGTTTTAGATTTTGTTACGTGGACTTTGGTAAGCCTTCTTATAGGGGCATTCCTGTGGTTGATTAAAACATTGTTGCTGAAAATACTGGCCTCGAAGTTCCATATGAACCGATTTTTCGACAGAATACAGGAATCTCTTTTCCATCATCATATTCTACAAACCCTCTTGATGGCTCGTACACAGGAGAATGAAAGTTATGCCGAGTTCAGGTGTTGTCGATTTTCTTTTGAGAGTAAAAGATCAGACTGTCAAAAAGCGATTAACATAGAAAAGATTCTCCAGCTGAAGCAAGAGAAGGTTTCGGCTTGGAAAATGAAGACATTGGTTGATGCAGTTACTAGTTTGGAGATGTCAATATCAAAAACACTCGATGAAAGCTACCGAAATGCTGCTGATGGTGAGATCACAGACGAGATGAAAGTTGCCAAACAAGCCGCTAAGAAGATCTTCAAAAATGTTGCTCCTGGAAAGAAGTGAGAAACTCTCTTTTTTGCTTGTGATCTTTTGTTCAAACTCATGTTAATATATTACCATTTCCCTTTTGTTAGGTTCATAGAGGAAAAGGATCTGAAATTCATGATCGATGAAGCAGAAGTTAATCTTCTGTGGCCACACTTTGAGGTAGATAAGACAAAGAAGATTGACATGAAAGACCTAACAAATTGGGTGGTGAGACCTTGTATCTATTATTTATCTTCAGTCATATTGAGTCATCAAGCCACATGAACACATTAAAAGTGTTCCTCGTCGCTAGGACCCACTTCCTGAATTTGAATAGAAACGAAACATAGTCGAATGGGAGTTCCATTAAAATTAAGAGGTGTTGATTCTGTTGTAGGAAACACAAGTCTGTAATGTAAACGTCTCATATAAACTATGAGAGTCATTCTCATTTGATCATCCCCTAATAAGGGAAGAATGTCTTAGAATACAATAAACGCACAGGATCCTTACTGTCAAGATGACTGAGTATACTTAATTGAAGACCTTTACAGTGAAAACCCCTAGTGATTATGGCCAAACATTTAGTCCCTCTTTCTTCCTTGACTTCATTATTTTCTAAATAATATTTTTTCAAGTCGGTGTGTGTCGATAATGTTCTATGGCACGTAGTAACTTTTTTTGCGCAGGTGAAGGTTTATCAAGGGAGGAAAACTCTAGCACATGCCTTGAAAGACACTAAAACAGCAGTGAAGCAATTGAATAATTTAGTAGCAGCGCTTATTGTAGTAGTGACAGCTGTTATTTGGCTTCTGTTGATGGAAATTGCTACAACCAAAGTACTCGTCTTCCTTCTAACTCAGCTTGCAGTGGCAGCTTTCATGTTTGGAAACACTTGCAAGACTGCATTTGAAGCTCTAATCTTTGTGTTTGTGATGCATCCATTTGATGTCGGGGACCGATGTGTTGTCGATGGTGTCCAGGTAAGCTTCTTAACTTACCGTCATCAAGGTCTCCTGTTTCTTTCTGCCTTTAACTTGTGGCAATCTGCAGCTGTTGGTTGAAGAAATGAATATCTTGACAACAGTCTTCTTGAAGCTCAACAATGAGAAGGTGTATTATCCCAACTCAGTTTTGGCAACAAAGCCCATCACTAACTACTACAGAAGTCCAGACATGGGTGACACCATCGAATTCTCAATCAGTTTCACAACGCCATTGGAGAAGATTAGGGTCATGAAAGAAAAAATAAAGAGGTGGGTGGAAGTGACACAAATAATGAAGATTTTGAATGCATCTTTACGAATATTTCGATCATTCTAAAATGAAAGAAAGATCATTGTTTCACAATACATGTGATCCTTATCAATGGCTGCAGGTATTTGGAGGATAATCCACAACACTGGTACCCAAATCATAGTGTGGTGGTGCAGGAGATTGAAAATGTAAATAAGATAAAGATCGCTCTTTATACGAACCACACCATGAACTTTCAAGATTGGACTGAGAAGAACCAACGAAGAACAGAGCTCGTGATGGAGTTAAAGAGAATTTTTGAAGAACTGAAGATCAACTACAATCTTCTGCCTCAAACAGTTCATCTCTTCCCAATTGAGGGGCACTGAAGTCTACAAAAAATCTTAAGCTTGTGCTTCCGGATACTTTGACAAAGAAATGGTTAGATTATTTTAGCTGCTTTATTAACTTAATTAAAGAACACTAAGGGGTTGTTTGTTGGACTGTAGTGGAATAGAAATGTCATGGCATCCAAAACTCATGTTTAGATTAAGTGTTTTGGACTCGAATTATAATACCGAACTCAATCGATTTCCTCTGTTTTCAATCCAACCCTCTTTTCCACCATTGTCACGCTTCAAGATCTCATTGTCGTTCCGCTTCGACCTCGACCTTCAAGCATCCCAACACTCCTCTAATTCACAGTAATCCAAATTACATTTCAGAAAGGTTTTTGGGGTGTTCAATTAAAATATGATGTATGGAGTTTGTATGTTTGTAGGGTTTAAATGTGTTTGTAATGTAGAGTTGTTTTGTATTAGTTCATCTCTTTTTTGGGTGTTGAATTGTGATAATGTCCGGTGGTGGTGTTTTTTCCAACCTAAATGATCTGTTTGTATGGCAATCGTTTTCGTTTAAAAACTTTTTTAATCAATAATGCTAAATATCTTTTAAAATAAACTATGGATTGCATTTTCTTTTATTGTTTGGGAGTTTTGGAAAAATGAAGTTTAAGGTTTACTTTTGGTTCATGCAATTCAAAAAAATTTAATTAAACCATTCATTTTACAAGTTTGTGCATGTGACTGTTCTAATTAAGCTTGACAAAAGAATATCAGAGTCATTAGTAAAAATAGAGATTTTGATTTATATTGTAAGTAAAATATCTCAAAATGTAATTGTATTATAGTGACCTTATTAATGTTCACGTTACATGTCAAAAAAAATATATAACAAACGGCCACATAGTGGGGTTAAGTCTCCTTGTAACTCAAGGACACAAATGTGTTCAAGAAAGGTCGTCACACAGTGAGGTTTGAAAAAAAAAAAAAAGTAAATGAAATGAAATGACATATAAAGATATAACGATATAATTGCGCCATTAAATGAAATTACTAAAAGTCTAAACTTGTTTCTTCATATGATACTATTATTTATTTAATGGTATATTGGCATTAAATGAAATGAAATGAAATATAAAAGTCTAAACGTGTTTCATATTATTATTTATTTAGTATAAATTTAAGATGCGAATCTATTCCTTCAACTACATTTCATATGATTAAGATTGGAAAAGATACGGACAACCGAGAATATCGAGTTATTTATAGTATTCTATCTCTAAAAACTATACTGGTCAAATAACTAAAAGAACTAATTTAGAAGAAGAAGAAGGTGAAGAAAATAAAGAATAAAGTTATCATTAAAGGAGAGCTTAGCTTTGTAATCCGATGATAATGGAAGGTAATTGGGGTCCATCCATTAGAAATCTGAATGATATAGACATACTAAGCTTGAATGATTAATGGGAGTTCTGCAAAGTGGGCATTCAGGTTTTTCATTGCACCATTCCATAATGCAGTTCCTGTTCATAATATTAATTTTTTTATTTAAAAAAAAGAATATTATGAACAGGAACTGCATTATGGAATAAAAAAAAAGATGGAAGAAAATTTTTTTTTTTTTTTTTTTTTTTTTTTTTTTTTTTTTTTTTTTTTACTTGACCTAAGCGGCTGGCTTGGCTCCCTCTTTTTTTTCTCTCTCTCTCTCAACCGACTGCCGTGCTGGGTGAAGTACTCTAAGGACCCACTAGGCGGGGGTCGGGTTTTGCAACCTTAAGCGGCTTGGCTGTCTTTTTTTTTTTTTATCAACTGTTATGTTGGGTGAAGAACTCTAAGAACTAGGCAAGTCTGGCTTTGCTTTCTACTTGACCTATCAATCGTATTTTGCTTTCAAACAATCTTATACAAATGTGTATGGCCAAAAGAGGGATTTAAAATTAATATAAAAAAGGCAGTACAATATGGCAAAAAAGGGGGATTAAAATTAAGATAAAAAAGACAACTGCACATATTATCATGTACAAAATTCACAATATTCAGAAAATGAACCTAGTGTTCTACTCAGTTCTAAGCTATCAAAATATGCATTTTCAACATATGTAACATATTCAAATAACAAATACAATCACAAATCCGAGCTCCGTTCTCAAGGGTTAGGCATGCATGCTTTTCTATGCTAAAAAGCAAAGTAGACTTGGTAATTATTCTAAGCTAGAGCATTTCAAAAGTTTATAAATTTTGACATTTTTGGCAAAATATGCAAAATGAAAATTTCCCAAAGGACATGGTTTGTGCAAGGCTACAACCCCACCCCTCACTTAAAAATTTGCATTGTCTTAAGCAAGATTCTATGGATGGAAAAAAAAAAAAAAAAGGAGAACAGAAGACCTCCCCTTGTAACCTAGTTTCTTCATGGAAGCTTGCTTGCAAAGATCCCAAGTTTGGTTATATTTCATTTTCCTTTATTCCTACAAAAAGAAAACAAGAATTTCCATCGAATTTTATTAAAGAGGTTAAACTAAAAATTTTAGAAAAATGTGCAGAATTGTTTAAGCTCGGTTGCATTTTCTAGGTATCACTTGAATTATCAAAACGACCTAACAAATATTCAATACAAGTTCGTAACTCATAACCTACCAAAGAGTTCAAAAAGATTGTTGTGGGTGTTCCGCCAAACCTTTTGTAAATTTCATACTTCAATAAAATTTAACTTGAAAGAAACAGCAGAAATTTCAATAAGAAGGAAGCAAGATGCCCAGTTTTTTTCAACTGCTGTTTTTTTTTTTTTTTTTTTTTTTTTTGCTTTCACTTGCTGTAAATTGGAGATGTTTTCCATAACTACTTCGGCTTATGTAATTTACCTTCTCCCTAAATGCAACCATAAATCAAACAAACTAGATGAATAAATTTACACCACAGAAATCCATCCTATGAAGACTACAACGGAGAAAGATGGGATAAGGATAAAGCATAGGAAGAACAAATACCCCATGGGAAGTAAACTGATAAAAAATACTTTGTCTTGAGAGTAATATATCCCGAACAATTTTCTGCCAGCCATTAAGATTTACCCACTGCAACTCTGCACACAAATATTTTCTTATAAACAATAATTAACACAATCTAATTGGTATCTTATGGATATAAAAGACAGCATGGATCCATATTTTCCTGAATGAAAAGTAAGAATTTAACACATGATTCAAGTTTTGAGGAATGTCGTGATGTTAAAAGAAAGTAAAGGTATTACTACAAGACCTTAAATAAAAAAAAATAAAAGTATCTCCATGAAACCACAAATATTCGATTTAAATGTAGTTATATAGGTGAGGTAAAGCTACTTCAAATCTTTAAACTATAATGCTATTGTAAATAACCGACAGAAAGTTGAATACAGTGAAAATTAATAATCAAAGAAAAATTTTGGATTTCGTGGTCAAATTCTACCTTTTAGAACCCTAAAATTGGAAGGATTTCAAATTAGTCTACGAACAAAGAATTTGGAAGCATTTGTGATCCACTAAGGAGCTCTCCCGGGGCATCCTTGGGGTACTTAATGACCAGAGACTGGGAGTAGTTGTGATCTTTGTCCATAGTAGTTTGTAACCAAAATGTCATTGGGGTATTGTAGGTTCATATTAAAAAAATAGTCATTCATGTTGTGATGCAAAAGCCCTTTTATGTATCTAAAACTAAAATCACGAAAATCATCATGGACATGCAGCACAACAAACTGAATTTCCATGGGAAGCCTTTGCTAACAAAATGGTAGACAATAATTACTCAGACAAGAGAGAAGGACTACAATTAATTAACAGAAGTACAAATCAATATAGGTGCACAACCACCAAGCCCCCAACAAAAGGAACAATAAACTTCAATAACAAAAGAAAGGTAGTATCAGGACTATCCTTACCTTGTTATCGAAGAAGATACCTTGGCTCTGGTAAGCCCGATGCTCTGCCTTACAACGTTCAATTACCTCAGTACTGCCTTTTAGAACCCTAAAATTGGAAGGATTTCAAATTAGTCTACGAACAAAGAATTTGGAAGCATTTGTGATCCGCTAAGAAGCTCTCCCGGGGCATCCTTGGGTACTTATTGACCAGAGACTGGGAGTAGTTGTGATCTTTGTCCATAGTAGTCATCCAGCCAGCAAGGGAAAGACCACGACGCGCAGTGGAATAGGAAAAAGAGCGTCGACCACAGCTTTCGTGTCACCAGCAATCCTCTTTCCTTTGTTGGTAGACCGAAAAAGGCTTTGTCAAGCAGGCAGGCATGATTGTCACGTCGATCGACAGTTGAGAAATCCGGCGCTGTTAGGGCTAGAGAAGAAGATGGCCGTGAATCGGCGATTTTGAGGAAGACGAAGAAGATAAGAGAGGGGAGAGGAGGGAGAAAGTAGAGAGAGAGAAAGAGAGCCGTTAGAGAAGAAGTGGGGGAAGAAATTTGAAACGAGAGTGAGAGAGAAGGGGAGAGGAGGGAAAAAGTAGAAAGGAGTTATAGAAGAAAAGCCCATTTAAAATACATTTGAATAAAGCCCATTTAAAACGCAAAACAATTTCTTTATAACTAAAACAAATATTTTGTTTTTAAAATTTAGACTAAAAAAATCAAATTTTACTGCAACAAACTAGAAAAACTGAGGTAAAATTTTCAGTAATGATAAAAGCAAAAAAAAAATATTTTTTTTTGTTTTTCAAATAATTATAATCCAAAATTTTCAATAAAAGTTAGAAAAGTTAGTGGATGAGATGTTGCAGTCAGGAATCATACGACCAAGCACTAGTCCCTACTCCAGTCCTGTATTACTGGTTAAGAAGAAAGATGAGAGTTGGCGTTTCTGTGTCGACTATCGAGCTTTAAATAATGTAACTATTCCAGATAAATTCCATGGTTGGTTGCTATGGTTGTATATGTATCGTTATGTTTACAATAATCTTTCGATTGCGTTTTAACTAACCTTCGTTTTGACCATGGTTTAAACTTTCACTTGTACTTAAACTAAAATCAAGTTTACTCAATAATTTATAGTTGCATAGTATTGTAAACAACTAACAACCATAGTGAACCTAAAAAACTAGAGAGAAATATTGTAACCCAAAACTCATCAAGATTCCTTCATTATTGCAATGTCGTCATTGTAATTGATCCCTTCTTCAATATGCCACGTAGTTGCTATATTTGTTTAATGATATATTGTAAGGTCAAACAACAAATACCCAAATGTTAAAAATAGTATTATTTATTTTAATTTCAAACTAACTTAATGATAAGAATGTATTTCACGTGTTTTCTCAAACGGGAAAAAGTGTTTTGACATAATTAAAAAAACAATGATAAACCACGATATTCAACAACCACACAGTCCATTTTGAAGACTCTAAAACCATTAAAACAAAATTTTCAAAGCAGACACATATCTACAATAATACGACATGAGAATAAGTCAATGTATTTTACGTAAATAAAAACTTT
>CM046889.1:2234529-2497331 GCA_025688845.1 Cucumis hystrix
CCTTTTAGAACCCTAAAATTGGAAGGATTTCAAATTAGTCTACGAACAAAGAATTTGGAAGCATTTGTGATCCGCTAAGAAGCTCTCCCGGGGCATCCTTGGGTACTTATTGACCAGAGACTGGGAGTAGTTGTGATCTTTGTCCATAGTAGTCATCCAGCCAGCAAGGGAAAGACCACGACGCGCAGTGGAATAGGAAAAAGAGCGTCGACCACAGCTTTCGTGTCACCAGCAATCCTCTTTCCTTTGTTGGTAGACCGAAAAAGGCTTTGTCAAGCAGGCAGGCATGATTGTCACGTCGATCGACAGTTGAGAAATCCGGCGCTGTTAGGGCTAGAGAAGAAGATGGCCGTGAATCGGCGATTTTGAGGAAGACGAAGAAGATAAGAGAAGGGGAGAGGAGGGAGAAAGTAGAGAGAGAGAAAGAGAGCCGTTAGAGAAGAAGTGGGGGAAGAAATTTGAAACGAGAGTGAGAGAGAAGGGGAGAGGAGGGAAAAAGTAGAAAGGAGTTATAGAAGAAAAGCCCATTTAAAATACATTTGAATAAAGCCCATTTAAAACGCAAAACAATTTCTTTATAACTAAAACAAATATTTTGTTTTTAAAATTTAGACTAAAAAAATCAAATTTTACTGCAACAAACTAGAAAAACTGAGGTAAAATTTTCAGTAATGATAAAAGCAAAAAAAAAATATTTTTTTTTGTTTTTCAAATAATTATAATCCAAAATTTTCAATAAAAGTTAGAAAAGTTAGTGGATGAGATGTTGCAGTCAGGAATCATACGACCAAGCACTAGTCCCTACTCCAGTCCTGTATTACTGGTTAAGAAGAAAGATGAGAGTTGGCGTTTCTGTGTCGACTATCGAGCTTTAAATAATGTAACTATTCCAGATAAATTCCATGGTTGGTTGCTATGGTTGTATATGTATCGTTATGTTTACAATAATCTTTCGATTGCGTTTTAACTAACCTTCGTTTTGACCATGGTTTAAACTTTCACTTGTACTTAAACTAAAATCAAGTTTACTCAATAATTTATAGTTGCATAGTATTGTAAACAACTAACAACCATAGTGAACCTAAAAAACTAGAGAGAAATATTGTAACCCAAAACTCATCAAGATTCCTTCATTATTGCAATGTCGTCATTGTAATTGATCCCTTCTTCAATATGCCACGTAGTTGCTATATTTGTTTAATGATATATTGTAAGGTCAAACAACAAATACCCAAATGTTAAAAATAGTATTATTTATTTTAATTTCAAACTAACTTAATGATAAGAATGTATTTCACGTGTTTTCTCAAACGGGAAAAAGTGTTTTGACATAATTAAAAAAACAATGATAAACCACGATATTCAACAACCACACAGTCCATTTTGAAGACTCTAAAACCATTAAAACAAAATTTTCAAAGCAGACACATATCTACAATAATACGACATGAGAATAAGTCAATGTATTTTACGTAAATAAAAACTTTGTATTTCATTCATATATCCAGAATAAGTGATGTGATTTTGGAGCATTTTCGAATAAGAATGATGGAAGTGATTTACATGGTGGAAGCATGGCAGGAAGTTTTCAGAAAAAGAAAGGGTTGTGGAGGTGAAGAGTTTAATGGGGTTTTTATAAGATGGAAAAAAGAATCTTCCAAGTTGAGAGAGAACAAGGGGTGTGTTTGAGGTTATCCCATTGTGAAGGTTTTGGTGTCTTCTTCTCTGCCCCTTAGGCTCCACAAAAATATGTCTCTACCCATTTCAAGTATACCACTCCACTTTTCTTTTCTCTTTTTTCATCTTTATATATCCATGTGAATTGCATTCTCAATTATTATCTCTCCATATCTCTTTCTTACATTTCTTACTTTTTGGCAAAACGTTAGCATGTATCCATGACTTACATACACGTTTTTTTTTTTTTTTTTTAATTTCTGACGAAGATCAGGACGTTAAATAGTGTGACGTTGTCCTAAAATATTTCGATAATTTAGAATTTTCACGACAAGTTGTTACCATATTGTTTCAAGTCTCTGTTTCGTCTTATTTCAAAAGAGTTTTACTCCAATTGTTGTTTTAGAATGTTTCTGAAAGGCAAGGGTAAGATTGAAATTACAAAAATAGATATACGGTTAGTACCATTAATAAAGTTACAGCGCAATTAAGGAGTTGTTTGGGCCCAACTTTAGGTAGATAAAATGAGCCATTACTATAGCTCACAGTGTAATCAATTGTTATAACTTTACAGTTAACTTCAATATTATTACGTCAATTTTTTTTTTTTACCGTAGTTGCTATTTTCTACTCATCTTCTCTCTCTATTTGTTATAATGTTATTGATTCCTATTCAGTCTTATTCATACTTAAATAGTTTATACCCAAACACGGACTATCGTAATCCAAATTAGAACATTTTGCTCTTTAAATATAAGTTGTTATAATTAAATCATCGTTCAAAGTACAACTTAATATACTTCAATTTATCAACTTAAACTTTTAAATTAGACGGTAACGTAACATTTGACAATCCTCGTTCATCGACACGTGGAGGTTCCATTTTATGAAACAAAATCCAAACCTTTTTTTTTCCCTTTTCGGTAACCTTTGTGTTTAGTGTTTCGTTAAAGGGTTTTTTTTTTTTTTGAGGAAGTTGAATTGTCAAAGTTAAAGTGAAATGAATGGTAAATTTGTGGTGTGTTGACAAGTGGATGTTGGCCCAAATCTGTTCTAATGATTGGGCCCATATAGTCCAAAAATAATAAAGATAAAAATTCAACATTCTTTGAAAATATTATGCATATAATCTTATAATATATACTAAAGGGAAAGCAAAAGTCTAAGATTGATATAATGCCTTCTCCAAAGTAATCATTTTAACCCATTTTGAATCTTAAAAGGAACATATCATTGATATTCTTTGAATTTTGCTGCAAATTTGGTGGTTTTTGTTTGTGTAGAGCAAAATTAGTCCAACTTTGTTCATTTTACTTATGATTTTTATATACCTAATTTCAACTAAATCACTTATTTTATAATTTCAACTTCTAATCAACAAGAAAACCTAATCAACTAACTTGAAAGTAGATTGTTTTTGTTTTCATACCATAGTAAAAGAAAAATAAATATTAAAATACCATTTTGGTCCACGTATTTTGAAATTTGTTCAATTTTAGTTTTTCAATTTTTTAAATGTCTAATTTTAAATTAAAACCGTCTACGCTAATTTTTTTATTGAACTCGACCAAGCAATTATAATTGTTGCATGCAAATAAACATAACATGGGATCATATTTTTAAAATTTATAGGAAAAATGTTAAGAGAAAAATAATGAAAATTTATAGTAATGGAATTTCAAAGACTAAAATTGAACAAACTCTAAAGTATATGAACTAAAATAAATATTTTTGTTTGCATGAAGTTTTTAGAGAAACGTGTTTCATGGAGTTGAACTTGTATTTATGTTGATTTTGATGCGATGTGGTTCGATCTAGTGCTTTATCTTCTAGCGAAGTGCTTGATGTTGCACTTCAATCTTCAAGAGCTACTGCATCTTCGGGATTCTTGGTTTGAGTTTGGTTGATCCGACCCTCATACATACCTAATTAGATATTGTTATTATTTAATATATAGGCTAACTTAATACTATTTATGGACTCAATTGAACTTTAGTCCAAATAATAATATTTAATTTGACCAAAATAATCAATTTGATCCACGACCTTGATGAAAACATATGGCATCATCACAATTTACCACGTTGATGTTTTCAATTTTAATTTAGAACAAGTTAACTTTGAATTAGTTTCAAAATAAATTATTTGTATTTTTGTCGATAATTTGATAAAGAACGTGACAATTTGTGACTGATTCAAAATTTCTCATTCGAACTCTACTTTCTAAATTCTCGTCCTACGAGTCACTGATTTTCTCTCGATCAAATAACTTAAATAATTTAATATTAAAAATAGAAATATTAATGTGAGGAGACATTAAAACAACGTATAATAAAACGACACCTAATAAATCTAGAAATGTACTAATAATTCGATTTATTCTTTTTTTTTTCCATTTCATAATGACTTTTGATAATAATAGTCAAAGGAAACTCCCATCATCCATTTTACTTAGAAAAACAAATTGAGATTACAAATCAATCATGGGTCCCATGCAATCCTAATAATCAAGTACTAATTTGATTGATTAGGAAATCCCATCATATGGTAAAAATAATAATTCTATGGAATTGACCAAACTTTATACAATCAAATGCACCATATCTCTCTTGGATCAAACCATATCCTATTCTCATTACACCAATCTCCAAACTAACTCTTTTTTATTCAAACAAACATTTGGAGTATTCTTATTTTTTAGTTCGATATATTTTTTTTGTATAGATCCAATAGGGGCTCGAACTCTTCCTCGACTTTACACTTTTATACCGATACCAGTTAGCTTAATGGTAAGACAATCATGTAGCTTGTTTTAGGCCATGTTTATGTCTCACTTCAATGTTATTGACAATGAAATTTATGAATTCGTGCACTATGAAATTTTTGGTAATGTACAATATAGTGGCATTTGAATTTCGTACTCCTTTTAATATTAATTAAAATTTTAGTATAAAGTCGGTCTTAGAATAACATGAAGTGGTTGGAATAAGAGTAAGCAAAATTGAAAGAATAATCTTAAGCAAATCTAAGAATAAGAATAAGATTTTTAGGGAGAAAAAGGGGATTAGGCAGAAAGAATCGAACAAGTTTGGTTTTTAAAATGAAAGAAAGAAAATATGAAATAAATGATATGAATAATTATTAACAAATTGGATTTTTTTTTCTTTTATGTGACATAAAGTTTAGATATACAATGTTGGGAAAAGGAAACGTGATCTTATTATTCTCTAATCTTCACAATGAACATTTTTATATGGTCACGTGCATTTAATATTCCTCTCAAAATAGAAATTCCAAAACTACTTTCTAAAAATCATCTTTTTATTCTTTTCATAATAGATTTATTGTTATTAAATGTTATGGTAATTATCAACTTAATATAGTTCGACCGGTTAAAGTGGACTTGGAATTGATATGATATTTAGTAAATTGGAATGTTTGAGCCTCGTCTTATACTTGCACTTGCAACCCGAATTTATAATAGTAATAATAATTTTTTTTTAAAAAAGTATGAGTCGATAGTAACATAACTTGTTTTAATCTCTTAGCTAAATAATTTTCACGAGAAGTTAAAGTATCGTAATTTGATTCATCATATTATTTTCGTAGAGGGGTTGAGTTCCTCTCTTGTTCTTCCTTTATAACTTAATTATACTTATTGATGAAGATGATAAAATAACTGCTTAAACAAGACGCAAAGATTACCGGTTTCTAAGGAGTTTCATTAGAAAAATGATATTTTGTTCAATTTATCCAATTAAATAACTAACTTAGCAAATAAAATAGGAAAAAAATGCACATGGATCACGATAATGACAATATTAAATATAAATTAAATCTAACTATATGTAAACGTATATTTTGAGCCATACGTCCAAAGTAAATATAGGCCTGTTAAATCTGAAATTACATTTTTAACCATTAAAAATGTCGTTTTAAGCCTATTTGAATGTAACTCAACTCATTCTAATTACATTTTTTTAAAACGAAAAGTCAAATGTTCGATAAAAGAAAAAAAAAAAAAAAAGAGTTTAGACTTTGCTAATTAAATTGTTGATACTATTAATTCACTATCTATTCCATGAAATATATAATAATAATATTAATTCTAACCCATAAATTTGTACATCTCTCCCCCCAACACATCTCTAACCCATAAATTAAGTTTCTCCTTACTAAACATCTCTTTCTAATTTTTTATTTTATTCATTCCTATACTCCCATTTTCTATATTATTGTATATTAATACAACCTTTTTCTTTTTTACTTTTCCTTCTTTGCAATCTTCTTCTATGTCTTATTATTACAAGAATATATCTATATACACACATATGTAGTACGTCCTTTTCGTGTCCTATTCAAAAGGGCACGCTTTTAATTAATAATGTAACCGTGTAATGCCACACTGGTTTATAAGGATGAATATATATTATATATATTAAATACGTGGATCATTCCTTTTATATTTTGTATGTTATCTATTTAATTTCAACGTTGAAGTTATGGAGTAGCCTTTGTTTTTAGAAAATTTATGGTTAAGAACGAAATTAACTTAGTATGCAAGTTTTATTGGCATTGAAGTGAAATTTGATTTTTTTTTTCTTGGGAAATCTATGATATTCCTTTTTAATCTATTTTTATTTCTCTTTTGCATGAAAAGCAAATAATGTGTTAAAAAGAAAGTGCTGTCAACCCTAAAAAGATTTGGTTTTCCTTTTTGAAAGGAAAAAGGAAAAAAACAATTTTTTTTTACCACTTTCTTGATGTGAGATTACTAATTTATTAAGTGTGAATTACCTTTTTAACTCTTTGAGAAAAAGTTAACAAGAGAGAGAATAATCATAAATTAAAAAAAAAAAAAAAAAACTTTATTTTATTGATTGTTTTGAAATGTTTTTTTGGCTACTTTTATAAAGTTGTAATTCATGCCTCGGATTCTTATGTAGGATTGGTGTTATGTTTCAAAAGTATCGATAATACTTTTAGAAAATAGCAAAATTTTATATTCTATTAGTGATAAATGTTCATAACATCAGTGTCTATCAAGTGTTAATATTTTAGTTGTTCGTAAAGATGGAAGGGTATATCGGTAAAGAGAGCACAAGTGGAGAGGGAAATACTAGTTTTGGCTTTTCTCTCAATCTTTTGTATGTGGCATTTTCCACCCAAATGCTTCAACCATGCCCTACTTTTATTCCCACTTTTGTCCTCTCACTATTTCCCCCTCCTTTTTTATATCTATTCATATATTTCCATTTTTATTTTCATACATCAATGTTGATCATATATCCTCATATAAGATTACTCCATGATATATTTTAAAAGAAAAAAAAAAAAACAATGATTCAATCTTATCGATGTGGTCGTCTTTACTTTTTGAAGTGAATATTCAAACATACCTAAATCATCTTCTAAGTCTTTAACCAACCAATCAAGTAATGTTCATTTCTCAGTTGAATTATAAGATAAACGGTCCTTTTTAGCAAAACATACCGCATATTAACATTTTCTTGCATAATGTTATTGTAGAAGTGGTACTTGGTGCATTTGGCTTGTTGAGGTTTTTTTTTTCTTTGAATAGTTGCAGATAGATTCAAAATAATTAAGTACATTGTAACATTTTTAAAAAATTGCAAATATAACAAAATTTATCAAAGTCTACCACTGATGGACCACGTTGCAAATATTGGTATATCGTTTATAGACTCTTATCATTGATAAATCACAAGAATAAGAGTCTATAAGCGATTCAATGTCCCTACTTACTAAATCATTATTCATAAAATTATCAATTATAATTTTTTTTATTCAACTTTTACTTAGTAAGAATTTGATTTTATTGACTTTTAAAATAGCCGTATATACTTTAATTAGTCGAACTATAATCATAGTCGAAACCGTATTTATTAATGTAATAAAAATAATAATAACCATAATATAAAGGAATGTTAGTTTTAAAATCAGTTAAAGTGACATTGTCAAGTGTAAGGCTATATTTGACTTCTCAATTATTAATTTATGACAAATCAACGGCTAATATTGACGAACCACATTCGTTGATCTTGATTACTTTTTATAAAAAAAAAAAAAAAAAAGAAGTTGACCTCACAATTATTTTCATTTGTTGAATTTTTATTTGAATGCATTAAGTTCCTCAACTTCCATGACTCTTTTTCATTGACTTACAACAATTCAACTTAATTATCAAATTAATCATCTAATCTCACCTGAAAACATTTGATTAAACTATTTTACTTTTTTGGATTTTGAGCTTTATTCATTTAATGTTGACATCAATCATATTTAAATATTAATTAATTAATGTCAAAATGATTAAATATTATTTGAAAAAAGAAAAAGAAAAACTGAATAAATTGATAATTTATTGTTCAAACATTGAGCATCTGATCTTTCTATCATCATTCATCAGGGTGTTTGTGTTCGATCTTTCTCGCAATATCTATGAATATTATGTGGCGCAAATTAATTATATTATTTTTTTATATTTTCCAAAATACAAAATATTTTTTGTATATTTCTATTGAGTTCTATCATTGTCATTATCACCAATTTTGGAGTGACCCAAATTCTTTTTTGTATTTTTTTTATTTTTTATGTTTCATTTAATACAAATTATATTTAGTAGTCTTTGGAGAGAGAGAAAAAAGGAAGAATATACGATAATTAAAAAATCACTTGATTTAATTTCAACATTTTCCCCACAACATTATGTTATCCCCTTCATTTAAATACATTTTATATACATGTGAAAATTATGCACAATTCAATATATAAATTATAAAGGGTTTGTTTGGTAACTCAATCATTTTTTGCTTTTAAAAAAACGATCGTGTTTGGTAACTACTTTACTTTTTTTTTTTTTGAAAATTATATTATATAACAAAAAAAATTTAGAAAAAAAAACAGCTCATAATACTTCTTTTTTTTCATATTGTAAATTTGGTAAATATGACAATAATCTGCTTTCAAATTTTCTATTTTTGCAATTTTAAAAATGCAAGTAACATGGGCTCCATTATCATAAATCTTTTTCTTATTTTTGCAAACTCCTCTTTTTTTTCTTCTTAAAACAATATTTTTTAAAAAAATTATGAAATAAGATTAAAAATGAAATTATAATCGGTTACCAAATAAATTTTTGTTTTTAGGAAAAATTTCTTTCTTAGTTCCCAAATTTTAAAGAATACATTTGTAGTTTGGTCACTACATCTTAAAAATGTATTTTTTTTTAGTATCTATATTTATAAGAATATACCCATTCAGTCATTAAGTTTTCAAAATATATCTTTTTAGTCTCAAGGTTTTAAAAATAAGTTTAAAGTATACATTTATAAAACTTAGAAACCAAACACACTTATTCATCAAAACTATAAAACTAAAACGATAGTTTTTACCAAAAGTTGAAATAACGATCAAACGTAACCTAAATTAAATTTTAATTGACTAAATTTCTACATTTCAAAGAGGTATATATACATACATACATACATACATACATATATATATATATATATAAATCAAACAAATATATTGAGTTGAAAATATGATATTTATGAAGAATAAAGTACATGTATAAATGAATAAATAAAAAATCGTAGGTGTATCAACTCCAAAGCCGTCCTTGTAGGGGACCCTTAATTGGGATAGCTTATAAAATAGAGAGATCATATGTCAACTCTCTCGTATATGTAACCAAATCAATTTCTATTTAGTATTTATCAATACCCACCTCATTTCCCTATTATTGTTATTATTATTATTATTATTATTATTTCTTTTTCCTCTCATTCCATCATAATTATTTAATTAACCAAATTCACATTTTGACATTCCTCCTTGATTAATTAACTTCTACTATTTAACACTAATTTATATGAATTATGACGTTTGGATGGATATGGAGATATCTTATCCTATGTCACAATTAAAATTCTTCCCCTAAATTATTTCAATATAATATTTTGCCATTCAAATAAATAAAACATGTATATATAACATTGAAATATGTATATATAATTTCAATAACGTTGAAATATTATTGAGAATATTTTATTATGTTTTTTAAAAGGAATTACTTGGTGGTGATAGAAATGATCCTATCGGTGAGTATTTTGATCGGTTTAAAATGAGTTTGATTCAATAATATTTTTTTTATTTGCATAACTTTTGTTTATTGAGATTTGAGGTTCAATTTCTTAGCTAGTTAATGTATTAAAAAAAGAATATTTGATTAAAACAAAAGGGTGGTGTATAAATGTTAAACACATCTAAATTAAAACAAATTGAGTGTATAGAATAAATTACCAATTTTTAAAGAATAAGTTATGTTTTTAATAAATGGTATGTTTTTCTCTTGTAAATTTGTGTTATACAAGTCTCGTGTGATAACTATTTTGTTTTGTGGTTTTGAAACTCTCAAGCTCACATCTTTCCATTTTTTTACAGTAATTTACATATTTACTAAATATCATGGTTGGATTCTTAGCCAAATTTTTAAATGGTTTTCAAATTATGACTCGATTTTTTTAATCATCATTAAAAATTAAATAACAAAACAAAACAATTTACAAGAAAATCAAATGTTTACCAAACCAGTCCAAAGTTAACGCATAGAAAACTTGACAAAAAGGAAAAACGTTCCAATTGAATGATAATAAAACAAACACAATGTAAGATAAGGTTTTTATATAACAATAATGAAATAATAATAGAAATTTTTTAGAAAATATAAAAAATTGACAAACTATTTACCTTTCATAGAACAAAATATTATTACGTTTGATTTTTGTATGAAGTATAAATATTTTTTTGAAATGTTATATTTTCGACAATTTCTCGTAATAAAATAATATTATTGCATGTTTTCTTCATTTTTTTTTTTTAAATTGTGATTTATTTATTTGAAATGACTTGAGAAACTATATTTAATGTGAAATGTGTTGGGCGTGCCTTCTTACGAATGTTTGTATGTGCAAATTGCAAAAGGGGGCATGCCATTGCCATCCATTTACTGTGCCATTTTGGCAATATTTGAATTTATTGATTAAACTAAGTGATCCTAAAAGCAAAATTAAACACAATGAAAAAATGAAAGGGACCCATAAATTAATTACTTTTTTAAGAAGATGGGACGAATGAGTAAATTAAATATATTAAATCAAATTTGTTTTATAGACAAATTGTACAGTTGAAATGTCGTATTTGGGTTGATGTAATAATAATAAATAAACTTTTGAATTTTGGATATCTATATTATATTGTAAGTAAATTGGAAAAAAGAAAAACGAAGAGCCAAAAGCCAATTCAATGACCACCAAAAAAGGGTACGTTTTATTTGGGGTCATTGGCATTCCAAACAATATTGATATTATCAAATTTAAAGAAAAAGAGAGAGAAAAATGTTTGTGGAAAACAACACTTTTCTTTTTTGTTACATACAATTTAGAAATTTATTTTTGATTTTGATATAATATAATTACTCGAGCATGATTTAGCGATAATTGAAATGAACCTTTGTACTTGATGAAAAATTTGTTATTAGATAAAACTATAAAATTAATCAAAATGATATCTAAGTAAATCAAGAATTTGATCGTACACGTTGAGAACTGACCGTTCTGGTCTATGTAATTTTGTATGAAGAGTTTGCAAAAATAGCAAAAAAAAATTATGATAATAGAGCTTGTGTTACTTACATTTTCAAAATTACAAAAATAGCAAATTTGAAAGCAGACTACCATCTGATTACCATATGATTACTGTCACATTTGTCAAATTTTCAATATGCAAAAAGGAGGTGTTATGAGCTGTTTTTTTTTTCTATTATCATATAATGCAATTTTTCATTTTGTATTTGGTTGAATTATTATTTTTTTTCACACTTTTTATTAAATATTAAATGAAATATTCTCTAAAAATTAACTTTTATATAGATCAAAGGTTGGATAATAATAATAATATTCTGATAATTAAATATGATATATAGACATGTTTTAAAAATTATGAAGTAGAAATATTAATATATATAACAAAAGAATCACAAATTGCACAACTCTCTTATAAAATATGGTGAAAGTTGTAATTACGCAAAAACAATGAGATGCCTAAATTTGTAAACGTGTTAAAACAGGACCATTAAATTTTCAATAGTTATAATAATTGGATCAATAAATGATAAAAAATTAAATTCAACCTATATAAACAGTATATAATTTATATAATTATGCAAGTCTGAAGGTCTAATTTTAAAATATAGATAAGTTAGATAACTTAAATTTAATTTTAAAAGTTGGAGAAAGTAAATTTTCCTGTCATTATACATTAGAGAGAACATTTGTCATTTTTCCATAAAAAAATTAAAATATACAACCAAACAATAACTTAAATATGCAATATTTTTAAAATTGCAAGAGAACGAAAAAGTATTTTGACCCATATAAGAAAATCAATGCAATAAAATTTGTAATAAAAAGCGGTTTAACCGTAATAAAAAATCATTGGTAGATCAACAGTAATGTACCACAATCACATTTTTAATTGAATTGTTTTTGGTTACCTTTATCTTGTAGTCAAACCGTAATAATAACAGTATGCGTGCCAAAATTCATAACTATAACGATAACAACAATAGTAAAACGTATTTTTCAAAGCAATCTAATTGATCGTTTTTTGTTCGTCAATTAGAATATAGCGGTTTTTTACAAATTTGAACATGGACTATATGTATTGTATTAGTAGACCCACATAACGTAACTAAACATATAGATATAGATAGAGAGTGAGTCTCAAAATTTACATTGATTAATTTCTATTGACTGTGCTAGGTTGTGGGGGTAAATGGCAATTATAAATTAAAAGAGAGGGGAAGGGGGGAAAATGTGGGACTATGGGAGTGGCAGACAGAGATGTCGATAGGATCAGAACTTCAACAAGATATTGAAGGTAAGACCATGACGTCATATAACATTACAAATACAATTTTATAATTTTAAATTCATATATCAAAAAGAATTTTTTTTTTTTACAACAATTCATCTTCTAGGCCGCTATTTAAAGCACCTATGTTCCAAAAACATTACCAGTTGTGACACAATTCACAAATACCCAAAAAAAGAAGAAGAAATTCTCCCACTCCCATTTCTTTATTTACTTCAGCATAAGAAAAAAGAGAGAGAGAGTCCTCCTCCTCCGCCGCCGGCGATGATGATTGCTTACCTGGAACCGTTTCTACAAGACACCGATTCCCGCCGGCCACACGACGGCTCCGCCCTATGCGAAGCTCTACAGATTCAATTACAAGGCGGCGTCAGTACCGAGTCGCGGGATATCGGTTTAGCCGGTAAGGATTTCGGTGGGCTACATTCCATAGCTCCGTTGGCTTTGGTAACTCCAGCTGGTGCCGATGACGTGGCGAAGGTAGTGAAATCAGCCGTACAATCGTCTAATCTAACGGTAGCAGCGAGAGGTAATGGCCACTCGATCAACGGCCAAGGGATGACGGCTGGAGGTTTGGTTTTGGACATGCGTGCCATGGAGGATAATTTCCGTGTCGTCACAATGAATGAATTTTGCTATGCCGACGTGTCGGGAGGGGCATTATGGGAAGACGTCTTGAAACGCTGCGTTTCAAGTTACGGATTAGCTCCCAGGTCATGGACGGATTACCTTAGCTTAACCGTCGGCGGTACACTGTCTAACGCCGGAGTTAGTGGCCAGGCTTTCCGGTACGGCCCACAAATTTCCAACGTGGCTGAATTGGAAGTCGTCACTGGAAAAGGCGATACTTTAATTTGTTCAGAAAATGAAAATTCTGAATTGTTTTTTAGCGTTCTTGGTGGTTTGGGTCAGTTTGGAATTATCACAAGAGCTCGTGTTCTACTTCAGCCAGCTCCGGATATGGTAAATAAACAAAGAATTCCATTATTTCTACTAATTAGTTAATTAGATACATGAGCTATCCACACACGTTTACGTTAATTACGTATTAATTTTTTTTTTAATTAGGTGAGATGGATTAGATTGGTTTACGATGAATTTGAAAGTTTTGCTCACGATGCGGAATCCTTAATACGGCGGCCGGAAGGTGACTCGTTTGATTACGTGGAAGGCTTTGTTTTTTCAAACAACGATGACCCATTAACCGGAAGACCGACAGTGCCGTTAGACTCCAATACCGTATTTAACTCATCTTATTTACCGGAAACCGCCGGTTCGGTTCTCTATTGCCTCGAAGTCGCCGTTCATTACCGGAACAACGACCAAGTCTCAACCGTGGACACGGTAAAAAATAGAAAAGGAATTTAATATTTCAATTGATATTATTATTAGAATATTTTGTGACCGTTCGATCTTGGGAGGATCTGTGGGGTCAGGTATGTAAATGTTTATAGAGACACACACACGTATAATTGTCGTAAAAAAAATGACCGAGTTTTTGACCTTAGTGAGGAAGTGGCAATTGACCCATGGAAATAGGGTGGATGGGTCCCATTGTGAGAAAGAGGTGGAATTATATTTTATTTTATTTATATTAATTTAATTTAAAGTTGAAAATTTCAGCGGCGGATAGTGAAAAGAAGGTCAAAACAAACAAATTATAGTAGCTCTTACACTCATACGTGTATGAAACTTATGGGGGTCTCTTTGGTGGGGGGAAATGGCTATAGCCCTTTTCTTTCTTTCATCATTATCCAAACCATAAACCGACGACCTTTTTAATATGTAGTATAATTTCTAATTTAATATTGTGAGGCTGTTATTTATTTTGTATTTCTTAAAAAGAAAAAAAGAAAAAAGAGAAAACATGAAAACTGACAATACGATATAATGTATCTTCCATTGGATTTTCTGACACTGGGCAGCTCCCATGACTGCCCAGAGTATCTATTCCTAATTACAAGGATGGCACTGTTTAGTTAATTATAGTATTTAAAGTGGGGGTAGTTTGGTAAGAACAGTGGAGGTATTGGGGTTAGAATTGTAAGAAAGGTAGAGGAAAGGAGCGTTTAGTAAAAACACTGATCATTTTTTGAGATTTTGCTGACAAAAATGGTCCCCAACAAGTGGCCAAAAAGCCATCATTTTCTGGAATCTATAAATCATGAGTGATATGTCCTTTTGCTTTGAATGGAAATGACGAAAATGCCCCCCTCAACCCTAAATAGAGTTTTGTTTAATTTGATTTTTGTCAGGATGTTGAGAGATTGCTGAGTGGGCTTGGGTATGTAAAGGGGCTGAGATTTCAGGTGGACCTAAGTTACATACAATTTTTGTCACGTGTGAAGCGTGCGGAAGAGGAAGCAGTTGCCAACGGTGTATGGGATGCACCTCATCCTTGGCTTAATCTCTTCGTCTCAAAATCTGATATCGCTGATTTTGATCGTCTGGTCTTCAAGACTCTCCTTAAAAATGGAGTCGGTGGACCCATGCTCGTCTACCCTCTTCTGCGTTCCAAGTAAGTACTTCCCTTCCCCCTCTAATTCTTTTCAATTTTTTACTCTTTAGATTCATTTTCAACCCTGATTCTTATAAAATAGTTTGGATATATTTGTCCGATGGGGTTTATGGTATATATGGATATCAAAAGCATGGTAGGTGCCACGTAAGAGTTGGGGGAAATAGAGCATGCGAGATTTAGAGAGGTAAACGACGACGTATTTTTCACGAACTACATCTGTCATGGACACGTGGTATGCACATGGGCTAAAGGGATGGGAGGATAGGATATGGGTCCCAAAACGGTGACGTTTTGGCTTAAACTTGAAGTCACACCTGAGCCCTTCAATCTGATTTGCTGAACGTTTTAGGATTGGGTGGTTGAGATTTGAAGTAGGTCAAACCCCCAAAACATCTCTAACATAACATGCACGTGTGCCATTCTTTCTTCACTGCCATTCTCTTCAAAACATTCTCATTAACGTTGTTTGTTATATATATATATATATATATAAAGAAACTTTAGAGAATAGGGAAAAAAGATAAGAAAATAATAAGACATTAGTAAATACATTTAAATAACAATAATAATAATAACAACAATAATTACTTGTAGGACAAAGATATTGTGGGTCCCATGTTCTATAATGTAAAAAAAAAATTGAAGAAAAGTTTGGAAATTGAGTGACCTTATGGGGAGAGGTTTGGTCATATGATAAAGGACTTGCCTTTATAGGGGAAGGGGTAAATTGGTCAATGAAAATATTACTTTTTGAGGAAAAATGGGGATTTTTTTTTTCTTTCAAAATTTCAAAATTTAAAAAGAAAAATTTCTTGAGAGATGTAACTTTTTCACAATGGCCAATGGATAAAACAAAAGGAAGACAACTTTGAGGTCAGTATATTTGCTATTTATGTAACGACAAGGTCTTTTATTCGCCAACCTGGATATACACCAAAATGTCATATATACCCCTCCCCTCCCTACTTGGTCCATTTCATCACCCAATGTATTTATTTGCTTTTTTTTTACTAAGTTTAGTTATTGTTTTGTTTTAGGTGGGATTCACGAACATCAATGGTGTTACCAGAAGGGGAAGTGTTGTACTTAGTGGCATTGTTACGATTCACTCCTCCGAACCCGAAACCTACGTTGGTTGATAAATTAGTGGAACAGAATCGTGAAATAATCAATATATGTAATGCGAATTGCATTGACTTCAAACTTTACTTGCCACACTACCATTCAGAGAAGGAGTGGAAGCTTCACTTTGGAAATCAGTGGAGTAGATTTGTGGAGAGAAAAGCTTTGTTTGATCCGATGGCTGTTCTTGCTCCAGGGCAAAAGATCTTCACTAGAATTTCACGCAAACATTAAGTCGATTTTTTTTTAATCCCAAAACTCCAAATTTTTTTATTAACAAAAATATTGATATTGTTAGCTTCAAAAGCAAAACTCAACCCACAATTTTCCATAGTGGAGAGCACAAAACCTTATGTATGTTGCTATCGCTCATAAAAACAAATATTGGTGCAATGTACATGAGAAAATGATTTTTTTTCAATGGAGCAAAACAAAAAAAAAAAAAGAAAAAAAAAAAACTACAAAACTTGATCATTTGGGTTTAAGGGTTTTTTTTTTTTTTTTTAAGGGATTAAAGATGCAAAGTGATTTGACTTGGATAACATGCTTTCTTTGTGAAAAAAATGACCTAAAAAGACAGTCTTTCGAAGTGATGTCTTAAGGGCATTGGCTCAAAGTGTCTATCAATACAATTGAAAGGTAGGCACCACCATTGTCACATATGTGTTTTGTCCTCTTGACTTTGTTGACTGTAAAGTTTGAACCATATATGCATTACATGTCCCTTCTCCTAAAAGTTGATGTGTTTAGGTTTGGGTTTCATTAGTTGGATTTTGATTTGGATTGCATCTTTTTAAACATATGAAAAGATTGCAAAAACCACGTCCAACTGATTCAATTATACTCTTGTCAATAATTGATTTAAGGTAATTATATTACAATTTAAACACACAGATTATCACTATCCCCAACAGTTAAAAAGGAACAAAAAATATGCGTGTCACGTCGGGTCGAGTAAGTTGAAAGAGACGAGGAAAGGGTTGCTTTGCAATTGAGTTAAGAGGGAAAATTGGTTGGAGTTTTGAATGTGAAAAGCATAGAGAGAGGGGGAAAAGGCAAATGGGAATGGGGCCAAAAGGTTAGCTTTATGAAGCAATTATAAGATCATAATA
This sequence comes from Cucumis hystrix, assembly GCA_025688845.1. Lineage (NCBI taxonomy): Eukaryota > Viridiplantae > Streptophyta > Magnoliopsida > Cucurbitales > Cucurbitaceae > Cucumis > Cucumis hystrix. Next base: position 2,251,918 of record CM046889.1, read on the forward strand.
TCTTGTAAGGTGCACCCAGCACCCAGCACCCAACCAACTCCATGCAATTTTAAAACAAAAATACAATCTAATCTTTTTTTTCTTATTTAAAACTTTTTCGATTATTGAGTCATGCACGAACGTCCTTAAACCCTATGTTAAAACCCATTTTTAACTCCAAGTTTTTTTGTTTATTTTTCTTTATTTTCTAGAAAGATGAGAAATCTAAGAAAGATGAACTTTATGAGATTCTATCTAAATCACCATCTGCATGAGAAAATGAGCCAATTTGTTAAAGACGTTGTTACTTTTTGTAATGGGCTGAATCGTGGGTTCCGTAAAGTGAGTTTTGGGCCGCGTTAGATATTGGGCTTGAACACGAAAATATGACTAGGCCCAATTTGTTAAAGACGTTGTGTGTATTATTTCGATGTGAGTCCAATTATAATCGTAGGCCCATAAGAACCTTCGACATGGGCCGGGCAGAAGATTGTTGTATAGCGTCCATAGTTATTATTAGAAGAAAGATTTAGACCAAATACGAATTTCATAAATATATTGAAACTAAAATTTATTTTCTTAAATAGGAATTCATATATATTTTGACAACTATAATCTTATAATCATTATTAATTATATATAATATTCGAAATTAAATTTAAATTATTTCCTTGTTCACGTTACATTCAATTTATTATGATTTTGATAACTTCCTTATTTAAATGTGTAACTTTATTGTATAAATAAATTAGAAATTGTTTTTTAATTAAGTATAAAATAAGATCTTTTCTAATATAAAATAATATACTAATTAATTATAATTGTATAATTGTATAAAATAAGATTTTTTAATGTTCATTCTTATACCGTAAATTACATAATTCCTTCAAAATGTGACTTTAAAATATATGTTAGTAAATATTATTAAAACAGTAGTAAACTATAATATACAATGAAAATTTCTTACATACTTATTATCATTTTATATATTTTTTAAATTAACAATATATAGTTTAATATACCGGTAAAATATAATAATTTTTTTATGTGATTTATTATATATATATATATATATCCCATATTATTTACAATAAATACACGGTAAACTACATAATTCTGACAGAATTTTGGACTAAAATATATGTTTATATAGTAAATATTACTAAAACAATAGTAAACTACGTATTCACAATGTATCTATAATATATGATATGAATACATACATATTATCACTGTATACACATATATACCACTTCATATACACAATAACACATATATGATGATATACAGTAAGACCTCCAAACTTTTCCCTTCGGTAATTTTTAAATTAACAATATATACTTTAATATTATCATTTTACGTATGTTTTAAACGAACAATATATACTTTAATATATATGTAAAATATAATAGTTTTGTTATGTGATTTAGTATATATATACTTCATCTTATTTACAACATTAATATTTAGTGACATATAGTTCTAATAATTTTTTACAGGATGACTAAAACCTTCATTATCTTTTGTTTGCCTATTTAATTTACCAATTAATTGAGTATCTAAAATATACTTAATATACCCTAATCTTTAGTTCACCAATTAATGGAGTATCTAAAATATACTCAATATACCATAATCTTCATATTTTTCAAAATATACAGTAGTAACCTCGAATTTTAGACACAAATTCTGTCGAAAAATACTGTCTTTGCCGGTCATCAAACTTTTTCTTATTCACCGTCGAAATCTCTCAAATTTCTCAGTATAAATGGTGGGTTATGCGATTATAATGGAAGGAGTATACCACGGTGTTCGAATAAGGAAAGTGGTGTCCGAAGAAGGAAAGTTTGAATTATGGTTGATTTCTTTCCTAAACCGTAACCCACGTTTTTTTTCCATTTATTTTTATATTTATAATCAATTTAATATTAGGAATTGTTATATATGTAATTTGTGTCTTACGTTTATGTAATATAGGCCAATTTATGACATTTGTGAAATTTATTAGAAATTTATATCTATCATGTAATATCATATAACAATTTAGGCTATCTTAGTTAAAGACCCTTATTATTATTACTACTACTATGTGTATGTATGTATTTCAAAATTTTAGATCATAGCAAAAGAAGAAATGAAAATATCAATGGAAAATTAGAAAGTTTGGTGTATGAACTAAATTAAATGTTACATATGAACCGCAATCGAATGAGTTTTAAAGTATAGGTACCAAAGGCTTTAAAAAACTCCTTGTTTGTTCTTCAAGCTATCATATCAACTATTGTTTGTGTGGTTGTCGAATATGTTGAAATTGAGATTCACTTTGATTTATTGTGAAATACCACAAGTTTAACTCTCATCAATGCATCTTTCTCTCCTGTCAATAAATAAGTCGTGTTCGTTTTTCAGTAGAGATGTCTATTTAACTTGCACAGTCTCATGTCAAGTGAAAAATCCTAAGCTAGATTGATAATGTGGAGGAAATGTTTTACTTTTTTTAGCGTTTACTAAAGAGGATGGAGACATGGATCATATTCTCCGTCCGCTTTCCTAACCTTGAACCCCACTACACTTTATGCTCTTATTACAGATAATTTAATTTTGTTGAAATTGTAAAACCTAATATTTAATTATATACTCCTCATAATACATGTGGCAATGAATTGATTGATTAAGTGTTCTTCATAGTAGTGAGTGAATCGATTTTTTTTAAACCAAACAGAAAATTTGATCCCTACAAATTTAGCAATGAGGAATCCCATTATGATCTTCGTGCTAGATTTCGTAGAGATAAAGAAATAGGGCAAGAATTAAGAACCTAAACGTGTGATGAGAATGTCATTCCAACTAATACCACCAATGGGTTTAGCACAAGCCCGAGTAGACTTGAGTCCCCTTCAACTTTATTCTATTTATATTATAAATATATGCCGTATATAATTGAATTAATATCAATTTCAAAACTCCGTCTAAAAGTAAAACTATCTTTTAGTCTGTATAGACTTAGGTTCAAGTATTTGTAAATCTACTCAAAAGTCAAGTACGTGATTCATGCAATTTAGTTGAAATGTTTGTTTTGACCTAAAATTTTCTAATATATCGGTTTGAATATTTAAGATATTTATTTATGGCATTTGTCTTCACTCTTTAAGAATCCAATATATTCCTTAAGGTCCAAATTGTTGACATTTATTTACATAACAATTCCCCTCTACAAATCCTATATAATCAATTCACTAATTAATTATCATGGATGATTATTGATGATTTTTTTCTTTCATACTCTTCATTCTTTTTTTCTTTTTATACAAAAACAAACCTATAATTTGTAATTATTATTTTATTTCATGGCTTAATTATAAATTATAAATAAAAGATAAAAAAATTTGCTTGGAGATTTATCTTTAATAGCATGAATTCCAAATATTTTTATCTTTAAAAGAAAATATCAATTTTAAAATTTGAGTATAATTTTAATTTGGTTCTTACCATTTAAAATGATATACATAAATTTCATCTAAATGTTACATTTTTATTTTGTTTCTTTTGTAAATTTGTTATCTTCAGATTTCAAACTCTTGTGCTTTTTAATTAATCTTAGCTGTGAATAAAATTTTGTGATATCGAAAACTAATTTAATTATGATTTATTTAAATATTTAAATGAATATACAGACATTAACTCTAATGTCGAAAGAGAAAACATAATAAAACAATATATAAAATATAAATAAGTGAGCTTTAGAAATCAAACTCAAAACAAAACTCAAACTTAAACGATACAAATACATACATATTTTTAAATCCATAAATCAAACTTGAATTTTAGAATACGAAAAATAAAAGAAAAATCATTATAAATAGAAAAAAAAAACGATTTACGAAACCTAACACAAAAATGTTTATGTGTTATTTACAACAGTTTAATGAATTTTACTATAAAATAAATAGTTTCAATATTTGTAATAATCCTAAAATAAAATAGAAAATGAAAAAGAAAGAAAGAAAAATGGTATAAAAATGAAGTGGTCGGCCATTTGGGCTTTATATGGGCCGAGAGGGAGAGAGAGTGAGAGTGAAAGAAGTGTGGAAATGAATTTGAAGTCATCGGATTTGAAAACGATGGACACAGTGGGTCCCAGTTGTCCCCCTTTTCCCCAGCCACCCCCTTCATTTTTCCCTTATTACTCTCTTTCTCTTACTCTTTCACAAAGAAAATCAAAAAGGCAAAAATGGCTTCTTCCGTAATTATTCTCTTCCTTAATCCCTTTTTTGCAATTTCTCCCCTTTCTAAATCTTCATTAATTATCACTTGTCCATTTATTACCCAACACCCCCTCCCCCTACCATACCTTTACTTACTTCTCTCCACTTTTCAATTTCAATTCACATTTACATCCCTATCTCTCCATTTTAATTCCTTTTTTCAAACCATCTATCTATACAATAATCCATTCTATTACTGTTTCAAATCTACACTATACGATACATGCTCTTATGATCCATAAATTGTTATAACTAACTCAGCACCGAGCTTTAAACCCTTGTTTGTTACTCTTTGAAATTTTGGGTGAACTTTTACTTATCAAATAAAGAAGATTTTTCTAAGTTGTATAGATAAATGTTTTGAAATAAAGATATTTATATGGAGGCATTGTTGGGAGAATAAATATGTAAGGAATGAGAAAAAAGAAAGAAAGGAAGAAAGAGAGAAAGAAATTAGAAAAAAGTGTGTTGTTGGAAGGAAGTACTATAGGGGAGAGATTGTAGTGTACCCTAATTTATGAAGTGTGTTTCTTAAATGGGATGCTTAGAATCAAACTCACTCACTCACTCCTCTCTCCATCATGTACTCTTTCTTACGGGCCCCATCTTTTTCCATGCTCGTGTCTCGTCTTTGTTTAAAACATTTTTTTTTTTGCTTCCACTGTTTTCGTTACAATTATCCTCTCTTTAATCTCGAACTCTCGATTGTTTGAATTTTCTTTTCATTTTGACGTGTGTAAGTGGAAAAATCATAAAGTATATGTGATTTTAACTGGTATTGTTACACTTGTGTCACGTTTTTTAATCGTTGGTTTGGTTTTTCAACTTTTTAACTTCACCGACTTGACACTAATTAACAACGGCAACAAGAGTAAGAGGTGGAACAAAAGGAAAAGAAAAGTGTGTGTGTATGTATATATATATATAAAAGCGGAGTCAATGATATTGTGACAGCTCCAAAATGGGTGTTGGTGTTGGTAATTAAATGATGGTTTTGTCTAATTTTCCCATGCTAACATTGGATTTTTGTTCCTTAATTATGTTTTCTATTTGACTAATTACTCAATTACTCTTGTCTAATCTCCTCATTTCTCTTTTTTTACTTTCATAATTTTAACCATCTAAATATTTATTGAATTTGCACTTCATTTTCATTTAAAGATTACGATGTTAATATCATGAAGTAATTGATCAAACCTTAAACTTTGAAATTGATGAAATAAAATTCAATGTTCGAAGTTGAAAACTTACCTAAAAAACAATTGTTTTGTTTTATTAACTATGGTATAAAATATGTTAAAAAATGAGATATTATGAATCATATATTTGATGAATGTGATATTCCATGTTATAAACCTTTTTAATTAAAAATATATGTGATGTTAACAACATTATTATACATCCTTTAATGTATAGTGTGTTTGTTTAATCATTCATAATTGAAAATTTGTCAAAAATATAAATATTGACAAAATATTTACCTTTCATAGAAATTAAAATTTGTCTTCTAATATTTTATTTTTCTAAATAGTTTTTTTTCTATTTTTGAAAAAAAATCTTTATTTATATCGGGGACAGTTACAAAATTTAAAAATATTTTGAATAATCGTTTAATCTTCGTTTTAATAATAGATATTTAAATTATAGAGAAATTGTTTAAATGACAAAATGCTAAAACTATTTATAGATGTAACAAAATGTCATTGTATATTGTCAATAAACAAACACTGGTAGTAGTTTATCGTAATCTATCGTTGACACATACTGAAACTTTGCTATATATGTAAATATATGTTGGTTTATCTTTTGCTATATTCGAAAACAACTCAAAGTTATAATCTACTTTTTATATATAGATTTATTTTCAAATTTGTGTTTCTAGATTATGCAGAAAAAAAAAATGATGAAAATGTTCACTAAATATATAAAAAGTTTAGAATCTATCTTAATATTGATAGACAATTTATATATTATGGTCTTTTTATATATATTTGATAAATATTTCGATATGCATCTCGAAAGATTATCAACAAATTCGAAGTATATATGACTAAGATATTTACCATGCATTGACTTGACTATGACTACTTGTGAAATAATACAATCTTGTATTGGTTTATATATATATATGATAAGGTTTGTAATTTTAGAAATGGAAGTAAAGTATTCTTTGGGATACTCTAATATATGCTTCCAAGATATGGTATTTTATATAATAAGATTTTTCCACATTTTATTTCACAAAAGTATAAAATAAAAAGTTCAAAATATTTTCTAAAAGTGTATTTTGGCGTAGCTTCTAAAGTTTGGCAATACCATTAATTATAAACATTATTAAACATTTAATAAATTTAAATAACAAACTTAAATATGCTAATTAATCCAATGACAATCTTAACTCAAAACTACAATGTCACTAATGACGAGTTATTTGTTCAATTAGTAAATGTATTACATATATATACGATTTGAACATGTGGATTTTATAGGCCTGAGATAATTAGTATATGAATTTGAGGCTTTTTTAATATACAAAACGAGCAATTTTTTTTTTTTTACATTATTTATAGTACATATAGATGTTAATACTATGATTTATTATCGATAGATGTTGATAGAAGTAAATTGAGAAGAGTCTATCATCTATATTATCGGTGATAGAAACTGATATATATGTCTATATATTTATAGTTTATTTATACATTGAAACTAAAGTTAAATAATTACAATTATTTAATTAAATAAAAGATTGCAATCAATGTATCCATTTATTAAAATTACTGTTAAATCACTGTTGTGTTATTTAATTGTTTAATAAATTGAACTACAAACAAATAAATGAACACATTTATATTACACAATTATTAAACATACTTAAATTATTTAAAGGGTTTTAAAAATAAATATATAAACAATTGACAAACTATTTACATTTTAACAACAATACTCACAAAATTTATTATATTTGAATTTTTTATAACGTGTAAATATTTTATTAAATGTTATATTTTTGAAAATTTCTCATGTTTTCTAAATTAATTACTAAAAACAATTATTTTAATACAAAACAATTATAACATTAAGAATTATTGACAGTGATTTATAGATATTAATTATAAAGTATTATTTGAAGAATATTAAAACTAAATGATATACCTGTTTAAATAAGGGAATTTGTCAAAAAATGACAAAGTTACAAAATAGTTACAGCAAAATCGTGTATATCGTACATTTGTTATTTACGGAGATTTTTTTCGTAACGTAAAAATATTTTGTCAACTCTATCGATGCTGACGATTTCCTAACTATAACCTTATCTATAAGATAACATAGCATACGTTACTATACGTTATTATACGTTACTATAAATGTGAAACTTACCAAGTATAATGTAATTGTTGTCAATATACGTATAATACACTGGTCTTAGGCGCAATAATTTAAATTTGAAAATTTTAGACTTCACTTATACGTACTATTTGAAAGTATACAACTGTGACGAAATAGTGAGCAAGCATTAAAAAAATGTGCCTACTTCCCCACAATTATAGTAAAAAGGTAATAAGTTTTAGGAGAAAGAGCAAACACATTTTTTGTTTTTGTTTTTAAAAATAGCACATTTTTTAAAGATTTGTAAAACTGTTTTTTTCGGTTCCTCTCGAACGAAATTCACCACTGAGATTTTTCTAAAATATTAAAAAAATTCAACTTACCAATTGTTTTGGTTTTTCCACCTTTTTTCAATTTTGTTTATTTTATTTTTATCTTTACAAAAAAATTATTCAAATTTTTCCGATTTTACTCCAAGCATTAACTATTTATTTAAAAAAACAAATTTCAAAAGAACAAAATTATGGATCTGATTCATTCGCGAAGAATTGTATTGACAAAGCCTACAAAATCGATAATTTTGGACATTCTTAATACAATTTTATATGTGCTGAATCAAGATTAACATCTTTTACCTAACTGCTGTCAAATTTTTCTATTATAATCTTGCCAAATTTTATATAATTTTTTTTTTATTGTAAATAAGATTTATAGGACAATCTTCCCAACATACATAGAACATAGAATAAATGATTTGAAAAATCCAATAAACAAAAATTGTACAAAAAAAAATTAGACGTGGAGAAAATGAATTAAAATTCAGTGTAAGATTGAGAAATATTATAGAAAAAAAGTAGTTATTTTTAAATTTGAAAAAAAAAAGTATAAATCCATGTTTTTTTTAAAAAATAAATATTTCCAATTCTTACCTAAATTTTTTTATCTTTCTAAAACTTTCTCGATACAATTTTAGATAATTTGATACCGAACATTGAAAACAATCCTAAGTTGGAAAATTTTAATATTTTAGAAAGTGAATTTAGCTACATTTGCAAATTTCGAAACATATATGGAAATGATATATTTAGATAAATAATGAATAAAAGAAATGGTAGAAAAAAAAAGAGAGAGAAAATGAAAAGGGAAATAGAAGACATGAGTTTGACTTAGGAGAGTGGGGAAATAGTAAGAAATTGTGTTGCCTCTTCACACCAAACCTCTCCTTCATACTCCCTTTCTTTTCTCCATTTTTAGTCCGAATTATTGGCGCGTCTTTTCCAATCTCCAACCACACGCGCCCACTCTTCATTCCCTTTTTCTTCTCTTCAATACGACGTCGTTTATCCCCCAACTACGACGTGTGTGTGCTTTGTGCTTGTGCTTGTGCTTGTGCTTGTGTGTGTTTCTTCTTTCTTATAATTGTTTGTTTTTGATAAAAACTCTCTCTCTCTCTCTCTCTCTCTCTCTTTTTTTTTTTTTTCTTTTCCTTTCCTTTCCTTTCGTTTCTTTGTTGTTAAAAGTTGGGGATTTCTGTGGGATTATATTACATCACCACTAGCAAATACACAACAACACAAAGCATCTCTCTCTCTGGTCCGATCAGATCCATTCAAATCTTTTCTTTTTTCTTCTCTTCACCTTCTTATCTTTTTCAATTTCTTTGATTTTGGTTTTTTTTTGTTTTTGTTTTTGTTTTTTTGTTGTTGTTGTATTTCTTGGCTTTGATTATCTCCTCAATTTGGGGGGTGTTGTTTTTCTTGCTGGGGTTCTTCTGAATCATCCTAGGGTTTCACTTCCTTTGGGGTTTGTTTGTTTTTTTGGGTTAATTTTTGGATTTTGGATTTGGGGTTTGTTTGTTTTTCTTTTTATTTTCTTCTTTTTTCGCTTTTGGGTTTTGAGCGGGAGTGGATTACTTGGAAATGTGTGGGATCGTGAGTTAGGGTTCGTGTTCAAAATCTTGTCTTTGTGTTTAAGTGTATGACGATTTGGTGCTGCTTATGCTTCACCGTTGGAGAAGAAGAAGAAGAAGACGAAAGGGAAAGGGAAGAGGAAGTGAAGAAGGAAGAAGGTGAAATGAAACCCATGATGCGTGAGGAGGTTTTTGAGAACCAGGATGACTCCGATCGCATTGTGCGAAATGGTGATGATTCTCAAGGAAGTAACCCACTTGCGAGTGCTGTTGATGATGTGCCTGAACGCCATGACGGTGTTCGACTTAGATTGTTTGAGGATATGGTCAGAGCAATGCACGATGGCGGCGATGGTGGCGCTCATTGGGATGATGAGCTTCGCGGTGCTGGTGCTGGTGGTGGGGCTATTAATCCCTGGAATCTTTCTTTTGGAATTATGCATCAGTCTGAGGGAGGAGAGAGTAGTAGCTCCTCGGCTTTACCCTTGTCTTCTATGGTGGAGACTTCTATGGAGGAACGCGATCGGGATGCCCACCATAAGCGCGCCAAAGTTCACTCCAAATTCATGTGAGTCACTAGTAGACTGCTTCTAGATGTAAATTTTTCTAAGGTTTCATCGGCCTGCCATTTTGATTGGTTTTCTTTTCCCATTTTTTTCAGTTTGAGAAGGGGCGTTGGGCTTTTTTCCCTTAAATGTTCTTTCTTTGTGGGTTTTAGGATTACATATTGTGGTGGTTTTCGGATGGATATCGTTAGCATTTATTGAGGTTATGATTTACGAGTACACAGGGTTCTTCGTAATTTAGCTATCAATCATGCCTTTTGTTGCTATCATTGAGCCGGCAATCTCTAAACAATTTGCTGTTTTGCACTGCAATTTAGAGATGAAAAGTTAAGTTGTTTATGATCTAGACGTGCTTATCAGCCTTGGGGCAGTATCAGTGTTTGGAAAGTAGTTGTTTTTATAGATTTTCACTTCCGTATATAAGTCAGCCAAGGAGGCCAGCTAGCAGTCTATATTGCATGGAGCCTTCTATTCTTGAATATTGGAAGTGGTATCTAGTATGGACCAATATGTTTTTCCATCCACCATATCTAAAGTCCATCCTTATTGCATCTATTAAACTGCTAGATGGCTCCTTGTCATTGTCTTTTAGATACCTTTTCTTGATTTCAAATGTGTTTCTTAATCGAAAGTAGCATGGTGCTCAGAAAATCTAAGCTTTTCGAGAAGATATCATATGGTGTGCCAAGATGATATCTCAAAATCTTTTTCAGTTCGAGTCTTTTGAGTGAGTTGTCAGTTGTCACCATGGAGAAGTTTCCATTTCATGAAATGGAAATTCATTTATATTTGATAAATTCAACGTGGCTTTCTCTCCGAGAAGAGTTTGAAAATTTAAACTTTAGAAATGTAGTTGTTCTTGATAGTCTCACTAAATCAAAGGTGTTTGCGTCATAATTCCCCCTCGCCCACCCAATTGAATACGCAATAATAACTGAAATATTTTGTAGAAGATATTCTTTTTAAATTGTTTTCAGGATATGCTCAAACCAATCTTTATGTTTTCAAGCATTGTCGACCTTGGTTATATAGTTATCACACCCATTTGCAAAGCTACTTTAGATTCTATACTTTCATTACTAATTAAAAGAGTATTTTCATGAAGGTTTATCATCGAGGGGTGTGTAATTCAACTAGGTGGTTATAGGGCTAGCACACCTACTACCTTTCGTGATTCTGTCTTACTGCCAACTATGACAATTTGTTGGAAACTCTGACATCTGACCTTCACATGTGTGGTCAATGATGTATCATGTCATGTGATCTCTAGGTTAAAACAGAGTAGGCTACAAGTTAACAAGAACTAAGTATGTGCAGTAATACTCATTCTGTTTTGAATAATTTGCAAATTAGCACCCTATCTAATTTTCTATAATTTACAAGTTAGACTCACTGATAAGTGCAAAATCAGAATTGATGCATGCTATTCAGTTTCAATGGTGGTTTCTTATTTTCGTTTTTTTTTTCAATTTCCCTAGTGAGAGTTCATTTGCAACTCCATGGCCTTTGGGTGCTGGAAATCCTATGAGAGAGTATGATTTTTTTCATGGATCACCGTCAATTATGTCAAGGAATGAATTTCTATACCATGCTTCTACATCAAGCAGATTTGATGCCGACAAAGATTTGGAATCTAGTTTTGGTAGAGATGATGGGATCAACGAGAATGACACCTGTAAATCAGAAGGATTTGAAGTAAGGATGGATCTTACAGATGATTTACTGCATATGGTATGCATCTCCCGAGATTTATGATTGCAGTCTTGCTTATCTTTTGATTTCTTGAAAACGTGTTGAAGTTATTTCATAATTGATGTCAGGTTTTCTCTTTCTTGGATCACATCAATCTTTGCCGAGCTGCTATAGTTTGCAGGCAGTGGCAAGCTGCTAGTGCTCACGAAGACTTCTGGAGGTGTTTGAATTTTGAAAATAAGAATATATCCATGGAACAATGTAGGTGATGTTTTTCAAGTAGTTGGTTTCTGCTCTTTTCCTTATATTTTCTACAATAGTTGATACGAGAGGGATGATTTTTAAAATCTTGGTTGTCTCTTGATCATGTTGCAACTTGAAAACATGTAGGATCCAGCATTTCTGTTTGAAATGTCTTTAGTGCTCATGAAATGTTGTTAAAAACCTAGGACCGTTACATATTTGGAACTCATGTTTGATACCCAGTATGATTTTTCTCCCAAAATCTTTTTGACTAGGCACACACACACACACACACACACATATATAAAAGGAAAGAACTTATTGCATGCTATTTTAACTGTATAAAAGTCATAGGATGTGACAAATATCTATAATGGTCTTGGACTCTTGGTGTCAGTGCCAATGCAACATTTTCAATTCTATTTCACATTTAACCTACTTTTATTCAGCTACATTTTCTTTCTGCTCTCCATAAAATGTAAATTTATCTGTTTGTATTTCTTTATGCCTATGTATTAACTAATGCCCAATCGAATTCTGCATTGCTTACTTTGTAATCTGTTTTGGAGCTATTTAGTCAATTGATTGTGAATTCTGACTGCAGTTGAGGATATGTGTGGAAGATATCCAAATGCCACAGAGGTCAACATCTCTGGTGTACCAGCTGTTCACTTGCTTGCCATGAAAGCAGTTTCTTCTTTAAGGTAATGATCACAATTATGTTTTGTTTTGTTTTCGTTTTTCCTGATGTTGAATCTTCTTGCTGGTGTTTATTGTTTTATTGTCTCAGAAATCTGGAGGTTCTAACTCTGGGACGAGGACAACTGGCAGATAACTTTTTTCACGCCCTTGCTGATTGCCATTTGTTAAAGAGTCTTACTGTTAATGATTCTACTCTAGTTAATGTTACACAAGAGATACCTATAAGCCATGATGGACTGCGTCATCTTCATCTTACTAAATGCCGTGTTATCCGCATATCTGTTAGGTCGGTACTGTCTATATATCTTAATGCTAAATGTATTCAATTGTTGAACCTTCGTTTTTGTTGAGTCTAAAGCATGTGTTCTTGCAGATGTCCACAACTTGAAACATTATCCTTGAAGCGCAGCAACATGGCACAGGCTGTTCTTAACTGCCCCCTTCTTCGTGACCTGGATATAGGCTCTTGTCACAAGCTCTCAGATGCTGCAATTCGCTCGGCTGCAATTTCGTGCCCGCAGTTGGAATCTCTTGATATGTCTAATTGTTCATGTGTTAGTGATGAGACATTACGTGAAATTTCTGGAAGCTGCCCAAATCTTCAGCTTTTGAATGCATCATACTGCCCAAATATATCACTGGAGGTGGAATACCATTTTAGTTAAATTTTGAGTGAAGTGACTGTTTTCCCCTTCAGACTTTTTTTCCTGATATTTTGGTACATTTTTTTTGAAGTCTGTAAGACTGACAATGCTGACCGTGCTTAAGCTTCACAGCTGTGAGGGAATCACATCAGCTTCAATGACCGCAATATCAAATAGTTCTAGTTTGAAGGTCTGGAATAACCTATTTCCACTGTTTCTAGTTTCTAGTTGTCTGATGCTGTATCTGAATTAGTTGAAAATGGTATGGAGACTTATTGCAGGTTTTGGAGCTTGATAATTGCAGTCTTTTGACTTCTGTTTGTCTGGATCTTCCTGATTTACAGAATATTAGACTTGTCCATTGCCGCAAGTATATCTTCTCATCTCCAAGCAATTTGTAGCTTCTATCACATGATTAATTTCGTTTAGAAATACTTTTGTACTGAGCCTTCAGTTCTTTTCCTTGTGCTGAATCTGTTTTGCTATTCTTGCAGATTCTCGGACTTAAGTTTGCAGAGCATTAAATTATCATCCATAATGGTCTCTAATTGTCCATCACTTCACCGGATCAACATCACTTCCAATTTACTTCAAGTATGTCATAATGATTCTTAAAGTTTTCTTCCTTATCATCTTATAGGGGTTTAAAAGAACATTGTCCTGTACTTTTGTGGACTTGCAGAAATTAGTGTTGAAGAAACAAGAGAGTTTGTCCAAATTGATTTTGCAGTGCCCTAGTCTGCAGGATGTGGACCTCACAGATTGTGAATCTCTAACGAATTCTCTTTGTGAGGTTTTTAGTGATGGTGGTGGATGCCCTATGTTGAAATCACTTGTTCTTGATAATTGCGAGGTAAGTTGCTTAGTGTTTCCCATCAGTATCATGGTATTAGTTCTTGTGATTCCATAGTCTGCAAATTATTTGGTTGGCTTTCCATTGATTTCTAATGTGAACATGTTTCTTTTGCTCAGAGTTTGACTGCTGTTCGATTCTGTAGCAGTTCTTTAGGCAGTCTTTCCCTTGTTGGTTGCCGGGCAATCACTTCACTTGAACTTCAATGTCCTAATCTTGAAAAGGTTTCTCTAGATGGCTGTGATCGTCTCGAAAAAGCATCATTTTCCCCTGTATGTGAAAACTGACCAATTGTGATTTTTTAACGGTCACTTAAATATTCTCCACAGTGCTGAGGATTGGGGTTTCTTCTTTCTCTCTTTGTTTTAAGGTTGGTCTGCGGTCTCTAAACCTGGGAATCTGTCCCAAATTGAATGAATTAAAACTTGAGGCCCCTCGTATGGATTTGCTTGAGTTGAAAGGTTGTGGTGGATTGTCTGAGGCAGCCATCAATTGTCCTCGTCTAACATCATTGGACGCGTCCTTTTGTAGGTTAGTTTCCTATGATTATTTTGGACAAAACCTTCTATTTGATGGAGATATTGGTTGCCTATGTCACTGAGTTATTTTTTTCTTGTAGCCAACTGAAAGATGAGTGTTTGTCTGCCACGACTGCCTCATGTCCCCAGATTGAGTCGTTAATACTGATGTCATGTCCATCGGTTGGTTCGGAGGGACTTTACTCTCTGCGATGCCTTCTGAAGTTGGTTGTGCTTGATTTATCATATACCTTTTTGTTGAACTTGCAACCAGTCTTCGAGTCTTGTATACAACTTAAGGTACCTTTTTGATAAATATATTGCTGTTTAGAAAATTTAAATTTTTCTCAATATTATCATGACCCCCGTCTGATCTTCTGTTTTATTGATGCCTTCTCCTTTGTGTGTTTTTTAATAAAGGTATTGAAACTACAAGCTTGTAAGTATTTAACTGACTCATCGCTGGAGCCTCTTTATAAAGAAGGCGCTCTTCCTGCTCTTCAAGAGTTAGATTTATCTTACGGGACACTTTGTCAGTCTGCCATAGAAGAGCTTCTTGCTTGTTGCACACACTTGACTCATGTGAGCTTAAATGGGTGTGTGAACATGCACGATCTAAATTGGGGTTGTAGCATTGGACAGCTTTCATTGTCTGGCATCTCAATTCCTCTTGGTCAGGCCACTTTTGATGAGATCGAAGAACCAATTGCACAGCCAAATCGTCTGTTACAGAACCTTAACTGTGTAGGTTGTCAGAATATCAGAAAGGTTCTCATTCCTCCAGCTGCACGTTGTTTTCATTTATCATCATTAAACCTATCACTGTCGTCGAATCTCAAGGAAGTTGACGTTTCTTGTTACAACCTATGTGTTCTCAACTTGAGGTTATACTCCACTCCCCACCCTCGCTTAGCAATTCTTTTTTCTTTTCCTTTGGGGGTCAACTTTGTGCTAAATCCGTGTTTTTGTGATATAGTAATTGTTGCTCTTTGGAAGTTTTGAAACTTGACTGCCCGAGGTTGACCAATCTCTTTCTTCAGGTATTTCTCTTTTTTTCGATGTAAGTTTTGGATGTTGATACTAGTCTACTCTGAATAGTCTTCCTAGCAAACTGAAACCAACAGCAGGGGATAAAGTGGACAAAAAATGGGGTCAAGACAGATTACAACTCACACGCCCACATTATAAGAACTTGGTCAATGACGGGTTGAACACCTACCTTGCCCCTCCCCCCCCCCCCCCCCCCCCCCCCCCCCCCCCCCGCATAGGACTATAGGCCTCTGGTTCCAAGGACCCCAATTTTGTTTGCATCCCCTTCACTTTAACTTTTATTATTATAGTTGTTTGCTTTTTACTGTTCTGTAAACAACACTTTGGTTTCAAACTTCAGAAAAAAAGAAATGGGAGCTAAGTGGTGCATATGAGTTGTTGTATGAGGCTAACTAGATCTCTGTTTTCCTAGTCTTGCAACATCGAGGAAGAAGTGGTTGTAGCTGCAGTATCGAAATGTAGCATGCTTGAGACGTTGGATGTCCGTTTTTGTCCAAAGGTGAGGGGTGTCCCCCTTTTACACTTATTATTTGATAGTGTTGGCATAACATGACGTTACTTGGCTGACTTTAAAATATTTCTACTTGTAGATCTCCTCAATTAGCATGGTACAACTGCGTATTGCTTGCCCTAGCTTGAAGCGGATCTTCAGCAGTCTGTCTCCAACATGATTAATTCTTCTTTTCCCTACAAAAATTTCCTCCCACTTGTTAATTTCAAGTCTTGGAGATGACTTGGGTTTCGTCGCTTTATGTATATGGATGGTTCAGAATTCTGTCAGCTTCCGTCTGCTTGGAGTATATAGTTAGTTATCTTTGTGACACCTTAAGAAAAAATAAGTTATCTTCTGTCTATATTGCTACCTACTAAGTTAGCCTTCCATCTTTAATTCAGTTTTGCAGTGTCTATGAGAGAGATTAAGAATGAATGATTGAGAACACATTATTATTAATTCTCTATCGATAACAATTCGGTTTCTTTGCTCTTGTGCGATTCATTCATCCTATTATTATGATTATTACGCCACTGTTCTCTCAAAATTAATACAATTGATCCCTTGATTTTAATACGATTTTAACATTCAACTGATATTGGTTGAGCGATTATAAGATGGAAAGATTCAAAGTTTTAAGAGGATAAAAAGCTAGCTCTTTTATGGAAAAATCTGAAATGGCTCATTGTTGTGGTGCCGACACTGAACTTTGAGCACATCCACGCAACAAATTTGTTCGGATATTCAAAAGCAAAGATGGAATATTATAATGGAGAAGGTAGATTAGGACACTTGAGACAGCTTTGTTTGAGAAATAATCGAACAGCCACCGACAAGACCTCAGGAACCAACGCACGTGAAAGTGTTGTTAACAAAACAAAACGGGTTGTCTTTGATTTTGAGGCTATTTGTGTCATTGGGCAAGGCTGATTTCATTGCTGCAGCCGATCTGTTTGGTTTGGGCCTTGAAGAAGCCTTCTTCCAGTTCGTGTTTATTGGCCGTCACTCACTCAGCCGATTCAATGGCCGCTGCCCTTTGAGTAAAACACAAGTCTCTCCTTCGCTTCAATCTCACTTTTTCTTCATTTCTTAATCTCTCTCTCTTCTCTCTGTAAGACAGCTGCAATGGCGACCAAGATTCTGTGGTATCTCTTGTTTTGTGCCCTGTTCGTCTCTGTTTTTTCTGCAGGAGATTGTAAGTTGAAGTTCTTCTCACACCCACATGCTCATTCTTTTTGTTTCAATGGCCATTTCTGTTTCTTGAAGCTTATGGTTTCAAGTTCTTGTGTATATACTGCATTTTTTGGTGCTAGATTTGAAGATTCTCTTCTGGGTATGTTGTAATTGATCTGCATGTGACGTGGGAGCTTCTGTTTATTTGGTCATTTTGGAATGTAATGCTACTGGGTTTTTCCATTCTGACCTTGATTGGTATCTTCAATTAACTGCCAGGAACATTTTTAAGTTCAGATCTGTAACTAATATACAGCTTCTTCGTAGTTCAAAACTACTTTTCTAACAGTGTTTGCGCCCTTTCCTTTGAATTGATTAGTTTTTGTTTTTTGTTTTTGTTTTTGTTCTTGAGAGTATGAAGTAATCCCTTTCTTCATGTTAGGCTTGAATCGAACTCGAAAACTTACTCCTGTTGATTGGAACAATTGCAGCAAATGTGACCGATAACCCTGCTGATAAACTAGTAGCTGTGCTGAACAAGAACAGAACGGCTCATAAGTTATCTCCTCTGAAAGACAATCCTGGCTTGGCATGCCTTGCTCTTCAGTATATTAAGGCGTACCAAGGGAAATGTGAAGCGGTTGGAGGTCCCGACGGAATGAAGCCTCCTAATTCTGCGTTTGCTGAAACTTTTGCTCCTAACTGTGGAGTTGTTGTCTCGTCTCTTGCTCCGATTACGGGGCGGTTGCTCGGTTGCCAGTCTAAATATGTACATGCTCCCGAAGCGTTTTCTGATGTTTTAATGGAGAATAACAAAAGCTTGGAGATTCTTTACTACAAGAATAACACTGAAGTTGGAGCTGCTGTTACTGGCACAGATGGGGGTTCTCCTTACTTTTGGTGTGTGTTGTTCAGCAACGGCACCACCTCCAACAGCTTTGCTTTTGAGGGGGGAGTGGCCAAGTTAACGCGCCCCGGTTGCTACAGTGGTGCCGATGACCAATGCAGCGGAGCCAATCAGCAGTTTTCAACCTCCCGTATGTTGCTATCAGCCTTCACATCTTTGGTTGCCATAACATATGCCTTTGGTTTATGATCCTAGATAGGTCTCATCCAAACACGAAAAACGTCATATTACTTGCTTTACAACCATCGATTTTCTTTATCATTGGTTGGGCACTGTATTCTTTGTTTGATTTTGAAGTTTTTGAATTGTTTTCAAAGTGCTCGATTCGTGTTATTTGGTCATCAAGTCATCATATGTTGTTAAATCTCGTGTATTCTTGGGTTTCATAGGGGATCCATTTTTTGCTCATAAAAGAAAGTTTCACTTTATTAAGTACAGTTATGTTTGAATCAGATTTTTAGTTGATCTTATGAAATAACTGATTAAAGATGACGAAATGAATCTGTGATCTCAAATACTAATATGAAATAGAGAACTCTTTGTATAATCTTCCATTTCCATTTCGAACACAACGAAAAGAAGACTGCAAAAACTACAAACTTGTTTGACTCTGAGCGTACTGTCCATTGATGAAACTAAACAGTATTCCAAAAGTTAAGAGCATTCAAGGAAACAAACACAAAAAACTTTGAAAGTTGGGATAGTTCTAAGACTCCCAAAACATTAAAGAAGCTTTACACTTCAAAACAAATGCAAGAAGCAGAAGAATGATGAATATGCCACAAGAAGAACCACCAACTCTGTGAATCCAATAAGGGTCAAATCTAGCACATCTCTGTTCCAAGTGAAGAACACCAGCAATGATGAAGATCAAGATCAAGAGAAGAGCAGGCAACCAGAAGCCAAGATGAATGGATGATTCCTCCTCTTCCAACTCCTCGATGCTCGGTCTCCGATCGATATAGAGCGGCGAAACCACGGCAAGAAGGCCGAGGCCTACTGCCAGCCACCGGTCATAGGAAGAAAACCGGCTCCTCCTTGACATAGCGCGGACCCCAACCTCCATGGAGATGGAAAACTAGGTAGTAGTTCTCTCAAAGTCTTGTGATGATGTTGTAATGGAGATTTGTTTGTTTAGAAAATGGGAATCATTTTGGTTATTGAAGAGGGAATTTATTCTGTGGAAGATTGAGTGTTGAAGAAGCTTGATTGTGAGAAGAATTATTCCCCATTAATGAACAGAGGCTTAGTTCATTTGTTATTATTATTATTTTGGGTTGGAATCTGATTCTAAGTGGATACTCAAAATTTACAAATCAAAACAAACATGATATGAACATTGTTGGAGAATATACATCTTTCTAAGCTATAAACATAGAATAGAATAAATCTCTTGGTCTATCATTTTGTTATATTTATAAAAGTGATACTTTTATAAACACAGATAATAATTTATCTTGATTTATCACACATAAATTATGTTACTTTGCTATATAGGATCAATTGACAAAATCAAACTAACAATGTGCTTTCTAGTCTCTTCGATTTCAACTAAATCTACGATGAACTTTTTCTCTCTCTCTAAAACCACTCTCCTCTCGTAGAACTGGTAAACCTAATATAAGGACTAAATTCTAGACTTAGGGACCGGTAAGGACCGTGTATGAAGATTTTATTAAATTATAATATTTAAAACTACGAAACTTACAAAACTGTAACCATTTTTTAAAAATCAAATAGATCAAATTTACAATTAGATCATTTTTGTGTGTGTGTGAGTGATGACAATGGGTTGCCTAGGGATTTGGGATACAATATTTCCTATTAATTAGTTTTGAGAGACAATCAAAACTTTAAATTAGACGAAACAATTTCTCAAAAATTAGCAACTTTAATACCTTAAAAGCCATATTGAATCCCATCACCAAAGCATAGCACAAATAAGTTAAAATGAGAGTAAAATCACTTATTGGTGAAGGAAAACTTTTTTTTCATTAGAGTTTTGCCAATTGTATAGCAGCATGTAATGATATCTCTTATATGAAAGAATTATTAGACTTCTTTCCTTACTAATTAGTTTTGAAATAGGAGTTCGTATGAATTAATCCAAAAGGATTATCAAAACAAGAGACCCAAACTTATATATAAAAATAAATAATAATAAAAAAAAGACAATAAACAATTAGACAACATTTTTAATTAACTATTTGAAACTTGAAAGAAATGTGATGTATTGTCTTTGAATTTTTTTAATCATTTTTTATTTTTGAAAAAATTTAAATTATGATTTGATTATTTTTATTTTTGTAATTAAAATGTGGGAGAGAATCCATTTAATTGTATTTAGTATGCAATATTCATTAAATATTTCATGAGTTTAAAATCGTAAAAAATATAGAATTCTTATAAATGATATAAATATTTTCAACAATTTTCTTATTTATTACTTTTCCAATTTAAAAAGTCATTTCTTTTTAAACTTAAGAAATGTATTATGAATTTATTATAATACATAATTATGAGGTGATGTGGAATCTTTTACGATTAAGAATGAAAAACGTGGATGGATAGAGGATATGACGTGGCAGCTGCAGTTTATACAAGAGAGTCTTCAACCTCGAGTCAACTTAACTACCAATTGCTCTTCTCGTTGAATACTGGCCGTTAATTTTCTTCCCTCCCTGAAACCTCCAGCTCTGGCGCCGGTTCCATGCTCTCATGGCGGCCGATTTATCGCGCTTCTCTCTGTGGTCTCACCAGAGGCCATTCTTTCACACTGCTTCCAAATCTAATGCTTCTTTGTTTGACTCAAGGCCTGGATTTCTCCCCATACGGCATCGTCCTCAGACTAAACTACGGAAACAGTATCTACACCGTTTTGGAAGATGCTTGGGGCATCGTTTCGTTGTTTCAAATTCCCTTGGTGCCGAACCTCTAGCACAGAACACGTTGTTTCAACAGGAGCGGCGAGATGAGCTTTCGGTTCTTCTTGATGTCTCTGGAATGATGTGTGGCGCGTGTGTCTCTCGTGTCAAATCGATTCTCTCGTCCGATGATCGAGTTGACTCTGTGGTGGTTAATATGTTGACTGAGACAGCGGCAATTCGGTTAAGATCGGGTGAAGTTGTTGCGGAGGCTGATTCGGCGGTGAATGTGGCGGAGAGTTTGGCGCGGAGATTGACGGATTGTGGTTTTCCGACGAGTTTGAGGAATTCGGAGCTCGGAGTGGCGGAGAATGTGAGAAAATGGAAGGATATGGTTGAGAAGAAACGAGGATTGCTGATTAAGAGTCGGAATCGGGTGGCTGTTGCTTGGACTTTGGTTGCCTTGTGCTGTGGCTCACACGCATCGCATATCTTACACCCTCTTGGGATTCACATTCACAACGGTACTTTGCAATCTTGTGTCGAAATGCCGTTTTAGTTTAATGATTCATTGCTTAACCGAAACGTGTGTCATGTGGATGGCTCTGTTCTGACTTCTTAATTACAAAGAATCTACTGGCAATCAGGAACTTCATAAGTTTTGAATTCATTAATCTGAGTTGTAATTTTTGGAGACCTGTTTAATAGTGGTTTTAAGCAAGTATGAAGTGTTTCTGGTAATCTTTAAGCATTTCCAGAGCGTCCAGCCTGCAATAAAAGTCAAATTGGATTAAATTGACTTATTCTGTTGTTTCAGGACCGCTGATGGAGATACTCCATAACTCCTATGTGAAGGGTTGTTTTGCTTTGGTTGCTCTTTTAGGACCAGGACGAGGTCTGTTAATCTACTTTATTTAATCGTTTATATCGCTACTTTCTGAAAAGGAATCGTGTTAGCATCATGGAAAGATTGCTTAGTACAACAGAATTATTGAGCTAGCGTTAGATTTATTTGTTCTATCATCCCTTTCATCGTGTCATTTGTGGAAACGCTTATTGAACCAGTAAATAGCTGATAATCATTTTAAAAGCCTTTGCCAAGTAGTTATTTGTATTCCCGACCTTTTGGGTTTAATGTAGTATTTCTTACTGCTGATGAGATGACCACACCAAACTTGCCATTATGATCTTTTATGACTTACAATGATAGTTTGCTGCAGAACTTCTCTTTGATGGTTTGAGGGCATTCAGGAAGGGATCGCCTAATATGAACTCTCTTGTGGGTTTTGGAGCAGTTGCTGCATTTATTATCAGTGCGGTAAGACGCTTTGTCATGGATCTCAATTTCTCCGACACTATTCTCTGGTTATTTTGTTATTTTTATTAGAAAAGCATTGCAGTAGTTTTAATATTAGCTTACGAATTTTGAACTGTTGTCTCTTGTAGGTCTCACTTCTTAATCCTGCGCTAGACTGGGATGCTTCATTTTTTGATGAGCCGGTGACTGCTCGACCTTCAGCTGTATAATCGTGATTCAATTGGTAATAGATGGAATTTGACTCTTGAGTATGCATTTCTCAGTGCAACTTCTTTTTGTAGTGTGCAGGTCATGCTTCTTGCTTTTGTTCTGCTTGGGCGTACTCTGGAGGAAAGAGCAAGGGTTAAGGCCTCCAGTGATATGAATGAACTTTTAGTAAGTTTCAGTCAAATCTTAAATAATTAAACATTGCAATGCATGCCTGCTGGATCATCACCGTGGTTAAATATCTAGTATTTACTGCCACATGCTTTTGAGTACTTGGGAAATTCTTTCTATCTTCGTGTAGAAGAAATTTTTTACTGATAAAAAATTGTCATATGGCAATGACCAAAATTTCACGTCATTCCTTCCAAAATTTAGCAAGTGGTGGATTCAACGTTCAAAAAATCATCTAGAAAGTGTCAAAATGGAAGATAGTTTGAACTTATACAGCAGTCAATATTTTGATAACTAAACGTCTCAAATTCTTAAGAATTATTATTGTTCAAACTTCAGGACTTCAGCCTGTAACGAGAACAAAGTTGAAGACTAAGCCTCTTTGCTTTAAGACTATATAACTTGTTAGGGTCTGAGACTTGTGGCTCTGGTATTCTTTTCTTCTAGTTGCTTGGCATACGTTGCTTATTTATTAAATATTTCTGTTTTGGCAGTCATTGATCTCTTCTCATTCACGACTTGTGATAACTCCATCAGAAGGAAATTCCTCTACAAATGATGTGATTTGCTCAGATGCAATGTGCATTAAGGTGTCTACTGATGACATTCGGGTTGGAGACTCGGTTTTAGTTTTGCCAGGAGAGACCGTTCCTGTGGATGTAAGCACCACAGATTATTAGCTAACAACGTCTCTTTATTTGAGGGCCCAAATGAAGAGACTTTGTTAGCTAATAGTTTCATCTTCCTCTGTCTTCTAAGATCTCCATTCAATTGATCTGCCTTACCTTAAGGAGGAACAATTTAGAAATGCTTGGCTAACAATTATATTGACTGAATAGGGGAAAGTTCTTGCGGGAAGAAGTGTTGTAGATGAATCGATGCTTACTGGAGAATCTCTACCTGTATTTAAGGAAGCAGGCCTTATGGTCTCAGCTGGAACTGTGAACTGGGTATGATTTTTCCTTGATGTTTAGAATTTCAAAAGGCATGTTTATTCAGATTTACGTAAAAGTGTGATTTGCCATCTTATTTCAAAGAAGACACTTTTGTCACTTTTTTTGGGCTTAAATCAAAATTGATATGATCTAGGATGGCCCTTTGAGAATTGAAGCGTCTTCTACTGGCTTGAACTCAACAATCTCCAAGATTGTTAGAATGGTAAGCAAACCATTTTCTTAACTTTCTATTTTTACAGTGATTACATGAATGCATAATGGTACATTTCCTTTTTAAAGGCCATCTTTTAAAATTAACGACCATGATTGTAATATTTTCCTTTAGGCATCTAGTACAGTTTTGGTATCATCAGGTATGCAGTTGGAGGGTTCACCGTTTCATGTGATTGTTTTTGTGTTCTGGTTGCTTAGAAAGAAAAATGATTTTGCTCTAGGTGGCTTAACTAAAAACTAGCTTGGATCTGGCAAAACGTTTTCACAAAATTCTATCAGCTCAATTTGAGTTGACCTAGCTTACAAATTCCTTTCCACTGCACATGCATAGAAAAGATTGATGCTTAACTGCTGAGTGAAGGAGGGACAAATATTTTCCAGATGAACCCATTCATAAGCTTTAAATGTAACCCATCAGGTTGAGGATGCTCAAGGCCATGAAGCACCTATTCAAAGGCTTGCAGATTCCATAGCTGGGCCATTTGTGTACACTGTATTAACTCTCTCAGTGGCAACATTTACATTTTGGTAAGCATGCGCATTTTATTATTTTCTACTTGATGAAACTGTGGTGTTTCGTGTCTCATAAGGGTGATGAAGGGCCAAAGAAGAATTTGGGTGAGTTATCAATGAACTTGGTATATGCTAACATGATTAAAAAATGACTTAAAAGCTCCTTGAGAAATGTATAACATATCTAGAGTTAACTCAACTGTAAAGAGTGTTTCATTGCAATTTGTTTGTTTATTTACATGGAAACAATTCATTCACAGGTACTGCTTTGGTACCCATATTTTTCCTGATGTCTTGATTAATGATATCGCTGGACCAGATGGAGATCCCTTGCTTTTAAGCGTGAAACTTTCAGTTGATGTGTTGGTAAGTGGGTGTTGAGCTTTTGTTGTGTACACAATGTAGTCTCATCTATTATCTTCTGGTTTGTTTCTCATGCACACGCATGTTTTCCTTTAGTTTGGATTCTACTAGATGCTATTTTGGTCTGCTAGTCGAATTGTCCAAAGAACCATCTTCCATTATTTGGAATATTTTGGTAGAGGGGCTCCAGGAATTTGTCCACCCTTTGTTCTCTCTCTCTCTCTCTCTCTCTCTTTGTGGGGCGGAACCTTTATTTTATTGGATTGAGTAGAATGAATAGGATTTTTTAAGATATTGAAAAATAAAACATTAATGATTTTATACATTCTTGACTCTTTTTCTTCTTTTCCTTTTTTTTCTTCTTTTTATCATGTTGGTTGTTTGATCTTTGGTTTCTGATGTACAATTGTTCTTCTTACTTTTTACAAATAGAAAACTAAATATAGAGAGGGAGGGTGGGTGTGGGACATCCCAAAGTACGCATATTCACAAAATACCTCTCTAATTTATGCTCATGGATGGGATTTTTTTTGTTGGGACAGTCATACAGACAAGAAACTTGTTTACTTTCGGATTAGGAATGTCAAATCTATTTAGAGAAGGAGGGTGAGTGTGGGACATCCCAAATTACGTATTCACAAAAATAGCTCTCTAATTTATGCCCATGGATGGGGTTTTTGAGTTGGAGATAGTCGTGGAGACAGAAACTTGTTTACTTTTGGAGTAGGAATGTGAAATTTATTTAAGTTGATTTAGTTTCTTTTCCCTTCTCGTAACTACCTTTTCTGTGATTAATTCTCTCACTGATTGTTATTTGTACGATTTTTCCAATCTTATTGATAAAATATTTCATTTCTTATTTTTCTTAATTAAGAGAGACAAATTTCTTTTTTTCAGGTTTATCAATATCAAATTCCTCGTCAACAAAATAAGTATAGAGTGAAATTCATTTTAAGCTATTGTGTTTGAGAAAGAATGCTTTTGAATATTGAAAAAATATCTTCATCTAGTTAGAATTGTTTTTCTAAATTTGGCACCAGTGTTTTGGTTTAAAAAAATAATAGCAATCCGTTTTGAATGTAAAAGTCTAAAAGAGCAGTTTTTTCCCCACCATGTTAAGAACCTAATATGTTTCTCTCATTATAAGTGTGTTCCAACAAAAATACATGCATAAAGTATTTCCAAACTCACCTTATTTCAAGAAAATAACTTTGACAATGGCCAAATTGGATTTTTAGGAGAATGTATTTCAAAAGATTACTGGAAACATGATGGAAAATTTTAGAACCATGGTATCATATTTCTTATAAGTTAAATGTGGATATGCTAATCCTGGGTTAACCCACATCACATTGTAGTGCTAAATAAGGTGAACTTTTTGTACTTTTATTACCACGGAAAAAAAATTAAAGTTGCATTGTTTTGTGCTGCTGGCGAATTGGTGTTTGCTCAGGTAGTTTCTTGCCCATGTGCACTTGGACTAGCCACTCCCACGGCAATTCTTGTTGGCACTTCCCTAGGTGAGTTTCAATTTCTTTTCATCAAAATAACGAAATTAATGGGTTGTTTAACATTTACATGAAATGTGAATAGATTATATGTATGCCTGTGTGTGTGTATGCGTATAAACATTCTCCTTCATCTGCCTTCTTAAGAACTTGAATTATAACATGAAACCAACCATAGGCCATAGTGGAATCTAGAAGTTAATAAAATGTAGTGCAATAAAAATGAGAGAGAGAATCCTAGGAGCAGATCCAATAAGGGTAAGAGGGATAGAGAGACTCTATTTTCTCAATGAAGTTAAAAGGAGCACAGATTTTGTTCACACATGATTTATCTACTGGCACATTTTTGTAGATTTGTTTCATGCTTGTATTAAAGTTGATGTCGTCCAAATTGATTGCTCATACTTGAATTATGCATCTGAGTTTGTACTTTTTATTTCATATTTGCACAACTGAGATTACTATATATATATCTCATTCCACTTCCATCTTCTTAAGTGTTAAATCTCATAATGTTAAAATAATAAATAAATAAAAACCCTTGTTGGCGTTCTTATGTTGTGCACTACAAACTGATCAGGGGCTAGACGAGGACTTCTAATAAGAGGAGGAGATGTATTGGAACGTCTTGCAAACATAGATTGTGTTGCTTTGGACAAGGTGATTATTTTATGTTATTGCAATTCCACATTAACTCTCACTCAGATAACTGCATGAAATTTTCACCCAAATTCTCCTAAAATGCCAAATTTGATTGTTTCTTATTCAAGGAAAAAAAAGGAGAATGTAAGTTTTCCTAGACTCTATAGCAATGTTCTTCAGGCTCACCTATTTCTCAACTTTCAGACAGGAACGCTTACTGAAGGAAAGCCTACTGTCTCTTCTGTGGTTTCTTTTGTTTATGGAGAAGAAGAAATACTTCAAGTCGCTGCTGCAGTGGAGAAAACTGCTTCACATCCAATTGCAAAAGCTATCATAGATAAAGCAGAATCTTTGAATTTGACCATTCCAGTCACAAGAGGGCAACTGGTAGAACCAGGCTTTGGATCTTTTGCCAATGTAAATGGCCGACTAGTTGCTGTTGGTTCGTTAGAATGGGTTAACGATCGATTTGAAAAAAAAGCAAGTACATTTGATCTTAAAAATCTCGAGCATTCTGTGTATCGGTCATTAAAGGGGATATCGTCTTCAAATAACTCAAAAACAGTTGTTTATGTTGGAAGCGAAGGAGAGGGTATCATTGGTGCTATTGTAATATCTGATCAGTTACGCTATGATGCTGAATCCACTGTTAATAGGTAACTTCAGTTTCATCTATTGACTTTCTGAATAATCTGCTATCGTGAATTATAAATTTCCATTTCCATAAGTAAATTCCTAGTACTTAGCAGCAACAGTTGGATTAGCAACCAACTCTTTGCTTGAGATCCAAACGAATTTATGAATATTCACCCTGTTTTCTGTCTTGTGACTTTGAGAAAAGGAACACCTGAAAACTGTTATTATCATGATGCCAACTGCTTTGGATTCTCAAAACTTTTTCAGGATGTTGTTTTTATTTGAATAGTTTACATAAGTTGTCAGTTAGACTGAACATTGTGTCCACATGGTTAATCTGTTGTTTTATTTGTAAGACTTCAGAAGAAGGGAATCAGAACAGTCCTTTTATCTGGAGACAGGGAAGAGGCAGTTGCAAGTGTAGCCAAGACAGTTGGAATAGAAGAGGAGTTCGTTCACTCTTCTTTGACTCCTCAAGGAAAATCTGACCTTATTTCCACTCTGAAAACTGCTGGACATCGAGTTGCTATGGTATTGTTTTACAAGTTGACAAATTGTTTGCTACAGTTTACTTGCACATTTTACTCTCACAATTTACAACGTTTATGGCCATTATGGCACTATGAAAAAATGGAAGTTCGTCCCGTTGAATGATTTGAAATTGTTGTCTTATTCCTAATTTGTGTTTGTAATCGATAAATCGCTTAAAGTAAGGTAGACATTTCCATTAAAGCATACTTACTATCATGAATCTTAATCATCCATTTGAACAACCAAATAGTTATAGACTATCAGATGTAAAAATAGTTATAGGATCCTCTATAACCAACCAGTCCTTCCTTATAATCTTGTGTAGCCGAAACTACTATATCTCACCTGCCTTTTGGTTTTCGTAGGTTGGTGATGGTATAAATGATGCACCATCTTTGGCTTCTTCCGATGTTGGGATTGCTCTGCAGCTTGAATCCCATGAAAATGCTGCTTCGAATGCCGCATCCATTTTACTTCTTGGAAATAGAGTATCTCAGGTACTACTACCGTTCTCTCCATACCATTTGTTCCGATTTCTTTCTTTTGGTTAATTTTTCATAATCTGATTTATGTAACTTCAGTCTTGCAGCAGTGCTCTTGTAGACAGATTCAAAACTAAGTTGTAATATGTCATAATTATGTACGTTGCATATTTCACTTTGGGGTACAATTATTGTTCTCCTTTCATTACACCAGTTAACATCAAAAGATAGAGGCTGGATACTGCCGTTTGTATAGTTCTAAATTCTTTTGAATATACTTGTAGAGTCTAGAATATTCTCATGATTATTGAGAAGACTATTCTTTAGTTGTTTTGGCGGGGAGGAGTACTCTCTACCCCTTGCCTTGGGGTGTTTGACTGTTTGTGCTTTTGAATATTCGTATTTGTTTCCTATTAAAAAAAATCGTCAGTTCGTTACTGTTTAAAGAAACGAACTGTTTAAAGATGTTTGTCTGAGAAGAAGGAACAACTCATTCTGTGGCAAGTTCGTGTATTTTTTTCTTTTTTTTGGTGCTTGTCTTTAGGTGCAAAGATTTCTAGGGGAATCAATTTTTTCCTACACAGTAGGAAGTTCTCATTATTCAACAAAACCCCAACACCAAAAATATGAACCACAAACATTCTCCTTCATAACTTTGAATACTCCGCATCACTTTCTGGCAGCTTGTTGACGCAATGGAACTAGCACAAGCAACAATGTCTAAGGTGTATCAGAATCTGTCGTGGGCAATAGCTTACAATGCCGTTGCCATTCCGATTGCTGCTGGAGTGCTGCTCCCAGGATTTGACTTTGCAATGACTCCTTCCCTTTCAGGTCGATGCACACCAATCTCTCCAGTCTCCTCTTAATAGTAAAATTAAGCACTACACAACAACCAAAGAGAAACAAAAGCATTTTTTTCTCGTAACATTCTTAAACGTATTTTATTATAAACATGGACGAACCACTATCATCCGTCACTGACTATCACTAACAAATAGTTACACTTTGTTATATTTGTAAATATTTTGGTTCATCTTGCTATATTTTCAAACAAACCCTAAAAAATGACCTCTCTCTTTTCTTTCTCAGGTGGGCTTATGGCTCTAAGTTCAATATTCGTCGTCACCAACTCCTTGCTTCTGCAGATTCATGCGCCCAAAGAAGCTAAAAGATCTACCTGATTGCCACACTAAAGATGTTGAGTAGCTCCCATTTTAATATATTATAGAGTCAACTGGACGTCAAACGGGTCAGTTAAGTGCATATCCATGACTCCTTCTGTGCTTTAATTTCTTATAACTCTGGACAAACCTGGAGGGATCTCTCTCTCTCTCACACACACAAATCCACAATTTTAATAATATCAATGAATAAAACTCACGTGAATTGAAATAATATCTTGCTTCAACCCTAAAAATACCGCATTGCTTATATTTTATAAGGAGGGAGGTTGGCAGAATAGGCAATGGGAATTCTTCCTATTTTTGATATTGAAACCATTGAATTTAATGGGCCATTGCCTGATTGGTAAAAGAAATATTCCCATATTGAAACCTTATCTTGTTTTGTCCTGAAATTTTATCTTATATGCATATGCATTATGTAGATTCTAAGTATATATCATTCCTCACTTTATTCAGTGCTTTTTCTGTTTTTATCTCTGACCAAGGTTTTTGCTTATATATGGGTATGGAAAGGCACAACTTTAAACTTGAAACCCAATGAATATGAATAGTTTCATTGCATGTGATCAATGATCATTATAGAAATTTCATTACTTTGTGAGGGAAAAAAATACATCTTGATTGTTGTGCAAATATTTGTAACAAAGTTTTAGATTTATTGTGAATTTAACAATCTAATTAACATTAGGGTCCTTTTTCTCAATTAGGAGTGTTTGCACACTCATAATGAGTTTAAATTGCATTTTGTTCCGTCAGTTTTTTATTAAACTCTATTTTCTATCATTTTTCCACCTTTTACGATTTCATTTTTGTTCCTTTCTCAATTCAACATACATTTTAACACTCTTTTGATTTTAGTAATAAGGCCTACCGAAATTCCCTTAGAAGATAAAAAGCCTTTCTTTTGAAGGGATGTTTTTGGCAGTGGAAGTGGATGTGGTAAGAGATTTTTATACATGGGTATGGATGGATATGATTACCCACTTTCTTTTTGAACTCTACTTTTAAAAGATATTTTCAATCATTATGTCTTAATCTTGAATTGTACTAGTTTTTTCTTTTCCAAAATATATACCATCATGTTTCTTATTTTATTTTCATTTTGAATTTGTTCTGTTGAGGTACTGTAGATGAGGAAGATAATTTAATCACTTACATTTTTTTTTTTCTCATCTACTCATCTGTATGTACAATATTTTCAAGGATCTTCGTAGGCAGAAAGGAAGTTTGGGATAACAAAACTCTTGAAATATTAAAATGGATAATGCTTCCAAAATAACCCATGCATTTTTTTATTTATTTAGTTTGAGTCAATAATGTTACCAATACATGTCCAGATATAAAATAAAATGAGTGGAAAGATTTGCACCATGAAGATATATAAAATTTATTGAATTAATTCTTGTTTAGGAACGATTAGGCTCGTTTGGTAACTATTTGATTTTTATCCTTCATTTTTCTTTTAAAAAATTAAATCTATAGTATATATCTATTTCACCTTTAATTTATCTTTACTTTGTTATTACTTTCTATCAGTGTTTTCAAAATTCAATCAAAGTTTTCAAAACTAAAATAAATAAATAAACAGTTGAATTCAAAAAAATAAAGTTAGGTATAAGATAAATGATAGGTTAAAACTTACATGTATATCGAGATTAAGCATATAAAACCTCCAACACAACGAGTCATTTGAACTGAAAGAAGTGTGATGTTTAAGGAAGTATTGGAGTTAATTTAATATTATAGGAATAGAAGAAGAGTGTTGTAGTTAGTTAGTTAGTTAGTTAAGAAGAAAAGGGATTACAATTTATAGTTATAACTAAAAAATGGAGTATTTAATTTGGCATTTATTTGTGTGAAGGAAAATAAAGAAAGAAAAAAGGAAAAGCATTAAATATAGGAGTTTTAAATAATAGAATTAAATAGGCACGTGAGTGTGAGTTTGAGTAATTCATTTGGAAATGGGGTCCAAAGAGCTTCCATATCATCACCCCTCCTTTGCACCTTCTTCCCTCACCCACCAATCGTATATTTTAAATATTCCTTTACTGTAATTTATTTTCTCCTTCGCCTGGCCTCCTTCATGTGGGTGCTGCCGTACAATTTATATCCTTCTTTGTTTTTTTTTTTTTTGTTTTTTTTTTTTTTATACTTCAAAACTATTTTCAATAAGTTAAATTTATTGTATATAAAAAAGTCTCAAACCATTTGTTTAAAAACTATGGAAAAACTATATATATATATATATATAGTTTATTCTTACTATGTCTTTTAAATTATACAATTTAGTATTTATGTAATTTGGCCTTAAAATTCTAAAATTTTGTGTGTAATCTTGAATTTTCATATTATCTTTTAGGAATTGCGTCAATATTTATTAACTAATTCAAATATTCATGAAGTTAATTTTTAAATTCAATTTTAGCAGTAATAAAAATAGTGAAAATTAATTGCAATTCTCAAAATTATTCTAAATTAGCTTAACTTTATAAAAAATATATCAAAATATTATATTTTATTTACAATGTACTGTGATAGACTATTATCTTTGTCTATCAACATACGATGGACATATATATAGTAATCTATTTTGATTCGTTGTAGATAAATTGTGATATTTTTTTATATTTTACAAATATTTCGATTAGTTTTACTATATTTGAAAATAACTATATTATTTATTTTAACAGGAAAATTAAGTTTTTTTTTTTATGAAATAATTTTAAGGCTCATTTATTATCCTTGAGAAGTCGTCTAGAAGTTTCACGTAAATTACATATCAATACTATCCTACGAATGAAAAAGAAGGTTTCCCAAAATTGAAAAGATGCCATTTAATTTAGTCAACTCTCTAAGATATACAAAACTTACACATCTTTGGAAATAAAATCTCTATTCAATTTCTAAACAAATCTTATAGTACATTAAATATTGACGTTAATCGTTTGGATATGATTAAGACTCTTAATTAAAATATATTGACTTTACAAACTTTTCCTCTTTCTTCTTTTTTCCTGCTATTTTCTTTTAGAATGAATAAAACGTAGGGTTTCAAACCACTTTCGATTAATTATTTTCGTAGCCACTAACTCGTGCATACAACAGTTAGGATATGCTTTATTTGGTTTTTGTTTTTTACAATCTTGCTATGTTTTGATAAATTTAATTAGATTCTTTATCGAAGAGTTTTCAAATATAGTAAAATAAAATAAAACATAGCTAAAATTCACAAATATTGATAGATACTATCACTACCATAAAGCAATAATTAACAAACGTCAGTGTATTGATATAATATAAAATTTTGCTAAATTCTATAAACATTTTAAGCAATTTTATCATTCACAACGAATCGTTTTTTTCTTATAATAGTTAGAGTAACAAAGACAATTTTCAAAATTTGAATATAGTTAAAACAAGTACTTTTCGTTATCACTATGTCATGTTATACTTTTTTTTTCCACGTACATCTAATGAAAATCTTGTCTAAAAGAATGATTTTGAAACAAATACAAAGTTTTAAAACAATATAAATAGATAGATTTGACTTATTTTAAAGAAGAAAAAACAAAGTAATATGAATTGTTGAAAAATGCTAAAAGAGAGTTTAGTTTAGTTTAGTTATATAGATGTTTGTGAATGAAGGAAGGGGTGATCGAGGTGGGAGAGGAATGGGGAAGGAAGGTGGGACAGAGGAGAGTTGTAAAAAGGTGAGGTATTAATAAGGAGAGGGAGGAAGTGTTACCCTAAAAGAAACACACCATAGGGTGGGAGACAATGTGATTAGAAGGCAATTAAATACAAAACTCCAACCCTCATTCACTTAGTTAATACTCCACAAACACTGTTTTCTTTTAACCCCATATTAACCCCATATTAGGGTAAAACCCTCAACACACTCCCACTTAATTCCTAATCTTTCATTTTTATTAAATCTGTTCTGTTAACGGCGTTTAGGCTTTGCCGTCTTAAGGACCGTCAGCTTGGGGTGGGGAACCCACCTAGAAATCAATCAGTAATTGGTGTCAGTAATGAATGGACGCCTCCCTATTCACTTTCCCGATGCTATATTTCTTTTTCTCTTTTATTTCTTTACCCTTTTTTTCTTTCTTTTTTATTTTCATTTTCATTTTAGAAGTATTTTTATGGTAAAAAAATATTTAAGTCAAATTGGATTGGATGACACAAAAATAATATTTTTTTTTTATTACAAACTTTCCAAGATTTAAACTATTTATAGAATATATTTTTAAAAACGAGAAAATAATATTTTTAAAAATAACAAAATAAATTAAAATATTTATAAGTTATAGAAAAATATTGCTATCACTGATAGTATTCTATCATATTAATGACTATAAATGATAAAATTTGTTATAGGTTGTAAATATTTTGTAAAAAATTTCTAACTAAAAACATAAAAATTTGATAGATTTTATTATGTTTTGTAAATAGATTATATGTTTTTTTTTGCTATATTTAAAAATGATCTTAATTTAAATATATTAAAATAAATTAATATATAGTAAAATTTTAGATAAATGAGAGATGGTTGGGTTTTTTTTTTTTTTTTTTTTTTTAAAACAAAAATAGTTATATAAAATACAAATTTGATTACATTTTATTTTTATGTGGATGGTAAATATTTTGTTCTTTGATAAAACTGTTATTTTGTAAATATCTCTAACAATTTTGCAAATAGTTATCTTTAGTTTTTATGTAGCTTTTCTCTTTTTTAATATATTTATGCAATTAAAAGTATGAAGAACTAAATTTAATCTCCTTCAAATTATTAGAACCAATACTATATTTTAACCCATGACTTTTTGTATGTTTAGCTTTAACTAATTAATATATACTAATGTTGACATATTGGAACTTATTTTAAACATTTAATATCGTGTAACATCGTTATTTGAGTAGATATATAGACTATTAATCATGCAGTACTTTATTCAACTAAAAAAATTATATATGTATTTCTTTTATAAACTTTTGTAAATTCATATACATCAAAATATAATTTCAAACTCAATAGTCTTATCAAACATCCTTTCTTTAATAATTAAAAGACATCATAAACACAACATTGAAAATATACATTGTTAAAATCATTTTACAACAACATATACACACACGTACCAAACTAAAGTCTACAAATTTACTTACACTAGCATTTTATTGATGCAATGAACAATTAATCCAATTCTTAGCCACACAATAAAATACAACAATTGTTGCATTTTTTTTTTCAACCCACATACCATAAATCTCTACATCAAAAAATTGAAAATCAATGTCAGTTTTACCGTCAGATTAACTACAGATAATATCATTGTAGTTATATAAACACACATACATTAAATAAAAATCATAGAGTTAAGGACGACTCGAATCTCAATGGCTATACTAAATTTACGGGTGTTTCAACCGTAGCACCAAAATGGAACTAAAGAAAGTCACATCACATTGGCCAACTTTCAAATTACATGAAATATTTATCTGGAAATGTAAAAAAATAAATAAAAAGTGAAAGTATATTTAAAAAACAAAAAGACTATATTGGTAATTTAACCTAAAATAGGCTTTTTTTTTCTTTTTTAATTTTGAATGTTGATGATGCTAAGATTATCAATCAGACTCTTGATGGGCTGTGGGCCCAAACTCTGGCAGATCCTCTGGCCATCCTTATCTAATATTCCCATTTTACCCTCATATCTATCTTATAATTACATGAAATTAATCATTTTTATTAATTTTATAATATGGTTTTTATCACTGGGAAGTCAAATGTTTATTTTTATTATCCTTTTGGAATTACCATGAAATCTAAATGCTTGGTTTTGATTGGATCCTAAGTCCCTTATTAATTTAATAATACTTATAGGCTTTTGGAAATGATTCTTTTTTCTTTAACTTTAGTTGATTGGAATAGAAACATCCTCTTTGATTCTTTATTATATTATCTTTGATTTTGACTCCATCCACTTTTTCATTCACTCTATAAAAAAAAAAACATTTATCATATGCTCTAATTAATCAATTTTATATAATTATTGTATGCATGCCTCTTTTGTAAGTGATGTATAAAAGAGTGACTGTTTGAATAAATTAGGATTTTGATTTTGCATGTTTTATTGTTATTAGTTATCGATTTTGAAAGTTTGTTAGGTATTCGATGAATTTCTTATCCTATGGGATACTCGTGACACATGTTATTGTTATTGAGGATATGAACAAAAAATTGGTTATTGTTTGTAGATTTTGGAGATGGTTATACATTTAAATGTGGGAGGTTTGCAATGTTGTTTAATGTGACAGATTATTGTTTGTGTGGGACTTTAGATGATGTTATCTGCATGCCATAAAGGAACATGCTTTGTTTTTATACAATAAATGAAGCAAATTGGCCTATGTACGTTTTGTTGTAATGTAATCCACACACAAATTTGAAATCTAAAATTTGTATCACCTTATCACGTGGAAATTTTATCAAGATCTTGAAACAAATCTTAGAATTGATAAACCATTGAAACATAAATGACAGTTATTGCTTAACAATTCCAACTGTCCATTAACTTTTAAATTAAAACCCCTTAAGATTTTCATTCGGGCTTTACGTTAGAGAGATCAATAACTTTAAACCTTTAAGAAAATAACGAACGACTACAAATACATGTACAGGAGACACTAAGGAGGAATAAACTTGAAATCAATTAGCACAAAAGTAAGATTTCCCTCTATGATTATCTAAACATTCAAATCCTGAACTAATACAAAAGAGACTACTTTTTGCGGTATCAGAAGTGGGGGAGGAGAGAAATAAAGAGAATTGGGACAGACAGGACAGTGCAATGCAAGTAAATTCAGATTCACTGTATAAACCATAAACTATGA
The DNA here is from genome assembly GCA_025688845.1 of Cucumis hystrix. Lineage (NCBI taxonomy): Eukaryota > Viridiplantae > Streptophyta > Magnoliopsida > Cucurbitales > Cucurbitaceae > Cucumis > Cucumis hystrix. The sequence continues at coordinate 2,288,730 of CM046889.1, forward strand.
ACAGTGAAAATAACAAAACTACAAATCATAATCATCTAATAATTTTCTTGAGTTTAAGGCTCAATTCTGCAGCAAAAACAATAGAATAGCGTCCTTGTCAGCAGCAGCAGCAACACCCAAATGGGTTCCTTCCTTACCCATCTCTGCAACCAAGAAAGCGACCCCTTATTACTGTGAGCTCCCATTTGCAAATTTTTAACCGGAAATGAAGAGAGAGAGAGAAAAAAGGAAATGGGTTGAAGGGTTTCTGTGTAATGTTGCAGGTTTTATAACAGAGTTATGGCAGATGGGTTTTTATCTTTATCTGCGAAATAATTCATTCCTTCGTCCTCTGTAATTTCCCCATTTCTCTCTCCATTTCTCCACAGTTGTTTATTGCTTTGCGATGTGATTGAACAGCTAAAGCTTTTTCGTTCGTCTATCATAAGAATCCAGTTACTCTAAAGGAGTATACAAATTTTTTTCCTCTTAAACTCAACAATGTCTCTCCCATTACAGCCTCACAGCATTTTAATTTCCTTGAGATAAGAAGAGGGTTCTCTTTCTTTTTTCATTTTAGTGTTGGTTTTAAGGGGTTCTCAGGTTCTTATTACTAGCCCGCCATGGACACTGCAAAAATTGAGTAAAATGAAATCTGTGAAGAGGGCAGCCATGGGACTTCTTGTTGAGCTTGTTATCCTGGCTTTTCTTTTCTGTGCTACCGTTGGTGTGGTGGACTCTGATGATGGTAAGTTACCATTAACAAATGAGATGAAGAACTTGAACTTTGAAATTCCCTTAGTAATGAAATCAGGATGAATGATGAATACTCTTCTATTCTCAACTCTAGGAGGGCTTGGTAGAAAGAGAAGTTTATCTAAGAACATGCGTTTAATCAGTGAATTTGGCGGTTCTAATGTACTTTTTCAAGCATTATTTGGACACCCTTTTTCAAGGAGGCTTGTGGTTTTTTATAATGTTATTTCAACAGTTTCTCTCATTTTTTAAATCTAATCTTTGAAACTAGTGCTAGGGAATCTCTTGTTTTGAAAACTATTGGGTCTTTCTGAAATGCTCTGCTATGTTTACATTATTATTTGTCTCTGATGGCCATGAAGAGTTAAGATTTTTAGTTACATGTTTTCTTATGTTGAAGGAGCAACGTTGTTGGAGATAAAGAAATCGTTCAGGGATGTGGATAATGTTCTTTATGATTGGACAAGCTCACCTTTATCAGATTTCTGTGTATGGAGAGGTGTCACCTGTGACAATGTCACTCTCAATGTTCTCTCTCTGTAAGCTACATTATTTTTTTTCTTGTTAGAGTTTTTGTTGGTAGGTTTCAAAACCCAGTGTAAATTTTGTTCTAACTTGTTCATCTCCTTTTTTCCAATTGTTTTCTTGTCCCAGTAATCTTTCAGGTCTCAATCTGGATGGAGAAATTTCTCCTTCAATCGGAAACCTCAAAAGCCTGCAAACTCTGTACTTTTCTCTTCTTTATACCTGTTCTCACTCACTCTCTTGAGCCTTCTAAAATTTCTTTAGAACTTTTCTGTTCCATTTTCATGAATCTCCCGACAGAAATAAGTTGTTCAAAGAGACTCTGTCTTATTGTTGATTTTGATCCGACATTGGTATTCTTTGAACAGGGATTTGAGGGGGAATGGTCTTTCTGGGCAAATTCCAGACGAGATTGGTGACTGTTCTTCGTTAATAAATATGTAAGTCCCATTGAGTTGGAAATTGTTCAATATCTTCGATGTAAGCTAACTGATGGAATGTTGTTTGTAGGGATTTATCTTTTAATGAGATTTATGGAGACATTCCATTTTCGATTTCGAAGTTGAAGCAGCTGGAAATGCTGTAAGTTCAAATACATATGTGAGTTCAAATACATTTGTAGAACTTGTGCTTAACTAAGTGACACTAATTATCTTCTAATCTTTCAGTGTTCTGAAAAATAATAGACTGATTGGGCCGATCCCGTCGACCTTATCTCAGATTCCAAATTTGAAGGTCTTGTAAGTTATCGTGCCATCCTTTTTCTCACTGCCTTCAAAGTTCTTATTCAAAGAACTCACAACTGAAGGATTTCCATCTTACACCATTGGTTCTAGAGATTTGGCACAGAATAATCTTAGTGGGGATATACCAAGACTAATTTACTGGAATGAAGTGCTGCAATATCTGTAAGTACTTTTTACTCTTAATTCTTTCAGATTTCAGCCAGTAGTTGGTTCTAAATTCTTCATTGGTTATTCTACTCTATTATCAGGGGTTTGCGTGGTAACAATTTGGTGGGCACACTCTCTCCAGATATGTGCCAGCTGACTGGTTTATGGTATTTGTAAGTGATCTTTACTTCCTCTTAAAAACTATCATTTATTCCCCTTTTCAATTTGAACTTATAAATTCAGCCTAATGAAACTCTTTGCATTTGAAGTGATGTGAGAAACAACAGTTTAACTGGTAGCATACCTCAAACAATAGGCAACTGCACAGCCTTCCAGGTCTTGTATGTATTATGTCCTTCTCGTTGAATGCTTAAATATTTTAAATCCTATGTGGATGACTACTAAAGTTTCTTTCTTATAACTTGTCAGGGACCTGTCATACAATCATCTCAATGGGGAGATACCATTTAACATTGGTTTCCTTCAAGTAGCCACGTTGTATGTGATTTGCATTGCCTTATGTGGGTTTCAATGAATAGTTGTTTTACTTCTGTATCGTTCCTTCAATTGTTATGGTTGTCATTTCCAGGTCCTTACAGGGTAATCAGCTATCAGGTCCCATTCCACCTGTAATTGGTCTGATGCAGGCGCTTGCTGTGTTGTAAGCAACTTTAGCTTTCTCACAAACCAAGTTCATACACTTTCTTTTCTAAGGAGGATATTTATCACATGATTTTTGCTCTCTTTTCAATCGTGTCTTTATTTCTAACTTCTCTCTCTCATATCTAAATCAGAGATTTGAGCTGCAACATGTTAACTGGTCCAATCCCCTCTATCTTAGGGAATCTGACTTATACTGAGAAGTTGTAAGCATACTTTTGCTATCTCTCTTTCTGTTTTTTCCATTAGCAGCACCAAGTAAAATTCCTATTACGCAAGTCCTAAAATGTAAAGTGTAGAAACTGCTTATACATATACTAACCTGTGTTAGTTATATCGTCAGTAGTATAATCTAGAAGGCAGGTTCCAATATGCACAATTTCATCACTTTTGCGTTTTTTATTTTTATTTTATGGTATGCAAGGGTTTGTTACAACTTGCACATTTTATGAGATTTCTAACTGTTGGAATGCCTTGAATTCGATATGTGATCCTACGCCGACCTAGTACGGAGTCTCGTTGGAAACATTCTCTAATAATATTTGTTCTCCTTTTGCCCATGGACATAGCTAACATACTGTTAGTGAACCACTTATATTTGTGGTCAATCTCTACGCTCAATTATTGCTTAATTGTTGATTTTGTAACACTAACTTTGGTGAGTGGTGTCTTTTATGGCAAACAGGTACCTGCATAGTAATAAGCTCACTGGACCCATTCCGGCAGAGCTCGGGAATATGACGAAGCTCCATTATCTGTAACATCTCTCTCCTTCATCTTTTTATTTATGTGGAATCTTGACATACATTTAAGTACACTCTTTCCTTGATGCAACTCTTTGCACTTGAAAGGAACTGAATGATAATCATCTTACTGGAATTATTCCAGCTGAGCTCAATTGACGTGGAATCCTGACCTGCATTTTGGGCTTAGGGTTTATGACTTTTGTTGTTTGTTGATGTATTTTTTTTTGTCCTTTGCAGGGAACTGAATGATAATCATCTTGCTGGGAATATTCCAGCTGAGCTCGGGAAACTCACCGATTTGTTTGATCTGTAAGCTTTGTCGTCCTGTTCCAGAATGAATGTCTTGTGTGCCTTCTTTCAAGTCCTCATTCATTTACTTATGCTTTGTAGAAATGTGGCTAATAACAATCTCGGAGGGCCGATCCCTGACAATCTTAGCTCTTGCATAAATCTCAACAGCCTGTAAGAAAACATGAACTAAACTCTGATTCCATTCAGAAGTTTCTGATATTCATTAAGACATTTTTTGTTGGTTTCAGAAATGTGCATGGCAACAAGTTGAATGGAACTATTCCCCCGTCTTTCCAGAGGCTAGAGAGTATGACTTACTTGTAAGTTGAATTGTTCTTTTTGTTCAGCATTACAATCAAGTTTCTAAAAAGCTATTTCTCTGTTCATGAGAACGGTGATCATATAATCTGCTTCATTTGGCAGTCAAATCTCAGGAGTAGTGTATATATTTGCTTCTCATAGTATTGACCATCTGCAGGAATCTTTCCTCAAATGATCTACGAGGTCCTATACCAGTTGAGTTGTCTCGTATTGGCAATTTGGATACATTGTAAGTATACGAGATCTATTTTTCACTCAGAGTTCGCCATATTTCTTATACTAACTGATAGTTTCTGCTCAGAGACATTTCAAATAACAAAATTAGTGGCACAATTTCTTCATCCTTCGGTGATCTGGAACATCTCCTGAAGCTGTATGTATCATTTTTATCTCATTTTGGTTAATCATCAATCGTTCTTCTTTGGTATGAAATCACTGAATGACCTCTTGTTGTAACGTCTATAGAAATTTAAGTAGGAATCATTTAACGGGATTCATTCCAGCTGAATTTGGCAATTTAAGGAGTGTCATGGAAATGTAAGTGGTTCTGAAACGTTTATACCTTTCTAGGTCGAGGAGCAGTATGTGTTGATCAGCAGCTTTTTTTTGAATGCGTGAACTTCAGTTTTCTATTCTAATTCTTGTCTTTATGTTGCTATACTGTAGAGATATTTCACACAACCAGCTCTCTGGGTTCATTCCTCAAGAACTGAGTCAACTTCAAAATCTTCTCTCCCTGTAAGTTCTGAAACTGAAACTTTTGTTAAAAGTTCCTGTCAATCGTTCTTTCCATCCTGCTGCATGTTTATATTCATGACCTATAGCCGCTACTCTTAGTATTTTCTTTAGTGGCTTGGTCATGTCATGAAGTCATATCTCCCCCTTTTACCTTAATGTCGTTCTAGTGACATTTCTTTTATAATAATGTTGTTCTATTGACATTATGGCTTGAGTTCTGTCTGCTAAAGTATTTGAAGTATTTACGTATGTCTCTGAATGTTCCCATTCATGGTATAACGATTAAATTTATGCAGGAGACTTGAGAACAACAATTTATCTGGGGATCTGACGTCGCTGATTAGCTGCCTAAGTCTTACAGAATTGTAAGTTTGTCATCCTCCCAATCAAACTATTAGGATAATGCTCACAAAAGAGATGTTTAACTAAACCAATGTATCACCTTACAGAAACGTATCTTATAACAATCTAGCTGGTGACATTCCCACAAGCAACAACTTCTCCAGGTTTTCATCTGATAGGTAAGGACTTCTAGTGCTAGCCCCAAAATTTTGATTTCCCTGTTTGAATAGAATTTGAAACGAGAGGAAAGAAATGAATCATCATGGGCATCTAGTGGATACTCGTGCATAGTTTAATCCCAGTATATATATTTCTTGTCCATTTATCAAATTTTCATACTACTTATTTCAATTTCCTTTTAGTTTCCTTGGAAATATTGCCCTCTGTGGATATTGGAATAGCAACAACTACCCCTGTCATGAAGCTCATACGACAGAGCGAGGTAATCATGCTTTCTAAACGATTTTGATAGTTGTATCTTTGAATGTAGTAAAGTTACTCGTAGTCTTGCGAGAATAGTTGAGATGCATGCAAGCTATTTCTGACATTCCACAATATTAAAGGAAAAAGATATTTGTATCTGTAATGAGGGATTGAACGGCGAAATTTGCCATATTCTTCTAATTTCCCCTTGTTGCTTTCATTGCAGTGACCATATCTAAAGCCGCTATCCTGGGAATTGCTCTTGGTGCCCTTGTAATCCTTTTAATGATCCTTCTAACAGTGTGTCGTCCGAACAACACAATACCTTTTCCAGATGGATCACTTGACAAACCAGGTGAATGTAGGAGCTTATTATTTTTTTCACTTTTATTATAATTCTGCTATTCTTAGTTTTGGGCTTCCATGTATGCCTACCGATCTATGAAGCTTCTCTGTTGCCGAATTGCAGCCAGAGAACTGTTTCTGAAAATGGTCTATCAATGTAGATTTTTTAATGTAATTCAAGTTTAATAATTGAATACTAAAACATTTTATTTTGTTCCTGGTGAAAACTCAGTTACTTACTCAACTCCCAAGCTAGTGATCCTTCACATGAACATGGCCCTTCACGTTTATGAGGACATTATGAGGATGACTGAAAATTTGAACGAAAAGTACATTATTGGATATGGAGCTTCAAGCACAGTCTACAAATGTGTACTGAAGAATTGTAAACCTGTGGCTGTCAAAAAGCTTTACTCTCACCAGCCCCATAGCATGAAGGTGTTCGAGACCGAACTGGAAACTGTAGGTAGCATCAAACACAGAAATCTAGTCAGCCTCCAAGGATACTCCTTATCCCCCTCTGGGAATCTCCTCTTCTATGACTACATGGAAAATGGCAGTCTTTGGGATCATCTACATGGTAAGATTAAGCATTTAGTTTGAATATTGCCAAAATTGTGCCTTAGATGTTTTAGTTGGCTTCAGTTCTATTTGTTCATATTCAGATATAGTATTTCTGTTCTGCATAATTCTGCATTAGTGAAACTGTAGTAAGATTTGTGAGTTGATAATCTGCAGAAAATAATAGTAATGAATCTAGATTTGTCACTAATTTAGATTAGTACAGGCTCTGGCTCGACTAAGAAGAAAAAGCTTGACTGGGACACTCGGCTCAATATCGCACATGGAGCAGCTCAGGGACTGTCATATCTACACCATGATTGTAGCCCTCGCATCATCCACAGGGATGTTAAGTCATCTAACATTCTATTGGACAAGGATTTTGAAGCCCATCTCACTGATTTTGGTATTGCCAAGAGTTTGTGCACCTCAAAGACATATACGTCCACTTATATCATGGGAACCATTGGATACATCGATCCAGAGTATGCTCGGACTTCCCGACTTACTGAAAAGTCTGATGTTTACAGCTTTGGCATTGTGTTGCTTGAATTGCTTACAGGAAGAAAAGCAGTGGACAATGAATCAAATCTCCACCAATTGGTCAGTACAAATTTATTGTATGAGTTACTTTAGTAATGCACTCAATGTTATCATGATAACATTGCGTGCATTAGTTGCGAGTTATTAGTATCCTGAGTCATAATGTTATACTTTTACCTGTTAGTTATGGGTGACTTTTCTCTTAATGTTATTTTTTTCCCTCCATATTAGATCTTATCAAAAACAGCCAACAATGCTGTTATGGAGACAGTTGATCCTGAAATAACTGCAACTTGCAAGGACCTCGGAGCTGTAAAGAAGGCATTTCAGCTAGCTCTCCTTTGCACAAAGAGGCAACCATCCGATCGACCAACAATGCATGAAGTAACACGCGTTATTGGAAGTCTTCTACCCTCTGCCACAACACCAAAGCAAATACCAACCATAACAACCATTCCCCCATCTGCAAAATCCTCTTGCTACAAGGATGAGTATGCAAATCTAAAGACACCGCATGTGCTGAACTGCCCAACCATGAGCACCTCAGACGCCCAGCTCTTCGCCAAGTTTGGAGAGGTAATATCACAAAACAGTGAGTAATAAGTTAGCAAAACCTCAGCAACAATGAAAAGAATGCCATCCAAGAAGGGTTGGCTTTGTGGGTAGAGACTTAAGTTCCTGTATAAATGAATTAACAACAAACAACCTCGTTTTACTTTGTAGTGTAAGGTTTTATATAAAAGTAGGCAAGCAACAAAGCATGGACATATGACATGTACTGGTAGATTTAGTCATTTAGATGTAGAAAGTGATTTTTGGGAAGTAAAGAAGTATTGGTTCTATTAATGCGAGTGATTTTTGGATTGTGGGACCTGTTGAATTTGAAAGCTTCTTGAGCACTGGCCTTGTGTTTATTTTGGGGTTTCATGTTCAGGCTTAGTAATTGATGAGTGAGAGGATGATAGCATTTAAAGTGTCAACAGCAAGGCAGCAATAATTCACTTGGTCTGGGTCTTTGATGTTTTTTCTTTCTCTAGTGTACGGTTTGTCAATTTACTTTAGCTAGGCAAATGATTTCAAGGGTAATAAATCAACATGCCACAAGTTTTGTTTGGCCATTGGTTTGATTATTGTGCCTGCCTTATCTTCTAATTATAATACTTTTTCCATTTCTGAAAAGGGAAGTGTCGGTCGAAGAGTGTGGGGATCACTTACAGAAAAGAACTTAGATTATATTTTGTGTTACTTTAGATGTTTTAACTTAGTTTTATCAAACTTCTGTATATTTCGGATGTAGATTATGGAAAAGAATGTGTAATTAATTGTTTAGGGTATATCGAAAATAAAGATTAATGAGTCAAACTGTACACATACAAGCTTGTTTAAATACGCACAAATATTGAAAAAAGAAGAGCACACACAAATATTGAAACAAGAAGGTTTAATGGTAGAAGAACCATTAGAATATAAAATGAAAAGTCGTAATATCTGAATGTTGTAACTTAATCAATATACGTAAAATTGAAGAGTATTCTTTTATAATTTAGACGCAAAAGATTCATGACTAATCAATAATGGTCGTATGTGGTTGGTAATAAATGGATTTAAATAGGTGGTCTCACGTTGTATAGGTTGTTAATTAGGGCTAAATATAATTGTTAATCTCTAGACTTGTCCAAGCAACTACTAAAGAGGTCCCATCACTAATTCCAATCTTATCTAATACTGTTCAAACACGTCAACCGACATTAAATTTGTTGCAATATATTCTTCAAACAGCAGAACTATTTGACTACTACAACATCAAGATTCTCACATCACAATGTACCCAACACAGAAGAAACTCATCAATGTCATTGGGAATGATGCTTACAAAATGCTTAAAGCAACGAGCAAATTGCAGCATTGTGCATGTCTTACATTCTCAAGATCTAGAAGAAAGAAGCCGTAGTGAAATCCAACCATAAATGAAACTCTCATGGGAAAACATGAATATCAGGGACCCATAAGCCTTTTAAATGCTACTGGGAGTGTCTCATACAGTATATGGGGAATCAATGTTAACAAATCAAAGTTCTAAAGTCAATTACATGGGATTCTGGAAGGTCACACTATCCATTGAAGCAGAAGTATGTTTTCATAAGAGCATAAGAACACCTCTTAGAAGTTACTCAACCGACCAGGGTGGTTTGCAATCTTGGTGGGGGAACCAAAAAGAATTTGGAAGTTGTGTGGTTCATTGGTCAAACTAACCTTCAAGGTGGCTGCTTATGTATGGGTCGGTGGTTGAGATGGTTGCTTGTCTTAGGCCAATACAGACATACAGGTGTTGACAAATATGACTCACATCTGCTACCCTCAGCTTTCCTCTTAATTTCATATCCCCAATTTTCATTATAAACAATGAGACATGAAAGTTTTTGGATTTTAAGACAGAGTACAGTAAAGACCATAAGACCTAAAATCATACTAGAAAAAGCCTCCTATTTCAGGGTTCCTAGAATATAGTTAAAGGACTCTTGCGTACCTATGCAAGAGAAGGAACTTTTCTGGGGTCAGTTCAGATGGGTTAGGTTGGCCTTATTAGCAAAGGTGGCGCACTCTTGTAAATCAGCCAAAGAATATGAACGCCAAGTGGAGAAAGTTTTTTGAGGTGGCAACATGGAATGGAAATTGTTGTTAGATGGTCTGGATTGTGGATGTAGAGGCGGACGAGGCGGTGGAGAACTTGAATATGAGCTAGAATTTGAATCTTCACTGCTGTTACTTTCGGAGCTGCTCATAGCAACAGCCAAAGCCAACGAGCTTTTGCTCGAACTGATCGGTCTTTTTGATATACCACCACCGTTGTTCTTGAGAGGAAAACTCCTATTCTTCTCCCACACAAGATTGTAAGCCATAAGATTCCTACGTTTCTTGGAATAGGCATTCTCTGGCTTTGCAATCTCTTTCATGGAGTTAACAGAGGAGGCATCGGCCAGACTCGTGAAAGATTTTGATTTTCCACTATAAAACTTTGAGATGCCTTTTCTGCATGTAGTAATAATTCTTTATTAGATAAAGGAACAAATAGAATACGTGTATTTGTGTGTTTTCTGCTGCAAAAATGTATAAAAACTCAATTGTATAATGGATACTCGATCCTTTTTTCCATCTCAAAAGTAGAGATAGTGTTACTGAAATCATAAAGCTAAAATCAAAAGTAGTCAATGTCTTGCAGTGTCGCAGAACAATTTTGGCAGAACAATTTTGACAGTGACAATGCTCAACAAAGCAATGATTTCTTTGTGACCAAGCTTAAAAACACCTCAGAAACACAATCTCCACTAAACATATTGGCAATAAAGATGGCAAAAGAATTCTTGAAGTGCATTAAAAAAAACGATGCCATTCACTAATCTTCAGCTTGAAATGCTCTCTTTTCTCATTATTAACTCACCGAAAAATACAGTTAACTCATGAATGTTTCTACAAGCCAAACTTATTCTTGCCCAGACTAATGACTCTTCCAAGAGTATTAAAGACCAGTCACCGCCAGAAAATAAACGTAATCCCACAGTAATAAGTCCAAAATGAAACAAAATTAGATCAATAGTCAAAGCATAGATCAAATGACTCCATCATTCTACAGGGAAGATTAACTATCCCCAATCTCTAACTGCATTGTACAACAAAAGTACCAAATTCCAAGGCTCAACCAAGCCTTCCCCAACAATTTCATCTTCCCTAAACTCGTTCCAGATCATCCATAAAATTTATTACCAAACTAAGATCGCGCAAGCAAGTAGCCCATATCATCCAAAACAAGAGAAAGAAAACCAACCTGACAGGTAAAACCTCCTCCAAGGAATCCATCATATCAAGCGGGCCTTTATATGAGCTCTGAACCTCATCATTCTCACCGTTATCCTCATCATCGGACTGATCACTATTCCTCCCAATCGAAGAAGAGGAAGAAGTGGAAGCGGAGCTGCAAGTATTAGACTCATCAGCTTCCTCCTCCTTTTGAAACCCTTCAACAACGCGATCCACATCATGAGTAACCAACCTCTGAAACACCGATCCATAACCCAAATCTTCCGGCGAGAATCCAGAGCGTTTATCATCAACCTGCCGAACCCTATCCAAAGTAATCGACATGACGACTTTGAATTTGAACAGTGACAACAAGGAGAGAGAGAGAAGAAAAAGGGAAAGGAGAAAAGAACACAGACGAGAAGAAGAAGGAGGAGACGGAAGTGGAAACGGGTTTTTATAAATGGAAGAATAAATGGATTCTGGATATTAGAAAGAATTTTTTTAAAAAAAAATGGACGGACGAGATTGGAAGCATGTGGAGAAACGGCATAGATGAAAAAATGGATTAAAGATATTAATTGGAAAAATAATAAATAATGATGAGATTAGGAGAAGAAAATGATTTAAATAAAAAATAAAAAATAAATAGAAAGTATAAGGAGGAATAATTTAATGAGAGGGTAAGGTAAGAGGGAAAAGAAAAGGAAAGAGTCTTATCCTCATCCACTTGCTACTAATTTAATATATATTATAATATTCGGATAACTTTAGTTAACATTTATGAGCTGTGTTTTTATTTTTTAAATTTATTAATTTAAATGAAATTAAATGCCCACAGGATGGTGGGCGACCACGGAAATTATGGTACAGCTGAGAGCATCTGATTAAAGAGGAAATGACGTGGCGAGTAGGAAGCATCAAATCGGGTGTTGTGTTGCGAATGCTTATCCAAAAGTGGGACGTCGGTGGGGACCACACAGAGAGATTTATAGAAATTCGGAGACGATCTTTGTCACTTCCAAAATCCGGTTTTTTTTTTTTTCTTTTTTTGTATAACTCGGCTTGGCTTTTTGCCTCGGCTCGGTTCGCCTGAGGGGACAGCATTCATAGGACTTCCAACGTTATACAGGATAGTGCCACGTCGGTAATCATCATGTTCTTTTTTAATTTATTTGGGAAATTCCCTAGAAGGAGATTATGATGGATCATGGAGCGACAAGTCGATCTTATCTAACAATGACTGAGACAAAACGACATGTAGTTCGGGTGGAAGAATCAGGAATCATGAATTTGGGTGTGGGATTGTAGGGTGAAATTGAGGAAAGAAAAGGGAAATTATGGATAAGGTCTTCTTTTACGAAAATCTACATTCTTCTTTTTTCATTCTGTAGTAAAATATGATGTGGTTGTGTTGTTAGACTCTACATCATTATTAAAAACATGCCATGGGTGACAGCCATTAAAATACGAGTTAATTGTATGAATATTGTGTATACGTTCTCACTCTCAACCATTAGACGTTATGGGGGATGTCATGATCCCAAGAGGAAGAAAGATTTAGGTGGTGGGAAATGGGAATGGGAAATGGGAAATGGCATTAAAGGAAAGAAATGGTAAAGATAGGTGTAAAGGTTGTTAGAGTGATTTTTTTTTCTGGGTGCGCTCTTACTTTTCTAGGGGTGGCCTCAAAGGGTTGGATTCTTGTTAACTTGTGTCGCACTTTTCAAAAATATCATTTCAATTAATATTATATTATTACAACTTTCTTTCCCAACATTTATGCTACTATATGCCACGTCAACACCTCGTTTCCAAAATTATGCCAAATAGTCGTTTTTCCGTTTAAATTATTGTGATTTTAAGAAATTTTAATATTAGTTTAACGATGATTTATTTTTTTATTTTTTTAAAAAACGTTGTTTAATAGTGTATTTTTTACTCAAGTTTTAAAAACATATTCATGCAAGCAAATTATTGTTTTTTTTAATCAATTTTGATTAAAAAAATTTATTAAAAGAAAATGAACTAAAACTATTGAACCAACTCCAACCAAAGTGACATTCAAACCTAAAATTGATTAGATTTCAATTTGACTTTAATCTCTAAAATTTTAAAAAGTCATATATAGTAAAAAAAATCAATAGATAGATAAAGTACTCGTTCTTCATCTAATCTAAGATTATATTCAATAAGTTAATTGATTTTTAAAAAAGTTTCAATCAAATATGAAGAGGTCCATAAATTATATTTTTAGGGTTTGAAAAAGGAATAAAAACAATATTCAATAACTTTTGATGTTGTTTGTTGAATTTTTGAAATAAAATGGATTGGTGAGACCTACCAAAATTTTGAAATTCATCTCTCCTTAAAACGAGCCAATCCATTCTTCTCCATTCTCCCACATGAATTTTATGGGTCCCACAATTATTATTATTATTCATCTTTTCTATCCCTGAAAAGAGGTCCCATAATCTCTTTGATAATTACTTTACAACTTTATCTATTCCCTCTTTCATCTCTACTATATGATAAAAAAAATATTCTACATAGTTTATTGAATGACGTAACTAATATTGAATCGAGACACTAATACACATAAAAATAATCAACTATTTTATATTATCCATATACATACACACCACACTTTTAGGAAATGCCTAAACAATTTCACAGAATAAAATTATTTATACTTAAACTCAATTTTCTCACTATAAATAACATCGACTGTAAGGTTACGTCCCAGGAAGAATTAGGTTTAACTAATTCAAATTTTTAGTTAAATACAGTACGTCAACAAAAGAGAACCACTATTTTTAGGGCTGGAATTAATAAATAAAACTAGTATTAGAAAATACTCAGACCTACTCTTGAGAAGGTTATGAATATGTCACAATCAAATATAAAGTTTACTTTTCATACCAAATCAGAAAATTGTATGAAAGTCTAATTCATAAATAATATAAAATTTAAAAACAATAAACTGCCAATTAAGCACCTGAAATTTAAAAGGGGTCGAAAAGTCCTTCCCAAGGTTCAAAACTATTTTTTTAAGAAAATAAGTTGGATAAAACTATGAGATTCCAATTGCATTTGATAGGTTATAATAGTATTTGTCTAGTAATAATAATATGTGAAACCCAAACTATTTTAGTCTAAATAGAAAAATAGTAAACATAATAACGAAAAGAAAAAAAGAAATACAGTAAATAAAAAAAAAACACGGTAGCAAAAACAAGATTGAAGTTAATAGTAGATTATAATAGTTTAATTTTCAACTAACATGAACATGAGGTGAGCTATTAAGATATGATAGCTCAGCCACCAACTTCCAAGTATAGAAACAATTAGACATTTTAAGTAAATAGATAGAGAACAGAAACCAAACTAGAAAAGTTCCCTAACACAACCACAAAAGTCTAAATCTAACATCAAAACATGGCCATCAACACCTAAAGAAACAATCATCATTAAATAAACTCACCCACCTACAGAAATGAATTACAAAATTGCAAGCCACAGATATTCATAAAAATTATATATTGGACCATTTGTTCAAATAAAGAAAAAGACAATGAAAACTTTATATTAAACAGGACTCATAAACCTGAGTACAATTGTCTATAGAAACAAAATCCTGAACTAAGTCTTCTTAGCTAACCAACTAAAAATTGTTCTAAATTTAAAACAAGAAAAGATTAACTTTGTGTAACTCCCACCCACTCTCATAGATACCATAACCAACAACTACTTATTCAAGTTACTTGGAACAAAGGCTGAGAGAAATTAATGAAAACAGATGGCAAATGGGAATAATTATAAAGTATAAGAAATCCAAAGAATGCATGCCGATCAATTTGATGCATATGCACTAGTTGTAAAAGAATTCAATGATAATTTGGTGTGGCTCCTGTGTTTCCTTCGGAAATATGTACTGGATCTCAATCGCTATTGCCAGCTTTTGCGCGTAAACCAAGTGATGGATTTTTAATGCTATAGCCAGCTGCATTAAGTTCCTCATGTCACAGCAACCAAATTGTCCGTATAAAATGGGGACAATTCAAGCTGGAACTTCGGGACAAAGATGTTTAGTCAGCATCTACCAATAAGACCTGCCACATTTTTACCAATCTCTTTTTTTGTTTCCTCGGACACTGGAACATCTCCGAGGTACATATCAAAGAATGCCCCTGCAAGTATGATTGATATTTTCAAATTAATTTTCGTTGGCTCAACATAAGTCTTCCATTTTCATGTCAATTGTCATAGAATCAGTTCAGGTACGTGATATTTCACTTACTACACAATTCCTTGCTACGAACTGCTCCAATAAGAGTGCCTCCCACTGCACAAAAACAGTCAGTTAGTCGTGCTCCCAAAAATGAAATCACTATACTGCAGATGAAATGAGTGATTAATACTTTGAATATGAAGGCAGAAAAATGAGGGAGTAAGTGAATTCGGAGGAAAGCAGATGAGTTCCCGGAATAGAAGTCTTCCCCAAACTATGTTGGGAGTATTATTTGGGGTGGATACATATTCAAAATACCACTAAGATAAAGGCATATTAGTTATAAATTAAGAATTTTGCTAATCCAATGGTGGTAATAGAGATGGGTGGGAGAGGCGAATGAGGGGGGGTGAGGTAAGCATATTTTAAGATGAGAGGGAGAACCAAGCCTCTTTAACGCTTCGTAAACACTTTGTAATTTTCTAAGCATATAGTTGTTTGTTATACAGTAAAATGCAAGATAACATCTAAATTTCCCTCAATTTTGATTTAAGAGTCAAGTAGGCTGCACAATAGGGTATTTATGGTACCAAACGTTAATTGATCCAATCATTGCTATAATTGTACTCTCTGCTTACTTTCTGTGATTAGTTGTCCATCAGCTGTCTGTCGGAAATCAATTGTTGTTCCCTACAATATTCCAATTCAAATATTTAATTTTTTGACACACAATAAACAAAATACAGAATGACGCTTTTGATATAGACTTACGACAGGTAATGGGATATCTTTAGTGAAGAGAGAACCAAATGTCCTCACACAATGGTAATCAGTTTCTGGATTTGCCTAAGCCACGTATTAATGTAAAAAAAATTAAAAACAATAGAAAATGTACAAAAGCAAAGATAGTGGCTAGCTGTATCAGACATTTTACCTTCAGCAATCGTGCTCTAAGTGATTTCTCAAAAGCACTGCAATAAGAAAATCAATTAGCTTGAGCAACATATAAACATTGTGAAGGTTAATCAACTAAAATTTACAATTAAGCTGTAACATCCAAGGACACAATCCTGTGTAAATAATAATAAATAAAATAACCATTTAGCAGTAAAACTATAATTACTTATATACAAAACAAATTTTTTGGACAACCCACCTAACCTTACAACATTTAGGTGTCAGAATCAGGTCAATCCATGATTCTTAACCATCTAATGAACCCTTGACCTCTTAGCCATTTATTGAGACTATGACTTCTTTTTACCACTAGGTCAATCCATGATGGTTTAGTTATACACAAAACAAATAAAATTTCATAAGGACCTAGATGCCCTAATCCGGTTCACTACATTCAATTACAAAACTTTGAAATTGTTCAAAAACTAAACTGAGAGCGGCAAATCTTCATGTCATGTCTTTATTAAATTATATAAAGACGGGTGGTTAACTTCAACAAAATAAATCCTACCAGAGAACCCACCATTAACTCATCACCTAGCTGAATCATCTAAGAAATGAGAATCTCAAACAACTATAATAAAGAGTCCAATTTATAGATATGGCAGGTGGTAATATAATCAAACTGGACATACTTCAACTTAAAGTGCTCAACCAATATAATTTACAATTTGTAACTGACTTTTACAAAGCACAATACAGGATTTGAGATGATAAATTCTAATGAACAAGAAAAATATATATATATGATACGCCCGCTGTTTAAAGAAAAATGGTGGCCAACATTATATGTATCCACTATCCAGCATTCAATTCCAAAGAAAGAAACATACTCTCTTACAGTATTGATTTTCATCCCATTGTAATTAACCACAAGTCTGACAGTCATATTAATATCCTCCCTGCATCATGGTAACATGCAAAAACAAAATTAGAAAGAAGGCAAAAGGAAAGAACTCACCAGGAAAATTAGATCGAACGTCGAAAATGGAAACAAAAAAACGTGTTTCATTCAGGCCAGAAATAGTTAATAAGACAAGAAAATCCAAGTATTTAGTCTTTTTCCCATCTCCCAGATTATTTTTGAAACTGGACCACAGACAATTGAAAAGAAAAATCAAACAAATTATATGTCAAAGCAAAACTACCTCAGGAGGTCCTCATAAAAATCACACCGCTCATTTAATTCATCTGCTGGACTAGAAGCATATTTTGGACCAAGCTTCTCACAGACAGATTTTGGATGAACATCTACAAGGGGGAAAAGTCCATATCTGAGCAGTAAAAGATGAAGACAGAAACAAAAAAATAGAGTAACGATAAACCAATGAACTTACAAAAGCCAAAAGCATAGACCTTCAGGGATTTAATTTTGACTATTTTCTTTATACTGGATCCAGTTCCAACAAGAACCTGCAGCAGCAGTTCATATGATTGGCAATACAACCTAGTGTTGAGTAGAATAGTGTCCAAGGACAATAATATGAAGGATGGGTACAAACTGGATGACGGAAAGCATGACAACATTTAGAGGAATATCTTAAGGCTACAATCAACAAGCATTCACCTCTGAACTCAAGCAGGAATTATTTTCTGCAGCCAAAATGTTATCTAGCATCATGGGAAATTCAATGCCAGTTTTGGGTTCAATTGCATGCCTTGCCCAGTTCACATCAGGAACCAGTAAGCCAGCATGTGTTCTATATGCAACTTCACAGGGTTTCTGATCCATGCTTCCATGGACTTGCACTTCGCTGTTCTCCAATGGAACAGGTATAATATCTGATGATCTGCTGGCTCTTGGTAAAAGAATAAGTTCGATCAAATAAATGAAAGCAAGAGTGGAACAAAAAGGAAATTCATACCACTCATCTCACAGAATTAAAATAGCTTACAGGTTGTTAAGTGGAGGAACTAAGGCAGCCGCTACGGTGAGCAAAGGATGCAATTGTTGTTTTCCAGCCTCTTTACCCAGGAGTTGGAGTTTCGATGCAAAACTTCCAAGCTTGCGAAGAAAAATCGGGTTCGAAAGTTCTTTTTCCAAATTAAAGCTAAAGTGAAATCCTCCAGACCCAAGTCTACCAGAACGGATGCCCCGAACTTCACTAAAGTTTTTAAAGCTTCTAGAATTTGAACCATGTAAATTATCTGCAATCTCCCGAGTCACATTTGCAGTTGATGTACTTGAGCACCATATTAATAGTGCGCCAGCTATCTTTGAAAAGCAATTAAAGGCTTCTTGAAGTGCTAAACTTCCAGTTATATACAAATTCCTAGACTGAAATAGAGAATTATCCATGAATGAACTAATATGTGAAAACAAATGACCTCCAAAGGGCTCAATCGGCAAGATATAAGGTGAGCCTCCATCAAGATCAATGAAGAACACCCAATTGTTCCTCATTTTTCCTCCTTTCTAAAGTTATATGATAATCTCTCACGCTACCTAAAGAAGTAAGCTAACAAATATCTACCTTAAGAATGGCAATGGGACAGATGAAAGGTACAAGAAACCTGCAAAAAAACAGAATATAAATACTGAGAACCAACGCCAGGAAGATTCAATAGATATCAATACTCAAACCATGAATGATGAGACACGCTTAAAAGACTGTCTCAATCAAATAAAGCAAACAGTTCAATGAAGAAAGTTCAACAGAACAGCTCATATGCAATTAAAAACAAAAAAACCCACCAAAACGATACAGATTCTTTCCAAAAATTAAAAAGAAAAAAATATAGATATATACGATAGCAGGCGTTAATAACAACAATCGGAACAAAAAGAATAAAGCATCGCCGTAAGATCACATGCAACGGCGTAAAGGTACAAAATGCAGAAAGAAAAGTTGAAAAAAATGAAAATGTGGAGAATGGAAGAAACGTAGCTAACCCTAGCGAGATCCAGAAGTAAATGGGCTAGGGTTTGAAGGAGGAAGAAAGTCAGTAATCCATTGGGAGATGAGTTGGAATGAGGAATTGGGGAGTAGTTGAGGGATTCACGGTTCCCTCGCAATCGGAGGAGGAAAAATAACGCGCGTAAAAAACGATTCTCTGTTTTCTGTTTTTGATTCTAAGTTTCTAATTTGGCGATCTTTGTCGTCTCCACCCCGTCCATATCACGTCGACGTATCCTACTTTTCCTTTTATAGTTGCGTTCCCACCTTTCACCTTTCACCCTCCATCCTTTATATTTCCTAAAAAGTTTTCTTACCTTTATATTTTATAAATGTATTAAATTTTGAAATTATGTCAAAGAAATTGGGAAATTACATCCGATGATTAAAAAAATCAAGAAAAAAACATCTCTTATATCACAACTAATTAAATAGATCAGATGATTAGTATAGAACTATCCGCTTTTAAATTTACTACTTTTGCAATTTAAAAAATGTAACAAATATTTTTGCTATTTTTGCAAACACTGCAAGAAATTAAATATTCTTTATGGATATAAAAAAAATGAAACTATTTACAAAGTATAGCAAAAAAGAAGAAAAAACTAAAATGAGATAAAAAGAATTTGATAAATGAACTATGTTTTGTAAATATTTTTAATTTTTTGCTATATTTAAAAATATCTCATTAAAAAATTTATTCACAATAGACACGGCAGACTTTGATACTAATAGTTGTTAATGGATTCTAAAATTTTGTTATATTTTGATACATTTGAAAACAACCTTTTGAACTGTTTGATAAAATATTTTATGTATAAATTTAGACAAAAGTGACATTTATTAAATTTGGTTTATATTCCATTAATGCAACATTTGTTCTGTATCTTTGATTTAAGGAGTTTTTATTTATGACATGAAATTCAAAGGGGTGGATTGCAATACTGCATAATTATAATTACAAATACAAATCATTTAATGTTAACCTAAATAAAATTAATAAGGAATGTAACATAGGAATAAGATGCTGTCAATTAGAGCAAAAAGAAGACATTTAGAAGTTCCTGATATAGTTGAAATTGTAGATGTTGGTGAACTAAACATGTGCTAATCAACTTGGAAGGTTCAATTACCTCAACAAACTAATTTGTTTCAATAACAAGTTTCTTTGGATATTTAATTTTACTTAAAACTCCCAAAAAAAAGTCCCATTAATTTGAGTAATGCAGAGAAATGGAAGTGGCCTTTCAGAATCCAAAACCAAGTCATAGAAAGGGAAGAAAGGTTGTTGAAGCTCATGAAATTTCACAACAATTTGGAACATCAAATTACATATCGTTAAAAAGATTTCAACTTTGGCAAAATTTAATTTGACACAAAATGTTTTTAAATCAATGAATCAGACTCCAACTTCTTCAGCTTCAACTTTAATTACTTAAAATGACAATCCAATATAAGTTTGTTCATCAAACAAGAGCGCAACCCTTTTTTTTTCCCATTTTTCTGTGTGAGGAAGGTTTTGTTAACAAGATCACAATAACCCAGCCTCAAAGAGATTTCGCCGCCTCAAAGTTTCATCTACGAGCTTGAACGTTTTCTTTACAAGTTTCTGATCAAGAGCAGTAGTTCTGTATACCTTAAACACCCGATCTACTCGATCCGGTGCCGTGCTCTTAAAATATAACTCCTCGAATTTTTTCTTCACGAACCTGAATTCATCGATTCAAATGCATCACTCTAAAGTTATTTTAGAAAAACTGCAAACAGGGGAAAAAAAGCAGCATTGTCCCTAGCAACCAGCTACAGAAAAGGCTCTGTTTAAGCATATTAGGAGCCAAGGACGATGCCGTCACAGGCAACAATAACAAGAGAGTGTTAGACACATACTCATAGGCATGCTCGATCTCCTGTTTTCCAGTCGAAACCGGCTGATAATCATTGAACCATTCACACACATTGAGAGGGACCTATCACAAGAAGCTAATTCATGTTAATATGAACTCATCAATGACCTATCCAAGTGCTTTGTAATACTCTCCATCAACACTTACTTTTAGAACCTTTTTCTCGAAGATATCGAATTTGTTGAGAAAAAGCATAAATGACGTTTTCTGCACCCAGAATAGACCCATTAAAAAAAAGTTATTATCAACTTGTGAAAAGAAATTTATCGAAATTAATAGACTTGATCATGTAAACAGCAACAAACAGAAAAGAAAACCTCAAAACACTCTTGTTTCAGAACCCACTCAAAAAGTTCCTTGGTCTCCATCATTCGGTTCTTCTGTTCATCCTCAAAAAGTGTTTGATCATACCTGAAACAGATATCACAGTTTAATCCATTGCAGTAAACTTTAATATAATACTTATTCTTCCAACCAAAATAGACATGGGACCACAACTAACTTTAGAATTTCAATCCTTTTTGTTCCATTCCAACAAGTGAAACTGCTTAATAGCCTGAGACCGTCCAAACAAAAAGAGATATTGTAATAGGACAACGAGTCTCGTCACATTATAACTATCTCCACATGGGTTGTTAGATCACCAGCTAGTTAAGATCTTCTTTTCCTCTATCAGTTCACACTTTTAAAATTATTATCCTTTCATTTCATTTGGACCAACTTGGTTCACTAACTTCCAAAAGCTATTTTCCAACCTAGTCCCACCCACTACAGCAGAAAACAAATGAAAAGAAACAAGAGAAAAGAAGGTAATAAAAACCCTCTATTCACAAAACTTTGTTGCACAATTACATAGTCCCAAATGGCATCCCAACTCATCAGCTTCCAGGAGCATCCATGACAACCCAGTCATTACCCCGAAAACATCAATGAGAATGGAATAGATTTTCAGATTCCAATGTCTAGGCTTTTCTTTTATCATCTACATTTATCAAGACTGCCACAGAATCATAAGTGGGTTAAAAGAGTGACGGTCTTACTCACTAATAGCAGCACAAAAGATTACTGCTGTAACACCTTCAAAAAGATGAATCCATTTTCTCCTCTCATTTCTCTGTCCACCAACATCAAACAGTCTATATACTTCGCCACTCTTTTTATTTTCACCAACGGGGCTGCCAAAATCAAACCAACACCATAATTAATTACAATCCCAAAATTTCATGATAAAGAACTAAGTGCAACATACGAGAGTTCTTTGAATTTTTATTACTTATCTTATATTAATGAATTATTATTATACATAGATACATATATATCCCAATGAAAATGATTTATTTGTTCCTAGAAATAGAAATGCTTTTTGAAGAGCCATGTAAAAAATTTACCTAAACTGGATTTCAACAACACCAGTTGTGCGGACTCTTGCATAAAGTACATCCTCCTGTGGTCAAAAAGCACATAAGGAACCAGCTGATATATACACAAATGACTCAATTCTCATTATTCTCAAACATAAGCAGGATATATAATGGCAAAAGGAAGAAATACAGATTACGCTGGTTCTTTGTTTAGTGTTGTAAGAAAGTGAAAGAAAATAATTCGACCCAAAGCAACCAAAAGAGATTAATTATATTTTTTAAAAACAAAATTATTTTGTCCATAAAATAGTAATTGCAGATAAATTTTTAAGACAACGAAATCTTTAGAGTTGGTATTTTCCGAAATTTCAGCTCGTACAATGAACTTAACTGATAAGAGCTTGCTTAAGAGAATTTTCAAACCCTTTGAGCTAGCTATAACACTGAATCTAATACCTTAGTTGGAATATAATTTGCATCAGATAATCTTTGCAAATTTTCCATGAAATATTGTGTGCAATCTGGAACCTGTAGTTCATTACCACGAGAATACGTTTCCTACAAAGAGAACAAGAACCCTGAGCTAACTTAAAAGCTGTTTTGAAATAAGAATCATCATAGTTGCTTTCATTTTAAAGGTAGTAAATTCACATGGAGCAACAGCTACCTGAATCGCAGCATCTTTCCAAAGAGTCTCTATATCCTGTGCACGCTCCCTAGTCAAACGCGGGTAATCCAATCTACCTCCGATATCCGATAATTTCTCGCCAATATCCTGGTTTGCAATCACATGGAGAAATAATATTAAGCAGGACAATGTTCACCACAAGTCCCTCCAAGTGTACACATAAAATTAAACCCCCCTACTTAACTAATTTTCATTTTCTTTTTGGTGAATTCTGGATAGCTATATGTGTTCTTTTGGCTGGATAAGGCTCGTGTGTATTCTTTCTTTTAGTTGTGTTGGATATTTTTCAGCTTGGGTTGTTTCATTGTTGGATTTAGGTGTTCTTTACCTGAATTTGCGTATTTTGTCCGTGATTTATTTGTTAGTTCATAGGAACTTTCCCATTTTAGACCAAGGAAGGTATTAATTACACTGTCCAATTAAAATTTAGGGTTTATTAAGTAGAAAGCTTTACAGTATCAAGGGTAAAAATGATCATCGCCCTCGTATTTATTATTTAATATTTCAGAAAAACAGGTAGTGAGTTCTAGTACCCAAATATATATATATATATATGTCTGTCCCCATTACTGTTTCTAAATCATGAACTACACAATTTCTTTTTGTAACCACCGGTAAAGATCATATAAGATAAATGTTCAAGGTATGTAGGTTCCAGTTTGGCATTGAAGAGATTGATACCTTATTTTCACTGGATAAAACATACTTCGTGAACTCTTTATCATTTTGAGCAAGCTCCTTCGAACCATCATGTAATACCTGAAACGTCAAGTGCAATAAGAGGTTACAGCTCTTGAATTAACAAACAGTACAATATCAACACACTTCACATCAAAAGATCAGTACAATGAGATTTAAAGTTCTCAAAAACCAAAATACAGGATCGACATGCATCTAATCAAAAGATTAGGATATTATGGTTTAAAACTTTTGGACAAATTCATTTGCTCTCTAAATCATGCAGAAAGGGAAATAA
The DNA here is from genome assembly GCA_025688845.1 of Cucumis hystrix. Lineage (NCBI taxonomy): Eukaryota > Viridiplantae > Streptophyta > Magnoliopsida > Cucurbitales > Cucurbitaceae > Cucumis > Cucumis hystrix. Next base: position 2,312,662 of record CM046889.1, read on the forward strand.
CCAACACACCCTTTCAAACATTGCATACTTTTATAGTCTGATACACATTTGCATGAATGACTGGAATATAGCTCTTTAGATCTGCCTCATCAAACCCAGTTTGGAACAACAATTTTATCTGTAAAAAAAATAAAGTAGAAATGTAAGAAATGTCAGTAGACCAACTTCACTTTGGCCTAGCAGATTATAACGGTAAAGAATTAAAGAGCTTGCCTGCTTAAAAATTGTAGATTTCCCAGACTCTCCAGCACCTAAACAATTGGCAAAATCTCAGCTTATTCGCATAGTCAAAGAAAAAATAGAAGACAAAAACCAAAGGTCATTATCACTAAGTAGCAGTGTAGCACACATACAGAATCTCTAATCCTTCCCACATCAGCCGTGGAAAGGAAATGATTGAATGTTAACTAATGAGGGGAAATTAAGCATACAAGAAAACTTGGAATGTGGGTTTGGAATGATAACTACAATTATGAAAGTCACATATTATACAACATACTACTGCAAATTATAAACTCATAAACCAAACACTAAATTAACAAATCTAACTCGGAGAAAGAAGGCCCCAGAACATAAAAGTGACGCACCTCCCCTCTAAAGTTTGAAATACTGTTTTCAACATTCAAGTACAGACAAGTTGATTCCTCCTCCATTATAAGGAAAAAACAAAGGTAATAAAAGGCCAAAATACACTTACCAAGCAGAAGAAGTTTTTGTATATGTTTTTCAGCCTCTGTTTCTTGTTCAATCCGCCTCTCTATTTCTGCAGCCTGGAAAAGCACACACTACGATCATATCGAACTCAAGATTCGACAAATAACCCAAGATAACATAACACTTTGTTTTTTCAACTAGCACTATTTGCAGAAACAACGAATAATATACTTCTGATGAAGCATGATTCACCTGCGTCTTCTCTTCAGCATCTTGTTCGTTGTAATGACGATTTCTGCTGCAGAGTAAGCCCATATTTCTACTCAAATGAGACAGCATAGAAGACGGCAGAACACTAGTTATACTCGCAAAGATTCATCGCAATCAAATGAGTTTCCAATTCCCTCAAAAAATGCTTGCTCATATTACAATCCTCGAAGCCAGCCTACAAATAAAAAACCCGATTTCAAGCATGCAAAAAAAAAGAAAGAAAGAAAGAAAAATCAAAACCCCATTTCCAATTAACTTCAAACTTGATTCAATCTTGCTACATTTCACTTCCAATTCAAAGAAACAGTTCAAAAAGCACAAAATACAGTAAGAAAAAATACAATCCAATAAAAACCCAGATAAAAGAAAAGCAAGGAATTCCGTACAGAAGACCTAAAAGGGAGAAGGAAGAGAAAAAAAAAAAAACTGTTGGATCAAATTGAAGAAATCCCACGAGACAACAACACAGAAATCCCAGTTCAAAGTAAAGATCTAGAAGAAGGTTGAAAAGCGGTAGTGTGAAAAAAGAGTACCGTCGTAAAGGGTGGCGGAATCGGAGGGTCTAGATTTGGCGGATTGGTAGAGCAGCTAAGAGAAACTCGTTGTGTTCTAGGAGTGAAGTGGGGTTTAATCAAAGATTAAAAATTGATTGAAGGAATAAAAAAAAAAAGAAAGGAGGAGTTTGTGGGAAGAGATAAAAGTGTACGAAAAAAAGAGTATAATTAAGAACAGAATGAAATGGGGAAAATTTTAGTGAGAAAAAGAGGAAAAAATTGTACGTGTCGGATAAATCAGGAATGAAAGAAGGAAGAAAGAACCGAAAGCTGAGAATCAAAATGCCATTGTTTTTGCTTTCTCTTCTCTTTCAATTCCAATTTCAATTTCACTTTCAATTTCTCTCCTCAGTCAAAGAGAAGAAAGGACATGGTTCTGAGTTTTTCTTTTTCCTTCAAAAATCAAAGACAGAGTCTGTTTAGAATCAAAAAAATGTTTTTTTTTCTCAGTATATGTTTCTTTTCTTCAATTCTTTAGTATGAATCTATGAGGTTGGCATTGGGAAAATACAATTATTTTTCTTTCTTTTTGGGTTTTTGGTTTTCTTCTCAATGACTGATGTGTGTGTGGACTGTGGACCGACGACCGTGGACCGTGGACTGTGGACTCAGCTCCTCTGTCGTTTTGTTGTGTCCTTAAAAGGCCAAAAGTTTCGATCTTTTTCGTTTTTTTCCTTCTAAAATCACCATTTTATTATGAATATCTTAATTTCAATCTTTTAAATTAAGAAGAAAAATAATAGACACCACAAGGATTAGGTTAGAAAATTTCGAATCCATTCAATAACCTATAAAATTCGAGTTAGATTGGATTTAGGGTTTTTTTTACTGCATTCTTATTAACTTAGCTAAAGTTTATGTATGCATACCTATTATTTTACAAGTCATTGTTAGACGTTGCTTTTCTGTCTTTAAACATAGTTGCTTTGAACCGATCTTGAAATTAATGAATAGATGAGTTTTTTTTTTCGTTTTCTATTTGAATAATCTTAAAGTTTAGGAGGGTTTTGTTCGAATATCTTGAATTGTGAAAAGAAAAAAATGTAATCATCGTGACATTGACGTGACTATGAAATACGTATAATTATGTTAATCTTGAAATTTTAGTAGGTAAAAAATTAAAAGATCAAATGATGGCTTTTGACTAAAATTACTTCACTTGTCAGCAAAGCTTTACGACGTTTAAAAATGTGTTATAAATCAAGTCCAATAATATGAATGGAAATTATTTTTTCATCGAGTATATCAAAGTATGAATTAGTTGAGTTGAGTTAGGTATATTTTTTTGGACCAATTCTATTTACGGATTGATCAAATTGGCAACTCAAATAAATTATGTAAGATCTTCATTTTTCAAGTATGTTTTTTATTAACTTAAAACAACATAAATTTGTCCATAACACATATTAATAACTAAAATTTCATAAAACTCAAATGTTAAATATCAAAATCGAACATATCTACTACATACTTCATAAGAATATGTATAAATTATAATATTTATAAACTATAATTATATATTTTAATAATATTAGAAATTTGAGTTGTGTTAGGTCAACTCCAATTTAAAAAAATATAACTGAACCGAACCCAACTCGAAAAAAAAAATCAATTAACTCAATGTTTATAATTTAAATTGAATAGTCCGAGTTGTTGCAATACTTGAACACCGTGGAGTATACCAAGGTGAAGTATATCTCTGCCATTGTTGTATGGGCTACCGTTTATTTGGATCTAGGCCCAAACAAATATAAAAAGAAAATGGGCTATAGGCCCAACAGTTGCTTGATGGATTCCTAATTATGGAAATGAACGAAAGTTAATTTTGTACTCTAAAAGATATAGAACGTTTTTAGTTTTTAGTGATCACTTTGAAAAATGACAAAACCACTTTTGAATTTTGAATTTTGGCAAATAATATTTTTTACACATGCATGGTATTTTATAAAATACCAAAATACCCACCTTTTCTAGCTGTAATTATTTTGTTTCTATATTGTAATTAATTTTGTCTGCATTTAGCAACCCATATCATAATTTTTTCCTTAATATATGAGGAGTCAAATAACATTCATTGGTTGAATCACATAAATAACTAAATTATTATTTTGAATTAAAATTTTCTTATGCTATTTTTGTTTGAGTGAGAATTCGCTTATTTGTTTGTTTTCCAATGTTTCTTATTAAATTCTAATTAACTTATTCTAAAAATATAGCTTATATATATATAATTAGTTCAATACCATTAATTCATACAATGGTGGAAATGAATTAAAATTAGAAAACAATTACATTAATTGTGTATATAATAACTTTTAAATCAAAACATGTTCATTTGACTTAATAACATTAATTAAATTTAAATTATATCACTATTGGTTTAAAAGTGTAATTAATGTAATTATTTTAATATATTGCATTCTTATCAAAAGTCTTGAAGTCTTGTCTGTGTAATTAATTTTTGATATACAGTTATGAGTTTATCAAAAGTGTTTATAGTATAATTAATTTATTATATGCAATTAGGAGTATGTAATTAACTTCGACTTGTAAATAATGTAGTGAACTCTATCATAACATTTTCCTAATATCTCAGGATTTAAAAGATATCAACAACTTTGTTCATTTTTTTAATTTCACTATTGTGTTGAGATTTTAACAGCTTTATTCATTTTTTATTTCAAAATAACAATATTATTAATTTTTATTGGCTAAATCTCTAATCTTTTTTATTTCAAAATAACGTATTAGATCTTAATTTATTTTTAAATTTTATATTTTGAATTTGAAAATTAAAATTAGTTTTCCTATTAAGATCTCAACATTTTTATTATTATTATTTGAAAATTAAATCTCAAACCTTTTTTATTTCAAAATAAGTTAGAATCTTTAAATCTTTAATAATTTAGAAATTAAAATTAGTTTTCGTATTAGATCTTAATTTATTTTTTTAAAATTAATTTTTTCAACAAAATAGACTAAGACATTGCGTTTTTAGATAAAATCTCCTAAATTTCATATACATTTTATTAAATAAATAATATTAATTAAAAAAAATCAGCTAAAATTCGCCTAAAAGACAAAGAAGATAACTTTTGTATTTTTTTGTTTTGAGTGAAGGTTTTTGTTCTTCCACCCAAGCTTTACAGGTTGTAGACTTGAAAATCAAATATATATGGAAGATAAAAAATGAAGATAGTGTTTGTGTGCTTCAAATGTTTATATTATTTTTTTTGAAAATGCATGATGAAGTTGAAGATGAAATTTAAACTTCAAATGGAAGAGGGTGGAGATTGGGGTTTGCCTGCTCGAAGAAGATGAGATCAAAAAAGAAAAATGGAAAGTGGAGACGAAGGAAGATGAAACTAAACCTTCAAATGGAAGAAGGTGGAGATTGGGGTTTACCCGCTCGAAGAAGATGAGATCAAAAAAGAAAAATGGAAAGTCAAGACGAAGGAAGATTTTCAAATGGAAGATGAGAAACGAAAAACAAAAATGAAAAATGAAGCATGAAGATCGTTGCAACGGATCAGAAAAATGAAGATAAATGGTTATAACTTTGATTGAACAAGTATGTATTCAATATTTATTAAAGTGTATTTATTCTATTTTAGCTCTAAGAAAGTAGCTTACACTTTATGTATAGGGGTATTTTGGGTTTTTTCAAATTCTTATTTATTGTATTTTTTTCATTTTGCCATTTAAAAAAAAAGAAGAGTGGTTTTTGCTTTCTTTCAAAATGACAAATTTAAAATTGTTATTCTTGGAGTTGATCCAAAGAAAAAACATTTTCTTAACTAACTTATATTACTATATTTTGAGAACCATCCATATGATTCAAAGAAAACAAATTATGTTTACAAACTTAATCTAAAAAGTTTAAATACCAATTATAAGGTAAAGTTACAAACTTAGTCTAGACAAACGAGAGACGTATGTTTACATGGTAAATGAACTTTGAAATGAAAGTTTTATATATGAAATTTCAAAGTTCAATCAACAACTAGTAAATTTTTTATAAATGAAAAAAATTATCAACTTAATTATTAGACACAAAATTAAACATTCAAATACATATTAGACACAACTTAAAAGTTTAGAGATTTATTAAACGGTCAAATAAAGTTTGGAAATATGTAGATTGGTTTGATAACGATAAAATATTATTGTCGTTGTTATTTATGCATGATTTGATGATCAAGTTTACAATTTTGATTATATATCATTGGAGTAGGTTTATTTAATATTGTTTAACATGTGACCAACTCTCTATGCGCATATTTAATTTTTATACTATGAGTCTATTTTGTAATTCTAACAAAACAATATTGAACAGTTAATTAATTAAGAGTAAAGTATACTAACATATCGATCAATACGAACTATAAGAACAATGAAGAAGAGATGTACGACATGAAGTACTTAAAAGTGCATGTTTTCACATCAAGCAATTTAAAACATTCAATTTTTCAAATATATATATAAATAAAAAAGTTACCAATATTAACTATCAATATAATTAAATTTCTCGTAAACATAACCTTTATTGTGGCATAAAGTTGGGTCCAATTGGGTAGGTTAAAAATCAGTAATTAAAAGAAGTTTATTGTTTCATTATTCGTGTCAACTTACATTTCTCACGTCGTTATTCGTGTCAACTTTTCTTATTACTCAACTTCTATAATAATTATCAACTAAATAAAGTCATTCACGTAAAAGAGTTATGAAAATCAGATGTTCAAATTTCTTCCACTTCTATTTATTCAAAAAAAAAATGTTATAGTTCGTAAGCTTTAAGCTATAGGAGATTTTTATTACTGGTTATTCAACCCATAAATTTGCTACATAAAAAATGTTATATACCTAGTCCGTAGCCAATCATTCGAGCTTCAATTGATTATTTTATCCTTAAAAGTCAAAAGACATAAAACATATATATATTACATGTCGTACAATGTATTCTACTATCGTGTCAAAATAACGTTAAATTTAGATAAGAACAACAACAAGCACACCTAACACACAAGATAGAAGTAGTACAAATCAACTAAAAACTCAAATGAAAGTAGTAATAAAAAGTACACAAACTACAACCCACATCCAACTTCAAAAATCTCAAAACTAAAAGTTAAAAAAGGAAGATGCAAAGAAGGGTAAGCAACATTCATTCACATTACAATGTGTATATGTGTCAATATAACTTCCCAATACATGGTATGAAAACCAAGTTTGAAAAGAGGAAAATAAAATGAAAATATTAACTAGGTTTGTCAAATGGTGATGGAAAGAAATACAAATTAATTATATTCCATCTAACTTTGTATATTTGGATGTCAAAAAAATTGATAGGATATTAAATTTTATCATTTTTTTAATGTTATTAATAAGATGTCAATTACAGTCGAATCATATAATTTACTTTAGTTTACATATTTATTAGAGTAAAATTCTTTTCATATCGAAATTTTGAATATAGTTTCTATTTTATTCTTAAACTTTCAATTTGTTATACTTTTACCTTTAAATTTTAGGTTTAGTTTTCAATTTATCTACCAGTTTCAAAATATAATACAATTTTAGATCTTGAGTTTTGAGTTTAGTGATTATTTGAGATATTGAATTACTCGACGTTGTATTTTTACTTATGAGTAACTAATGTTTGTTTTTAGTCGAGGGTGTTTACTTTAAACAGGTTATTTAAAATATCACGACATGGATCTTTTTAATTAAAGCTAATAACGAATAAAAATTAAGAAAACTATATATTTTTTTAGAAAAAATTAATTATTAGAAAAGTGATACAAACCACTAGAAATGGGTATTAGTGAACAACTCAAAAATTAAAGTATAGAATTAGGAAGCTATTAGACTTAATGAAATTCTAAACTCTAAAACACTCAAATGTAACTACTAAACTTAGAACAAGAAACCTCACTTAGTTAAACTTCACTAAATTAACCATAAATTCACCGAACACAGTTTAAATTTAATAAAAATTTAAAATGGATAAGAAAAGTGAACCCAATGTGACAAAGGTCTGACAAAGGGATGAGCATGATAGGCCGACCGACTGATTAAACCACAGTCGATTAGAAAACAAAAGTGATTGATCGAAGACGGTTTCAAAAAATAGGTATTCTAAGCGTTAACCGATCCGACTTAACAAAAACCGATCAATCAACCAACCCTTACTCAACCGACTATGATAGATTCGGTGATGATTTTGTCAAAAAATTGACTCTAACTGACGAATGATAATAACTGGTATGTAACATGTTTAAAATACAAATAAAATAGATTAAATAATATTAATATATAATTAAATTAATTAGCATTTAATGTTATTATTTGGACGTTGTTTTCAGTTGCGTGAGCGATGGGGACGGCCGGACCGCCGGTCCAATCCTTCACCGAACCTCTTTGGCTCTCTTCTCTCCTTACGCAATTCCCTAATTTCTCGAAGCCTTTTTCCTTATTTCGCTTTCTCTGTTTTTTCTTTAATTACACCTATTTCAACTGCCTTCTAGAAACTTTCTTTTATTATTTTTATTGATATCTTTCTCTAAAATTACAAATTTATTTCTTCAACTTTAAGATTTGTGATTTGTGTTTTTCATATGTTTTTCCCTTTTAAATTTTTTAATTCTTTAACTTTACATCTCTAAAAAAAATTAATTAACAACCTTATTGTTTACTATTTTTTAGTGGATGATACAACCTAAAAATATGTACATAATACGATAAACAGTATTAATTTACGTGATGGTTGCGTTTTTTTATTGACATGATTAACAATATCATAATATTTTCGTATATACATGTAAAATGATGATATAACAAACATGTGGTTTAATGAGATATTGTGTTCCTATTTAATATTGATTTTTATTTACATTATTGAGTATTTTTAATATTTCTATCATACGAATAAGTGGAATACTATTTGATAAGATATGATTAATTTTATCTGCAACCCATCATCTTGAGCTTTTGAGTCAATGGTTAAGTTAATAATAGAAAATTAATGTTTTTACTTGTGAAAAAATATTTTGAAAAAAATAGATATTAGTTTATGATTATAGTAAGAACGAATGTTAATGACTAGAAGACTTTGTAATGTTACAGTGAATTTGATATATGATTGGTTTGATTAAAACATCTATGTTCAATCAACATATCATAAATATCATTTTGATTCCTATACTTTAGAGTTTAATTTATTAAATTTTAGTCTATGAGTATTTTTAAATGTCTAATAATTTTAGTATTTAAACTTAAATAAATCTTAAATTTAATCAACTATAAGTTTATCATAGATTTTGTTATTACTTTTTATCTATATTAACATTTTTCACTATATATATATTAAAAATATATTAACATATTATAATTATTATGATTATTTTGAGAGACTAAATTCAAGATCTACTAAAAATTGAACAAATTTCAGATTTTCAAACCTAAAAAATACAAAAGGGAGAATGTGAATTTAACTCGACACAATATTAATTAATGGATTCAAACCCTCGTTTCTATCATTATTGTACTAAAAAATGTCAAATGTGAATTAAAATACTTTTTAAAAATAGTTATGTAAAAAAATTTCAAAAAAAAAAAAAAAAAGTCCTTGTTATATATAATTTTTGTAGAGTCCAAGATTAAAATATACAGGAAGCAATTAATTAAGGTTAGGTCTCTGGAAATTGAGAGTAGACTTAATGGGAAACAAAAGATATTGATTATTAATAATCTAGAAATGCGACTTTATGGTATGTATTTGTTTGGCTTCATGAATATAGATTAACTGATTTTGAATCTATAGATCCTTTGACCATCTCATCTCAACAACAGGCAAAATAATAATGATAATAATAATTAGAATAATTAATAAACTGTTTTAAAATATATCTTGAAATTAATTGTTCAAATTTCTATATATTTGTCGGATTTTGAAATAAAATTATTAATGTTGAAAAATAAAGGAAGGGATCATTGGGATTATTTTATTTAATTGAAACGAGGAATATAAACTTAAAATAATGAAACATATTTAATTTGGGTAATTATTTATCCCATTGTTATAGTTAATTGCATGGCTAACTATAATTAACCCAACCCATTAGATTTCATTTTTATTTTATCTCCAAGCAAACTCACGATTCAAATATTAATGTCAATGTACCATAAAATATCAATATTGAAGAATATCTATAAAAGCCACCAAACTTAGATATAGTTAAGTTGTTTTTAATCTAAATTATATGAATATAGTTATGAATTTTTTATTCATATTAAACTAAATAAATGACTTACGTTAAATATATTTATAGATATTTAATATCGATATTGAACCCTTCAATTTATGAATATACATATTTACCAATCTATCTATGGATATTTTGAATTTATAGGTTTTTTAATATTTAAAAAAGCCAATAATTATTATTTAACTTGACCATTAAATTTTTGTTAGGGAAAAAAGTCAACGATAACATACTTCGTTTTGAATATATTATGTCACATGCATTGTATTTGTTTAGCGTCACATCGTGAACGTGTCTTTTTTTTCTACCAACAATTTTTTTTTCTAATAGTAAAGTCATGAATATGAAAATTTTCATAAGTTTTCATCTATTCTAGAAGTATAAATCCAAGTCAATTATGAAATAGTTTGGATGAGATTATAAGATGAGCTAGTAGACTGTCCATTTCATGATGCCCTTAGTCTCTAGTCTTTACCAAAATAAAAATAGTAATAGTAATAATAAAAGGATTAGAGAGGTAATACGATGAAAATTAATATTAATAAGACTAAAGTCCACGGCTGCGTACCAAATCCGTATTAAAATTTCCTAACCCACAGACTCCATGCGCGGCGGCTACGTGTCCTTCAACTTGTTAAATGTCATCGCCATTTTCTTCCTTAATTATTAAATTAACTTAATTAATTAACTAACTTTCCCTCTTAATCTCTATTTAATCCTTGTGGGGATGTACTTTTTTTTGTTATGTTTTGTTTAAAATTTACTAAAATAGTATACTAATGTCAAGATGAAGAATTTTAATATTTAGATGTGACGTATGATTTTTTTACCACATATTTAATTCTACTATAGTTTCATATTAAATGTGTGGTACCTCAATTGGTTTTAATTAATTTTAACCTCAAAATAACTAAAGTTTATAAGTGAAATGATTTTATTGAAATTTAAAGAAGAGGTTTTTTCAAAAATAATTAAAAAAATACAAACTATGGCAAAAAAAAAAAATCACTAAATGACAAAAACTTATTACACTTAATTTTGTCAAAATATAAATTTTTGTCCATTTTGTCTGACAAATTGTTCTTCAAATGATCCATATAACCAACTTAATTTCAACTATAAACATACAATACATAGAAGATTAAAATCTTTAATTACTAGCCATTCAATTTAACTAAAAAGAATAATATAGTTAACATTGTTTGTCAAATCAAAATTGACGAGAAGTCAAATCTTCTCCAATACCATGGAATGATCGTACTTATTGCATCGAAAACGAGTGTAACCTAAAATACATCCCTCTAACAATTGCTCAAAATAAAATTTGAAAACATTGAACAATAAATATTTAATATATATATATATAATCTCAATCTCAATCTGTCTTGCATTAAAAAAATATAATGTATAAAACAGTTAAGATTTTAAAAACTCTCTCTCTCTAATTTGTCTAACAAAATTCTTTCTGTCTCTAAACTATTTATTAAAGTAATAATAATAAAGACAATCGAAAACAAAAGATTATATATAATAAATAAAAATACATAGAAAATAGAAACTGCAAATTGAAATAAACCGGTAAAAAACCGGATGTTAGATTCTATGGTCGTGCAATGCACTCAACGGTATTTCGGAAAACCCGACAAACAAAACCGGAAAGGGTTTTCCAATTTAAATTTATTCCTTCATTTTATTTTATTTTAAATTAGCTACTACGGTGTCGTTTCCTTCTTTCTTCTCACAATAAACAATTCCCAATCACACAATTCTAATTAAACCATTTCTTTATTATATATATGTCTATGAGGAGACCAATCCCAAAACCCCTTCCCCTTTGTTTGGTAATTGTTCGGTATATTCTGGAGGCGCACCCCCCGCCGCCGTGCCCCGCCGGCCCTCGCCGCCCTGTGGTCGCTTCACTTTTACTTGGATGAAAAAAGTACTTCGTATTTGAACATTCCTAATAATAATAATAACAATTAGTTTTGTCGTATTGCATGGGAGTGATTTTATACTACATCTCAAAATTGATTTTGTTCATTTTGAGCATTTTTTGTTCGAATAAGTTATGCTTCTTCGTGTCGTCTTATATTTTATTATATGATTTCAAAATATTAAAAGTGTGTTGGATTGTATTATCATATGCAAGAAGAAAACAATAATTTGGAATAAATTATATAAGTCAAGATTGATTCTCTCTCTCTCTATATAGGTTATTATCAACTAATATGTGTGTGAAATGATTTTTCTAAGGTTTTCATATTCTATATATTTTAGTATGTAATCTCATAATAGTGAATAAAGTGTGTTGAATTATACCGCGGATTGTCAAAATTAATCATGAGAAGCGCTTGTGCATATAAATTTGTGCAATCTCAAATTGTAAATAATCAATGACGGACAAGATCTAAAATATAGAATGTCGAATACGACTATCGATGAAAAATAATTGTACTCATTAAAAAAAATCGATACTTTAATTAAAATATTTAGACAAATTCTTTGCACGCAGGAAACTTTTTTTATTGAATATTTTGCTATTCTAAAGAAACTTGTAAAGACACTACTTAAAAAAAATATACTTATAATACATTTTTTAGGGAAACTTTCTACACTCTCTTTTGTTGTCATATTTGAAAAATATTGAATCTAAGCATAAAACAAACATTCTTCTTATTTAATTTGCTTCCATTGAATAAGTCTCTTTTAATTGCAAATATTGTTTATGTTTTCCTTTCCAACATATTGTGTATTTAAAAATGTAAAGATTGTTCTCCTTTTTCATGTCTTATAACAAAGTAATTTTTAAATATTGACCAAATTACTTAATTTTTCATGTATTAATTGTGGACGGTTTTGTGTAATTGTTTCTTTTTGTCAAATGAACTGTAACTTCTAATATTTAAAATGTATTATCAATTTTAAGATTAGAGATTCAATCTAAATAGTAAAAAAAAGAATTTATCTTTTTATTAAGAATAAAAACGGTAGTGAAAAGTAAAAACAATAATAAAAAGCAATAAACAATATTTAATTCATTAGCTGAAAAGTAAAAAAAAAAAATTAATAATTTTTATGACACCATTTTCCTCCCCCAACCCAAATTTTATTATTTCATTTGGTTATTGAAACCCAAGAAGATTGTGGTAAAAACATCATGCCCTAATTCTAAATTTTTTATTTTCACATAGGCATGTGGGTATAAAAACTCCATTTAATCCATATTATTTTCTATGAAAAAAATTATTAGGATCACTTTTCTAATTCAATATTATTTGATTAAAAGTAACGAAAAAAAACTATATGATTACTAAAATAACCCAAAAGAATTATTTGTGAATTTTTTACCAACTATTTTTTTCTATATATCTTCTCTGTCCAATAAAACCATTGAAATCTCACCGAAAACAACTTAAACCTTTGCCACTAAAATCGAATTTTTGTCGAAGATAATTTAGTTTATACAAATAATATTGACATAACTTTTGTACATAGAGGACGAAAGATCAATCTTCCACTCGGTAAGTTAATTTTAAATAACATATCGTTACTCTTTTTTAGGTTTAATTACTACACTAAACCTCAAATCTGTAAGATTCCCTGTAGTACTAAAAAACAAATAGGAACTAAAAGCAAAACTATGATCAAACCCTAAAACTAGAGATCAGAGATTGCTGATGTTGGAAGCTATGGGGATATGTGGTTTGAGAAATGCCTATGGCCACACACACACACATATATATCTTAATATTAACATTATTGTTGTCATTATTTTAACCATTTAATTATTATTCTTTTGTTAGTACATAACACACCAACTCCCAAAAAAAAAAATAAAATCTAAAACCAATTCAATTCCTAACTTTAGTTCTAGAATTTCTTGTGTCTTACGCAAGCCAACTTTATTATTTTTTCAAAATATTCACACATTACATTCTTCATTTCATATCTACCCCTTTTTCCATTTAACTTAGTTAGGTCCCTAACTATCCAATTTCAACGCTAATATCTCGACTTTGTAGGAAGTCTTTCTAAGTATATATAGAGAAAATAGATCAATCTATTCGCAAGTAATAGCAAAATTTTTATATTTATTAATGAGTTTGATATAGAAAGTCTATTGTTTTTGTTAGTCGTTTGACTTTGACGTTTTTTTATGTGATGTATTAATTAAATTAATCTTTTGATTTAAGAACATGTTTTACACACAACACGATAGTCGTCCCTTTCTCATGACTTAAATAATAATAATAATTTAACCAATTGAAATTGTGGAGGTAAGCGATGTCGTAATTTTATAGCGAAAAATATATTGAAGTTTTTCATTATTAATTAATTTAATTAGTAGAGAGTTGGTTGGAGAGTAGATCAATTTGGTTCAACTTGCAATTTTGACCCATTGAAATCAAAACTCTTTCTTGCTTCTAACTCTTCACCATTTATTCTTTAATATATATCGTCAATTCACAATTTTGTAAATTAGATATAAATTATACTATTTTAAATTATTAACACAATTCTGTTTAAATGAAAAGTTTAGGGAAAGGATTGCAAATTTGTGTCTTGGTGGACTCACTAATTGGAGGGGAAATATTAAAATTTTAATTTATGTATTTGATAATTTAAATAAATTGGGAAAGTTCTTGTTCATTTAGTCATCAAACTTAATTACTTTTCAATTTGTATCTATTTGTTTCTTAAATTTTTAAACTTCACTTATGTGAATTACTAATTATTAGGATCAAATTTTCATATAAGTAAATATTTAATTAAAGTTTTGTTAGCATGGTGTTTAATTAAATCAATAAACTTATAATAAGCACTTTTTAAAGTTTCATTATATATTAACCCTAATTTTATTAATGAAAGTGGTAAATTATCAAGTCCAACTCGGTCTAAATACGATGTAAGCAAATAGGTGTATGGATTTAGAAATTAGAGTGGATAATCACATTTTTATAAGCGATTAATTAAACTTAATTAAAACAAGAATTATGCAGCATGAGGTATATATATAAGTTTAATTAAGTAATAAAAGCCAAACACTGTCTTGTACAGATGTCCTTTTATTTATTCATCTTTAAAAACAATACAAAAATACCTCTTTAACCCTAAATTAATCTAATCTAAAAAACGTTACATTTTTATCTAAATTAATCACCCCTTTAACTTCTTACCTTAAATTTAAACTATTGATGTTTGTTTCAATTAAATAACTTTAAACATTTAAATCAACAAAATGTAGAATATTGAAACGTTTAGTCGAATTTTAAAATTAAAAATGTATTTTTAAAATTTATAAATAAAATATATCTCATGCTTATCGAATACAAATCCCCTACCCTACTGAAATACCCAACTTGGATCATATTAATTATACACATAAATTACTCAAGAGAAGGAAATAAAACACAAAGAAAACTGTATATGTAATTTCATCTTCATGCACTTTATTCATAAAATAATGAATAATAGAAAGAAAATTGCAACGTGTATGCCACGTAATTTCTCATAGCGTCACGCATGTAAATTAAACACATGACACGTATACACAACCATATAATTCTAGTTATGATACTCATAATTAATGTCTATACCATACTACCAATGCTAATTTATTTCACTTCTTGCTTATAATCATATCTCAAACTCTAATCAAATTTATAAATATGAATTTATAAAATACTTTCTTTAGTATAAAACGGGTTGGATCCAACCCTTTGAATTCGAAAATTACAGTATATGTTATCTATCTTTAAATTGACTTAATAAGTATGATATGAGTAGTGTGAAATAGAATTATGTAATAACTCGAGAATTAAAACAAATAGAAAGTTCATGTACAAATCCATCCATCGATATTATATTATAAAAATGTATTAATGACATACTTTAAACGACGAATATTACATCAAAATGAATGAGTAATATATTTCTAAACGTGAATGATAATACTAATAATATGAAAAGAAAAACAACACTATTATAAAATGTGAAATGCCATAGACGTTGATAAAGAGAAAAACGATTACTAAATATCGTTACACAAAATAAAGTATTTAAAATATAATTAAATAGAAAATCTGTAGCTTTCTTTAGGTTAGGTGTTTCATTTATAATTATAATCAAACTATTTATTACTTTTTAATTAGTTATTTATTCGACAAAGAAGGTTGCAAAACGATTATAAGTTAATTTTAAATCATCAATTAAATAAAACACTAATTATTGTTTTCTAACTATGGATAGACATAATCTGAATGTAATTGCTATTAAAAACTAAACCATTTTTTGGGTAATTAAAAGTTGATTGATGAAAATCAAACCATTAGTAAAAATGGTTGAGCCAATAATTGTAAAGGTAAGTTTTATCAATATGAATAAAAGGGAAAGTCAGTTTCCATTTATAGTTGAAGCTTGTAATATCAGCAAAATGTCTAATTTCACCCAATCCCCAAAACATCATATTAAATCCCAATCATTCCTATTTTTCTTTTTTTAAAAAAAGGAAACAAAAGGGAGAAAAGGTAATGCTTTTCAATGGAAGACGAAGACTAAGTTGATACAAATACAACGAAAATAAGATCATAAAACATGAAAAAGGTAGTAAAAACTAAAAACTGTTTGATTGAAAATTGTGAAAAGAAAACGAGTCTAATATGATAAATCAAGCACAAAATATGCAATACAAACATAAAGTTTAGATTATATTACATTACAAACTCATTTCATTGCAGATACCCAAATGACCTATTGTGTTTGTTTTTCAAAGTATTATAAAATTTTGAGATTTATTTTAATTTGATCCCTCGAATTTCAAGCTTTATAATTTTAACTTTATTTATTCACCAAATACTCCATAATAATGTCTATTTAACAATAAAAAATAATCAAATAAATTGAAATCAATTTTTTTAATAAACAGAAAATTGTTATATTTACTCAATATTTTAAACAAATTTTTTCATTTACTATAATTTTCATTAAAAAAAATTATTCCACAAATATGTAAAAAGTTAAGTAACTTATTCTTAAATTAAATTAATGCTAAATACTAAAATAAGTATAGTGACATTTGAGAATAAAATTATAAAACATATGATAAAATCAAAATTAAATTAAAAAAGGAATTTTTTTTTAAATAAAAAAATTGACAAACTATTTATATTTCATTGAACAAAATCACTAAAAATAAAATGAACCACAGTTGATTTTTCTAGTAAGGTTGATATTTCATCAAATATTCTATTTTTTTACAAATTTTCAACTAATACAAAAATGTATCAGTTAAAACGTATCATTCTAGAAATTATGCAATATATATTTTTTTCTTTTTCACTTTGTTGAAGAACTAATAGACCAAATTAAAGTTGGGGATCATTTCAAATTTGTATAATAATCATGTAACATTTTTATTTTGTCACTCAAATATTCAACGTGAAGGAAAATAGCAAGCTGTTTCCCCGTTTAAAAATTCCAATAATTTATTAGACTAAGATTTCTAATAATCTCACACAAATGGTCCCCTTACGAAGCCACGCGGCAAACCCCATTCTCTATAAATCCACTCTTCCTCTGCAGTAGGTGAGTGAAAGAGAAAACACCTCAACACAAAAGAAAAGAAAATCCCATTCTCTAAATCTCAATTTCCAAATCCCATTTTCCATAAAGAAAAAAGAAGAAGTTTTCACAATTCAGATGCAATTATGGGTACGAAGAGGAAGATGACGTGGAAATCGATGATCATTCCGAGTTGTTACACCGCCGTCCACCGCCGTTTATCGGAATCAGAGGACAACGAGCGCCGGCGACTTTCAAAAAAAGGTTCATCGCAGCGGTTGTCGCTATCGGACGCTAGTAATCCGAGTTCGCCGTTGTCGATGGACGACTTGTCCAATTCCCTCGTGGGACCGAAGCTTCATATTTTTTCATTTGCGGAACTTCGAACCATCACTCACAACTTCGCTTCCTCCAATTTGCTCGGTGAAGGTGGGTTCGGTCCGGTTTATAAAGGGTTCGTCGACGATAAGATTAAACCGGGTTTGGAAGCTCAACCGGTCGCCGTTAAATTGCTCGACCTCGATGGATCTCAAGGCCATAAAGAATGGCTGGTAGGTTATGCTTCGAATTTACGAATTTGCCCTCACATTTTATTTATTTTTAAGACTAATATATTTTTTAAATAATAAAAGCATGCAATCATTTTGTTTTTGTAGAGAATATCGGTTTGACTTTTTGCAATTTATTGAAAATAGATTTGAAAACCAAATTGATTGGAAGTTTGTATTTTTTGTTTATTTGTTTTTGTGTATTTATTGTAGGCAGAGATTATAATTTTGGGGCAAATGAGGCATCAAAATTTGGTGAAACTAATCGGTTATTGTTGGGAAAAAGAATATAGACTTTTGGTTTATGAATATATGGCCAGAGGCAGTCTAGAAAATCAGCTATTTAGAAGTAAGTATACCTATGTGTTTATTTACTCTACCATAATTCCTTTTTTTATCTCGGCAAAAAAATGAGATTAGATTAATTAATTGTGATTAACTAAAAAATTATAGTTTGGAATAATTGTAGAGTATTCAGCAGCATTGCCTTGGTCAACGAGGATGAAGATTGCTTTAGAAGCAGTCAAAGGCCTTCAATTTCTTCACGAAGCTGACCCACCAGTTATATTTAGAGATTTCAAAACCTCTAATATTCTCTTGGATTCTGTAAGTTATAAATAACTTCTTTTTTCGACGAATTAAGATTGTAATTAAGACTTAATTTAGCTCTGGAAAAGTACTAATTAGTTATTGTAATGGGTTTGTTTAGGATTACACAACAAAACTCTCGGATCTTGGGTTGGCTAAAGACGGTGTTGATTGCGAAGATCAGCCAGACATGTCTTGTATTATGGGCACACAAGGCTATGCTGCTCCCGAGTACGTCAAATATGGTGAGTGCGTTACATATTTTAATAGTTTTAGATTTTTACCAAACATTGGTTTGGTTATTACAAATTAATTGAACCATGAGGCATGAAATCATATACGATTGAAATTCCTAAAATAACAACAGTTATTATTTGTATTATTCCTTTTGGCGGTACCTAACGCAATTGAACGACTTTTTGCAGGCCATTTGACGACGATGAGTGACGTCTACAGCTACGGCGTCGTTTTACTAGAGCTGTTGACAGGAAAGCCATCAATGGACCGAAAGACCGGCGAGTTTCTAGTGGATTGGGCCAAGCCACTTTTAAAGGACTCAAAACGGCTCTGCCGGATCATGGACCCAAGGCTCGAGGGTTTATACTCGGTTGACGGCGCACGTAAGGCCGCTGCCTTGGCCCATAAATGCTTGAACCGCAACCCTAAGCGGCGGCCGCCGGTGACAGAAGTCGTTAACGGTTTGAAGTCTTTGCAAGACTTTAACGACGTGTTCACGGCGCCGTTTGTGTACGTGGTGGAGGACTGCTGTGGGGAAGATGAGAAGAAGGGGAAAGAGGGGAGAGTTATTGAAGGGAATGGGCTTGGGCTTGGTGGCTTGGGCCTGGGCTTGATTGGAAAAATTGGAGACCCGTCTCTGTATGATAGTTTAGATTGAAAGGGTAATGAATTGGGATAAAATAAGTCCCTGTAAAGTTTAGTTTTCTTCAATTATTATTTTTTGAACGAACCCTTCTCATCGTCGTTAGTAGAAATTATGAGGTGATGGAAGAAGGTTTTTGAGAAATGTATGGAATACTTGTGGATAAAACTGTTAGTGTTATATATATATATACAAGTGTAAATTTGGATTAATCCAAACAGTTAAATGAATGAAATAACTTAAAGTTCAAAGTTCTTATCAATGATCAAAGCCGTGTTAGTATGGATTTGTGAAACAATAGAGATATAAAAGGGAGAATATGAAGCTAAATGCTAAAGTTGAGTTGTTTTATACTAAACACTAATAATTGATTGATCGAACAATCGTTTAAGAACCAAATTCACTTTAAGAAATGACTCAATTAATTAAAACACATGTCACTTAACAATAAAGAAAGATACGTGTTCACACATCTTGTTGAATTAACCGTAGTAATAACAGTACAAATTCAATTAACACTGGTTGTACTTGTTTGTCATGAAATTCAAATTTAACGAATTTAAGTATTAAACAGTAGTTAGTTTGGTTAGTCAATAATTAAGACAACTAGTATTAATCTTAGTTGATTTTGATTGTTTTATTCTTCGATTTCATTCAATCAATCGAGATAATTTTAAAAATTTTATGAGGTGTTTGAGACAATAAGTCAGTTATAATAGTTTATGCGATGGATGTAAATTGTTTTGTTTCGTACATAGATTATTTTTGTTTGATAAAGAAACAGTAAACATTGTAGTAAAAAATAATAAATAATAAATTTCAAATATTAAATAAAGTAGGAAATAGGGTTTTGAAATAGTGTTTACTATTCATAGTCTTCAATCAATATTTACTGTATCAAGAGTTGATTATTATAATCTTAGATAATCTTTGTCCCAATCTATATTTTAGTGTTCCTTTTCAATAAAACACGTGGTAGGATTGGGAATTGAATCTTATTATTATTGAGTCAAACTCAAAATTTGGTTTTTTTAAAATTATTATTATTGTTTTAAAGCAGATTAAATTAACTATTTATTAAACTTTTGAGAAATGGTGGGAATTGGAATAGAAGATGAGGGATAAAATGACCGATCTGAACCGGGAACGGAACCGCACATTCCGGTTCATAGGAACGCGTGAACCAACTCGACGGGCATGAATGAAATCGGGGAACACTGGAGCAAAAATTCCGTGTGTGTTGGCGCGATTGAGAAACGGTATATTTACAAACCGGAAAAAACGCCAGCATTTCAGATTGGAGAACTCATTTCTTCGCCAGTGATTCTCGCAGAAGATTGTAATCGAGCCTTGCCGACCCCGGGAAAATGGCACCCGCCGTGCGAATTGCCGGGACTATTCTCGGCCGCGATCGACTTCTCACGGCGGTTATCGCCGGAGCCTCCAGTCTTTCGTTCGTGGGATCGGGATTCATAGTGCTCTGTTACGTCCTCTTTAAAGAACTTCGCAAGTTCTCCTACAAGCTCGTCTTCTATCTTGCCCTATCCGTGCGTATCTTCTTCTTCTTCACGTTACATTGTTCTTTTTTAATCACCATTTCAGATCTACTTATATCTGTTTCTTCATATCATTAGCGAGAATCAGTGATTTCCATTATAATGATTTGATTTCGACAATTGATCTTGAAGGTTTAGCTACATTGAATATTCAATGAACTTGACTAAAATCAATGTGAGACTTGAACAATGAAGCGCGATTATCTTAGCACAATAGCATCGTTACTTAGTGTTCATGTGCGTAGAGTTGGTAGTTTAGGATTATTGTTTTTGTTTCGTAACTTTTCAATTTTGATTACGATCTCTTCTCGGACCGTCTCTCGTTACTGCTAGGGTTTTGTGCGAAGATTATTTTATACAATTCGATTTAGTTTTGAATGTTTGGTTTGTTACGAACTGCGCTTAGTTTTATCTTCAAATTTTGGTGCATGGAATACATTTTCCCGATGCATCTCGGCTTAGTCGCTTCTCCAATTTTTGTCTGTTTGCTAGTGATTAATAAATATCCGTGAAACCATGCTAAATTCCGCGAGAATCGTGTGCGCCGAACAAAGTAGATAACGGATAACATTTAGCGTCTCGGACAGCTACTGATCTTAAATTCCCAGTGATACATTATGAAAGTGAAATTTCACCAGCTTCTCTAATAATTTATTAGCAAGTGTGCATATGATGAGATATCCTCTTCCTGCGAACTGAAATGAAAAAATTTGCTATTAGAAATAGAACTATACGGATAATGCAATTTCTGGAGCCAGAGGCTTTCTCTAATTTTCCGCTAAGATGCTTAACTGCAAATTTCTTGCTTACTAATGGTAATTTATTGGGATGCAGGATATGCTTTGCAGTTTTTTCACTATGATTGGGTAGGATTCCAGGTGTCATCTTCTCAAAATGGATTCACTTTGTAGCCCTAGCTTGTTACTGATGAGTATTGTTTCAATTTAGGGATCCGGCTACTGGATTTTACTGTTATACTCAGGGCTATAGCACTCATTTCTTTTGCGTGGCATCGTTTTTGTGGACTACAACAATTGCATTCACCCTTCACCGTACTGTTGTTAGACACAAAACCGACGTCGAAGATTTGGAGGCTATGTTTCATTTGTATGTATGGGGTACGAATTTAGCTGTTACATTTGTGGCATCTCATTTGCTTTTGGTTTCTACTTCTTTTTCTTACAATGTAGATAATGTTGGGCACGTTTAAATTTTTAATGTCCTTTTTTTTATTTCCGAAATTAGTATTACTACAAATCTGCAATAATCTTGTTTGATATACGAGTTATTGAACTTATTTTATAATTTTGGATGGTAATTTGAGTACATATTTTATTTCAGGAACATCGTTAGTGTTGACTGTTATACGTTCAATTGGTAATAACCATGGACATTTGGGTACTTGGTGTTGGGCACAGTCAAGTCGTACAGGAAAGGTGGGCAACTTTGAATCATCTCCTTCAAGCATGATTGTGTTTTTAGTTATTATAACTGGTTACTGGGATGCAAGTGTTTTTTTTAGGATGAGACTGCAATTAAAATGTGTATTGCACTGAAAACCCAGGATAATTAGGTCATTTCCAAATGGGAACTTGTGAAGTTTTCTTCCATTCTACTTACTGGTTTCATTTAGAAATGCAGTGTTAAACTTAACATGAAATATGCTCATAAGGAATAAAATTTTCATCTACATTTGCAATTGACTACATTGTAGATTCCAACCCGTATGTAAATGCTGTTGCTAGTAATATTGAAGAATGTGATTTATGTCTTATAGTAGAAAAATAAAGATTATTTCTTTTTATTATAAACCTTCAACTTTAATTGTGTTTGTATTTTCATCCTACTCTTACTTAACTCTGTCCTTTCTTGCAGGCTGTTCACTTTATAACATTTTACATGCCACTCTGGGGTGCAATTCTCTACAATGGTTTTACTTACTTTCAAGTGATACGCATGCTTAATAATGCTACCCGTGTATGTTCTCAAATCATTTCTGAAGAATATATTATGCTCTGATCATCTTTGTATTTCATAAAACCTTCGGTTGTGGAATTTCTAGATGGCAGTTGGCATCTCAGATAGGGCTTACCAGTCAGATGCAAGAGCAGACATGAAGGTTTGATCTTCAATAATTTCTTTGATATGATTTAGAGAGATTCAAAAGAATAATGTTGTCAGAGAGAGATAAAAAGAAAGTCCTAAGAACTACACTAAATGAAGATTGTTTTATAATTGTCTTTCATTAGGGGTAGACGATCCTTTTGTTTTTGTTTCTCTTCACATGAACTTCAAGGACAATACTAAATTATAGGTATTTAATGTTTCTACTTGTCATTAGTCCAGAATCCAGAAACATAACTTAGTCTGCCATCCATTGTGTGCATGTATAATTTTCTTATTTTAAATAGTCTACAATACTAAATTATAGGTATTTACGGTGACCTTTTCCCTTTCTCATCTAACAGGCTATAAACAGATGGGGATATTATCCGCTCATCCTCATAGGGTCATGGGCTTTTGGTACAATCAACCGTATCCATGATTTCATAGAGCCAGGTCATAAAATCTTTTGGCTGTCGGTTCTTGATGTTGGGATGGCTTCTCTAATGGTAACCAAATTTTCTTTTTGGAAATAGTTGTGAACTGAGTATATGATTATGGATGCTGGGTGTGGGGTTTTGAGGATGTTTCCAGATGTCAATAACGTAAAGAATAGCAAGGTTTTATCATTATTGATTTTAGTAATTGTTCCAAAATCCAGTCATGATGCATGATTCACAATCAGCTTAATCACCATCAAGTCGATTAGCTTTTCCACAAATTTATGCGAGACAGTTCTATTTCTGTTGGTAATATTAACAAACTAGTTATGATTGACTATGTGCTGTAGGGCTTGTTCAATTCAATAGCATATGGTCTTAATTCTTCAGTGCGACGGGCAATTTCTGAAAGAATAGACCTGTGAGTTAACCTTCTCCTTATATCTTATCTTTTCATTCTTGAATCACATGAAGATCCAAATCTATACGTAGTATCTAAACTTCATTTGTGTCTACTTTCTATCGCTATTTATAGCTGTGGTTGCTATGGTCATGGAACTCTACTAAGGTTTAGGATTGATGATAAGTCCCATCCCCCTCTGCCTTTCAGAAAAAAATGAATAAAGTTAATGACTCTTCGCTATAAAATTAATGTGCTCACTATCTTTTATAGCTGATTTTTTCGGAAGTGCTGTTATTTCTGAGCTTATGTAAGAAATTTTAACGTCAGTGTATAAACACAATAATAACCATAAATTGACCTAATGGTAAAAAGAAAGAAACACAATAATAACCATAAATTGACCTAATGGTAAATATTAATTGACCTAATGGTAAAAAGAAAGACATAGTCAGATAGTTTTCCTTGACATCAAAATGTTGTAGGGTTAATAGGTTGTCTCATAAAATTAGCTGAGGTACGTATAAGTTGGTCCAACCACTCGTGGATATAAAAAATGTTTGTAGAAACACAAACTGAAATTGATAAAAGAGCAAGTTGGGGTCAATAGAAATGGTACGAATTATCACATCAATACATTCACAATGGATGAAGCAGAGGTCGTGGTTTTATTAGCTATTGTGAGGTTGGCAAAAGTCTATGGAGTATCACGAAGAACTTCACGTAGAAGTTACTTTACTATCACGAGACTTTGGGCTTCAGTGACGAGCCAAAAGAAGTGATTTGAGAAAAAATTTATTACGCAATTTCCTTGGTTTCAAGTCCTGATACAATGTTGACTTGCCCAGGGCTAAGGGGAAGGGCAAAAAAAAAAAAAAAGCCTCCGTTGTCCATTTGGGCTCAGATAAACATTCTTTTGAGTGATTGCTTGTTTTTGTGTATTATAACCAGGTTTTGGCCTGAAAAACTTCGAAGATGGCTCCCCAGCAATTCAAGATCCCGAAACCAACAACAAGAAGGCGAAATGGTTCCCTTGAAAAGTCTGGATCAGCCATAGCAAATTAGCCAATGGGCATGCCTTTCACAAGATTTATTTCCTCTGTTTTCTTTGGAGGACGTGTATATAGGGCTGAGCAAATTCAATGTCCGTGTAGGGTAACAACCATCCCATTCAGTTGCTGTCATTTTCATGATCTGCTGTTTTTCACGCCTACTGATTCTTCACTGTTCTTCTAATTGATGACATGATAGAGAAATTTAGCAGTCTCTCAACTGGTGATGAAGAATGAAAAATCGTGGAATTATAAAGGCTTTTGGATACTGAATCTGTAAGATTGTAGAAAAAGATTGAGCTGCCTGGATCAGAATCCCCGTATGCTACCCCGTTCATTATTAATATATCATACAATTATGGTCCTCACTTTTCGTATATTTCTATTTTATTACGATATACTTTATTTTAGTCCAACAGGTCTCCGGTCTATTTATGCCAAATGCTTTGAAAATTTGTGTGTCGTTAGGTTTAGTGATAAATATTGTGTTGCTAAACCCTGATTTGACAGCTTGATTTTATCTTCATCATGTAGTTTGTTATTTTAATTTAGTGGGTTCGGTTTGTGGCTTGTGAATAATTCCAATTTCCATAAAAAGCAAGTGTCACCAGACCCAGATCATTTGTAAGGTTGAGAGCTGTGGCCGCCGCAATTGCTGCAGCACATGCTTTGGCCATTCAGTCTTTGGATGGATAGGATGGTGGTCTCTATCAATGGTGGCAAATGGCGGTCGCTTCCCATTGCAGATAAGCATGAGGTGGAAGCTGCCGTTTCTCTACAGATAAGCTATTTTCACTCTTAAATTAATTTCTCGACTATACGCTTCTTTTTTTTAGTGATTTTGAATTGAGGAAAACTATTTTTCATCCTAATCGCTTCGAAATATGTATTTAATTATTTGAAATTAGTTTAATTTTTAATTTTTACTCCATTTTCAAAATTGATTTGGATTACACTTTTTGAGATTGTTTTCAACTGAATTACAACCCGGGGAACCTTCTCTTTTGGGCTTTGTTTTGGGTTTTCAGTCTTCTAGAAGGAAATTTTAAAGAGTCGATAATACTTGCTTTTTTCCTTTTTAAAAATGAAGCTCAAAAGAAAATAGGGAACAAATCCAATTTGATCCTAAACTTATTCAGACGTATTCATCAAATAACTTCTTGAAAGATATTTATTGCAATTTTAACTTTCTAACTAGTTTTTGTTCCAAATATCATAAAAGAATAAAAGTCTCTTGTACATTCCATGGATTGTAAAACATGCATCCAATATGAAAATGATAAATTTGGGAGAAAACGATATCATTGTGAATTTTCAGTGGGAAGTTTAATTTTTATTGAAATTAATAAGTTTATGAAGGCCTTTACTAGACTCTTTATTAAAATTAGCGGGTAAATTACTAGAAATTGAATCAATGGCAAAATGTGTAGTATTTGTTTATGTTTAGTGTCTAATTTGATGAAATTGAAATTGTAAGGTTAAAATTGTCACTTGGGTCAAAAGTGATTTTCACCCTTGGGGAAGAGAAAGTTGATAAATATCTTCTTTAAAAAAATGAAAAAAGGAGATGAGAAACAAAACCATAATCTATTAAATATTTTGCAATATAATTTTAAAAAACGGTTGCAAATGATTCTATAGTTTTCAATTTTGTTAGGGGGTTTCAACTTTTCATATAGAAAGCACGTCAAACAAAATCAAAGTGATAAGCTATTATGTTTCTTTCTTTAAAAGAAGCTAATAACAAATAATCGGCCAGAATTCTTTTCTTTTTTCCCTGTAATTGACAAGGTACGTACAAGAGGATATGGAAATTTCAACAGTAATAAAAGCTATAAAATATTGGAAATTCATTATTATTGTTGTTGTATTATTAACTTTGACCGTAAAGAATTAATGGTGAAATAAATTTGAATCGAAATAATGTTATTACCTGTATTGATGAGAAATTTGAGAGTAACTACAGCAGTTGGTATATAGTACTACGCAAACTTGAGATGACTACTAATGATTGGGGAAAAGAATAATTATGTGTAAATCAAAGTTTTTCCACACGTTGCACACTATGGTTGAGTTTTGACACAGACAAGCACCTAATCATAAATTTAAAAAGACACTTTGATGCTGCCTGCAGGTTCTTGATGCATCTTAGCTGTTCCAACATCAAATCTAGCTTGAACCCTGGAGAAATTTGCCTTTTGGTCTGCCCATTTCTAAACGGTAATTTCAGATTGAGAAATCTACGTTTGTCTCTATACATGAATTTGGGTTGAACTGATTGAAACTTGGAGAAAATAGTTGAAACGTGAAGAATATGATTGTTTCTTTTAATGTATAGATTTAGAACAAGTAAATGAAACAAATATTATTTAATCTTAACCATTGCCTTGTGAATAATAGTCCATTTTCCTAATATCAGGAAAAAAGTGGGGAAACTTCTGGAGGATGATGAAGGCTTGGAAAGGATAGAGATTTTGGTGATAAGATGAAGATCAACTACTGGATGAACAAGGTTAGTTTGTCTGAACTTTGCATAAGGTGTTGGTTTCTAAGGGCATAATATACACACACACACATAAGAATATAGGTAGGTGGGGCTGAATGGGATGGCTTTTTCATGTGCATTGGTACCAACCACCCTTTGTCTTTTTATCTCTTATACTAATTGATTGATTGGACATATTTTTTCATTGTGTTTTTACAAGTGGTTCTAGTGTTTCAATTCAACCACCAGGGCCTTTTGGCCCTTGGACTGTCAACTCCATGGTCCTACCCTCTTCAACTCTGTTTTTTCCTCCCTTACTTGACCCTTGACCTTTTTGCTAAAAACCTAGGCACAGCACATGAACTGGCCCGTCTCTTTGGGACTCTCATTTCTTGACCAATTAGGTGTTCTTTGATAGTTGTTTAGCCAGTGCAAAGAGGAAAGGGAGAAAAATATCAAACTATACTATATGTGTTTGTGTTGGAATTGGATACTCCTTGTTTTGATATGCATGTGAGTAGCATTTTTTTTTTTTTTTTCATTTCATCAAATTTGAACATTTGACCTCAAGGGAAGAAGGCAAGAGTGAGCATTGGTCGGTTAGAGTCGGCTTTTCGTTCAAACCACCACGATCAATTTAGTAAGTTTTCAAATCAAACTTGACCATGAAGAACCTTTGAATTTTCTTTTAAAAATATTGTCGATTTGTATTTTTCCCAAACCAACACCTCCTTAATCTCCAACCAACAACCTTCAGTTCGGTTAGTTTTAGTCAATTGACTCGGGTTTTCAATCTATCATACTCACTCCTAAAAGAAGCTAAGGTCATATCAATTACCACTAAACTAAACTCACTTTGATATTCAATCATAATTTGTCACCTAACAAGTTTTTCTTCCTTCATTTGTTGAAATGTTTTAATTTATTTTTTGTGTGATAAGAGTGATAAATGGATGCATCTATTGCTCTTTTCTACTTAAAAAAATATTGAGTGTTTAAAAATTATATATATTTTTTCTATATGGTCTAGACGAAAAAGTCGTAGTACTATCGTAGTATCTACTACTCTCAATCATTAGTTAGCATGTACATAATTTTGGTAAATTATGATTCATTATTTTTATGGACCCACGTTAATTTTTTCTACTATGGTATGGTAGTACGATACATTTTATGGCTAACACTTAGATAGGTCTGGGTTTTTTTTCCTGCATTTATTTTAGGTAATATTATAAGTTTTTTGTTGGGGGGAAGGACTAAGAGGGCTTTAAAGACCCTTTATGTCGGTTGTGGTTGGCGTTTTGATTTAGAGAACATGAGTTTGTAGTAATTTCTGAGCATCTTCTTGGAACATATAGAGTCAAGTTTACCCAAAGATTTTTCTTTCTCCAAAAATTAAAACCTTTTTGATTTTTTGGTCGAATAATATATTTTTAGATAGATACGAACACTTTGATGGAGTGTTGGATTGCACATATTGAATGCTTTCACCAAATTTTAATGGAATAGTCAATCTGTTATATTAAACAAATTTATTCTTCGATAGCAACCCCTATCGATACGACTATTTATTAAAAAATACTTTTGGTTTTTAAGTTTTGTAAAAGTAAAACTGATTTGTTAAGTTCAGTTTGTGATGATTTAGACTTTATATTAAATTTGAATGATAAGTCTTTCTAAAATTATGTGTCGTCTTTATTGCGTAAAGATTTGCTATTTATTGTTTATTAAAAGAATTGTTTCGATTCATTTTCTTGTTCTATGTTTGAATTTTAATGTTTTTTTATAATAAGCACTAAATTGATACAAGTTAGGAAATGTAAAGATTAAAACGACTATTTATTAAAGTTAAAGAAAATTTATGCTTGTTTGGTAACTATTTTAGTTTTTGGTTTTTATGTTTTTCAAATTTGCTTGGTTAATAACAAAAACAATGAGAGTTTTTTTTTTTCATTTTTAATTTTCCTTAAAAACTAAAAATTAAAAACCAAAAACAAAAAATAAATAAATTATCAAATGATTCCTAAATTGTTACAAGTTTAAAGATATGACAAAATGATTACAACAAAATTTAAAGATTAAATGGTTCTTTAGATTAAAAGTTATAATACATTGCACCTTTGCACATCCTCGAATAGGTGTGCAGTGAAGATAGATTTTCTAAATAATGTGAGAGAAAAAGCATGACGTGGCGATTTGGCGGCCATGATTGTGCGGTGGTTATGATGTTGATTGTAGGACAGCATAAACCATCTGTGATTACACAAAGCCTTTTTTTTTTCTTTAACTTGAACTTAACTTACAAACAATTAACCAAAACAACACGCTTCTTTCCTAATTTTTTAGGAGAAAACATCCAGAATACAACAAGAGGACCTAATAACTCTTCAAAGAAAGAAGAAGAAAATAGAAACAAAAACATCCATTCAACTCTCTTCAATCATACGCATCTAACGATAAGCGATACCATTAACCAAGCGAGCGCACCAATCAAAAGAATCCACCATGACAACCTTATCCAACTCAACCACCTCGGAAACAAAACTTGTCAACTCAGTCAACACTAAAGACTTACAATCAATGACACTTACAAGATTCACACAATCATATTTCACCTGCACACGAGAAAAAGCCCTCGACTTAAGAAAGATACGAACAAACACACCCTCTAATCATACCAAGGGCCTCAAGTACCTCAAGAAAGATACGAACAAACACACCCTCTAATCATACCAAGGGCCTCAAGCACCTCGATGGGCCACTTGGCACGGACCTTCTCACATCTAGCTAGAATAAGAGATCCAGCAGAGTCACAAACAACCTAGCTAATGCAGCAACTTCCTCATCGTCGCTCCAAGATGCATTAGAGTTGACATCCAACTCCCACGACTCATCAGGTTCAAATTTAAGACTTGAAATCTATTATATATATGTACTAATAATTATTAAAATTAAAAAAAATTAAGCTCTCAAACTTATCTAATATTTAAAATTCATACTCATTTGTTTGAGTATTTAATTTTTATCCATCCAATTTTTACCTTTACCATAAATTTGATAATCTAATTTTAACATTTTAAAATTTTAGAAATTTAGAAACCAAGCTATGGTTTTTGTAATTTGACTGAATTATTTCATATTAATATTCACTTGTCTATATAAGCATCCCATAGATGTTGGTATCTTCTGGTGACTTCTAGTTCCTTTATACTATACCAATCATTTAAACATAGAATTCTTATCACACATTGATAGAATTCTTATCCCACCTTGATAATTATGTTACCCTTTCTAAGAAAGAAATTATTTACTCAAAGATAAAGAAAAACTAGCTATTAAAGACAAGCACATGTTATTGAGATTGAAGGTCGCCCAAAACATATCAATTGATAGTGTAATTACCAAATGAGTTTGGGAGACTTTGAGATTAGAAACCTAATGAAGGTTCTTAACCACATAATTCCAATAATTCTCTGAAATCTTTTTCGATCATTTTTTTGTGTGGAGATTTTGTCAAATGCATTCCTTAATATTAAAGAACAATCGTAATAGATAAGCGGTAGTCATGCAAAGTTTAAAATTCAAATCTCCTTTGAGATTACTAATCAATACGACATTTTTTTCTCAAGAACAATTAACCAAAGTAATCCAAAAGTTAATTAATTAAACAAAAGAAAGCCCTAGCAAAAATTTTACATCCGAAAATATAAAATCTAAACATTATTTATTTTCATCTTACCGCCATGAACGACGGCTGAAGGCCGGCGTCAAATCTTAATGACTTCGCCGGCCCGGAATGGCGGAGAAACAGCTATTTGAACGGCCAAGCGATCGTGAACTGTCCTTCTTCGGAGAGTCCAGCGATCGTCGGAGAAGCTGTTTCATAGCTGAAATCAAATCCTCCGTTGGATTCAGAGGAGGAATTGAAGATTTGAAAGCTTTGTGAAACTTCATATGTCTCTTCACAGCTTCTCCGGTAGTGATATTGCTATGAGATCTGAGAGATTCGTCTTTCACGGCCTCCGCACAGAGTCCACAAATCCAACGCCCTTCGTACCGCTCCCGCACACGCCCGATGTACGCCGGAGTGCACTCCTCCGTCAATCCACAACACTCACATTTTACTGACTCCACGTCGATTACTTGGCCGCTGTGTTGCGTCACTGGTGCCATCTGTTCCTTTCCGGAGATCACCTTCGCCGCCATTGTTGTCTGATCGAATCCAATAATTATTAGCTAAAGAGAAGTTCAGAATCGAAACAAGATCCGCAAGGTAATTCTCTAATTGAATCTCGAATTAAAGAATCTAAGAGTAATTTATGCTTGCCTGGAATCTGGATCGTCCCTAGCTTGTTGGTGATCTTTTTCGTTGAAGATATGGAAATCCCAGAAAATTTGATTCTGATTCGGGATTTAGCGGATAAAAAATATGTAAACAGATTTGAATTTTGATAATTCTGAAACTGACAAATGGATCTTATCTTCTCTTTCTTAAATTTCTTAAAAATTAAAACAAAAATGTTAAAATTATCTCTCCTTCTCCCACTCCCGCACGGTTACTTTCTCGCCGTCGATGAGCAGATTCCAAAATATCACATACATTTCAGAGCCTCAAATGGCTCTTCTCACTGGAACTGGAAAGATTGATAGAGAAATGGAGAAATGAAGAAGAAGAAGAAGAAGAAGAAGAAGGCTTAAGCTCATCACTTGCAAAAATGGGCTTTCACTTCCGATTTATATATATAACACTAACGATGGCGGTTTGGTTTCACAATAAATTTACACCAATTCTTCCACGTCATTATCTAATCATCTTTTCTTTTTCCTTTTAGTTCTTTTCATAAATTATATATAAAAATAGGGTGAAATTCCAAATTGGTCTCTAGCATTCGAAAAAAAATAAATAAATAAATAAAGTCTCGATAGAACCTCATAAATAGTTCCTATAAAAACATGTGACGTAAGAAGTGTATTGGAGCACACTCCTTCGTTAACTCTATTTGTAAAGAAACGTTTGAAGCATGGATTATCCAGAGCTATAACTAGAGATGAGTATAATAGATTGGAAAAAACGAGATATCAATTAGTCAAAGAATGAGAGGACCGTTAGGTGTTGATTTGAAAAAATTTTAAATCAAAAATTTAAAAAAATATTTCAAATAGTTAAACTTAATGACGGTTTTGTCCAAAAATCGTCTCTCGACCGATTCATGATCACACTTAACGATAATAGTCACCTTTTGCTACACTAAACACTAGCTAATTTAAAATATAAACGTAAAATTAAGTTTCATTCCAAGTTTGATTAAAACATATTGTGGTTAAGGTTGTTAATTATTTAGGTAGGAATTGTTGATTATTCTCTAAGTGGTGATTTGACGTGAGATAACATGAAAAGGGTAAGTAAAACAACGAACTGAGACAAAAGATGTGTTGTATAATTAAATAGAATAGTTTGTGTTCTATTTTACTTTGATGATTAACTTTTGATGTCACATGTTTAATGGCATTAACGTTAAGCACTGAGTTAATGTATAAATCATTTATTGTTATACTTACTAAATTAATTTGTGAACAAAAACTTGTTTTTATGAATGAGTTATTTCAATTTCTAGAGATATTTTTTAAGTTAATTAGAATCTTACCTCAAATATTACAAGAAAATCTCAAATTACAATGTCTATAAAACTTAAAAAGTACTTAATGAAACTTTTATTATCTTTCAACCATGTAACAAATCATTTGATGTATTTAGGGTTTAGAGTTTTTTTTTTTAATTATGCAATAACAAAGAATTTTAGGAAAATTTGCAAAATTATAGATTTATCAAATACAAAATAGTATTATACGACTTGTTTGACACAACTGTGAAGATATTTTTTAAACCAAACTTATACAATTATTGAAACTAAACCCTCGAACTTAACAATAGTCGTTGTAGAATTAAACTAAATCCACAAACGATAAGAATTGAATCCTCAAACTTAATTTTTTCGGTCTATAGTTGGAGGGAGTAACTACATCGTACGGGATTAGAAGTTATTTTTACGAATTTTGAAAATTATTATAGGATTGAAAAAAATGGGAGATGAAAAATTGATAGTTGTCAAAAGTGGGAAAAAAGTAGAGGGAGGGAATGGGGTGTGTTGATTTGTGTAATTTGTTTTGTTATCATTTTCCCAAAGAGCCATTTTGGTGACAGCTATTCTGATAAAGAACCCTCTCCTCCTTGCCTTCTTCATTTCTTGTCCTCTTTCCCTTCTTACCTCACTCTCCCTTTCTCAAGCGTTTCTTTCACACTCTCTTCCTTTCAATTAATTATCAACATCTATTCGAGTTCATCGAATCGAAGGTGGTCGTTTCAAGAGAAGGAGGAACTTAGTTTGAGAAAGATCTAGACCGACAATTTTTTTTTTAGTTTAATTAACACTTATTTTGTTAGATTATTGTATGAAATTAAGAGAAAAAAAAAAAAGACCAAAGACAACTTTTTCACATATATTTGATATTCTTTTTGTTTATAAAATTTCAAATTTCCTAAACTTATAATTAACTAATGTTAAAATTTAAATATTAAAATTTTATATTTATTTTAAGAAAATTGCATCAAATGATAAAAATATTTAGAAAAAAGATAGCTCATAACATTTTTTTTTTGCATGTTGTAGATATGGTCAAATTAGCGATATCAAACGGTAATGATAGGGCTCGGAGAGCTATTAGACGATAATCATAGGGTTCTCGATTTTTAAATTTGCTACTTTTGTAATTTAGAAAATATAGTGAGATGAGCCTATTGTTGTTTTTTTTTTTTTTGCTATT
The DNA here is from genome assembly GCA_025688845.1 of Cucumis hystrix. Taxonomy (NCBI): domain Eukaryota; kingdom Viridiplantae; phylum Streptophyta; class Magnoliopsida; order Cucurbitales; family Cucurbitaceae; genus Cucumis; species Cucumis hystrix. The sequence goes on from CM046889.1 coordinate 2,346,838, forward strand.
TTTGCAAAAGTCTGTTTGTTTTAACAAAATAATTGAAACTATTAATAATATATATATATATATATATATATATATATATATATAAAATGATAGATTTTGTTATATTTTAAAAATAGTACAATAACGTTTTCTTTCTAACATGCGATCAAATTTGATAGAATACTAATATTTATTCACATGCAAATGCATCCAAAACAGATATTTTTCTTTTTTATCAAATCAGTGTCCATAAGTTTGATAAAATCTCAATTTTCATTTTACCATTTGCTATATCTTTCTTTCATTTTTTTTTTAATTTGTGTGGCTTTTGTTATTTGTCCATTTTCGTTTAATTAAAATATTTTCCAATTTATTATCCAATTCAAAAAAGTCTTTAGATCATTTTTTTTAAGGAGGAATTCTGATAGAGATAAAAAAAAAAACATTTACAAAATATAGAAAAAAAAACTTAAATTGCTAAGTATAATTTGATGTATTTTGCTATATCGTGTAAATAGTTTTAATATTTTTTTGAAAAACTTAAAATTTCAAATAAGTTACAAAATAAAATTAAAAAAATGGAACACTTGCTCTATATTTTTTAATTAGCTGTATTTTCAAATGATTTTTAATATATGTATATAACAACAAATAAAAAATACAATTATGTACGTGTCAATTACCATTTTTTTAGAAAATTTATAAAAAATATATATATAATATTTTGATAAAATATTTACCCCTTCATATAAAAACATCAACTATAATAAATTTTATTTTTCAGTGGTTTTGTTATATGGAGTGGGAATAGTTTGTCAATTTTTCTATTTTTTTTAAAATACTATTTATTTATTTACTTTGATTATTTTATCTGAACCTAATTTTAATTGAATAATAGTCGGCACGATATCACAAATTTTACTTAGGCCATCATGCAATTAATTAAATAAATTAATACATTTTAGTGTACTAAGTCTTTGTATTAAGAAATGGAATCCACATAGCGCGTGAGATGCGCGTGTGAAATAGTGTTAGTCCCCAGGACAAGTGGCGGCTCGGTAATGCATAGGTCCCATGTTGTTCACAACAAAACGCTACCGTTTTGGCATGTTTGCATTGTATTGTAGCTGAAAATAGGGGCGTGGGTCTATTGGATTGGGCCACAGGCCCATACCTTTTATAAATATTTCGGCCCAACAAATATCTGATTTATTTTGTAATTTTCCTAAACATATTGAAGCAAGCATCAGTTTTACTCAGTTTCAAACCTGTTTCTTTCCCTTAGCCTATCACAGTTTCCATTTTTTGTCTAACCAATTGATTTGATGTTGTATAAATGTATTGAGTTCTTTAATATTCGATGTTCGAATTAATACGTGTATGTTCTCAAATTGTCGGCTTTTTACATTGTTAGAATTTTTCTCGAAGACTATATGGGTTTAGGGTTCAAATCACGCATCTAGTGATAAGGGAAGAGTGTTTGAATTGATTTATTTTTTTAGTTTGCTCATTTGTGTAATAAGAAGGTAACTTTCAATAGTTGTTTCATTCCACACACAGTACTCACACAAATAGTTATCGAGTTTACATATATAATTTTTGTTAAGAAAAAATAAGAAATCAAACATAGATTGAAATACCACAAAAAAAACAAAACAAAAAAACCATTTACAATTCAATTTTTACTTGGATTGAAAATGGTTCATAAGATTATAATGAAGAAAGGAGAGAGAAAATCATGCTTTCCAAACAAACCAATATGACCTCTAAGGTAGACGAGGAGGTACGTAATGAAACCCATTGGATTTACCAATCTTAGGTCAAATAAACACACTTCCTTGAAAATTAACTCCTTATTAAAATTACATTCAACAACTTGGTATAAACGAATAGATTAATTGAGAACATGTCAACGAACACTAGTTGATAGTGTACAAACACGAGATCGTGTTTCTCAATGCATTTTAGTTAAGATATTGGTTGAACGTTTTCGAATTTCACCACAACATTAGATTGACTTAGTTTTGACATGACACTACTAACATTTATCCTTTACCATACTAAATGAATTATTTTTCATTATACATTTTATTTAAAATAAACCTTACAAATTTTTTATTAAGCGTTCATTTAACTTTTGTAATTTCTAAAAGTTAAACTTTAAAACTTATAATTTAACTCTGCTAATAAATTTTAAATTTAATTAACATAGGTCAATACATATCATTCCATTAGTTACATTCTCTACAAATAAAAGATAAAGATTTTTTATTTTTCTTCGTTTTTTGTTTTTTAGCCAACAACGTAATAGCTCAATTGAAACGTACGTAGATTGAGAATATGAGATTTTAGGTTCAAATCTATATGACTTACTAAATAAATAGTTTTACGAAACTAACTAGTATTACTAGCTCAATAAAATACCATTAAAAGAAATTTACAACCAAACAAAATTGTTTTTTTGTTATAAAATAAAGATTGTATTCAAAATTACTTTACATGATTATTGTTATTATAAATTTATTTCTTTTTGGAACATTTTTAAATGCAATAAAATTAATTAAGATATTTACAAAATATATTAAAATTTTAAATATATTATCGATAGACACATATATACTTTTACTTTTATTGTTGTTTATTAACGTCAATCCATGTTTATCACTTATACCCGTGTTTATCATTAAATATGAAATTTTGCTATATTTTATAAATATTTTCAACCGTGTATTTATAAACTATTTTTTAGGAACGCAACACAATATATGTAAAAAAAAATATCCATTTTCCAATTGGACAAACAAAATATACGAGCCAAATATTTATACTATAAATGTTTGTTAAGTTAATATACATGGAATGGTTTTTTATATAACATAGCAAAGTCTATAAATTTTTTTATAGTCTATATATTATTGTTCTTTTTTTATATTTAAAAATAGTTTTTTTTTAATGCACAAGAATTCTCCATTAGTTTAGTGTAAATAAATGCATGGAGAACAAATATAAAAATAAATAAAATAGGTGCAAAGATTATTAATTATTAAATAATTAAAAAGAAGAACAAGTGGATGCTTCGTTTTGTTGGAGAATAGAAAGCTTTTCCAAATCTCAAACTTGTGCTTATCTCTTTCATTTTAACTATCTTATTTTCTTTTATAAAACAAATCAAGCTCAATTAATTTTTCAATTTTCGAAAACAATTAGTTACTTATGGACTAAATATATAATATAAATTTGTTCCTAAACGTTAGATTTTGTTATATTTTAAATTGTTCTCAAACTTTGAATTGTAAAACTAGTATTCTAATAATATGTATTTGTTCGAGTTTATTTTTCAAATTTTTTTTAACAAATTTTATGAAAAAAATTTATATATAAATATATTTTTTACATAAAAACTCATTTATAAATATATCCTAAAGTTTCTCAAGATTCATCACCAATTGGTTTCCACGAACCAGTCAAATGATAGAAAATAGGCGAAAAGATTTATTAGTGATCTTTTGTGAAGACATTCAACCAACAACTAATTCTAAAATTTTACTTTATCGTTTTTAGCGTTTAATCCATTTAATTGATACATATGGAGTATATTTTATTCTAATCACTTTCACTAACATGTTATTTACTCTTTTAATTGATATAGTTACAAAGTAAAGGTTAAAAAACACCAATTTATTTTAAAGCATGCAAATAACTTCTTAAACCATAAGAAGACTTTCTGATTATGAAGGAGTGAAGTCCATGTTTGCCCCAAGGATAATCACAATCCTGATTAGGATTATTCTACTTTTTTCCTTATTTCTCATATTATTCACTCCCTCCTTTCACCATTTCTCACCTATCATCTCTCTCTCTCACACACACATATATATATATATGTCATTATTTCTCACTTTCTCATTTCACTGTTGGTTACTTCAACAAACATAATAACCCATAAACTATTATAATTCACAAACTATAATAACCACGTATTATAATAACCCACTATATATATCCTAAACGCCCTTAAAAAGTAAATTCAAAATAGGCACGAAAAAAAAAACTTAGAACTAAAGTAGAGAGGAAGTGATATTTAAAGAATTTAACCTAATTAAAAAAAGAAGGTCAAATTGAGTGGCGAGGGGCTTAATGGTCATTTTGAAATTTATATTTTTGTGGTGGTGGTGGTGCTTCTTGCTGGTATAAGCCAAAGAGGGTTTCTCCTACAGAAGAAGAAGAAGAAGAAGAAGAAGAGAGGGAGAGAGAGAGGGAGATGGAGAGGAGTCGAATTTCTGAAAGTTCATAGAACACTGAAGAGAGAAAGAGAGAAATACTCTGAAAGAAGTTTGTAATTGAAGATAAAATTTGTCTTTTATCTTTAATTCTTTACCCTTCTGACTTCATCCGATCCGTTTCCATGGATCCCTTCGATTTGTTTCGTAAAGGTATACATCAGTATATTCTTTTTATAGCTTGTCTTTCTAATCCATCGATTTAATTTTAGGTCGTCGATGTGTACAGTAGCAATAAAATTCTGTACCTAATTTGGGTATTTCTGTAATCGATTTCTTGCATTGAATTTACTGAGATCTCTTTAATTTGGGTGTGTAGTTACGAGATTCTGATTCTGGTTAAGCTTATCTGGGTTTGGTTATCTCAGTTATATAAAGTTTGGTAATTTATGTTTATGGTCAGGTTCAGATTATCAGGTCCACAGGTAGTTTTCTTCGTTCTCTTGTTGTTAACTCCTTTTGAAGTTTTTTTGGTTGTACAAATGTTGCCTTTTCATTTACATTAATTGTAATAAATGTTTTTGGTTTATGTTCATGTAGCTAGTACTTAGCTCACTTGAAGTGTTTCTGATAACATGACGTGTAAGGAATATTCATGAGCTGAATGGTTATTTTATCTGATTTCTACTAGATGAGACTATAAATTTATAGTTTAAATGATGCGGGTTAGTTCTAATTTAAAGTGTCCACTGTCCTTGTTGCAGTGGATTGATTTTTAGTGGATAATTCATACAGTTTCTACATGGAGGTTTATTGAATAACTGGAGTTCTTTTTCATTTTAGATTAGGAGTATGTGTGGGAACAAGAAATTTAATGTCTTTTAAGATGGATGGAAATTAATTTATTTTGGTTTATTTGATTTACTAACTTGCCCGAATCATAATTTGCAGGTTTTGGTTGAGGCTACAAAAGCACGAGCTTTTTCCTACTGGAATTTTCTTTTTCCTTTCAAATACATGTGAGCATTCTATTTTGTGTTAGCTATAATGAATGTATCCAAGAAGGGAACGCAAACCAGCGAGGTAAAACTAAGCATTGGAAGCAAGGTGACTGCTTTGAATCCAAATGCTGCTGAGTTTATTCCCTTTGCCCTCAGAGCATCTCCAGTTGGAAGTAGTAGTACACCAGATTTGACAGAAAGATTTTCTTCTGGAACATTAGGAAAGGCTGTTCTAGATCGGACCGAGTCATCTGTATCAAATAATTCTGATGATGAGGCCCGTCAGTTCTGGAGGCATCAGCTCCCTGATGATATCACACCTGATTTCAAGTCAATGGGAGAAGATGAGAACCTATCTCTTGGAAATATTTCGTTGGCAGGCTTATCCTTGCACGATGACAGTGAAGCCTCTTTATTCGCTGCTACTACTGGCAATGAATATTTGTTGAACGATCAGCAGGATTCAAATTTAAATCATTTTAATGGCAGCCAATTTGCTGAAAAGTTCAGATTCTCAACTGCTTCTTATGGAGAAGATCCATCTTCAGCCGGTCTTTTCCAAATTTCAAATAAGCCTTGGCAGAAGCCAGTTCTGAACAGTAATGTACTGGTTGGCAATGAGCGGCAACTTCCTTATCACAGAAACTCTGGGAGGGGATTGGCCATGGATGTCTTGAGTGAGCAAACAACTATTGATGAAAGTGATACTCTGAACCCTGTTGAGTTCTTGGCTCTACAGTTCCCTGGTTTTGCTGCTGAAAGCCTTGCAGAAGTTTATTTTGCCAACGGAGGTGACTTAAACCTGACTGTTGAGATGCTCACTCAATTAGAGGTAAGTTGACTTTTGAAAAATGTGTAAATCAAGTAACATTTTAAATCAATTAGAGTTAAGTTGACTTTTCAAGGCATCAGGTGGAAGTAGCACTTCATTTCCGTTATCTTCAAAACATTTTAACATCTTGGTTTCTCCCTTCCTTTTAACATATACATATGTTTTGACATCGAACGACTCATTTTCCACTCGATAGTTTGGAGGGGAAGTTAATTTCAGTCTCACAACTTCCGATGGTTATTTCTTGTTATTAAAAAAAATATCAATATAAAACGGTCTGCAAATGACTGTTGTAGTGATATAGCTTTGTGATAGAGTTGAACCTATAAAGTTGCTTCACAGAATAGGATTGATCATTTTTCTGATGACTCATACATTGTTTGAACTATTTGATCTGTATGGTACGCTTTTGCTTTATTAAGAACCTTGTCTTCCTTATCGTATGAAGAATTTGCCAGCCAGTTTTCGTGATCAACATTATGCTCTTTTTATCTTTTGTGTCGCTGCATTTACAACTCAATAGTTATCATACTGTACTTTTTTAAACTGTAGCTTCAAGTTGATGGTGGGATAAGTCAAAATCTGAATTCCAAGACAATGTCTGCCCCCAATCTTAGTGCAATGGACTTTCCTGCACTTGCAGTGTCAGGTGGTCAAAATGGTCATCCAAAATTTGATGGGGCTGATCTTCAACAAAGTACCAATCCTTATCTTTCTTCTGATAAGGATGGCATGCTTTTCTTCAAGTCCAGCACCGGTCCGTCTAGAGGTGCTACTGATTTTGCTTCCACTGTCAGGAAATTGGCATCTCAGGATTCTGGTATGTGGAAGTACAATGGAAACGGTTCTGCTGATGACTCTATTGGCTCGAGTAGAAGTTCTCATATGTTAACTAGCAAGTACACTGCTGGTGGACATGGGAAAGACACCTATAGTGAGAGGTTGCTACACCGTGGTTCAGCTCGGGCTGCTCCAGTTTGGCTTGAAACAGGCGAAGCAGTTGGTAATTGCTTAGTTGTTGCAATTTATTTTCTCTGTTGTGATTTGGGACGAAATTTTGTATGAATGTCTGCTTAAACATTATTAACTTGGCAGCAAGCATGTATTCTGAGCAGCGTGAGGATGCACGTGATCATGCACGCCTGCGAAATGCATATTTTGAACAGGTGTGTTAGAGTGGCTGTTGATTCTCTTCTTTGTCTTTCCCCCACTCAAATCTAGCTCAGGTAATTGCTCTTTTTAATCTTTCAAAATAGGCACGACAAGCGTACCTCATTGGTAATAAGGCTCTAGCAAAGGAACTAAGTGTAAAGGGACAGTTACATAATATGCACATGAAGGCAGCTCATGGAAGGGCCCAAGAATCTATTTATCGGCAGAGGTTTGTTTCCCTTTGCTGCTTTTGTCTAGACTCAAACAAGGTTGATTCAGGTGAAATTTCATGGTTAATTTTGATTTCCTATGATAGTATTGTCATTCTTGCAACTCTGAGCTCAAAGGTAAAATGTAGAAGTGTATCAATATATTTCTTGTAGAACCTATATCTTTGATTACTTGGACTGAATCATCCTATTGTTCTGGCATGGCTTTTGATCCTTCAAAGAACGGTTCAAAGAGCGATGGCACACTTTTCTTAAGACATTCACCGCGACTACAGGAATTTCCTGAATTTCTTGATAACTGGCTAAATATTTCTATGGCCTTGAACTGGGTCTGTTCTATATGTTGTGCAATTGTGGCCTTGAGTTCTACAGTGACCTTAACATTTATTTTTCTGTTCTGCTGCTTGTTGTTGTGGACATTATTTCTTCAGGAATCATTTAGGTGGAGACAATCAAGGAAATGGAAGGGGGCACGAACGTATGATTGACCTGCACGGACTGCATGTCAGCGAAGCTATTCACGTCCTGAAGCACGAACTGAGTGTGCTGAGGAGTACTGCCAGGGCCTCTGGACAACGTCTACAGGTTTATATTTGTGTTGGAACAGGACACCACACTCGAGGCTCCCGCACTCCTGCTAGACTTCCAGTGGCTGTACAGAGATATTTGATCGAAGAGGAAGGCCTCGACTTTAGCGAACCACAACCAGGACTGCTTAGAGTTGTGATTTATTGAGCCATGGAGGGAGGAGAGAAGCACAGGGAAGTCTAGGAGTTTTTTTTCTTTTCTTTTTGACTAAAAAAAAAGCCATGAAATCATACTTGTGATAGTCAGCATTGTTGTTGTACCGTAAATGGTTAGAGGTGGGGAAAAGGGATTATTCAGGCCAAAACAGAAAAAGAGAAAAAAGAAAAAAAGAAAAAAAGAAAAAAAAAGAAGAAGGAAAAAGAGAGAATTAGGAGAGGAAAATGAAGGGAAAGATGAAGAAGGTGAAAAGTAAGTAGAATTGTATCAAGTTGAACCGGTTGACAGGGGTTTAACATTTTTTAGCCCTGAATCGGCAATCTCTTTGCAGCTACTTTGTTTCATTAGGTTTTACTTTGTACCTTAAATTTTTGTCAGTTCTTTACATAGCGCTTCTTCTTTTTACTTTGAATCTCTTTCTTATTCTTACATATATGTATAAAATTCATATTAGAATGTAATTCATCAAAAATCATGTTTCGAACTGATTCGTCAACCACGATTTTCAACATAACAAGTTTAGACTGATGTCAAATTCTGTATGATTGGGAGTATCTCATTTTGGGCTCCTCCATGTAGAGGAAATTGAACTTCTAGTTTCAAAAGTATAAATAAGTAAATGGCTTTTGGAGGTTCGTAATGTAAACGTTTTGAGCTGTGCATATAGTTTTTAATCTATCCATTTTTCTCACTATTATCAAGCTTTATGATCTCATTTATGTCTTTCTAATACTTCTATGATTCTTATAATTAGTATATCGGATCAAAAGAATGCTATTTAAAATATTACTTTATATTATTTATTTATTGACTTTGAGTTTAGTTTTCAAGTTACAAAATGTTATAACCTAAGGCTTGAGTTTCGTGTTAGTTTCAAAATTTACCTTATTAACAATTCTCTTTTATTGTTGTTAAAATCAATTTTAAAAAATAGAAGAATGGTTAGTGAAAAAAAAGTGTGAAACTATTTTAAAAATATTTATTTAAAATATCACTTTACAATTATTTAAAAATAATGTAATGCAATTTAATGAGTTTATCGATTATTAACCTGATAAAGCACTCTCTAAAATCGTAATATTGTAATATAAACTAAATTTAAATCGAAATGAAATGATAAATTAAAATTCATGACCAAATAAAAATTTGTATAAAAAATAGATCGTTTAAAATATATTTTCCCTCTCGAGTTCGATCGTGTCTCTCTCTCTCTTTCGTTCAGTATATTCGTTCTCCCATCACCGTCTCCAGCCATCTCCGATCGTCTAGCAAGTTGGGCCGTCGTTCTCCGTTTGGGCTGCGGTCTCTCTCTCTCTCTCTTAATCACAGTCGAAATTCTCTCTCTTCTCGGTGAGTAGCTCTGGCCGCTGTGGTGAGCAGTTCATTATCAAGTGATTCGATTGGATGAAGCTTCACCTCTCTTTAGAGAATGGAGTTTGGGCCTTCTAATCGCAGCGAGGCGATTGGGTTGCAATGGTGGAATGTTCATCATTCCAGGATTTTGACGTTTGGAGATGGGAATTGAATTTCATGCATTTAGAAAATGCTTTTGCGAGCCCATCTCAAAGTGCCCTCTATCTCCTCTCGTACGAGTTTCGCTTGCCCGTTTCTACTTTTTTGCCGATTCTCCTCTCTGTCATATTCCCCGTCGTCTTCTTCCTCTTCTCAATGGTTCTCTCTTCTTCGCTCCGCCATTTCCATGGCCGATTTGAAGCTCGGGAAGCGAGCTCATGCACGTATCGTAACCTCCGGCGACCTCCCTGATCGGTATCTGACGAACAATCTAATCACTATGTATTCTAAATGTGGGTCTCTCTGTTCTGCCCGCCAGGTGTTTGATAAAAGTTCTGATCGTGATCTCGTAACATGGAACTCCATTTTGGCTGCCTATGCCCACTTTGCTGATTCCAGTTACGAGAATGTTCTTGAGGGCTTTCGCCTCTTTGGGCTTCTACGCGAGTTTGGTTTTTCAATAACTCGACTTACTTTGGCGCCATTGTTGAAGCTTTGTTTACTGTCTGGCTTTGTGCAGGTATCCGAGGCTGTTCACGGATATGCTGTTAAAATTGGCTTTGAATTAGACCTGTTTGTTTCAGGGGCTCTTGTGAATATATACTGCAAATATGGCCTGGTTGGTCAAGCTCGTTTACTGTTCGATAAAATGCCTGAAAGGGATGCTGTGCTGTGGAATGTAATGCTCAAGGCTTATGTTGACAGTAGTTTTCAGGATGAAGCTCTTCGGTTCTTCTCTGCATTTCATCGAAGTGGGTTTTTTCCAGATTTCTCAAGCTTACATTGTGTTATCGGTGGTGTTAACAGTGATGTTTCTAATAACAGAAAGAGGCACACGGAGCAGGTTAAGGCCTACGCAATGAAAATGTTTTCCTTCGACCAAGGTTCAAATATATTTTCTTGGAACAAGAAGTTAACAGAGTTTCTTCATGCCGGCCAAATTGTAGCAGCCATCGATTGTTTTAAGACTCTGTTAAGATCAACGATAGGATATGATAGTGTAACTTTAGTCATAATTTTATCTGCAGCGGTTGGCGCGGATGATCTTGATCTGGGCGAACAAATACATGCACTTGTTATAAAATCAAGTTTTGCTCCAGTAGTTCCTGTTTCAAATAGTCTCATGAACATGTACTCGAAGGCAGGGGTTGTTTATGCTGCAGAAAAGACGTTCATTAACTCGCCGGAATTGGATCTTATTTCGTGGAACACAATGATATCCAGTTATGCCCAGAATAATCTTGAAATGGAGGCAATTTGCACATTTAGAGATCTATTGCGTGATGGCCTGAAACCGGATCAATTTACCTTGGCTAGTGTTTTAAGAGCTTGCTCCACAGGTGATGAAGGAGAGCATTTCACTCTCGGCTCACAGGTTCATGTCTATGCCATAAAATGTGGTATTGTTAATGACAGTTTTGTATCAACGGCACTTATTGACTTGTACTCGAAGAGCGGAAAAATGGACGAGGCTGAGTTTCTGTTGCATTGCAAATATGATATTGATTTGGCTTCTTGGAATGCAATTATGTTTGGGTACATAAAGAGTAACAAAAGTAGAAAGGCATTGGAACATTTTAGTCTGATGCATGAAATGGGGATGCCGATTGACGAAATCACGCTGGCAACTGCAATTAAAGCTTCTGGTTGCTTGATCAATTCAAAGCGAGGGAAACAAATTCAAGCTTATGCAATCAAGCTTGGATTCAACAATGATTTATGGGTCAGTAGTGGCGTTCTGGATATGTACATCAAATGTGGAGACATGCCAAATGCTCTTGAATTGTTTGGGGAAATTAGCAGACCTGACGAGGTTGCTTGGACGACTATGATCTCAGGATACATCGAAAATGGAGATGAGGATCATGCTCTTTCTGTGTACCATTTAATGAGGGTCTCTGGGGTTCAACCTGATGAATATACCTTTGCTACCCTCATCAAAGCTAGTTCTTGTCTAACCGCTCTTGAACAAGGAAAACAGATTCATGCTAATGTTGTTAAGTTGGATTATTCATTGGACCATTTTGTTGGTACTTCCCTAGTCGACATGTACTGCAAATGTGGCAGCGTTCAAGATGCCTATCGTGTATTCAGGAAGATGGATGTGCGGAAAGTTGTCTTCTGGAATGCCATGTTGTTAGGTTTAGCCCAACATGGCCATGTTGATGAGGCCCTGAATCTTTTTAGAACTATGCAATCAAATGGGATTCAGCCTGACAAAGTTACTTTTATTGGAGTTCTTTCTGCTTGTAGCCATTCTGGTTTGTTTTCTGAAGCCTACAAGTATTTTGATGCAATGTTCAAAACATATGGGATCACACCAGAGATCGAGCATTACTCATGTCTGGTGGATGCACTTGGCCGAGCAGGACGCATTCGAGAGGCTGAAAACATAGTAGCATCGATGCCATTTAAAGCTTCCGCCTCGATGTATAGGGCATTGCTTGGTGCTTGCAGGACTAAAGGGGATGCAGAAACAGCAAAACGTGTTGCTGACAAACTCCTGGCCTTGGATCCATCCGACTCGTCTGCTTATGTTCTCTTATCCAACATATATGCTGCTTCCAGACAATGGGACGATGTTACTGATGCTAGAAACATGATGAAGCTGAAAAATGTTAAGAAGGACCCAGGTTTTAGTTGGATCGACGTGAAAAACAAAGTGCATTTATTTGTGGTGGACGATCGATCACACCCACAAGCTGGTCTAATATATGAGAAAATCGAGGATCTAATGAAAAGAATAAGAGAAGAAGGATCTTATGTTCCAGACACTGACTTTACATTACTTGACGTTGAAGAAGAGGAAAAAGAACGTGCTCTCTACTATCATAGTGAGAAACTTGCAATAGCTTTTGGGCTGATCAGCACGCCTCCCTCGGCAACCATTCGTGTGATAAAAAACCTAAGGGTTTGCGGTGATTGTCACAGTGCCATAAAATGTATCTCAAAACTCACTCAGAGGGAGATTGTTTTAAGGGATGCAAACAGATTCCATCACTTTAGGAATGGAACTTGTTCCTGTGGTGATTACTGGTAGTATCAATTGTCAATATCAAATTATTTACATTTGTTCTTTTGACAACTATCGAGATCTTTGATTGTTGGTTGTCAACTCAAGCATCGCCCATTGTTTAGTGATGATTTTGATGAGCATCTAACAGATGGTGATTGATAAGTATAATACATTGCTATCAGTATCTATTTATTTAATAACAAAATCATACGAAGAAAAATTATATAGTATTATTGTGTGAAAATATCGCAATTTCTAGTTCTCTATAATATATTACTGATACTTTTAAGTAAAATTGAGGTGTGATTATATTCTACTATGACTCTCGGGGACCATAGCTATAGCATTTGGATTTTGAAAATAAGAAAAATATTGAGGGCCAAATATATAAAACAATAAAATAAAACCATACCTTCTCAACAAAAGAGAAAATCACTACCATGCTTCTAATCATGGAAAAGTTTCATAACCGTCTCCGTCCCATTCTCCATTTTGGAGGAGCGGGTCAGAGTTAGAAATCCCATTTTGGTCCTGCCAAGAGAAAATCTCCCTCCATCTATTTTTATTTTTAATTGAAATGAAATAAAATTTGCTATTTATATTGAAATTGTAATGTTTTAAATAAGTAGTAATAATTATTGTTTTTTTTTTTACTTAAATGATTAATTAAAAAATACTTTAGCATTTTATTATAAATTTAATACACAATTAAAAGCTATTATATTAGCTACATATGATGTACTTATAATGTTATTAATAATATTATATACATATATGTGTGTATATATTAATGAATCTTCTCCCCATCCCCAACCGGCAACCCAATTAAATCCCCGGTTTGATACCATACCGAGTCAAACCGGGGTTTATCCGGCCCGATAAGTCTACAAAATTGGCTCTAAATCTAAATTTCCCTCTTTTTCCTTTGCGCCATTATTTCAAAACTCTGTGTTCCAAAACCCTCTCTTCTTCGAGTTCTTCCACATTCCCTTTGCCCACAATTCAATTTCATTTTCACTGATTCTTATTGCTCCGCTCTCATGCCCCTCACCAACGACGAAGCCCACCGCCGTCACCACTCATCTCAATTCCAAATACCTACTAACGCCGGCGATGAAGACGATTTTCTTCCTTCTACCCAGACACTCCTCTCCTCGCGATTGCAAAAACCCCTCGCGACCTCCGACTTATCCCTCCACATTTCCACTCCCAAGAGGCTGAGGCGGTCTACTCAGACGGCCACCGGTAAGGAAAATGTGCCCTCTATAACACTTCGCGATGTTGGATTTAAGCGCCAAAAAAATTGCGCTGTTGCTTTGGATGATGGTGAGGTATTCGGAGCTTCGGATATTGATTTGGGTTGTAGTTTGGATTTGATACAGCCGAGTATTGTTGGCTGCAGTTACGAAACTCATGATGTAAACTCGGGAGAGGAGATAGTTGATGGGGATGGTGATTTTTCTGGTGCGATCGATGAATGTAAAGGGTCGAAGGGAAAGGGGGGCTACCTGGTCAATTCGATTGAATCTAGGTTAGTGAATTCGAGAGTAGATTGTGACGTTGGGGTCAGTGGCAGTGGAGATGACAAGGTGAGCGGTGATGATTTTGAGTCGGATACAGAGCTAAACTTGCTGCTCAATCTGCATTCGGAACTGGATGAGGAAGATGGTATTAATAGAGAGGGATTTGGTATAGAGGCAACGGATTTTCTGTTGGATGAAGTAGGTCTGATTCAATGTCCCCTTTGTGGGGTTGATATTTCTGATCTTAGTGACGAGCAACGTCTTGTTCATACCAATGATTGTATTGACAAAGTGGACGCCGAAGCTCAAAATGTGAGTCCAAATAACTTATTCACTTTACAAGTCTGAACTGTTAATTTTTTCTTTAAATTTTTGAAGTAAATGCAATTGGGTGTCTATATGTAATCGTATATTGAATGTTATACTTCTACCCGTGATGTAGATTTCTTCTTGCTTCAGCATTTCCCTATTGTTTATCTACCTGTTTGCTACTAGTGTGAACTTCTGATATGGAGTTATTGAAAATTTCAGCTTAAATGTTGAGATACTCGTCACTTAGGCTTCTTAATTGGCAATTGATTACGCTACGAGTTATCATATATTCATGTCATGATAATTTTGAATCTTAAATTTCTCTTGCAGGCTGCTCTCACCCCTGAGAAAAAGCAAACTTCAGGTCTTCAACAGTCTGATAATTCCAAATTTTCAACTGTTCTCAAATGGTTGCATGATCTTGGTTTATCAAAGTATGAAGGCCTTTTTGTTAGGGAGGAGATCGATTGGGACACGTTACAGTGGTTGACAGATGAGGTGTGCTTCTTCAAGTTTATGTGTATGAATTATTTTCCCTGAGATGTTCTGCATGGTTAAATTTTACTATTGTAGTAAGCAGCTATTTGCTGCTTTATGATAGTCATTCATTCATTATTAGAAATTAATTCATGTTAAAGTTCATCTACATATCAAAAGAAAGCTTATGAATTTATCAAATAGTGTTGTACAACTAGATATCATTATTTTAACAATACTAACGAAAGAACTATATTTTGTCCAAGCAAAAGATTTTCTGATGTTATTTCTATGGAGAGCGATAACCACATGATTAGAACATGTTAGTTTTTTTAAACATAATTTAGCACGAGTGCATCAACGGCCTCGGTCAAGATAAGGAGCACATCTATGATAGTTTCTTTGATCGTATTTTTTTTCCTTATGATGTCCGAGTGTAAATGCACTATTTTTTTTCTCTCATCTCTCTTTTGACCAGAAATTTTTTGTAACTTCTTTGATTTTGTAAACTTCTGAAATTCATTTCTTAAAATAAAACATGTTGTTTTCCTTTTTTTCTTGTAGTTAAACTAATTTTTCATCTATTAGTTTCTTTTTCGGGGTGGATTTTCTCCTATTCACCCTGTCAATCTCTGTTTTGATGCTGATTTTTGCAAATATCTACTTTGAAGGATCTCAATAATATGGGTATTACTGCACTTGGCCCCCGAAGGAAGATCACACATGCTCTCTCTGAACTCAGAAAGGAATCTTCTTTGGTTGAAACTTCCACGAATTCACGTGCCTCTTCTAGTACTGGGCAACAGAGTAACAATGGTTCAGATGGGCGTGAAGGATCAACCAATGGAACTAATAAAACACCTCCGAATAAGTTGATCACAGATTACTTCCCAGGCTTTGCCACTAATAAAAAAAATCCATGCAGCACCTCTAGTGGTCAGAAAGATGTGGGGAAAAAAATTCCCGATTCTCTTAACAAAGGTAAAACTGCAAAAAGAAATGTAAGAAATGGAAAGCTTGGGAATATTCCAGTCTGGAGTTGTATACCAGGGACGCCATTTAGAGTGGTGAGTTATTCTAATTTGATGAGCAGTTGTTTGTTGTTCGTTAATGCTTTATTCGTTTATATATATATTAATAGGAATTGGTTATATTGGTTTAACATGGGCGTTTGGTTGAGAAGGAAAATAAAGTTTTCTTTTATGGAGATCGTCTTCATTGCTGTTTAATACATGATCTTACTACATGTTAAAAAGAATGGTTATATGTGAACATTCCATTGTTAAGTGCTGCATGTTGTTATATTTGCAGGATGCTTTTCGACATCTTAGAGGAGATTGTTTCTATTGGTTTCTTACCCACTTTCATATGGATCGTAAGTTAAAATTACTCCTCTCTATTTTTCACTGTTGCATTTTAGTCTTAAGGTGAGTCAGAAGAAAAGGAAATTTGCTGAAGAAAACTTCCTTAATCGGTATTTCTCTTCATAGTTTAGTATGAGGATGTGTGTGAAACATATTTGAACTTTTCCATGATACACTTTAAAAAAATAAGAACCTTAAATTTTATGTAGCACATAATCGTTTTAAGTGTTTACTGAAGTCTAAGAAGCATCATTCCTTGAAACATGAAAATTTTCTTTCTTCAAAACTTAATTTTTCGAATAATTAGGCTAAACTTACATTTAAGAAGCAGAAATTAGATTTTTTAAATAACATTTATTTTTCTGTTTCTTTCCTTTCTATTGTTATGTACATGTTTAAAATATGAATCATGAAAACTTTATTTTGAGTAGTGTATCTATGCCCCATAGCCGCTTCACACTGTACATTCTAATATGCCTGGTGTATTTGTGAGCTAAGCATGATGCTTTTACAGTTTGACACCATTCTATTTTATCTAGTATTACTATTTATAATTTTGATTTGTTGCACGTGTTCAAATATCTGTAGTCATATTATCGTTAGATGTTCACATTGTAAAAGATGTAGAGAAGAACAAGGGCTTGCTTTCCTGAGTACAATGAACTTTTGTTAATTTTTTATTTTTATTAAAGAATATCTTTGATGAGGCGTTAATTTGATTGTTTATTTGTTTTGGATTTTCTTCATAAATTATGAGATATGTTACTATGCCTATAAATTCACTATATTTCTAACTGTGAGAAATTTGATTCTTTGAATATGCAAGAATGATTTTAGCTTCTTAAAAGTGGTTGTCATGTGGCTGTTTGTTCTATCCACGTTGAGTATTACTCATGTGTCTCATTGCAATACATTAATGAGATTTTCTCGTTAGATCTTTATATTTCTGATCAGATATTGTCAATTGATTCCTTAATGTTTCCAAAAACTTTGAGATGGATATTTTCATTTAAATCTGCAAGTCTTATTGTGTAAAGACTAAAGAGATACACGATGTCCAATTTTTTATAAACGGATTGGCCTTTTTTCTGACAGAAACCTAATCTTACGCAGATTATCAAGGTTTGACGAAGTCATTTTGTCATGGAATGATTTATTGTTCAACTATAACAGCAAAGCTAGTAAACATGAAGATTGGAATTCCATGGGAAAGGTTACAAGTCTTACCCCTCGACCAAAAGATTAACATTGCGGGAGTAGATGTAACCTGTTTTGATGCTAATCATTGCCCTGGTTCAATAATCATACTCTTTGAACCACCCAATGGTAAGGTGTGGTCCAAATTGGCTTTCTTTATTCTAATTATTATCATTCTAATTTCTAATCACTGACCATTCCTTTTCATATTCTAATTGGCGAACAACTTTTCTTCTCGTCATGCAGGCTGTTTTACATACGGGGGATTTCCGATTTTGTGAGCAAATGGGAAGCTTGTCGGTTTTTCAAACATGTCGTATCCATACCCTGATCCTTGATACCACTTATTGTGATCCACAGGTAACTCTATTATTAGGGAATGAGAATTAGGTATATCACTTTGCTTATTTCTATTTACTTAGCATGTCTTCTCAAAGGAAATATTAGCTTGGGGTATGCTCAGAATTATAATGTTTAAGGCAAAACTATGCCTCGAATTCAAAGTCATTAACTGAAGATGTAGTGCGAGTTTATAAGTTAACAAGTTTATGGTCATTGCTTTGACCTTTGAGTAAATGGAGAATGTCCTATAGTAAATGCCGAATATCTGTTGACGTAATTGATCAATTATATTCCAATTCTTAAGTCTTTATGGCTCGAATGTTAAATTCCCATTCATCGTACTTCTGTCCATGTTCCCAAAGGTCACTACGGGCGTAGAAGTATGGTGCTACCTTTTCATTTCTTACGATTATGATTATCATTTAATTCCCTTTCATCGATTACTTGCTGCAGTATGATTTTCCAAAGCAGGAGACCGTTATACAATTTGTAATTGATGCCATTCAAGCCGAAGCTTTCAACCCTAAAACTCTTTTCCTGATTGGATGTTATACCATCGGTAAAATTTGGATTTAAATTTCAGTCTTAGCGTTTACTTCGTTTTCCAACTACATGGTCTGTATTTTTTCTTCTTTTTGTTGGTCATGGGATATACTCTTACCATTATGCTTTATTCCTAACAGGGAAGGAACGGCTTTTTTTGGAAGTTGCTCGTGTCCTGCGCAAGAAGGTCTATGTAACTGCCGCAAAGTTACGGATTTTGAAATGCTTGGGGTTCTCAGCGGAGGACATGAAGTGGTTTACAGTGAATGAGCGGGAAAGCCACATACATGTTGTACCTTTGTGGACACTTGCAAGCTTCAAACGACTGAAGCATGTATCGACTCAATATGCAGTGAGTAGTGCAATCTAATTCTCATTTTACTTGGATTTATAACGTCCTCATTTGCATGTTTCAAATGATTGCAATTCACTTATCTATTTGCATTGCACGTAATTACTAATGAGGTTTTGACCATCTTTAGTATACAGGATTTGCAGTCTTGACGTATTCTGATTTCTAGATGTGTGCTTTTTCTTGAGTCAGTTTTTACTTGCCACACGTTATGGATTGTTTGTAGAAACTATGGGGGATTTTTTACCCGAAAAGTTGAGTTGTTAACTCCACTCATTATTTAGTTCAAATAGTACATAGGCTCCACAACTAAAAGATATCCAGTTCATGCCATGTTAACTCCTTGCACCGTAGGCTCCATGACTAAACAATTGTTCAGGCTCAACAGCACCCCTTCAAACACTTTCGAAGCTAAAAAGGGTTTAATTCATGCATTTCTCAATCACCAAACTCTTGACGTTAGTAGAAAATGTCTGACAAAAATTGTTGAAAATGTACAAACCTATCAAAATAATCGTACAACTAATGTAAATTTTATCCAACTACTTTTTGTTCTTTTCACTCTGGTTGTCTCAGCATGTCACAATATTTTTCACATGGTTCTGAGTTCAGAACAGTTTAAGGATGCACTTAATTTCATTTTAGTTTCTTCTGAAGTCGGAAGACACTAGATTGGTTGATTTTGTTGTATCCAGAATCGATTCAGTCTTATAGTTGCTTTCTCTCCTACCGGCTGGGCACTTTCAAAAGGAAAGAAGAAATCTCCTGGGAGAAGGTGGCAGCAAGGTACAATTATAAGGTAATTTTCTAGAACTTGTTTTTAGATATGATGAAAGGTGATTTCAGCATGCTTCACAATAAATTTCTTGGATCTATTTGTTATTTGAGCTATTTCATTTGGTTAGTTCCGAGAATAGCCAAGTTTTTTGTGCAAACAGAAAATTATAACATGAAGTACTTACTAAAAATATTAGGTTTGTTTATGTTGTTTTTAGAATCTCCAATACTCCAATCACATCATTTGGAAATAGTTTTTGAAAACAGAATTTATATTTGAAAAGTGAATTTGAAAAAACATAAAACAAAACTCGTATTGCCTACCAAATCTAAAACAAAATCAAAGTAGACAATAATTAGAAGCACTATGGGTTTCTATTTTCACTCCACTATCCAGTTCTTAAAGGTTCTGGTATTGAACTTTAATGAGCTTGCATATTTATGTCTAAACCATCAAACAAGAGTGTTCTGTTTGATAGGGTAATATAAAATTTCAATTATATACAGATATGAAGTGCCATATAGTGAGCATAGCAGCTTCTCAGAACTCAAGGATTTTGTAAAGCTCGTATCTCCAGCAAACATAATACCAAGTGTGAATAATCATGGACCTGACTCGGCCCGTGCCATGACCTCGCTATTATTGTCATCTTGATTCGTGAACCACACTCGTAATTGATGGGTACAATAAAACTCTTTTGGCTCTTAATCAAATCTGCAGATTTCACCCATTCTATATAATCATCTCATATCAGTAAACTGCTTGTATCGCTTAACCATGCCAATATTGTTGGGTCCTAGTGGTCGTAATTGTATCCGAAATGCACCCGAAGGTCACTAATCTCTTTGATCTGAGGTATGTTTAGATTGACTCATATATTTATTTATATATAGTAGTTTAGAACCCTAGAAAAGAAACATAGAGAAAAAGGAAATCAGTTACTTTAGATGTACTTTGAATATTCTGTATCACAATGGAAATTATAAATGTTATACGCTCTAATGTATTAATGTATTTTATTCATTTTTCATTTAATCTAATTTTTGGCATCTCTTGGTTTATTATATTATTTACAAGTTAGCACGTCTTTCATCTTCTTTCTTTGTTGTTTTAATATTAGAATTTAAATTTTGCATCAATTATCTATTGAGCCTGATGTGATATTATTTGGAGTCTCACAATTGACATAAGACCTTGACTAATTGCTATGACTGTTTGAACTAAAAATTTTAATATAAGATTGTTTATTCTTTAGTGTATTATCCTTTTGGACTAACTAAACAAAACAAGAAATCAAACATAATTGAATTAGGGTTTGGAAAATATAAATAAAACAGTCTCAATTATTTAAATTCTCGTAATAATTGTGTACATCTATAATACATTTATTTTTGTGCATCCTCTTTTTAACACTCATATCAAATAGATAATTTAAATATATATAGAATTTGTCACGTTATATCATTTAATTTGACAAATTAATGGAATGTATTTGATGCATCTAAGTATTTTTGTATTACAAAATAATAGCACAACCAATTATATATATTTGGAAAAATTACCTTTTTAGCTTTCAAGTTTTGATAAATATGAGTTTTGTTTTTAAAAATGCATCTTCGAGAATAGATCATATTTTAGTTCGTGTAGTTTTAAAATTAAGTTTCAAAGATCTCAAAAGTATTTTTTGTTTGATTTTCTTAAAAAATTGTATGACTTTTAGACATTTGTTCTTTTGATTTTAAATTATAATGATTTAAAATAAAACTTTAAAAGTATCTGAAGGACCTTTTAAATTTATCTTTAAAACTTCTAAGACTAAAATGTAGAAGCTTTTTAAAAGAAACATGGTAAAATATAAAATCTTAGGCAAAATATTTAACCTTCATAATTGTGTATAAATATTGTCTTTTAGGGAGTTTAAATAGTTTGTCAATTTTTCAATCTTTTTTAAAACTTCTTTTTAAAGGGAGAGCTTATGTCACTTACATTTTTTAAATTGAAAAAATAATAAATTTAAAAATAGATTATCGTCATATTTGTCAAATTTGCAATATGAAAAAATTTTTAAAAACTTTTTTTTTTTAATTTTTTGTCAATGCAATTTCTATTTTTTAAACTTACGAAAAACTTGAAATTAAAAAATTTATTTTTTCTATATTTTCACCGATTTTTTTATAAGAAAAGTATAAGCATGGCGTATACATTGAGCACTCAAAAGATAAAAGAAGCAATACATAATATTGTATTTAATAAGGCTAACCAATTAATTTCCACCGTCACCTTTTTGTCGCTCTTCCTTCCTTAAAAAAAAAGCTCATAATTTCAAAATAACATAGGAAATAACGGTCAAATCAAATTCTATTCACTACAAAGTAATTCTTGAATTGATACTCTTATTATTGATTCAAAATTTTGTACATCAACAAATTTAATTTAGGTTATCAAATGTGTTTTGAAAAGATATTCGAGCAGATGGCATCTTAAAAGTTGGATGTCCTCCTAAACTCCTACGACATAGATTTTCAAATATTCGATATCTTCATTTTACATTTTTTTTCTACATGTATATTGATCTTCACTTGCATTACATAATTAAAATAAATATTCATACAAAACAAACGTGATAATCTATAGATGTTAGACATTTATAATTCTATATATTTATAAGTTCATATTTATCTACGTTTTATAAAAACAAATCACGCCCCACGAAACCTAACTTTAATAAACTCAATTGTAATCGCTTTTCTATTTTGTTGACTTTAATACACAAATAAAAGGGTGAAAGTTCAACCTACATAGATAGACAAATATATGGTTATTTGAGTCATACATTATTATTATTATTATTTATTTTTAATTAATAATGTCACATTGCATGGAGGAAATTTTTCAATATAGTAACTACTAAAAGTTCAAATATTAAGTTGAATTTTGTATTTTGATGCAATTTTTTCAAATGTTCGATATATTTCGACATATATACCTAAGACTTAATTAAAAATGGTTCCATTATTTAATTATAATTAAAAAACACGTGAATCAACAAGTAAGATAATAATAACTTTAAAACAAAGTAAAAACTAAACTAACTACAGTATGACATATGTATATCTCGAGTTGAAATCTCTCACATTCAATTGATATTAAGAAAAAAAAACTTATGTTTTTCTCTCTACGTATAAGATATTACATTATAAATTAAACAAAAAGAGACCCATATGAATTATATCTATCGTATTAATTAAAGAACTAAAAATTGAATATAGATTAACTTACTAAATCTAACCCTAAGTGAAATTTGGTTAGCCAATTAGCCAACCATTTTTATTTTTCTTTGGGTAGGCTTTTCTCTTTCCTTTACAAATATAATTTAATGGGTATAGGTTTATAGAGCTAATGATTATCAAAGTTCCATAGGAAATTAGGCTCATGACAAAAATGATTTCCACCATTGTTATCAAAATCCTCCTTCTCCTCCATATTTTCTTGCACTCCAAAACGTATATCCCCACCATAAATCATTGCATTTCCACCAAACCCAAATTCCCAACCACCGTCCATCGTCATATCCCAATTATCCGGCCAAACGCCGCCGCCCTCAACCGTCACCCCTTCATCATGATTTCCCACTCCCTCTTCGCCGTGCTCCTCCGCGTACTTGGCGGCAGCTGCTTGAATCTCCTGAGCGGAAAGCCGGTCTCCACCGTCAATCTCCGGCGGACTGTCAGGAAAGTTAAACTTGGCTTGAGGACCACGCAGACAGAATTGAGCAGCGTCGAATGCACGCGCCGCCTTCTCGGGTTTGTCATAAGAACCCAACCAAATACGGTCACGGCTGTTGGGCAGGCGAATTTCGGAAACCCATTTGCCCCATTTTCTCCTACGTACGCCTTTGTACTTAGCCAACGACGTGTCGTTTGGTTCAGTAGTGGTGGAGTTAAGACGGTCCGCCATTATTAATGGGAAAGAAAACGATGTGTCGGAACCGAGGCTAAGGGGAGTTTCGGGTTTGGAAAACTGAGAAATGAAAAGTGATAGTGAAAAATGGGAGAAGGGATTATGGAGTTTAAATAGGAAATGGAAAAACAGAAAAAACGAGTAAGAGAATTTGAAAAGAGAGAACTCAAGGAAGAAGAAGACGACACTGTTGAGAAAAGAAACGCGGAACCATAAATTTTAAATAACCACGAGTTTTTTTTCTTTAAATAATCATTATAAAGTGTACTACACATCTTCACAATTTTTTTTTATTTGCTATTACTTTTCGTTAAACATTATGAATTAATACTTTCAAATTTGTATTTATAACACACTTTCACAGCTCGAGTTTTTGTGTTATTATTGTAATTCATCATTAGAATTAGTCGTTAGAGTTGTGTCATATTGGAGATGATCAAAACAGTCGATTATCTCAATTGATATATTGATGAAAAGTTTATTGTTAGAGTTGATTATCAAATTTGTGGTGATTGGTTGCATAAGGTGATCATCCAAGTTGGTCACTGTAAGTTTTAAGTTAGCCAATAGGGAGTTAGAGGTCGTCATGAAAAATGGTTATTAGAGGTAATTGGAGTTGGTTGACGAAGTTAGTCTCTACAGGTGCATATCAAAGATGTAGTTGCCGATGATGATTATCATTAAAGTTAGTGGTGGTTGTCCTCAAAGTAGATTGTATCGAGAGGTGGTTGACAAAGGGTACTATTAGCCAACAATAACCACGATAGAAGTGAAGGTAGAGACTTAAATGATAATATTTTGGTAATTTTTATACATCATACAAGTCAGAGAGATAGATTAATAACTTTTAAATTACATAAATTTTGTTTTCTACGTGTTCATTTCAGAAAAAATGTTATGAATAGAAAAAAGATGAAATTATTTATAAAAATATTTCTCGATTGTAATTGTTTCTCTAAAACAACTTATTTTATAAACCAATTTTTTCAAAATATTATTTAAAAATATGTGGACAAATACTTCATTACATAATTATGATGTAATCATTATTAAACAATATATTGAAAGTGGAGTTCATTATCTATTTTAACTTTTCAATTTTATGAAAGGATTTTGGACTTTGACCGTTCTAAGAAAGGTGTGACGGTTTTGAAAAAGTAGAAGAAAAAAAAAAGGTAACGAATGATGCGTTTATATGGTTGACATAAAGAATGTAAATTATAAAATGAGTTAGTTGCAAATATAAAATAATTTTAAATAGCAAAACTTTAAAATATTGCAAATAGAAATTTTTTATCAGAATCTATCAATCATAAAAGTCTATAATTGATAGACTATGTTGTCTATCTCTAAAATAACTACAAGAGTCTATATATTAAAAATGTCGTTATATATTTAATTATTATTTCTAAAATTGCTATTCATTATAATTATCTTATTTGAATTTTTTTAAAAAAATTAATCTCTATGTTAGACTCACAAACATATATATTAAGATTATCTTTGTAAACCAATAAAGAGATGAAGAATAACCTTTTGAATGTTTCAGCATTAAGTTGGTTTTTATAGTAAGTAGATTATAACAATATATTGGTTACCATATTCTGTATCAAGAGTATAAATTATTTTAATCTAAGTTATAACAATATGTGTTTAGGTACATATTAAAAAAAATGTATTGAAATTCTATTATTGTGAAAAAAGCAACGAAGTTGTTTTGTCAGTTGAGCGAAGCTCATGTTGGCAAATTTTTTTTTTTTAGTTCATAGGTTTTTTATGAATACATTTAGTCATTGAGTTTTAAAAATAGACATTTTTAGTCCCTAAGTTTATAGGAATAGACTCACTTGGTCCTCGAGTTTTCAAAATGTACCTTTTTAGTTTCTAAGTTTTTAAAAATGAATTTAAAAGGCTCCACATATAATTTTATACTTTTATTTAAATTAGATGAATAATTTATAAATACCATGTAATTAGTTTTTAAAAATCAAACATAAAATACTCGTAGTAACTTATAAACCTATTTTTTAAAATTTAAGGATTAAAAAGATACATTTTGAAAACTTGAGAACCAAATGAATATATTATTATAAATTTGTAGACTAAAAATATACATTTATAAAGCTCAGTAACCAAAAACACATATTCATACAGAAACTCAGAAACTAAAAAAAGCAATTTTCTAAAAAAGAAAAAACAACTAATAAAAAATGGAAATGAATTAAGTGGATATAATTTCCCACCATTACTTACCCTATTTCATATTTTGAAAAGATGAATAATATTAAAATTGAAAAAAGGTGGTGACCTAAAAAAAGAAATAGGACAAAAGAAAAGAGAGAAAGAAGAAAACTCGTGCTTAATTTTGGAGTGTCAACCGTCAATAGTCGGATGCGGGTAAGCACTGTGAATTGTGATATCATCCACGCAGCTATTCTTGCGTTTGCGGCTACCAAATTTTGATATATAGCCTATGAAACGGGACCCTTTTCCCATTATTACACCCCTTGACCCTTTCAATTTTCAGGACATTTCTGTTTTTATCACACAACTTCAAAACCATTCATATTAAACAAAGTCTTAACCATAAAGTTATGTTATCTTTGAATTCCATCTTATACCTTCTTAGCCCTTTCAAACTCACCAATATCTCCTCATCATGACGTAATATGAATTGAAAACCATTAAAATGCATTGTATTTCTCCTGTGAGATAGATAACAAAATAAAGAAACTATGAGGTAGAGACCAGTGACGGATCCATAAATTTTATATAAAGGATATCGGACATGGTATAATAAACACACTAAAAAAATGTTAAAAAAATATCTCGACGTTACATTAATGCTCCAATAACATTCACACCAATAATTTTCACGTGATTTTTTGTAATGTAATATGTTAATTTAAAAATTGTATCGAAAAAATAAAAGAAAGAAAAAATAGTATATTTTTCATGGAATATTGGGATCACCTATTTTGTTGCATTTTTTTTTTAAATATGAGTTAGAGTTTTATCTTGGATATGCTTTTTTTTCTTCAAAAAAATTATTGTTATTTGGAATAAAAACTATCTCGTAATGGTAGGCAAGAATCAAACTTTTATCCTAATGATTTTACGGTGGGGACACAACCACTGTACCAAAACCAAAATTTAGTTAAAATAAAGTATTATTTAATATATATTATAATATGACACCTTAAAATTAATATTAAAATACAAAAACGAATAATGTGAGGGGTGCACGTGCTCTCTGAACCTTTGATAAATCCGCCCATAGTAGAGGCAGTGTTTAGTAAATTTTTGTTATGAGTAAAAAAATATTTATTATAGAGTGGATCTTAATTTTGACTTTTTACTTTGATTTTATTAGTCATGATTTGTGATTGATGTTCTAACTTTGCATGTTATGTTTGTAGTGTTCAAAACTTTGATAAAAAAGTTATGTTCATATTGTTGAATTAAAATAATTTAACAATCAACATTGACATTGTATTTGAGTTGTGATTGAAAGCCGTTATTAGCCAAAAACTAAGAGAGATAGGGTAGATCTATTTTGACTAAATATTAGAACGTTTAACTTCTTAAAAGAATAATCGTTATTGATTTCATGTTACCACTTTTTAACCAAAGAAAAGGAAAAAGAAAAAGAAAATAACGACACCTAAGTCTAGTCGATAATAGGTCGTTCGTACTAGAAAGCCTACACATTTTTGGGCTAAAGAAATATGATCATGATAATAATTTCTTCCTTCAAATAAAAAATTATATTATTTTTAAATATAGCAAAACAAACCAAAACATTTATAAAATACAACAATTTTATATTCTATCGATTATATATAGTGATAAACTTCTATCAACGTCACTAATAAAAACCTATTGGTATCTATCAATTATGTCTATCATTGACATAATCTAAAATTTTGCTATATTTTGTAAATGTTTTCAAACAATTTTGTCATATATAATAAATTTAAGAAAAAATATAATTATTTTTGACAAAAATTATACGAGAATCCTTGCAACTAGGTGCAACATAAATATAAGTCAACTTTCTGTTTTTGAAATGGAGACAAGCCATTTTATTAATAATGAAAGAGATTAATGTTCGAAGTACAAAAGTATTACACTAAGAGCAAAATAAGAAAAAGATAATATCATCAAGTTAAAGTCAAACTTTAGCTAAAAGTCAAAATTTTGACTTTTTACCATTTTCCCCTCCTTGACCAATTTCGACTTCTCGAGCATCAATCACATTAATTTTTTCAAAATTCAAACCATATTTAAATATAAAGTTTGACTTTTTCCAAGTCAAAGTCAACCCTTTGGCTTTTTTTTTTTTTACAATTTGACTATTGTCATCATTTTCAAGCTTCTGAATATAAATCTGCATTCACATTTTTAATATTTAAATATAAAGCTCTATCTCTAAACTAAAAATCGACTGCTATATCACATATATTGGCCAATTTTTCTATTCTTACCTAATTCGAACTAATCCAACATATTGTTCTAAGTTAATTTCATATGAGCTAGCATGAGAACCTAATGGACTTATAGATCATGAGTTCTAACGATTCGAGATTAACGGGCTAAACCCTTTTAGACTGAACTAATCAACATTCATTAACTAATAGGTCATTCTACTAAAACTATGTAGTTACACTCCCCTTAATATAGATATATATGTGTCCATCTGATATAATTATGATTAGTAAGTTAATTCTTCACAAGTTGTTCGTAATCTTGACTAAGTCAAAATACCGTGTTACCCCGGTTTACATATTGTTCCTTAAGTCCATCCACCATTGAACAATTGGTTTAAGGTCCAACGTATAAACCAAATTCCTCTCAGACCAATGAGAAGGTGGGGCCCTTTGTTCAAGACCTAGATTCAGTTCTTCAGGAAACAACCTATCTACTAACCTTATAATGGGTAGAAGTGAATTTCGTCTTACACCCTATGTCTTCAGCTATCCATTCGATCCTACCTTTGAAATGGGAGGCTTATTACACCAACGATGTTGAGCTTCTCTTATCTATGCAAATCTAAGGATAATCTCGTGTGAGCATGAGTTCATAATTAACTCATAATTAAGATTAAGTTACTCAGGTCATCAATAATTGAAATAGTCAGTTTTATACAATCAATGGTGTTATAAAGCAAAATTGACTATATTCATGGTTCCAGCCTCATGTAAACTCTTTATATAGGTTGCCTCCACTTTCATGTCTCTACATAAACAATTCAGGATCATATCGTTTGTACTAACTACAAAGCGGACTGTATCCATAGTGTCCCCAAAATAAGAAGCCAAAACTTATTCATACACTCTAGACCGTTTAAGTTATATACTCGAACTTGATCCATGTCTATGTTTTTACATAAAGTTCAAGTTTACCCAAGATAGCCTCACGATCTTGGTTTATTGGATTCAAGATTATAGTCTTCAATTTCATTAATAATTTACCAATAACAACTTTATTAAATAGAATATGATTTTAAACTACAAACTACAAGTTTTAGGACATAAGTTCCAATAAAAAGAACTTAAAAAGACAAAGGTTCAAAAACAAGGGAGGACTACAATCAACCGTTACAATGTCAAACGAATATCAAACCACATCAACAACTATCGACTTTAAATAATGATCTAGGATTTGCAAGACTAAAGATGAGAACGAGTAACAATAGACGTCTTTTCAACTTTCGATTCTTCTTCGCATTGAAATAAAGCACTAAGATTTGTCTCTAAAAGCTCAGAATAACCATACCTTTCAAGTTTAGCTAGCTTCTCGGAATGAGCCATTTTTTCACTATTGACACTAAAAGGAGAGTCAAAAGAATACCCACCCTTCATATAATTGTATTGAAAAGTTTGTCTAGGCAGTGTCATAGATACATTTGTGATCCTTATGATATAGCAAACTACAAGTCATTCATAGAAGAGGCAGTTGAATTCAAGCAGGCCGTAAAAGTTGAGGTCCATGTCCCAAATGGGCCTTAACAACTCGGCATTTTGCCGAATTGAACGTCTAAGCACCAAGCCGCCATTAGTGGTTCGTTCCCATCTCTCTGCGGCATTTTCACAAACACTTTGGGGAGTGATTGTTGTTGCATTGGTAATCTTCCTCCATGTTTACGGCTGTTCGGATTGCCAATTCTTCGAAAGTCCTAATCTCGAACGAGTGCAATGTGAATCATTCTCGTCTTCTTCAGTTTTTTAACTTGAACGAACTCCCAAATTATCTATGCAGAAATCGTTTTGTGGAGTTGTGGTCATGGTCGCAAATCCGGTTGATGACAACCAGTAAGCGCGTTCAGGATAGAAGCCAATTTAAGAGAGTGCAGGATCTTGAAATAGCGACAGAGAAATGGAAGGTAGCTCACAAGGTCCTTTTCTTGATTGAAACTCTCAAGGAAGAGCCTGAGATGATAACTCCCGTTAGGAATTTAGAGCAATATCGTAGAAAAATTAATCTCCCGAAACCACATAGGATCTCAGACTTCATTCGAAAATCGCCTGAAATGTTTGAATTATACAAGGATCAGAGGGGTGTGTTGTGGTGTGGATTGACTAAACAAGCCGAAGATTTGGTGGAAGAGGAGAATGAGATAATTGAACAACACGCTGACAAAGTTGCCGAGTATGTTACCAGGTTTTTGATGATGTCAGTGAATAAGCGGCTTCCGGTGGACAAAATTGCTCATTTCAGAAGAGATTTTGGGCTTCCACTCGATTTTCGAGCAAAATGGGTGAAAAATTACCCTGAACTATTTAGGGTGGTGAAGTCTGAGGATGAATGTGAATATTTGGAGCTTGTTTCTTGGAATCCTGCTTGGGCTGTGACAGAGTTGGAGAAGAAGTTCATGGGTGTGACTGAGAGCACTGCTACTCATACCCCAGGTTTGCTTTCACTTCCTTTTCCCTTGAAATTTCCTTCCAATTACAAGAAGATGTATAGATATAGAGGGAAAATTGATCAATTCCAAAAGAGGTCTTATTTGTCTCCATATGCCGATGCAAGTGGGCTAAAAGCTGGTTCACTTGAATTTGATAAAAGGGCTATTGCTGTTATGCACGAGTTGCTTAGCTTTACCATGGAAAAGAGACTCGTTACTGATCACCTTACCCACTTTAGGCAGGAACTTGTGATGCCTCAAAAGCTAATGAGACTTCTTTTGAAGCATGTTGGGATATTTTATGTTTCAGAGAGGGGTAAAAGATTTAGTGTTTTCTTGACAGAAGCTTATGAAGGTCCGGAGTTGATTGATAAATGCCCTTTGGTTCTTTGGAAGGAGAAGGTATTGAGCCACGTTGGTTATAGAGCAAAGAAAAAGAAGATCGAAACTTTTAATGACATGTCTGAAATGGAGGAGGATAACAATTCGCTTTTGGCTGAGGATGACTCTGAGCAGGATATGGAGGATACTGGTTGTTCAGAAGAGACTGCATTAGATGCAAATACAGTTGACATGGAAACTAGGGATCGTCTTTTTGGGTAAAAGGATTCTGAATCTTCATGAGCATCAATTTAATTTGATCTTCTTTATAGATTTCTGGAGGAAAGAAACCAACGGTTTGGTTCAATGGAGCAAAGTGTGATCCTCATCTCCTATTTGGAAGCAATATGTGTATCTTATCGTATGTATGCAGTATGTAACAGTTAATTTCTGCTCTAATCAATGTTTCTCTCGGCCCTACAGCAGGAGTTTCATTTGATCAGAAAAATGAAACTAGAATTTCTCTGGTTGAATCTTACTGATGCTTGAGGTTTGTTAATTGTTCAATCTTTCAAGAAATATTTGATACATGGAAATATGGCTCATTATCACTATTATTGTTCAATAAGTTTCTAGTGACTACACTCAGTTTTTAATTTCAAACGATTACTTGATGAAATAGCAGTATGTATTCATGTGTAAGGTCTCAAATGTGATTCATCATCTAAAGCACAAAAAATATCATTACACACTAAGTCAGCATTGAAAGTATTTGTATTGGATGGCTTGATGCGCAGAATGAGCACATCTATGTATAGTAGCAAATTAGAGGAAGAGGAACCAATCTTTGGATTTGTTAGCTTCGTAATGCATATATGTAAAGATAATTATAGCAAACTAGGGCACTTGCTAACTAGTTTACCATTAGCCTAACTTTGAATGTAATTGATGTTTTATTTCAGACCTGGCAATGATTTCTAGCAGGTATGTATGGGTTGTTTGATCCTCACTCCTCAAATTGCTTGCAGAATCATTTAGTGCACAGAGGATGGAGATATCTGTGAAAGCCTCCTACGTGGGTGTTGATGCATTTCTGTTTCCTGTTTGTTGTTGGATCTCCCACATGAATGTCATGACATTCAGGTTTCTTTCTTACCGATTATATGAATGAATTGGGTTCATTTTATTTAAGGTGAAGTATTGTTCACAATCCTGAAATTAATGGGTAATATGTTTGTGAGAACGAGGATTGATTTTCAATTTGAAAATATATAATATAGTACAAAATCTACACGGCTATTTCCTAACCTTTGTAATATGGAGTTCGATAGAATGTTTCCAACATGTGTAGCAAAAAATATTATGTGGCAAAAAGTACTTTATCTTGCCCATTCAAGGCGATCACCAAAAGACTTGATAATCTTAGGAAGTAAGATTGTGTATAATGCCTTATCTACGATAAAAATTGGGTGTGGATGGTTTACCCTACCAGCTTTGAACGAGCAACTCTACCAAAACTCTAAAAGCTCCCCAGAGACGTAAAATACATATTTTTTAATATTTCAAAGTATAGAAATATAGGTTGATTTTAAACCTTTCTTCCCCCTGGCTAAAAGAAGAATGTAGTTATATGTGAATAAAAAAAAGTTAGGTCAATGAATATTTTTGAAAATATTATGATCACTATTTTATATGGCTGACCTGTTCCAGCATATAAATGGGCTCTTAAACGGTTTTTGTTCTTCCTTTTACAATAGGTAGTGGTCATATCTTCATTTACCCACCTTTTGTCCTATAGATTGTGTACTTTGAGTTCTAAAGACCTTTGTATCCGTTATAAGATTACACAATGGCTTATGAAGAGAACTTTGTTTCTTGAAGTAATTTTGGTTACAGGTCGAGAAATTCAACCGTTGGTGCTTGTTGCAAGAGCTTTTGTACTCAATACTATGCTTGTGCCTATTTCTCAAAACCACAAAACTAAAGATGTGGCCATCCACAGCAAGTCAGAGCACAAAATCAACAAAACCTTCCTATTAAAGCACCAATTCATCCAAAAGCTTAAGCTAGTGGTTGAAGGCAAATTTAATTATATATCACCAACACTTCCAAAAATTTACCATTCTTGGGACATGCTTGTAAGTGCTCTACAGAAACCATGATGTACCGTAGATGGCTGCAATTTTCCAGACTATTTACTTAGTCAAAACAATCCGAAAGGTTCGTGGTCCTACATCTTACTATATATGTCGTTTATTTACTATACAAAATGAAGAAACATATACATTCAAGTTGTTTGCCATATATTTGTTATGCTAATTCCTGGATGATGATCAAGTGCTTGAGAAAATATAGGAAAGGATGCGTATATGGTGTGAAGATTTCCAATATTACTGTAGCCTTGATTTCTACATCATCATCCCGGTGATGTGGGGTTTTAACTACATTAAATAATCCCCTATGTCGAGGAAAAAAATTACAGTGTGAAGTGTGAACATAGGTAGGAGTAAAAAGTTCAGTCTGGCTCGGTTGAGTGTAAAACCATCCGAACTGCTAGTAATCAATTGAAGTGATTAACCGACGATGTAGTCGAACTGATCTGGCGGTTCTTCAATTACTTAAATCTAGATATCATGAATGAGTTTGGTTAGATCAAGGTGGGGGCACTCATTATTTTGTAAAAGTGGCTCAAATAGGTAAATAATCAGAATGCAAAATACTATCTAACGGTTCGGGGATTCTAACCCGAATTGACAATTGTTTCGGTCGGTTTTAGCGGTTTTTTTGTCCATTTATTCCTTTTCAGTTGTGCCAACTGTTGTTGTTTTGTTGTTAGTTGACAAAATTGATTGCAATTTGTATAGAATGTGTTATGTGACAGAAGATGAGAAGACTCACCTCTTTGTTTTGGTCAATGCATGTGGACTGCCGAACTAACTATTTTGAGTAAGTAGAGGGCAGATATCTGGTTGGCTATTAATTCGGCCTTCTTTTTTTACTTCGTAACTTCATCTGTTTCTATTTCATTATTTTTTTTCTAGAACACTACATTTATTGTGTAGGATGCAAATTTCAACGTTGACTTTCTAATAGAGATTATTAATGTATTAACTAGCTAATATAAGTTATGCTTTTAATTATGGCTGATAATTTATATTTCAAAAAAGTAAAAACAAAAAGAAATGACTGTGTTTGTTATAATTAAAACTATTCTCAATACTTATTATTTACTTTAAATAAGTTTAGGTGTTTGAATTTACATTTTTAATTGACATAATTTTACTATATTAGTAATTAAGTGGGATTGTTTTACTATATTTGAATAAGAACATATTTTGAGGTAATTAAAACTTTCTCAAACATGTTTTAATTTGTAGATTTTTTTATATAATAATATAATTTGAACCATTTTTACATATATAAAAAAAACTTAAATTATAGCGAAATTTAATATGTTTTGTTATATTTTATAAATAGTTTTAATTTTTTACTATATCCCATCCACGAACTCAATTTTATTGAAACTCTTTGATTTTGGCAACAAGTTGTTAATGGTAGTTTAACCTTATTTTTATTTTGACAAAGAAGCTCTTGTATTTTGTCATAGAACTCTCTCTCTCTCTCTCTCTAGCTCATCTACTCACATTAAATACTCTCATTGACTTGAGATTTTGAATTATATGTTATGTTTAATATTGAATGTGAATATTCAAACCTCTAACTTGTTTGTTTGAGTTCTTAATTCTTAGATTATATTAGCTCTCTGGATTTTGATGGCATATTGGACACCAAGAAGAGTAACTTATGTATCATCTTTTTTTTGAGGAATACATCAACTTAAAAGCGTTTGTTGACAAAAAAATTTCCAAGTAACGATGGACTTTAATTTGCACAATCAAATTTCTAGTGCATACACGCACATAAATTGGATAATTATATCTCGACAACAAAATTTTACGAACATCTTTAGATCTTTGTTGTCGTGGACGCTAAAACTACTAAAATATCTTCATAATGATATGGTATTTGACTTTAAACGTAAATTGTGTTAACTTTTGAAAAACACTCAAAAGACCTATCACCAGATGTGTTCCACAATGTGTGGTACATTAAAAATTGTTTTCAATGATTAATGAATGATCGAATCTATTTACTTGATAATCAAATTCTTTTTTAAAAAACGAGTGTTTTGATTTTTATTTTTTTTAGTACAAGTAAAGATGAGAGATTTAACTATGAACTTCTTACATTAAATTTAACGGATAATTCAGGCTATTAATTAATATGACTTCATGTCACCATGTGACTTACTACTTGATTTTGAATACACATGTGTTTATGAGACTTTAGAAAAATAATACCCTATGTGAAGTACTTTCCATGAAAGTTATTCACCCATTTAATTACAAAATTACTATTTTTTTATTAAAAAAAGAAAGAAGGAAAAATTGTCGTTTGCAATAAAATGCTTTAATTTTCAATTAATTAATTATTAGTAATATCGTTATAGTCAAACAGTGATAAATCTGTGATCACTTTTGTAAGTGTTTTTAATTCAATAACTTCAAATTAAATGCAGTGTAGAAATTCAGCTATGAGTATGATGATTTATTGTTACATATAATTTCAGGTAACTATGCTTTAAAACAAAATCAAGCAGTGTTATTTTCTTTAAGGAAATTGTAAAAACAAACTATTCACATTCATTTTAGAAAAAATTTCTTAAATATAACAAAAACACCGAAATATTTACGTCCGTGTAACAAAATCAAAAAGTTCATGAAGCCGGTTATTTTTTCAATATTTTAGGGTTGTCTTTTTTTTCCATTTTTTTTCTGCAATTTTTTTTTTCTATCGTCATTTTTTCTTATTCTGCAATTTTTTTTTTCTTTAAATGGTTGTTTGGTTCAAGATCGTGTATCAAATATAAAAGATATTGAAAAAAACACTGAGAATTTAGGTAGCCACATCTAAACGATTAAAATGTTGATGGAGTCATTTTTGGTATTTTCTACCATAGACCTCTGAACTTTTTCTGTTTTAGAAATTATTCTTATATATTTTGACGTTTTGTTATAATTTTATCTTAAATAATTTTTTTTATATATTTTTAAAAAAATTCCTATTGTTTACTTACTTTAAGATATATTATTAACCCATGGTTTGTTAATTAATCTCATTAAATACATCTTTTAGTAAAAGTCAACACACTATTTACTATATAAAGATAAAATGTTTGCAAAAGTAGTAAAAATTTAGTACTTTTAAATCTTGCTACAAAAGTATAAAATCTTAGAGATCTAATCCACTTAGGTATATAATTTTTTTTAGTTATAACGGATAAAATTTTTAGAAATAACATTTAAAAAATATAAATATGTCAAGATCTAACAACGATATACTTCTATTACTAGTAGACTCTTGTAATATGATCTTACAAATGTGGTCTATCAGTAATAGACCAATATTTGTAATATGATCTAACTATAGATAATCTATCATTGATAAACTATATATACTAATACTTTGAATCTAATTATTGTATTTGTATTTGTCCTTTTTTGAATAAGAAATCCTAATGAATACTAGGCCTAAAAAGTGATATACCTAATTTGATATGTCATCCAAAAAATTTGAGTTGCTCTTCCTAAATTTTGGTGTTACTACTAATTTTATGTATAACATATGTACTATATACCCAATAAACTAATAATATATGTGATATAATCGATGTAATATTCTATTCACATACTTGAAATTCGATAAATCATTTGAGCTATAATACGAATGTTTTAGCAAATAAACTTCCTTTTACAAAAATAATTATAAACAAAATTGAAAAACAAGTATTTGGAATCAGAGTTGTTAAAAACAGATGCATTTAGTCTCGAATGTTTCAATTTGGACAATTTCGTTCATGAATTTTCAAGAATAGATTTTAAAAGTCTCTTGTAAATTAATTCTTTATTTACTTTTTTTTTTTATTAATATTTCCCTTTCTTTCTCCCTCCTTCTTCCTCTTATATCTTCATTAACACAACCCAATATTATTGTTTATTTTTAAAATTTAATTATTGTTTAAAATAATATACTACAATTATAACTTAAATATAATATTCATATTGAAATGTATATATATATATATATTTTTTTTTTTTTGTGAGAGGTACAAATAAGAAAGAAAAACATAACAAAAAGATGAAAATAAAAGAGAGGGATTTTGAAATAGGATATGGATGGTCAATTGAGTATTGTTTAAGAATAAAAAAAGGATAGAGAAATTTGTTAGAGTTAAGTATATCCAACTCGGAGTGAATGATAGAAGTAGATACGTTATCGAAAACGAAACCAAATTAAAAAAATGAAAAGTTCTAAAAATTGACAGAAGAAAATTAAACTATTGTACTTAATTTTCAAAACTCAAATAATTACATTTCTAAATGTTTCAAAACCACAACAATGATGGAACTAATACATGCTATCATAGTTTTAGATTTTCTTTTTTGTACGAAAAGAAGTGACAGAACAAAATACTTAATTAAACGTAGATTAAAACGATGGATAAAATTTAAGATTGGATCAATTTTGCTATATTTTCGACAATTTTGCCTTCATAATAATTTTTGTATTGAAAATGAAATAGTAAATAATATGAAAAAAGAAAAAAGAAAAAAAAAGAGATAAAAATGAAGGGAAAAAAAAGATGGAAAATAAATGAAGAATTAATTGGGAGTTGAAGGCGCCCCAACTGCATTGGCACCAAGTTGGTGTTAGCAATAACTAACTCTCACCCACTTCCTTTCCTCTTCCCCTCTCTTTATATTCTCTCTTTCTCTCTCTCAAAATTCCCCAAATACCAAAATCTCTCTTTCTTTCTCTCTCTCAAACTCACACTCTCCTCATGGCTAACGAACAACACCTTTTATCCACCGAGATCGTCAACCGCGGCATCGAATCCTCTGGCCCCAACGCCGGCTCTCTCACCTTCTCCGTCAGAGTCCGCCGCCGTCTCCCTGACTTCCTCAACTCCGTCAATCTTAAGTACGTCAAATTAGGCTACCATTATTTGATCAACCACGCCATTTATCTCGCTACTGTTCCTGTTCTCGTCCTCGTCTTCAGCGCTGAAGTTGGAAGTCTTAGCCGTGAGGAACTTTGGCGCAAGCTATGGGAGGATGCTCGCTACGATCTCGCTACTGTTCTATCCTTCTTCGCTCTCTTTGTTTTCACTCTCTCTGTTTACTTCATGTCCCGTCCTAGATCTATTTACCTCATCGATTTCTCATGCTTTCGCCCTTCCGATGAATTCAAGGTTAGTTCATTTTCTATTTCGCCTCATCTGATCTCTGTGTTTTTTTTTTATTTGTATTTGAATTATACACACTCTCGAGAACTCTACACATTATGCTTCTATTCGTTTCCCTTAACTTTATTTTCGTACCGAAATGAAGCATCTCATGATGCGGTATACTTTTATTGATCCTACTAAAACTCAAGCATATCGGAAAAGGTGGTGTGTATGTCGTCGATTTTTTTTATTTAGTTCTTTTTCAATGTATATATATTTATAGGTAGCTTCTTGTAGTGATTGTTAATTAGTTTGTTGGTAACGAAAATTGAGATCATTTATTGATTTACTATTTGTTTAAAAGTGCTATGAGTTTGAGATACTTTAATTTTAGAAGTGATACATATATGTAAAAGTACTTTGTTCATCTGAATCAATTTAAGACGTTATTGATTCTTTTTTAAAATGTGAATAACAAAAAAGGTAATAAAATGCTCTAATTTTTAATTAATTTATTAGTGATAATTTTAGCCAAACACAAACACAATAGTGATAAATTTTGAAGGATCTCTTGATCAATTAAATCAAATAAGTTCATATTAAATGCAGCGTAGAAATCCTTCGATTATGAGGATGAAAATTGAAAATAGAATTGTGTTTTTGAAAATTCATCGGCATTTTACAGGTATCAAAGGAGGAATTCATAGAACTGGCGCGGAAATCGGGAAAATTCGACGAAGGAAGCCTAGAGTTCCAGAAGAGGATTCTACAGTCAGCGGGAATCGGCGATGAAACCTACATCCCGAAATCGGTGATCGCCTCCGCCGATAACTGCGCCACCATGAAAGAAGGCCGAGCGGAGGCTTCCGCCGTCATGTTCGGCGCTTTAGACGAGCTTTTCGAGAAGACTCGAATTCGTCCAAAGGACGTCGGAGTTCTTGTCGTAAATTGCTCGATCTTCAATCCGACGCCGTCGCTTTCCGCCATGATCATCAACCATTACAAGATGAGAGGGAATATCTTGAGTTATAATCTTGGAGGAATGGGATGTAGTGCAGGGATTATTGCAATCGATTTGGCCCGGGATATGCTTCAGTCTAATCCTAATAATTACGCCGTGGTGGTGAGTACGGAGGTTGTAGGATATAATTGGTACCAAGGGCGTGACAGGTCTATGCTAATTCCGAACTGCTTCTTTCGCATGGGCTGCTCCGCTGTGATCCTGTCAAATCGCCGCCGTGACTACCACCGTGCCAAGTACCGCCTCGAACACGTAGTTCGTACACACAAAGGTGCTGATGATCGCAGCTTCAGGTACTTCCTATTCACATTTTCTTTTCGTTCATCAATGGAAGACGTAACAAATAAGATCACCTTTCTTTCTTCGTGTTCAAAAAGAGACCCAAAACAAACAAATTAATTAAGATTTTAAGTTACAACATAATATATTTTCCCAAATCTAAAAAAAAATATATTTCCTAAGATGTCTAAAAAAATATATACTAAGATATTTAAAGTAATAATGTGGTTAGTTTATTTATAACAATTTTGTTTCAAACTATTAAATTTATAAAAAAAAATTGCCCCTAATGTTCTATTAAATTCTTACAATACTTTACCAATGAGCTAAACTATTACCTTTAGTTGGATTATATGTATACAAGAAATTTCATTAAACTTCCACTCTACTTTTCATTAAAAAAATTTCACAGTAGATAGATGATGTTAAATTAATATCTCTAATTTTTTAAAACAATAGTTTCTTTACAACAATTGGCGATGAAGACCTATATATATATATTACACGTTTCTTTAAGTACATCTACATCTGATTGTGGTTGTCTTGAATGTGTATGGGCTTTTATTTGGTTGTAAAACTGTGTATTCCAAGGCCCATTTTAATGCATATCTCAACTGCCAACAACAAATGTAGTCGGATTCATGTGCCTATTAAAATATTTTTAAAAAAATATTTTTAAAAAAATCTATGAATACAGCAAAATTGATTTTGATAATGTTATCCATAATAAAGTTACACTAAAAATATTGTTATATTTTTTTAATTATTATTCCTAAAATTACTAACTATTCTAGAGTAGATTTTCAGGTTCATTCTATCGTTAAACTGCCATGATAGAAATATTCCTTATACTTTAGTAGGATAACAAAAACCAACACCCTTTGAAACCCACCCAAAAGAGAAAACTATGGTTATTATTATTGATTTTTTTAAAAAAATTATGATAAATTGTTATAGACTGTAATAGGCTACTATTTGTATAAGTATTTTTATTCATTTTGCTATATTTGAATTTCATGAACCTAAAAAAAAAAAAGTACACTTGTCTGATAAGGTTTAAATTTTCATACATCAATTTTTTACTAGTAAGTTTCTAAAATTATGTAAAGGTTCAGTTTTAATTGAAATTGAATTCTATACGCATAAGGGAAAAAGTGCATTTAATGTTGGTCTATTAACTGCTATCTTCTCAACTAAATGTTTGAGCCACTAGCTTTTGAACTGTCACTAGTCCTTGCTGTTCCAAAACTTGTTGCTTCTCCATAATAATGATAGTAGTAATTTAAAGACAGAACAAGCCAGCACGTGAGGTCTAAATCAACGTTCTAACTTCCGATTCTTAAATCCTTTATGTTGATTATGATGGTTTTAAATTATCCATTTTAGTTATGATAATTTACATGCGCATTTATTGAAGTACCTTGATTTTTTCTTCCTTAGAACGTTATATACAATGAAATAACGTTCATTATTGAATTATAATTAGGTATTGAAACAATCAAGTCAATATTAGCTGTTTTGTTATCTTTAATGGTGGTTGGTTGTTTGGTGGCAGGTGTGTGTATCAAGAAGAAGATGAACAAGGATTCAAAGGCCTGAAAGTCAGTAAAGATCTAATGGAAATTGGAGGCGAAGCTCTCAAAACCAATATCACGACGCTTGGACCTCTCGTCCTGCCATTTTCGGAGCAGCTCCTCTTCTTTGCAACTCTGGTGTGGAGGCAATTCTTCAGCTCCGGCAGTGGCGTGATGAACCCAAAGAAGCCATACATTCCAGATTACAAGCAAGCATTTGAACACTTCTGTGTTCATGCAGCCAGCAAAGGCGTATTGAATGAATTACAAAGGAACCTTGAGCTTAGTGAGAGCAACATGGAGGCTTCTAGAATGACACTTCACCGATTTGGAAACACTTCCAGCAGCAGCATTTGGTATGAATTGGCTTATTTGGAAACCAAAGATCGGGTTAAGTCCGGGGATCGGATTTGGCAGCTGGCTTTTGGTTCTGGGTTCAAGTGTAACTCTTTGGTTTGGCGCTCGATGAGACGCAATCGCAAGCCTGCAGGGAGCCCATGGCTCGATTGCATCGATAGATATCCGGTTCAATTCTAGACCGATACCTTGCCTTGCCTTGTTGGATTCTTACTATTTTTTTTTTTAATGCTCTTTTGAAGGAAAAAGAAGGTTGTTTAATTTAAAACTACTTAAGTTATATAGCAAAATAGATTTTGCTGCTTTTGAGGAAAGTTTCCTCTATTTGAAAGTTGTAAAATCTATGAACGGTATGTTATTACTATGAATCCAAAAAATCACGTCTTAGTCTTCAAGTTATTGTAGTAGAAAAATTAGAATTGTTTAACCTTTTAATTTGTATTCTTATTTGGAATATGTTTAAATTATGATATTCAAATTTGATGTTGAGAATCTACGTTGAGAACGTCAAGTAGACTCTCATTTATCATTTAGTTTGAAACGATAAATAATTATAATTATTAGAAAACGTATTGATTTAAATAAGGAGATAGAATAATGTTTTGAATAAAGGGGATGGTAGGAAGATGAAACCATACTATATCATGCTAACCATTGTCTATCCATATCTTCAATCTTCTGTTGAAGCTGCAAAATGCAAAATATTTATTCAACTACAAAATCTGTTCATCACTATAAACGCGCCACACAATGTGTGTGTACATATAGGTAAGAAAATTAATGGTAAATAACAAAATTGATGAAAACATTTATAAAATAGAACAAAATTAACAAAATATGACATTAATAGAAACTAATAAAAACTTGTCTACTCTTAATAAAGTCTCAAATTTTAATATATTTTATAAATATTTTTTTGTTTCATTTTATTATATTTGAAAATAACACATACATATGGGTTGTGTTTTATTGTCAACAAAGGTCAAATTCATACCCCAAAAAAAGTCCATTGAACTAGAGAATCAGTTCATCACTCTGAAAAGGCAAAAAAAAGGAGAAACTAGAAGATGAAAGACAAGCTAGCTCCTAAATGTGTTTTTCTAATTTGGGGGGGGATTTCGTTAATATTAAGAAAAGTTAAATTGATACCAGGGTAGGTCAGGATCTTGAAGATAATCTTCCTCTACGCAATGATAATTCGAATACTGCAGCAAAAAATCATCATTAATGCTCAACCAATCAGGAAATTCCATAGCATCATCAGAACTATGGCGACCATCAATCTCCAAAGCTTTCACATCCATGGACATGGACTTGATATCAGCCATAGCCACAGGCATAGCTTCCTCCTTCAAAACTCCCTCCTGCTGCATTTCCTTTTCACTCACTCCAGTTGGGTCATTATTGAACCAAAACATATCAGAAGCCATTAAATTCACTTCTTCCTCACGTAATGAAACTGATTTGGGAAGTTCCTGATGAGTATCGGGACAAGAAACAGTGGGACAAATATATGAAGATGGTGGGGGCCAGAATGAAAGTGACCAAAATGAAGAACAAGTATCCAAAGTTTTGAAATCATCATCAAAGGTTTGTATAGGGATTTCTGTATTGAGATTCTCAGGTGGAGGAGCAACAAGACCAGACCCATTTTCCAAATAAAATGAGCAATCATATGAACAATCTGGGTATATCCTGGGGTTTCTTCTGGATTTCCTTCTTCCTTCAGCTTCAAAACATTGGCCAAATTGAGGAAACAGAGGAAATGATTGTTTACTTTCTTGGTCCTGCTTTTGTTGCTGCTCTCTTGCAGCTTCTTTGGTTGATGATGCTCTATGGAGCTTAAGTGCAGTTACAATCTCTCTCCTAGCCTCAGCCATATCCAAAGGCACTTCCTTGTAAAGCCGGCGGCGGCTATGGCGTCTCCTTCTAACCTGTTTCTTTCGTTCTTCATCTGGCTTTGAAATTTGTGCTGCAGCTTCAAAGTTGAGTTGATCTGTGGAATTCATTGAGTCAACGAGGAAAAAAGATTTGAACTGTTTTAGCAGTTCAGGGAAGAAACAATCATAGAGAAATGATGCTAAATCTTGAGCTTACTATTTAATGTTCATCT
Source organism: Cucumis hystrix (assembly GCA_025688845.1). Classification (NCBI taxonomy): domain Eukaryota; kingdom Viridiplantae; phylum Streptophyta; class Magnoliopsida; order Cucurbitales; family Cucurbitaceae; genus Cucumis; species Cucumis hystrix. The sequence continues at coordinate 2,390,232 of CM046889.1, forward strand.
ATTTGCTTTCTATCAGGTAGGAAAAAAGGTGCAGAGATGAGGATTGATACAGGTTTAAATAATGCACCGATTGCGTAATGCCGCGATACGAACAAAAGGGGGCGCCGGTTATAAAAATAGGGTATCCTAGGCTTGTGATTTCAGCTCTTTTGTATTTTTACTTGTTCGGCTAGCTAAATGTTCCATTGTTTTTTTTCCCCTTTTACCATTCTATCCATTACCACTCGTGAGGGAAAATTTCAGGTTGGGGAAAGTAATAAGCTGCTAGTTTGTGTCGGCTGATTCCTACTAAAATTTTCAAAAGTAATTATATGTTATTAAGGAAAAAAGAAAATGTTCTCTAGCTCAGACCCATCTGTCAAGAATTCAGTAGTGAGAAGCAAAAAGCGGAGTATCACTTCTCATATTTGAAAGAAAAACTTATAAAGTGAATTGATGTTTGTATTAAAAATAATTTCATCTTTCAATGTTAAATGACAAGAAGAAACCAGAAGGCTTAACATTTTCAATATTACCCACTAAATTAGTCGAAGAAACCATTTTTTAGTGAGACATATGCTTAATAATGGCACATTTATTAAACTAATTAATATACAATCGTTTTAATACCGGAAAAATTAAGTGAATAAATGCATAAATTTATATGCTTGAGAAAAGAGTGGTGTATTTGGATCCAAAATTTCTTATTGTTATTATTAGATGTCTATTTAGAAGTATTCAATCCGTGTCCAACAAAACAAAACTTCTATTAGATGTCTATTTAGAAGTATTTGATCCGTGTCCAACAAAACTTCTAGATCGACTCAATATAACCGGTGTTACAAGTACGGAAGTGTACAACGCACTTTGACACACTAGCTATGAAAACTCCATTTCAAGCTTGAAAAGTCAGTTGGAGTTTCAAACAGGATTGAATAGACCATAAGCCCAATTTTGTGAATTTGAAGGGCTAAGACGACTGAATAATAAAGAACCAAAAGAGAAGTTGGTATTCAACCTATGCATTTAGATTTAGGGACAAAAGAAATGGGAACTCAAATTTTAAAATCTGACATTCAAGGCAGTTTTTTCTCCTATTTCCTGCCAAGGAAGTAGGAAGAATTCCAAATTCCAACATACTATAAGTAATCAAAAATGGGTTAAAATACTGTTTTCTTTCCCCATACTTTCAGCTTTCGTTAAGTATTTTAAGTTTAAAGTTTGGTCCACTCATTTTATTGTTTTTCAGGTTTAAATTCAGACGCACTAGTATCTGTTTTGTAAAGTTAACTTTTCAACAATTTTAAGCAAGAAAAAGTTGCTGATATAAACCAAATTTAACCAATTTTAAGAGAGATTGAAAGTAAAACAACTAAAATTGAACCATTGGACATAAACCCAAAATACTTAACTAGAATGGTATTGAAGTCTGATTGCAAACACTGCATTCAAAAAATTTCTTAAAACTGTCATTAAATTTTCATGAGGTATTGAATTTTAAAATTAAAATGACCAAAATGAATGAGAAGAACATAAAACATGGATTAAAATACGGTGGGAGCCTTAAAATTAATCAAACAAACAAATCCAAAAGCCGACTCCGAACAGCAACGAAAACCTTAAATTGGGAACTAAGGATAATCATATAAAATTGAACGAAAAACGACATTGAATTACTATGGATAGCAAAAATATGAAAAACAAAAAAACAAAAAACAAAATGAATAAAATAAAAATTAGGGCAAACAGCTGGAACTAAACTTACTCCTACAAGTATCAGAAGAGTCAAAACAGAAAAATAACAATAAAAAAAGGGTAATAGAGAGAAAGATACAGATCAGATGATGCAAGGAAAAGGAAATGTGCCTTGTTGTATGTGTGTAGGATTTTGATGGCGCAATGAGCGAGGAGCTCAGTAGGCTCTTCGGATTGTGGTAAGGCAAAGGGCAGAGACACAGAGAAGAAGCGCAGCCACATTTTTAAAAAAATCCATGCGCGCCGTTCCGCACAGCCACAGGAAGAAATCAGAATACAGCAATGGCAGAATAATGGAAGTACAAATAATTTATGAAAGAGAGAAAAAGGGAACAAATGATTTGATCATTAGATTGTGGTCTCACCAGCAGAAACTCGAATGTTCTTCACCGCCCTCTGGCGCCTCGTCTTCCCTCCCCTCCCCTCTCTCCGATTCGTTTATATTGTAATCAGTATTATTTTAAATTTTGTGTTTAGTTGATCCCAAATTTTAACTTAAAATATCATTTTCGTCTTTGGTCTATGTATTCAATTTTAGTTTTACTAAATCTTAGATTTAGTCTTTGAAATTTATTTATTATTTTTTTTGGTTGAAATTAGTTAAATAATCATAATAATTTTCATAAAAAAAATAACAATATGTGAATATACTCTTAAAATTTAGGGTGAAGAATGAAGATGCTAATAAATAATAATAATAAAACCTACCAAAAAAACTAGTAATAGTCAATAGGAACTAAATTCAAAATATATTGAAACTCAATAGACTAAAATTGAACATCTGAAAGTACAAGAATTAAAATTCAATAACTCGTATAAAGACCAAAATGAAATTTAAAAAAAAATTCATAAAAATGTTTTACCAAAAATTCACAGGATATGTTCATTTGACATAATTCTTATACTTATAGATATCCAGGAAGGTAACAAAATCCTATACTTTTCGATTTTGACTACTTAATTAGAGAATCGTGGCCTATTTACGTACTTGCTCATTGCTCAATGTAGATGGGACTATTGGTCCTTTCTATATGTAGGTGGGAAATACACACCCAACACATAACAAGGAGTTCATTCTCACGGACATCTCTTATTAGGTACAAAGAGAAATTCAATTTGAGTATAAAATGTCTTGTTATTCTAGGTATTCACATCTTGCTCAAATGAAATTATGCCTGATTTGCAAGGGTAGAACACATTATTCCAGTATTCACATCTCTTCAACAATGTTTGGCATTCAGGGTTTGAACAGAGAGTAAATTATTCATTAGATAGTTGTTTGACTATTTGATTGTAACATAGGATGTAGCTATGGGCCAGAATCTCTTAGGCGGCTAGAGATTTTTTAACTTGTAAAGACTCGATCCAACCCAACCCAAATAAGATCAAAAAGAAATAACTTAAACAAACATCCATCAAATGAAAATGGTCCATCACTAGAAGTTGCTGCCATTGTGAATCATCTATATGTATTGTAATATCTTATATTTGTAAGAATATACTTAAGGGACAAAATGTTAGGAGAAGCATTCACATTCATACAAGGGAATAGAGATGAATTAGAATTAGAATAAGATATTCAACGCCCAAGCCTTAGGCTTCGAAACGCTCAAACCAATTGGTTAAGGTTTTAGCAAGCTCTCTTGTTTCTCTCAAAGATAAAGATTTAAGGGCCTGAGCAACAGCATCTGCAGGAGTGTAAAAATAACCTACCTCCCACTTTGGTTCCTGGTCACATTAAAACAATTACATCTTCAGAACTCATGTCCAATCTGAAAGAAAAACGTTTGACTGAAATCCTTTTACAGTTCGTTAATTTTTCATGTTCTCTATTTTTATCTTGTTTCGCCATGTTAAATCACTACGGAACTCAACGAGTACAAGCTGAGGTTTAGAACAATTATAATGCAGTATCCAATGATCTCATATAGGGATCCAGAGACTAATTTGATTCAAGGAGGCAATATGTGAATTACTAACATGAAATGAGGAGAAAATGATATTGCAGAAATTTGTACTTGGATTGAGAGAGTATGAATTACTTGAGTGTAAACGGTGGAGTGTGTTCTAAGAGGTTGATTAGTATGGCTAGGGGAGTGTTCTTGCCTATTTTTATATCACCTAGATTAGCAGGTTTCAACATTCCAAAATTTCCAATCATTAATTGGTTTAATACATTTTAGTATTCAGAGAAATGAGTGTTTATTTAGCTGGCATGTGGCTTTGAATTTCATAATCCAATTGCTAACATCTGTGAAAAGGAAACCGTTTGGAATTATTTTCTAAGCAATTGAGAAAGTGTTTTTAATCAGTTTACACTTCACACATATATATTTTAAAACACCCAGAAACTCATTCAATGTTACGTCAAGGAAAAGGCCTAAAAGCTGTACCTGTACGCATGGTGTGATGTGGTTTCCACTTAACTCAACCTTCTCAAGTGTGCCATTGATAGCCTCGATGCGAGGCTTCAGTGTTTCTTCAAGTAGATCGGTTTCATCAATCGTGTCTGAAATGAACTTCACCTGAAATGCAACGTATCAGACAAACCAGAAGCAAATATTTACTCAACAATCCATACGCTGACAGTTACGACCTTACCAAGAGAGTGTTTTGGACATTGTAATTACACTTGAAGCAATCTCGATTCTCAGATGGAGTTGGCCTGAACTCTGAAACCCCTTCTGTCACCTAATGAGCATACTATTATACATTTGCAGTGCAGACAAATGCAGTTTGAAATACAACTCAATAACATTCTTTTTAAAAAAAACACACACACAAACACATTAGATGCACACGTAAATGTAGGGTGTGTTTGGACTACATTTTTCAAGTGTTTAATTTAAAAAATAAGTCAATGCGAAAGAAATTAGAGTGTTTGACAAGCAATCAAAAATAGTTTTTGAAGTGTATTTTAAACGGTTTTTACCAATTGTTTGACTAAAAATGTAGTCCAAACCCATCCTAAACTTTTTGAATTTTTTTTTTCAAGTCAATCCAAACGAACTCGTAGTCTAACAACTGAGAAAGGAGATATCAATAAATAGGCAATGAAATTTTCAGAGAATTACGAAATTACCTGGTTAAACACAGAGGGCAACTGATCAACAAATTTGGTCAGAGAATTCAAGACTTCTCGATCACTGTCTGGAACAATAGCTCCAGCAGCATCGAGCAATATCTTCCTTGCATTGTCTGCATATAAACAAGGATAAGAATGTGTCTTCATGAACATATCAAAGGTGAAGAAAACAATATTGTGCAAGATTCGATAAAAGGAAAATTAGTTAGAAGTAGCAAGTAGTAGTAGGGTCTAATGAAAACAGCAAGGATGAATGTGAATCAGCATGAATAAATGGAAATACAATTTGCAGTCATTTCACAGTCTATATTTTTGCATTCAAACATAAGATACTGAAGGCTAGTCCTCTACTAATTTATCTATATAGGCATAAGCTCTGCTCTAGTCAGAATCAGTGGGAAGCTAATATAGCGGAGTTGTTCCATGGCTTCTGGAAGGAACTTGCAGAGAGGAGCAAATGGTAATAGATCCCTTAGAATCCATGAAAGAAAACAATTAAACTCAATGTATTGAAACAAGCAGGTTCAAGATAGCAACTTAGACAGTAGATGGTATTGTGAACTAGTCGGGTTGGTTAGTCCCTTCAATCTATTACTGTATCGTCCATGCTCACAATTTGGAGGAAGATATAATTCATATGCAACGTTAACTATATAGTCGGAAACTTAGTACCATGGCCAAGAAGTTCATATTTAATAAGGAAGTCGAACAAAATGCTGATCCAAGGATGAAAAAATCTTAATTATAGACTATAAAAACATACTAAACAATGCAGAAGCCAAGTCAGGATGCTACCTGAGGCACTCCTGGCCATTGAGTACACTGGAGATGCTTGTACAACTGGCATCATCTGACTGGTTAAAGGGCCCAACTGTATAGAGCAGCATTTCAAATATTATGAATTCGAATTACATAGCTTATGCCACGAACAGTCTTCATTGATGTCTATCTATTCTTAGTAGCGTGTCCAATACATGAAAGAAACCAAGAACAAAGTAAATTAGCTCTGATTGTCGATCATTAGCTGGTTTATACAAAACCAAACATATTTTCTCCCCTCTCATTTTAATCCCTTCAGATCTAAGAGGTATAAGTGAACTTAAGGGGTGTTTGATGAGCCACAGTGGAATGTGTTTGTATTGTAATGTAATCCAAATCTCATGTTTGGATTGAGTGTTTTTAGTTCGATTTATAATACAAAATTCATCATGTTCCGACAGTTTTCAATCTAAGATTATTTCTCACTATTTTCATGTTTTACAATCTCGTTTTGTCTTTGATTACTAACGCTTTCCAACATTTCTATATTTCCAATAATCATGATTATATTCCAACTCTCCAAACACTACCTAAAGTTTCTAACTCACCTTTTTGTACAATCTGATTCTAAACAAACATCTCCAAGGTAAAATTCATAGTCTCAGAAATTACGAATTGATGTCTTTTCCTAAAAGATCACTCATGGAAATGAAAAGGAGTTGATACTTGGTAGCAAGCATAAGCCCAAGTAAACAAACTATGAAATACAACAAAAGACAAACAGTAATCTATGCCAACTTTACCTGCTCGAAGTAAGGAACGGCCTCTGTTGCTGGCCTGTTGTTGAAGGAGATTATAGCATTAGCCTTCCACAACAAGAATATTATGTCACACAACCATTAAAATTGATAAGAAAATTATCTATTTCGGATACTAAAGCCAACTGATTAGCTTGTCAGTTCCACCACACTCCATTTCCACAAATAAACTATGTCAAATAAGGGCTAGTTTCCAACCGATTATGAAATAGTTCAAGTTCAAGGTCAAAATCACTTTTCAATCATTTAAATTCAATTCATTGTTTGCTTCTTACACTTTTAAAAGTGATTTTCATACCACCAAAATAGATTTCAAATAATTTTATCCATTTTAAAATCACTCTCAAACAAAGTAAGAAGCCAAACCTTAGGTATCTTCTCAGAGAAATAGCTCCCCGTGAGTACTTGTAGAAGCGCGCCATTGCTATCAATAAAGAACAAAAACGAAATAACCTTAGTATTTCTTTCTGCGGTAATGAGGACAACAATCACGAGTTGACTCACCTATGACCCACAGAAAATAGAGGAAGGTTAACGAGTTGAGCAGGTGAAATATCTTCATCGGGCAATCCGGAAGCTAAAATGGTATCCAAACAGACATGAAACCTCTCGAATACTTGTCTCGCGGCATCGGCATGATCGAAAGTCACATTGTAAGGTACTGAGATTATCAGAAACCCTTCCTTTGCCAAAAACTCAATTAAGTAGCTGCATCAAAATGCAAGTTGAAAACACAGAAAAGTAAAAAGAAGAAGAAGAAAAATCAACTAAGACAACGGAGAAACCTGTAAGTGACTTCAGGAATAGCTCCAATGAAAGCGCCGCCGAGGAACTTGATGATAGCGCGAGGTGGCCTACCCCTCGGCGGCGGTATCACTAAACAAGATTCCAATAGCTTGTAAATCTTGTTGACATTCGAATTCCTACCACCATATCCATTCGAGATCATCGTCTTCATGAAGGCAGATGAAGTTCCGGAGACTGATGTAGCAGTTCGCTTTGAAAATTTATTGAAAAGCGGAGAACTGTCTTCAATTCCTCTCTTGAGAGTATATTCGCGTCTGTTAGTTTTGTTGGATAGGAGAATCCATCGACGTCGGCGGCAAACGACGGCCGTAGAGGAGGGCAAAAGGGTGGCGCCGGCGGCAGAGGTGACAGATGTTTCCATGTCGTCGAATAGCTAATTCCGACGCTACTGGAAGGAATGTGGGAGCAAAGCTCTATGGCAATTTTATAATATTTGGAAGAACAAATGACAAAGCATATGCTAATGATTCGGCCACGAAGATCCATTCATTTCCTTGAAACTAAAAGCCTGATGGAAATTTTCCTGATTAAACTAAACAAATATTACTCAAATTTATTTTAAAGGCTCAAAATTATTATAATTCAAATTCCATGTATATTTCTAAAAAATGAATTATATTTAAACTAATAAATAAATATTTTATAAAAACATTTCTTTTCCCTTAAAAGAAAAAAATTAGGCTTATCTTCTTTTTGTTTTCAAATTTGATTAATGCATGGGGTGGGAGAATCAAACTTATGAGGTTGATATACTTATTTATTGTTAAATAATTTATTAAATTTTTATTGCGTCTACACCATATATCTTATTTTATTTTACGGTATAAAAAATGACTTAACGAAAAAATCAATTTTGAGATTCTATCCTCTGTTCAATTTTAAATTTACAGCATTATCTTATATTTTAAAATAAATATTAGTTATTGTTTAAATTTTAAAAAAAAGTTTAAAAATTATATTATTATATTATTTGTTTTTATTTATTTAATATAAAGAAGGAAATGAATTCAAAAGAGCATACAATCTTTTTATATTTTCTACTAGTACTACTTAAGAAAATATTAATTCAAGAGACAAGAATATGCAAAACTTTTTATTATTTCTATATGGCTACTATTATTGTAAAAATGAAAATATGCTTTAAGTATTTAACTAACAAAAATTTCAACAAGGTTCAACTAAATGTGCAAAGGTCTTTTTAGTGTGTGCAAAGTGGAAAGGTCGTCGTAGTGTACTATGTATGCAACAAAATCAAATCAAAAGAGACAATTAATCACAAAGTCGCAAATTCAAATAGAGAGTACAAGTAAAGGAAGCTCTTACCGTTAGCTTCAATAAAAAAGAATTTATAACAAAACAAGATTTAATAGAAAATTGAATTCAATTTTATTTATCATGGTCATATACAAAAGATGAATTAAACTCAATTTCTCGTGGAAAAACAAGACATTCTAACAAAACAAGATTTACATTCAAACTCCAAGATAGCATGCTTCGAATACATTCAAACCCTCCACCACTTAAGCTTTGGTCGTCCCAAACAAAGAAAAATCTAAAACATGCAGTCAAGCAACATGCAAGGGAAACACACAACAAACTTAAGTGTAAAATATCAAACAATCATGCAAGTATAACTTTGATGCATTCTTAACAAGTCAAGTAAGTAAGCTTAACTCTATGCCTCAACAATCAATCTAAAGATATTAGCTATCAACTTAACTCTCTTATTTTTTATGAGTTATTATTGCTTAGGCCAAAAGCGAAGAATTTCCTACCCAAGTTCTGATACTGAAGGAACTCAATACATTCTAACCTAATATCGTCAGTTGAAACAAATTTTATTTGTGTTTCGTGTATTTGGGATCCCAATGGAGCATCAGTGGATGCAGATCTAATAAATTCATATACTTAATAAACAAAACAAAAATTGCATGTAAGGCGAAGAGAAAATCAAGTTTTTTTAAACTGCAACACATTAAGAAAAAAAATAAAAATACAAGTGCATCCAAAAACCAAGATAAACAAGGATTCTCTCCACTTCCAGCCAAGTATACCTGCAAAGAACAGTCCAAGCGATTTTCTTTCAAGAGAAAATAAACTTTGAAAGCTCAATGGTAGCCAAACACTTAAAAATAATAAAAATAATAAATAATAAAAATAAAAATAAAACTTCTTTCCAAGTTACGTTATAAAAAAAATAATAACAAAAACATTCATGTCTATAAATATCACTCTCACGACAACAACTTGAATACGAAAATAATTAATATCAAAAGAATCTCACTATTGCAATGGGCAGTAAATCTCAGAGTTGCTGCTAAACTCAGTAAATCCTCCACCTGAAACTCAGTAAACCTCAACAATGGCAAAACAGAGACAGTAAAAAGAAAAAGAAACTTGTTGTCCTATGGATGAAGACGTTAAGTTACTTCTGGAAAATCAAAACAAACATGTTAATTCTTTGCTAGAAGAATGAATTATAATATTATTGTCAACAAAAACAATGTGAAATCAAAACCACCTCAATCGCTTAGTTTTACATATTTGATCTATATCATTGCGACATTCTTTCAAACACCTTGTATGCAGCAAATTGAGTTTGACTTTAAGCTCTCTTTTCTCCATGTTTAACCTTAAGAAATTTCATCCAAGAAATAGTATAAGATTCACATAAAAGAAAAAAAAAAAGAAATGTAAAACATGCAATTCCCCTACAACAACCTATGCGAGAGTAAATCATAATTACTCTCCTATTTTTATGCATACGCTCCTTTTTCAAATATATATATATGTATGAATATATAGTCTTATCACCCACAACTAAATGGGTGTTTACCAAAAATTCTTAATTTTTAAGTTTTATAAATAGAAATAGAGTTGGTCTCAAATTTATTTAAGTAAATAAACCACATCCAAAATGTTAATTAAGGAATATTTTGAAGGGAAATTTTCAAAAATAACAAATTTTACAAAATATTTACGATCTATAGCAAATTCTATTGACTATTCTAATAGTCATTGATATGTTGTTGTGATAGAAGACTATCATTGATAATCCAAAATTTTGCTATATCTTGTAAATATTTTAATTTATTTTGCTATTTTTAAAGATGTCCCTACTTTAAATTTAATTTCTAAAAAAGAAAGAAAAAGTTAATTATTTTCTAAAAACACAAGGAGGATACTGAAAAGAAAATATGAACGTATTTGCGAGACTTGCTACTTCTATGTTCTCCTTTCAATGCAATAAAAACTAGATGAGTCATGATAGATGGAATTCAATAAGTCATAAAAATCTAGAGTGAATGTGCATTCAAATTAGTATAGTTTCCAAGTCAAAAAAGAAAAGGTTGAAGATAAAGAAAAACATGTGAGAGTATCCAACAACCACAAAGTGCTTCCAACAGTAGTAGATTCAGCTACACTTCAACATACTTTTCATAAAACTTGTAAGATTTAAAAAACCATAAACACTCAAACGTTTAGCATATATTGGGAATAATTGAAAAATAACCAATCAAGAACATTCATGTTACTTACCTTTCAACCCAGCGCCATTGGTTTTATGGTAGCCAAAATAATAACAAATTTACATGTAAGAAAGCATTAAAGTGCAGAAATCATTAAATTAATCATGCAAGAACACATCCATACAAATTCTAGGAAGGAAAAGTACACAACATGCAACTAGCAGAACCCTAACCCCTTATCAATATTGCCAATGTAGATATATACAAGATTAGATGCACTCTTCACTGGCAGCCTGCAATTGATGCATAAAGTAAAAACAAAAGGATGCATAAAGTACATATTATAATAATTTACATTACAGGTCCTCTAGTGAATTCACAATTGTGCTTGCACCAACTCTTTTCAAAGACAAAGCAAACATAAATAAGGAGAAAACCTTGGTATCCAACGCTTGGAAATTTTCAACATCAGAGACTTCTGCTACGCCTTGCAGAAGTTGATGAAATCCCTGCGAACCACAGAAACTTAATTGAAGGCTGAATAGTGCTACATGAAAGATGGATTCTATAAGCACATCAATTTAATACTTCAAAGTTACAGTAAATTTCTTTCAAATAGAAACAAAACTAGCTGACAAAAGATCATTCAATCAAGCAAACAGCTATACAGAGTCTCTCCTTCACGATCGATCATAACACCTGCTCTTACTTCTTAGGGTGTATAGCCGAATAAAATCTTGTGATGAATACTAAGTTTCGTTGGGGTATTTTCTTTTCAATATTTTGCTTGTGAAGACCCAATCTATATCAATCCGGGAAATAAAGAGAAAAAGAAAACTCTAAACTCAAGCCATTCATACGCCAAAGCTAAATTTCAATTACAAAGAAGATAAAAGAATCGAGTGTTCAATCAACAAAAGTATCAAACATTGCTAAGCATGAAATACAAGAATACCTCAAAAGGTGAAACAGAGAAGTACCATTGATGATTGCAATCCCTACCAATATGATAGATGGGTTATGGGATCCTCCTTTATGCTTTCCAAAATCTCCATCTTGTAAGGTTCAATGATTGCCTCAGTTCTTCTTTAAGCTTCATCCCTTGAAACTTCTTCCCTTACAAGTGGTAAGTTTATGCTAATAATGTGTTCCTAGAGAAGATATGAAAAATAAACCCCACACACTAAAAGCATAGACTAATGCATATATTCCAAATCATGTGATGTAAAATAATAAAGAAAAAGAAAACCAGTGACTTCAATGCTCATTGATTTGGTATAATACCAACCATCTCCTTCTTGATTTTCATCAAATCTTTATCTCCCAAGGGCTCCATATCAAAATCATAGTAAAACCCATTTTCAATCCATGGTCCAATTGTCACTTTAGCATCGGGAAAGAACTTCTGAACAGCCATGGCCATTACATGAGCACACTGCAATTTGAAAAGCATATATCAAGCAGTTGAAACCTAAAGTCCGCATTCAATCTTATCTCCAAGATGCAAAATGGAATTCAGAAAACCTCATCTAGGTTAGCAACACCATGTTTAAGTAATGAAACTCCTGCCTAGTTCAAACCTAAACTTGACCCAGGGGAACTCCATTAAGAAAATCCTTCATTAAGCATAAAGAAAATCAAATTAGAACCCAAATAAACAGCCAAAATGTGAGAAAGAACAAAAGAAAACGCTGATAATATACAAACCCACCAAAATATCAAAGAAATTTCAAAATAATAACAAAGGAAACAGAAGAAAGAATATCACCTGAAGAGGCTGGCGACCTGGGAAAGTAGTTCGAAAGAATGGTGAGGTAAGAGAGTGTAATTTATGGTACATCACCAAGATGTCGTATTCTGCACTCAAAATACTCAGTATGAGTGCATCACAAAGAAAAAAACTACATGTAAAGAAACTAAAGTACTTTACATGTCATGGTTAATGCACCATATTAAAAGAATAAGACCCAGTATCATGGGGTTTTTTCCAATAGGTAATTTAATATTGGACAACTAAACGTTAAATGCTAAATAACCCTTGGAGAAAAATATATAAAAATTAAAAAATAGTTATCAGTTCTAGAACAAAATGAAAGCATGACTGGGAAAATGTACATTAGCCAACAAGTACCTTTTGTTCATCAAAATCACAATAATACAATTAACAAAGAATAACACATGTGTACTCAAACAGAATTTAGCAAATAGCCTATGAAACCAGTCTTTTGCTCAACCAAATGCATTTTTTACAAAAAGAAAACAAGCCTCTTAATTAAGAAAATTACTTACTGTTGGTGGAGGCTATGAATTTCTCCACGAATTTGCATGGGTTGTCGTTGGAGGGGTGAGGTTTTAATTGGCGAATTTCATTTTGTGCTATGGGAAAAAGTTGGTTTTGGTTCGTGTTTTTTATTTTTTATACCACTTTATTGTCTCACTTTTTTATGTTTTGCATTTGCAAGCCTCTCTTTTCCACACATAGTTTTGCAATGTGGTAACTAGAACCGGTGGGCTAACCTTTCTTTGGTTCTACACGTAGTTTCTAAGTTTGACTGCTCCCTTCGAAGTGACAACAAGCCTCATTTTCCCCCTACTGTGGATCGGGGAGGATTCCTCCTCTTTTCAAAGCCCTCAATCAAACTCGATGCTAAGTTTGACTGCTCCCTTCGGAGTGACAACAAGCCTCGTTTTCCCTCTACTATGGAACGGGAAGGATTCCTCCTCTTTTCAAAGCCCTCAATCAAACTCGATACTATGTTTAGAACGCTAAGAGTAGGTGATACAGTTTTGGTTAGGCCAAAAGTGAAGTTTGGTATGGTTTTGGTTACGCCAAAAGTGAAGTTTAGTATGTTTTGGTTAGCCAAAAGTGAAGTTTTCCCCTGAAAGCTCCGATAGTTAGGAAACTCAACACATTCTACTTGACCAAACTGTCTTGACTCTATTTTTCTAATGCATATTGAATATGTTTTCTTTTTTCTTTTATGTATCTCTTGATTGTCTCACTTTTTTATGTTTTGCATTTGCAAGCCTCTCTTTTCTTTCTTTGGTATGCAATGTGGTAACTAGGCCTTGCTAGAACCGGTGGGCTAACCTTTCTATGGTTCTACACGTAGTTTCTAAGTTTGATTGCTCCCTTCGAAGTGACAACAAGCCTCGTTTTCCCCCTACTGTGGATCGGGAAGGATTCCTCCTCTTTTCAAAGCCCTCAATCAAACTCGATTCTAAGTTTGACTGCTCCCTTCGGAGTGACAACAAGCCTCGCTTTCCCCCTACTATGGAACGGGAAGGATTCCTCCTCTTTTCAAAGCCCTCAATCAAACTCGATACTATGTTTAGAACGCTAAGAGTAGGTGGTATGGTTTTGGTTAGGCCAAAAGTGAAGCTTTCCCCCGAAAGCTCTGATAGTTAGGAAACTCAACACATTCTACTTGACTTAACCGTCTTGACTTTATTTTTTTATGAGGTTTTTCTAATGCATATTGAATATGTTTTCTTTTTTCTTTTATATCTCTTGCTTGTCTCACTTTTTTATGTTTTGCATTTGCAAGTCTCTCTTTTCTTTCTTTGATATGCAATGTGGTAACTAGGCCTTGTTAGAACCGGTGGGCTAACCTTTCTATGGTTCTATACTTAGTTTCTAAGTTTGACTGCTCCCTTAAGAATGACAACAAGCTTTGTGAATGCCCACCCTTTTCTAAAGGAACCTAGTTCATTGTGGCTAGACAAGAGGCTCATAACTCATGTTTGACAAGACAAAAGTGCTAAAACCATCTCAACTTCTAATGAGTACCTCCTTATCCTTTTTTAACTCTATCTAGGCTAGGTTTGGACTAAGTGCATCATAGGCAAGTCACGGCAAAGCAACAAAGGAAGACAAAGCTAGAAAAGCATCCATGCACTTTTTATTATACATGCAATCAAACATTCACAACATACATACCATTTTCTCAATCAAGCATTCACATCTCAATAAGGTATGGCTAAAAAGGGGCTTAAAACAAAAAGGACAGCAGCTTATTCTCAAATTTCAGTACATATACTCATCAAAATTCAGAATTTCACATCAGAAACCCGAGCTCAGTGCTCAAGGGTTAACAATCATGCCTTTTATGCAAGATCTAAGTAAGCTAAGAAGCTATAGTGCTCATTATTGTAATGAAAGTTTTTTGAAAATCTTTTAAATTTGGTCAAAATTTGAAATCCCCCAAGTTTAGACTAAACATGCAAGCTAAGCAAGCTATTATCCATCCTTCGCTTAAAAAATTGACGTGTCCTCAAAGCTTTTGAAAATCAAAGTAAAGGGAGAAAAATAAGGGGGAACAGTGTACTTCCCTGGAATGATCAATATCCTTGACTTTGGTTTGAAGGCATGGGTAAACCTCTTCATTGCTTTTTCATTGATTATTCATCCTTGTTCCTGAAAATCAAAGAAAATTCTTTCAATTTTATTTATTACTAAAATTAGGATACTTATAAGTTTTAACTAGTCTTATAGCACCCTCCATTCATCTTCCCCTACACTGGCTATGGTATCAAAATGTTCAATGAAGTAATACGTCTACTAACCAACTTGAAAACAAAACACATCATACCCAAAAACACAAACATCATTGTACCCAATTGGACTAGTTTCATACAATTATTCTAAGGATTCATGCCAAGAGCACTCGCTCCAGGTCCTCTCTTCTCACAACAGAAGCAGCTCCTTTTACCCTCGCACTCAGTATCACATTACTATCATGTTTGTCAACTATCAAACTAACTCTTTTAAGTTATTTAGTGCCTACAAAGTTATGGACACCATAATCTTAATTAAAACCTTTTAATAAACAAATGCCAAGTTACCACTCAACAATGGCAAGGAATGCAAATAATTTTTTTTTATCTATACTCATTTTAAAGACAACTAACTAAAACTACAACCATCAACCATTATGAACAAAATGATATAACAAAGATTTCCTAATTTTAAATGTCAATGGAAAAAACCCAAAAGAAAAACTCCTAAAATTTCTCAAATACTTTCAAACCTCACCTAGAAAATCTTAAAAATTTCTATTCCATAAGTCTTATCTTTGTCCTTATTCGGGCATTGTCCTTATTCCAAGAACAAAATTGATCGTTCAAACATGTCACTTTTAAAAGTTCTGTTTGTTTTGGTTTCAATATAAAAAGATGGAGAACTTTTGGTGCTATTTCCAACCATCACCCAAACATGCCCGTAGTGCACTATCTTTACACTTTATTCCTTGCAAGCGCTATTTAATACTAAACTTGAAGTCCAATACATAACACTTCAACCCAAAACTCTTATATCCTAATTTTCTTTATGTCTCATCTATAGTTGTCAATGTGTCTTTTTCCAATGTCATTTGTATAGCCAAACGTTTTTTTTTTCAATATCCATGTCCATGAAAAATCACCTCATCCCTTTAACAAAAACTTAAACCAATTGGCTAATCTGACTCTTAGTTCACTATATTGACAATCTTATTCCTTGCAAGAGCTATTTAATACTAAACTTGAAAAGTCCAATACCAAACTTGCAAGAGCTAGTTCAATTGCGTGGTCTATTGTTATCCTCCCTCCATGTCCATGACAAATCACTTAATGGACTATCTCAACACTTTGCCCAATTGGCTCATTTTTTCCAAAAAATAAGAAGATTTCTTTAATAAAGAACTTGTTGTCCAAATTCACGCTTTAATCCAATGTTATCTTCCTTTGTCCATGTCTATGACATATCACTTAATGTACTATTTGAGCACTTAATTCACTTTGTTAGTCTTTATCTAAAGAATGGCAAGATTTGTTCAATGGAAAACTTGAAGTCCAATGTCATGCACTGATGCAAAATACTTTAATTGTCCAACGCAAATCTCTGCATGCATTATATTTAACCCAATCGGTAAGTCTATTGTCTGTATTGGGAGGTTTTATTTTTCATGGTTGATCTTTTTTTTGTATTGGGTTGTGGTCGCTTATCTATTGTTGCCTTTCTTTTTCTTATTATTTTCATTTCCTAGTAATTTTGAGTATTAGTCTCTTTTCATTATATCAATGAAAAGTTTTCTTTCCTCTCAAAAGAAAGTTAAATAAAAGTGTCTTTAAGTTACCCTTTAGGTCCTCTGTCGCTTATTTGGAGCCGATTTTTCTCTTTTTTTTTTTTTTTTTTTTTGCAGTGGCAAAATCTACTCAAAATGAAGGCAGAAAACAAAATTTGACCAGAAAAAAAGTCACACATAAATAAGGAAATACTGAACAACAATGAGAGACGAAGAATGTAGGGCAAGAAATACTGAAGTGTCGATTTGGTCAAAAGAATGAAAATTAGAATAAGGTGAGAACAGATAAGGGAATACACTTCTGCTTGTTTGGTCCATCTGTTTTTTTCTTCTCATTTATTTGATCATTTTCTAATTATAAATGTTGAAGTGTATTTCTCGTAGGTTCTGATTGCTCGACATTTTCAATTTGCAGAGGGTTCTCTCTTGAGATGCCAAAAAGTAACATCCATCGGGTTTTATTAAGCATTTCCTTGCCTTTGCATTCTCAAATAGTTGGTACTCTCTTTCCAACTCTTTTATTGGCCTGCCTGATATTTGTTTAAAATGGAATGCTTTCATTTGCACTTCCTTTTGAAACTTTGTTTTCTAATTTCTTTTGGCTCCTTTTGAGTTTGTATGTTTTACATTTTAGGCTCTTTTCATTTCTTCAATGACAATTTTCGTTGTTTGCTGAAAAAGACACTGATAAAAGCAAGCCACATGCCTACAACTCAAGCATAGGGACAACAAAACCAACATAGAGCAGAAGAAACCATATGGTATTGTTAATTAAACTTATTATAGTAATTAGAAGAAAAAAAGTATATAAGAACCTGCGAATCAACTATCCAATCATGGTATAGAGGAATGTCCGGCAAATCAAAAAACGCACATTCTGGAGTGAATTCAAAATCATCAATTCTGCAAATACAACATTAAACTTAGTTCAGAAAAAGGCAGACGAAAATAAAAAAAGACTAGGTGAGGATTTAAGCCTATACTACTACCTCCTAAACTTATTATTATTAACATCGATCCTTGTTGCTAGACGTGACAGCAGATCAATGGCATCAGAAATGTTCTGCTGTGGATTCTCAACAAAACCAGCATCTTTATTCTGTTAACCAACAAGTGAATATCAAAGAACTGAACAAGGTGAAACCAGTGTGGGAGAAAATTTTCATATAGCATACAAAAGAAGACTACGTACATCGACATTAAGATTCGAATCAATCAACCATTCAGTAACTAGAGATAACAATTTTTCTTCTGATACTTCAGTTGCATCTGGACCCAAATTTAAGTTTTTCTGCAAAAAGAGAACATTACCTGCAACAGCCCCAATCTTTCTTAAAAGCCCTAATCTTCAAAAAAGGTGAGAGAGCAAGGGAGACAGTTTGTTGAGAAGAAGAAGAGAGAGCAAGGGATAAATATATATCGGATCCGGTGGTGAACTGACAGAAGTCGCCTCGTCCATGGATCGGCTCAATCGTAAGGCCAATAGCCTGATTTCTTTCTAACATAGACAAAACAAGGCGAGACATATAAATCCAAGGGAAAATGGTTTTTCAAAACTACTTGAGAACGGGAATCAAGTGGGGGGGTCGGAGTGACAATACCTGTTCTCTTCTTCTTTGAATTGCTCTTTCTCCGGACCTTGACTACTACGATGTCTCGGGAAATACAAACTTCACGGTGTCGGAGTGTTCATCTACCCAAGCCTTGCTTATTCTTTGAGTGACTCTGCCTTCTTATTCAAGAGAGAATACGAATTTCACCGACGAACACATAGTTCTTTCTAATATCATAGAATACGAACTTCGGTCAGAAAGGTTAGAGATTTCTTTGGGCTCATCGGTGGATCCTCACTGGAGACAACTGGCGAATGTAACGACTCTTTTTAATTTGACCATATTAAATAAAGGCTAATTAATTATTTTAATTGATTTAATTCTTCCGTTAATACAACATTTTTTTTTAATTTTCCAACCAAATGACTTATTTTTATTTTTATTTTTATTTTTATTTTATTTATCCTTCCCTTTTTTAGTTCATAATATTTAAAGTTTTTTTTTATCTCTTTGAAATAAAAATTAAGAACATTTTTCTATAATAATGTGATTTTAGAAAATATTGTCAAAAATAGGTTTGAGCCAAAAAAAATAATTAAAAAAAATAGGTAAGTTTGGGAAAAGTCGTAGACCCCGTCCACGACTTCAGTGATGTGGTCGTGTGGGTCCCACACCTTCTTTTTTCATTCATTATTTATGTAATATATATTAGTTGTGGGCCTCACAATATATTTTGTTTTTCAATTTCTTTTTAAAAAACACATATTATTTTATATATATACTAATTCTTAATCCCCTCAATTTTAAAAATATCTTTACTTATTAAAATTAATATCAACTTTTCAATTCTAATTTTTTTCTTTTTATTTATTTTTTATATATTAAATATCCAAATATTCAAATTTTCTTATTAAATTCACATTTCTTAATTTAATTAGATTATTTCTTAATCAAAATTATACATATTTTTTTTTAATTTAAAAAAAAAACAC
Organism: Cucumis hystrix; assembly: GCA_025688845.1. Taxonomy (NCBI): domain Eukaryota; kingdom Viridiplantae; phylum Streptophyta; class Magnoliopsida; order Cucurbitales; family Cucurbitaceae; genus Cucumis; species Cucumis hystrix. The sequence goes on from CM046889.1 coordinate 2,409,515, forward strand.
ATATATTAACAAAAATATGTTATTAAAAAATATAATAAAAAAATTAAAATAGTAATAATAATAATTGAGATAAGTTAAAAGCTTACTTCAAAAATAATCATAACAATTGAAATGGATTTTTTAGTATTTGGGGAATTAGTATATATATTTTCAATTGTTATTATTATTATTGTTATTATTTTTAGGGTAAGTTTCAACTTCTCTCAATTATTATTATTACTATTTTAATTTGTTTAATATATTTTTAATAACATATTTTTGTTAATATATGTGTTTTTAAAAAAAATATATAAGTATACTTTTGATTAAGAAATAATCTAATTAAATTATGAAAGCTGAATTTAATAAGAAAATTTGAATATTAAGATATTTAATATATACAAAAAAATAAAAAATAAAAGAATAAATTAAAATTGAAAAGTTGATATTAATTTTGATAAGTAAAGATATTTTTATAATTGAGTGTATATGAATTAGTATATATATAAAACAATGAAAAAGAATAAGGCATGGGTCTACATATAATGTATATTATATATAAATAATGAAAGAAAAAAGAAGGTGTGAGACCACATGATCACTCATTGAAGTCGTAGAAGGGGTCCACGACTTTGCCCAAAATCATCTAACTTTGTCAATAGTTTTAGCCTAAACTTATTTTTGACAATACTTCCTAAAATCACATTATTCTAAAAAAAGGTTCAAAAATTAAACTTTCATCGTAGTTATAGAACTAATATGAGTTTAGTGTAGGCCCATAAAACTTGAGCCCCTCGAACTATCCTCTTTATATATATATATATATAGTAAACTGACTTCATTAAACATTTTAGCATGATTAACAACGTTTTTTAAGAGTGTTGGTTGAAGTTAGAAATGAATTTGAAAGAAATATGAAAAATATATACTATGAATTAAATATGACATTTTTTTTTGCCTTTTAATATGTGTGGTGGAAAATTGAATATTTAACTCAAGATTAATAATGTAACCATCAAATATTACGGTAGAATCATTTTTTAACAATTTTATCTCAAATGTTTAATTTTTACTCTTAAAAAAGTCACTAATACATTTTTTCACATTCTCATTAAAAAGTGAAAGAAAACTATCATAAATTTACATTTTAATAAAAAATTGTTTTCTTAAACAAATATTTTAGGGACGTTGGAGAGAAGGATTATGATAACACACCCTTGTTTTAGGTTTATCATAACTCATCTTCTCTTTCTCTCTTATTTTTCAATCCCTCCTCAACTCCTCAACTCTTCATAATCCTACTTTTTCAACTTCCTATAATCTTACATTTTCAATTCCTCATAGTTTTACAATTTCATTTTTTTTAAAAAAATTACTCTTTTATTTATCAAATGCTATTTGTTTTTAATTAATTTAATAATCTTAAAAGAATTTTTTTTAATTTATTTTATTTACAAAATTAATTTTAATTAAATATTAATTATGATTAATTTATGCATTTAGTCCTCGTATTTAATTTTTTTAAAAAAAATTATTATTTAATGTTTTTATTTGTTTTTCACCTTTTCAAATATTTTATTTTAAAACTAATCTACATGTATCTAAACTACTTCGGATAAATTTGAGTTAAATAAATTTCTAAAAAATGAATTTTATTAAATTTATAAAAAAATCAAAACAAAATCAAATCAGACAATTTAATATTAAATTAAATAACTTTTGAATCCTTAGCTTAAACAACCTAAAAAATGTATAACAAATATTTTTTTTGAAGTATTTAAACTTTGTGTTGGATTTAGAATACAAATTTTAAAAAAGTGTATAAAAAAATAAATTTCATAACACTATATACATAACTTTTCCCTTAAACACATCTTATCACAACTTTCATACATAACCCTTACCCCAAACACATTTTATCATAATCATCTCATAACTCTTCCTACGTAACTCTTCCACCAAACACATATTATCATAACACTTAGGTTTATCATAACACTAACCCTCCATAACCCAACTCTTCCCCCAAACACACCCTTAGTATGATTGTTGGAGTAAGAAAATATGATATACAAACTTTGTAATTACTAACACACTCGCATATCAATTTAGTTATGTTTGGCTTCGCCAAAATTATCATCATTATGCTAAAAAACAATGTAATGATATTTCTTAGTTAGGGTTTAGGAATTAGGGGTTTAAGGGTTAGGGGCGAGGGTCGGGGTTTTAGGGTTTCGAGGTTTGAAGTTCGGAGTTTCGGGTTCGGGGTGTTTGGGGTTTTTGGATTTTTGTGATTTCGGGTTTCGTGTTTGGGGTATATTTCTAAGGATTAAAATTAGTAATTTAAAAACGATCATAAATATTTTTCTTTATAAATTTAATATTTATTTTTTAAGAAGTTAATTACAACTTTTAGGTATTGAATTGAGTAAAAGTTTATTGGTAATTAAATTAATTAGTTAAAATAAAAGTATACACATAAGGCATGACATACTAATAATTAATTAATAATGCAGGGTAAAAATAAATAGAAATTTTAAAAAATAGCAGATTTTACAAAATATTTACAACCTATAGTAAATTCACTTATCATCATTGGTATGCTATAATGATAGAAAACTATATATATCAAAATTTTGCTATAATTTGTAAATATTTTAATTTATTTTGCTATTTTTAAAAATGCCCCTAAAATAAATCCTAACTAATTTTAAAATAAATGTGTTAAATAATGATTTTTTCCAAATTATTAGAAAACATATTTATTTTTATTTGCTAAAATAATCCACTAGTCCTTGCGGTATTTTATTCTCTACCTCCTCCAACGATTCGTTGTTGTCCAATAGTCCTAACTAATTTTTACAAAATTCATTACACTTGATTTTTCTATTAAGAATAAATATTTTGTCAAATGTTCAATTTTTGACAATTTTCCAACTAAAATTAAAAGTCTTTTTTTTTTTTTTTTTCATTTTCCAATAAAAACAGTTGAGGGGAGCTTGAGCCCCTAACCTTAAAAAAAAGCCTTTTAATTTTAGGAGTTGGGTTTAGGATTTAAGGGTGTTCAGAGGTTTGAGGTTCAGGGTGTAGGGGTCAAGAGTCCATTCGGGGTGCATGGGTCGATTCAGGGTTTCAAGTTCGGGGTTTGGGGTCGAGGGTTTAGATCTTGGGTTTTGGGATTTAGGGTTTAGGAGTTTAGGGGTTTAGGGGTTTGGGAGTTGGGTCTAGGGATTTTGGGTTTCGAGGTTTAGGGGTTTTAAGGTTTGAAGTTTTAGAGTTTCAAAGTTCGGGGTTTTAGAGTTTCAGGGTTCGAGGTTCAGAGTTCGAGGTTTCGGGGTATCAGGGTTAGGGTTTACGGTTTACGATTTAGGGTTTAAGGTTTGGTTTATAGGTTTGGGGGTATGGAGGTTGGGGGTCGTTTGAGGTTTCAAGGTTTGGGATTTCGGGGGTTCGAGGTTCGAGGTTCGGGGTTTGGGGTTTTGAGGTATCAGAGTTAGGGTTTAGGGTTTAAGGGTTTGGGAGTTTGGGGTTTGGAGTTTAGGCGTTGGGGGTTTGAAGGTTGACAGTTTTAAAAACTATTTTTCTCTTGTTGTTATACCATATTAGTTTTAATTGATTTAATTCTTCTATAGTTATACTTATTTTAAAAAATATATTGAACATTATTTTGTTTTATTTTCCAACCAAATAAAAAAATTGTTTTTTAATAAATAGAAAAAATATAATAAAATATTTACACTCTATAAAACAAAATCACTAAAAGACAAAATTCATTACACTTGATTTTTCTATGAAGAATAAATATTATGTCAAATGTTCTTTTTTTTTTTTTTTTTTTTGACAATTTTTCAATAAAAATTAAAAGTCTTATTTTTTTCATTTTTCAATAAAAGCAGTTGAGGGGAGCTTGAGCCCTTAACCTATAAAAAAAAAAAAAAAAAAAGCCTTTTAAGTTTAGGGGTTGGGTTTAAGGTTTAAGGGTGCAAGGATCAGGTGTCCATTTGAGGTTTCAGAGTTCGGGGTTTGGGGTCGAGGGTTTTGGTTTTTGGTTTTTGGGTTTCAGGTTTTGGGTTTTGGGATTTCAAGGTTCGGGGTTTCAGGGTTCGAAGTTCAAGGTTCGAGGTTTCAGGGTATTGGGGCTAAGGTTTACGGTTTAGGTTTTAGGGGTTTATAGGTTTGGGGGTTTGGGGTTTCAAGGTTCAAGTTTCGGGGTATCACTGTTAAGTTTAGGGTTTAAGGTTTAGGGGTTGGGCGCTGGGGATCGAAGTTTTGGGTTCGGGATTTCGAGTTTCGGGTTTTGATTTACGGTTTAGGGGTTAAGGGTGTAGGAATTTAGAGGGTTAGGGTTTAGTGTTTAAGGTTTAGGATTTTGGGGTTTTGGGGTTTAGGGTGCATGGGTCGATTCAGGGTCCAGGATTTCGAGGTTCGGGGTGAAGGGTTTGGGGATTCGGGTTTCGGGTTTAGGAGCTTAGGGGCTGAGGGTTTATTCAAAAAATTTAAGAAACGATTTAGATATGAATTTGGGTTTTATGTTTGAAGAGAGTCTAAACTCTTGATATGACATCTAATAGAATCTTCTATATAAATATATATATTCGAAAATTTAAAAACTATTTTTCTCCATTATCGAGTCTCCATTTTTTGAAATCTAAAAACAAAAGAGTTAGTGCGTTTAAATTTGTTTTACTCTATATCCATGCATTTGCCAAAACTAAGCAAATCCTTATCAACCAATCAAGAGAACAAGTAATATTGTGACATTTTAATGACAAAGAAGTGAAAACTATGCTCCATAGTTTCTGCTATAAAAGAATAACTATGAAGCTTTGACATCTAAGTCCACACATAGAAAATCCCCTTATCATAAGAAAATCCCCTTATCATACATCATTTGGTAATCGACTAACTCCCTGATGCTAAGACATTGCAATACCATTCAAACATACATATATTCACCACCACGAACAGCATTTTCAGCTCCTCGTCTTGCTTCTTCGGCTTCTCTCTCTCGTTCCTTCCAGTTTTCGTATTCTTGGTCGTCGGTAGGCAATTCGTGTCGACAGATTGGACAAGAGTTATTGGAGTCCTACAACAAATTACAAGCTTAAGCATAGGATGCGTTTAAACTAAAAAAGAATTGAGCTTTAACAAACACTAATCAAGTTGGCAAATTACCAGCCATGGCTTCAAACAATCTTGGTGGAATGCATGTTTGCAAGGCAATTCTTGCTTCTTATCATCAACAACGAAGTTTTCCTTGCAAATGGCACATTGTACATCTTTTCCTAGCTTGGCAAGAATTTCATCTGTTATAGTAGTTACAGGAAGGTTGGCGACGACTTCTTTACTTGCAGGAGGGGCTTTCGGTGGTTGGTCAACCGTGTCAACAGTTAACTAAATAGACAGAAAAGAAAAAGCAGCTACTCAAATGGTTTAAGCATTTGAAACAAACAACAGCACTACAAACAATTTAAGAGTCCAACAGCCCAGGGTCCAAGACTTTAACCATCATGCTCAAATCTATATGGATATGCACGAAGTGTACATCTTAAAGAAATGGTAACAATCAACTCATACAAATTTGAACCATGAGACTGATCCAATGCATATTCCTTCATTTTCTCTCCATTACAGAGACAACAAATTTGCTCCAAGTATACTATGAAGAAGGTAGAGTCAAATCACCGTTCAATCCAAAAGTTTAAGTAGATATGAAACCCAACACCGAAATTATTCCTACCATACATACATTATATATATTCTAAACAAGTAATTCTCAAATAAGCATACGAAGGAAGTACTCTCAGAAATAGGAAACAAACATTACCGCATTTATAACAGTTTCAAGATCTCCATTAAGAGCTAGAAGAATGCCAGCAACTGACTCAGAAACGTTGTTGTTCTCAGCCGAAGGTTGAGAAGATTCAACATTAGATAGCGCAGCTGCAGCGGCTGTCACGAGATTTGATTGCACCAGCCACTGCGGCTGGGGTGGCTCTGGATCAACAGTGAGATGGCCCTCAAAAAGATAGCCTGAATAAACATAAGAATGTTTTAGTTCTTATATTTCAACGTATAGCCAGATAAATTCAATGAAAAACCTAAAAGAAAATGTATTTCAATGGGAAAAAAATGCATCTAATTATCTAAAACAGTACCTGTATTTGATGAAGTACTTTGTGACTGCGGAGGTGGATTGTCGATGGCGTGTAGAATTTCCTCGGCCTGAGCTACGCAAGCCTGAAGGTGTTTTATCTCAGATTGATCAGAGAGCAGAGTCAAAGAAAACTGAAAAAGCTTGAGACCAGAAAGCCAAAACCCTGGGGCCGTAAATCGTGACCTCAACAATGTTGCAACTCGGCAAATTATGTAATAGAACTGCCATCAAGAAATGAATATTTCAACAATTCAACTCCCCAGATAAATTTTCAGATTCAAACAAAAGAATATATCATCAAACTAGTAGAAACCACCAAGATTCCAAGCATATTACGAATTTCACTCAGGTAAAACACACATAACCGAACAAATTCACACAAAATGGAAAAATTGAATGAAATAAAGATCAAAAAGTATCAAAAGACAGCAAAATTGAACAATAAAAGAAGAAAGATGAAATACCGATTTGCGTAAATCAGGAGAAGCATCAGGATAACGATCTTGAAGCAGAGTAGTGATGTTAGAAACTCCTTCCTCGAATGTGTGTTTCTTCCCCAATTGTCCATACAATATCTCCAATCTTAATCTCACTGATTCCTCCACATCCATTTCAAATATCTTGAATGATAGAAATTTTCTCCTCTTTACGAATTTATAACTCGAAACTCAATGAATCGAAGAATTTCTTGAGGAAGGGGTAATGACCACGACGAATCCGACCCGGCCGATGTTTCGCTGTTGACGATCCGCGACCGCCAGACCCCCACGCGCGGTTGTAAGCCGTAGCAATGAAGTATTCGGTAATTTTCTTTTTCTTTTCTTCCTTTTCTTTTTCTCTACTTATTATTAGGGTTTTAAAAGATGGGTTTTTCTTCCTTCTGGATGACCCGAAATTTGGATTTGTTAATAACGGTTGCTCCCGATTTTGAAAATAACGAATTATGATAGAATACTATTTATTGAAAAAAAAAAAAAAACTTTTTTAAAAAACTAATTTTATGAAAAAAAATATATTTAAAATACATTTCAAAAACTATTTTGAACCATCGTCGAACCCTCTAATTTTTCGAACATATTATAAAAACGAATTTAAATATATAAAGTTCTCGTAATAAAAACGAATTTAAATATATATAAAGTTCTCGTCCACCATTACGAAAAACCATGTAGTTGTAGTGTTTGGTAAATTTATACTTTTTTTTTTTTTTTGTAATAATGGCTCAAATAGATGTTGGTGTTTAAATTTATATGTTTATATTTAGTATATAAATTGTTTAGATTTTTTTTCTAAACAAAAATTGTTTATAATAATAAAAAAGGATACAATTTCCTTCTTCACATATCACATCATTATTGGTAAAATTATTAAAAATAGAAAATTTGACAAGATATTTACCTTTCATAAAAGAATTAAGTATAATTAATTTTATTCTAAAAAGTATAAATAGTTTTTTAATTCTTCTATTTTTAAATAAAGATCCTCGCTATATAAACTATAAACTTTTGTCATAAATAAATTTATCAAATTCAACTTTAAAATTAAATAGGTAAATACACTAAATTTAGACACAAAACTAAAAGTTGAACACATATTTGAAAAAGGTCAAAATTGAATGTCAAACTTGTATTGTAATATATATTTTATATAAAAAAAATTGAATAAAGTTACTTTCCATAGACTATGTCACATTCCCATAATTCAAACTTATTCTCTTTTAAATTCTATTTATTTACATAACCCTTATAGACCATTAACTATTGTAAGTTTATATAATTTCATTATTTAATAAGATGAGCCAACTTTAAGATAAAGTAATTTTTCTTATAGTGAAAAATAATAATTAATAATTGCTTGCAATTATTAATTTTCACTATTGTCTTCACAGTAGTTCCAACAATTGATACAGGATCGTCAGAATGGCCGACAGGACAGGACCCCTGTTTGACCTTTTCTGATGATTACTTCATTTGAAAAATTTTAAAATATATGATAAGATTTGTGGGACAGGACCCCCAATAATTCTTATCTTAAAAAACAATAATTAAATTAAATGCGGAATAAATAAAGCGGTAAAATAGTGATGATATGTCTGCTAACCCTAATTCCTTCATTGGAAGCGTTGATTGAGAAGATAATGACGTCACCCGGCTGTCTTCTGATCGGCATGGACTACTGATTCCTTCATATCGATCGTTCAGGCAAATACCTTGCTTCTAGGCAAATGGGCCTCATCTGTGGTCTTACTTCGGCTTCCCCGCCTTGCTGCCACTGGGCCCCAACCCACAAACATGATTTCTGCCCGGTGAGATATAGGAATCCTCTTGGAAATAATCCCAACCAGAGTTAGTCCTTGACGCTGCCTGCGCTGCCCGAGGTTGGTAAGTCCTCATCGGAAGTTTGCCATCTCCGTCATGGAGTCTTCTCTTTCAAATGATTCTTCTTTGAAGATCTTGAAATTAGCAGACTAGGAAAGCAAAATAAGATCGGAATACAATGATCTTATTAAAATAAATGCAAGATAATTTAAACAAATTAATTTACAGGAATTTAAGTTTAAAAATTTAAAAACTAGAAACACTTGAACAAAATTATGAAAAACGCTTGAGGCACAAATTTGGACTAATAAGGTTGTGTGTCCAAAAATGGGTCGTTGATGTCGTATCCTTCGTATGGATCGAAGTTTTCGACATCGTTGATTGAAGCAGGAGAAGTTGCTTCTTCCTGCAAGTCGTCTTCGTCATCGGAGAGGTTGACTACGACGTTGTTGACAATAGTGTTGAACTCCTGTTGTGTGCTGGTTCCCGCCAGGGTTGACATGACTGCGTTTTTGGTGAGGAGGAAGGCTTCGTCCTCTTGCTTCGTCATATCTTGAAGATGAACGTTGGCTTTGAACCAATCCTTCATCGTATTGATATCGAGGTGAGAGTAGTTGTACTTTTCCCACCACTTGACTTTGAGCGCCTTGCTCAGCGATTTGAAGTTTCCTGATGGACCTATCTGGAAATTCCAGCAGAAGATCCATGGGATTTGGAAGTAGAGAGCAAATATAAACGTCTTTGAGAGGGGAGACGGATAGATGCTTAATTGAAATAGATGAAAAGAACGTTGGATCTCGACTGGGAAAATCTCCTCAGAGAGTCCAAAGTAATTCCACCATGTTTGAAACCAGTTTGGAAAGTGCATCTTGTAAGCTTGCTTACAGAATGTCACAAACCAAGAGTGGTTATAAGCTTGAAGCCAAAAAACAAAATACCATGCCCTGGTATAGTCACGGTAATTGTAAGATGGCGGTTTGAAAGGATGAGAGAATCTCTTTCCCACGAACAACCCTTGTTTCCAATGAGAAGGAGTGAGAACTCGAAAAATTCTCAGCTTTGAGTAAATGATCTTCGAAGGATCACTTTTGTCAGGAACGTGAGTTATCTCAGCAGATTTAGAGTATACTAAAATATACTCGTAGAAAGTCCTGGTTTTTGAAAGGTCCTCAGGTAGGAAATTAAAACCTCGAGGAAATATTTGATTACAGATTTCTTGGACAGAAGGTCCGTCGAATTCTGTTTCGATGGTTAAGTCCACCATTGAAGTCTTGGTGAAATAACCTAGGAATCGAGGTTTAGGCTGAAAGGGTTTTGGCCTAGCAATTTGAGAAAACGAAGAAGGGTTCTTCGGAATTGGAGATCGTGCCGAGGCTGGAGAAGCGGCACGTTTAGTTGGTGTTGTTGGTCCGGTGGGACGCAACAGCCTAGGAGAAGGCACTGGAATAGGAGTCTCAGGGCCTGATTGAATGGTCAGGGCTCTTTGAGATGAACCTTGACGATGCCTGGATACCTGCTAGAACTGCAAGTCCATGGCATAATGTTCTGCACTCATAGGAGATGGTGCAGATGATTGAGCTAAGGGTTGTTTTCCCTCAGAAGGAGGAGTAGTTCCTGAGGAGGAAGCTGCTGATTGAGGTGAAGAGACTTCACTGTTTGAATTAGGAGGCCGAGGCCTCGGTGGTTTTGGCCGTTGGCGGCCAGGAGGAGGTTCCATCGGGAGATTGGAGGAGAGAATTCAGAGCTGGAGAGGCTTTCTTCAAGAGATGTTCTCTGGAGAGGTAATCAGCTAGTGAATTCTCACTGCCTTTTATAAGCTCAATTTTGAAGTCGAAACAGGATAGGATTGCCTGCCACCTGGCAAAGATCTGCTTCGAGACAAGATTTTTGACATCTTTTTCAAAGATGAATTTGCTTGCCTTTGAATCGGTTCGGACAAGGGAATCCTTGTTGATAAGATCTCCTTGGAACTTTTGAATGCAAAGTACTATTGCAAGCACTTCCTTTTTTACGGTAGAATAGTTCTTCTGAGCACTATTCCAGACTCCTGAATGATAACGGACAACAGAGATTTTGCCGTTATGTTCCTGTTTGAGGATACTGCCGTAGCCTATTTCTGAGGCGTCGGTGTCAATGATGAATTTGGCATGCTCATCTACTATGGATAAGCATGGAATGCTTTTGGCTAACTGTTTGATTGATTGGACAGCTCGTGTATGCTCGTCCGTCCAAGGCTTTGGATTCTTCTTTAGTCTGTCATATAGTGGCAGACAAATTGAGCTGAGATCCCAGATGAAATCGCCGATATAGTTGACACAACCCAAAAAACGTTGTAGCTGCGTTTTGTCTTGTAGAACATCTGGAAATTTGTCCACAAATTCCAGAGACCGTTGAATTGGCTTGATGATTCCCTGATTAATGTCATAACCAAGAAATCTTATCCTCGTTTGAAACAACTTGATCTTTGGTTGGGAGACCACAAGACCGTTGGATTTGATGACTTTGAGGAATACATGTAGATGCTTGAAATGTTGGTCTACAGCGTTTGAGAATACCAAAACGTGGTCGATGTAGACTATCGTGAAGTCTTGATACTGGTTGAAGATATCATTCATGACTTTCTGGAACTCGGAAGGAGCATTCTTCAATCCGAAAGGCATGACATTCCATTGAAATTGTCCAAATGGAACATTGAAGGTCGTCTTGTATCGGTCTGAAGGATGTATCTGAATTTGCCAAAATCCAGACTTCATGTCAAACTTTGAGAAGACTTGCAAGAGTAATTCTCTTGAGCAAATCTTGGCGATTAGGAATAGGATACTTAATCCATTTGAGAACTTTGTTGAGGGGCTTGTAGTTGATAACGAGCCTTGAGACACCACGCTCCTTTTCGGCCTGGTTATTGACATAGAAAGCCGAACACGACCATGGGCTTTTTGATGGGCTTATGAGGCCCTTTTGGAGAAGATTCGTTATTTCTTCTGAACAGATTTTGACCAGATCTTTGTTCATTTGAATGGGCCGAGCCTTTGTAGGTATTTGGGTCTCTTTGAAGTCTTCTACATATGGCAAGGATACCATATGCTTCTTCCGGTCCCAAAATGCGTTTGGGAGATTTGAACAGATTTCCTTTTCAAGCTTCTTCTGGAGGCTTTGGATCTTGAGCTGAACAGATGGCTTTGTTATTTGTGATGCCACCTTGCAGGTCTTGACTTCATCTTGAAGGAATTCGATCTGCTTTTCCTTCCTGGCGATGCGATTAATGAATTGATGAATTTCTTCTTCAATATTTGAAATATACTTAGGAGTTACTGGATGAGTAAACTCAAAAGTAATCTCCTTGTCGAACTTCTTTGAGATTATACCCTTACCAGTAACATGAAATGGATATAACTGAGTTAGGAATGGAGTTCCAAAAATGATTCCTTCATTAAGGTTTTTAACCAAAATGAATGTGTTGACTAGGCACACGTCTCCTTTGCAAATGTGCACCTTGGATAATTTGAATTGGATGTTGAGGGGATTTCCACTGGCTCCACTCAATGATTCCTTCGTCTTTTCGAAATACTTTGAAGGGATGAGTCCTTCTTGTATTACATTTTGATCTGCTCCTGAATCGATGAGTGCGAGAGCTTCGAGTTGGAAGTCTTTGATTTTAAAGACTATTTTCGACATCCATTTCTGATTCTGGACTTTGCTGATGTAGTTGATGCTGCCAGTTTCTCCTGGCTCTTCGATCAGCAATGCTTTTCCCGTAAAATGTCTTTCGGGATTGTTTGAAGAAGTTCCTGGGAATTATTTAGTCATTTGAATTTCCTGAAACGCTTGGAACGCCTGTTCAAGATAAGAAAGCCGTTGCTTATTATCAGCAACTTCCCTCTTAAGACCTTTTACTTCATGATGAAGGTCTTCGATTTGGATGGGCTTTCTGGCTTCGCCTTTGATTCAATTTAATATATCCTGGAAAGAATACATAATCGGACTTTGAATCGCCCTTGAGGGATTCTGCTCTTCTAGACTTTGCCTGAGCTTGAGAAGGCAGGTTCGCTTTGAGTCTTCATCAGGGATTTGTTATATAAGATCGAAAAGAGTCTCCTGATCTTTTGTGATGACGTTGATATGACCTGAGCATTCTTTGGCACATTTTCCCGTGCAAGGAATTGCTCCTTCATCATCGCTTGAACTGTCTTGAGAATAGAAGGCTTCTTCGCTGGAGGAACCTTCTTCGTTGAGAATGTTGATGCGATCTTCTTCAGAGGAAGAATCAGTTTGAGAAGATGTATCGTCGTCTGATCTCATGGCGTATAGGAGAGATTGCCTGGTCTCTTCATCCATAGTCAGTGCATTGATCCTATCCTTCAGAGGACAATTGCTGGAGTAGTGGCCTTTACGGTTGCACTTGTAGCAAACTATCGCTTTGGGCTTTGAAGAAGAATATTTTTTGCCTTTTCTTCTGGAATAGTATTTCCTCTTTCTCCTGGGAAATTCTGGATCTTTAGCTTTGCTTCTGCTAAAGAGTCGTTTGGATGAAGATTTCTTCTTTTTCTTCTTGTCTTCCTTTGGTCCTTGACTAAGACCGTATTACTTGCAGAAGGTGCCTAGTTCCTTTCGGTAGTCGGAATCTTTAATCACCTTCGTTGTATGCTTATTCTCTGTGCAGAGATTAATGCATAAGGCTTGAATCGTGGCCGAGATGTCTCCGTAGGTTAATCCAGCCCAATCTATCTGTTTGGTGACTGAATCAATTACCACCATTTGATAGAACTTTTGAGAGATATAATACGGAAGTCCTTCGACAAACTTTTGCTTCCAGATGTCGGCTCCGCATGTCGTTAAGGTATAAAGACGGGCCATGAAAGTATCTTTATACCATTTGTATCTGCTCATCTTGTGACATTGCAATCCGAGAAGGGACTCCGTCGCAAGATTAAAGTGGATTTGAGTACTACCAATGAAGTGCTTTGTCATTGTGTAGATCAACCGGTTGACCATGTTCGGCTCTTCGACTGGGACAGGAGTGGAAACATTTTCCGTTTTGACAACTGTTCTACTGGCAGTTAGGATGCAGAATCTATCTTGCTCAGTAAGTTGATTGTGCCACCAGCTCCTTAGATTTCCAGTGAAACCGGAAATGAGGATTTGGGCGGTTTCAAGAATGGTCTTTCCGGCGCTGAAGGCAGATGCGGCCAGTAACATTTCTTGAAACGTGTTCATCATTTGAGCTTCAGAATATCCGTCGATATTCCAAGTAACTAAGGACATACCATCATAAGTGTGCTTCTCATGATGGAGATCATCCCATCCCAGATCGGGAGGCGATGATTGTGGATAGTGATTTTTCATATCCACCCATTGAGCCACTGGAAGAATCTTCGAAGTAGAAGCTTGAGGCAAAGAATCCTTCTTAATCATATTGATTCCTTTTGGATTCTCAACTCTGCTTGTTGAGACTTTATGACTTTCCATCGGCTTCTGCGGCTCTTTGTTGATGGAAATTGAGGCAAGACACTTGTTGATTTCAGCTAGGTAGTCTGAATTATCATCTTTGAGTTTTCCGATATTAAAGCTGTTAGGCTGAAAGATCGGTTGATTAGGATCTGGTTGAGGGATCTCAGGATGCTTGCTTTTGCTTGGGAACCCTGGATTTTCAATTCTTTCTACTGCTTTGGAGACTGTAGAAAGGACCTTGTTGGTGTAATTGAGTTGATGCTGGATGTTCTTGATTTCACGAACTCCAACCTTTTGAACCTTATCTTCATCGATGGTCTTGTAGGGAGAAGAGACCATCTTAATGGCAGGGACAATAGGATGAGGAAAAATAGCTTCTTCTTCTGGGGGATAGTTAGAAGTTATCTCTTTGCCGCTTCCTGTGACCCATACTGTTGATCCTCTGATCATTGCAATTTGGCCATCTTCACGAAGTTTCTTGACAAGAGCTTCATTCTTGGCTCTTTCGTTTTGCTTCATCTTGGTGATGAATTCCCGTTCTTTCAGAATTGGTTTTCGGGTTTCCGGATTGGCTTTAACCCACATCTGAAGGTATTTGATGTAGCAGTCTTCAAATCTTCTGTCGTCAGTATCATCTTGATTGATGACATTGATTTGATTGTAGACTGGTTCGGTTCTCCTTTCCATATCTGTTTGCGTCGGAGAGAGAGATCTGTCTTCCTTTTCGTAATGAACATCGGGAATTGTCTGGGAGAAATCCACCGCTGCTCTAGTTGACCCAGTTCTTCTAAAAGAGCTAGAGATCGAGTTTTCAGATCTGATTGAAGAAGTACTTGGTCGGCTGCTCAATATCTCGCTTATCCTTGGATATGGAGCTTCCGTGTTGAATTGAATTTTGACATCTCCATTAGGAAATTCGGTGATTGATGCCTCTGTGCTGTTTCTTCTAACAGGGGTTGTTTCCCTATGTAGCTTCCAGATGGGGTTCTTGGTTAGATCATCCCACTGGAGAGTCTTCGGGACAGTTATGGAAGATTTTTGCAGATTTACTTCCATAAGCATGGTGTAGCCTTTGGGAGAGATTCCTAAGGCTTTAGGAGAGATTCCTAAGGCTTTAGGAGAAAGATTTGTATGCATCAGTTTGAAGTAGATGCGGTATGAGACGGCGAAAGGAAGGGAACCGTCCTTCAGTTCAAGTCCTTGAGAGTGAACATCAAGGGTTAAGGAATCCATGATGTTTTGATCTTGGAGAGAGATAGTAAGGGCCGGTTTGCAGTTAAAATAGACTGGTCCTTGCTCCAAGTTTGATTGAACAATCCCTAAGAGAGAGGGAGTGAATCGGAGGTGCCTCTTATCTCTAAGAGCAAGGTAGACGGGAACGTCTAGGCCTTCTCGAAAGAGTGGTTTTAAGGAAACTTGAACACATCCGATGTGGAGGTACTTGAATTTGTTTTTGACCTTGAAGAGGGTTTCTTCAGGTAGGAGCTTGATTGCAGTGAACTCGTCTTTCATTGCAACGTTCTCTTCAGTAATTACGATCACATCTTGCTGGGAGAAATTGAAGGTATTTATTTTGTATACCTGACCTGGATCGATCTTTGGAATAGACCAATTTTTGAGTCTGTTTTCAACTTGAGCCAGATGGGCTTCAGCTGAGTTGTGGCTAGAGATAGCCTTTGATATTTCATCTTTAGATCTTGAAGATCCAAGATTCTTTGAAGAAGAGGAAGTAGAAGAAGTAGTGTTAAATATCGTTGGGGAGTGTGGAGAGAGTTTAGAAAGAAGATTTGAGATCATAGAAACAAGGGGAGAAAGGGAATCCATTAGTTTCCAGATGATGAACTCAGATCCTTTAAGGCAATAGTTTCTTCTTATAACAACAGATTTCTTAACTAAATCGTATTAAGTTTTTCGATCAATCAACCCTTTAAACCTTGAATATCCGCATGGTTCTAGTATGAATATTAGAAGAGTTTGTCCGGATCTTGAAGGTTTACCACTCCTTTATCAAGATCAGAAGGACTAACACTTATAATTTTCATGTTTCAAACCACTGAATAAACTAAGACGAGGAGAGACACCCAAACTTAATATTCATTAGAGAAGAAATGAAATCATTATAGGAGAAACAACTTACCGAAAAAGAACTCAGAACAACATCCTTCCACCTCCGGATTCAGAAGGGAGTTTACTCCATAGAGAGAGAAGTAAAATGAGCAACTATGGCTCTGATACCCAACCATTTTTAAAAAACTAATTTTATGAAAAAAATATATATTTAAAATACATTTCAAAAACTATTTTGAACCATCGTCGAACCCTCTAATTTTTCGAACATATTATAAAAACGAATTTAAATATATATAAAATTCTCGTAATAAAAACGAATTTAAATATATATAAAGTTCTCGTCCACCATTACGAAAAACCATGAAGTTGTAGTGTTGGTAAATTTATACTTTTTTTTTTGTAATAATGGCTCAAATAGATGTTGGTGTTTATATTTAGTATATAAATTGTTTAGATTTTTTTTCTAAACAAAAACTATTTATAATAATAAAAAAAGGATACAATTTCCTTCTTCACATATCACATCATTATTGGTAAAATTATTAAAAATAGAAAATTTGACAAGATATTTACCTTTCATAAAAGAATTAAGTATAATTAATTTTGTTCTAAAAAATGTAAATAGTTTTTTAATTCTTCTATTTTTAAATAAAAATCCTCGCTATATAAACTATAAACTTTTGTCATAAATAAATTATCAAATTCAACTTTAAAATTAAATAGGTAAATACACTAAATTTAGACACAAAACTAAAAGTTGAAAAAGGTCAAAATTGAATGTCAAACTTGTATTGTAATATACATTTTATATAAAAAAATTTGAATAAAGTTACTTTCCATAGACTATGTCACATTCCCATAATTCAAACTTATTCTCTTTTAAATTCTTCATTTATTTACATAACCCTTATAGACCATTAACTATTGTAAGTTTATATAATTTCATTATTTAATAAGATGAGCCAACTTTAAGATAAAGTAATTTTTCTTCAAAATATATATACATACATATATATTAAAGGTAAACTAATTATGAAAGAGTAGTTTGTTGACAGGACATCAATACAGAGAGTGCCTATTCACACAGCACCTTTTTCAGAGTAAAGTTGTAACCTTATGCTGCAATTCATCCAATTGGAACAAATTTTCACAACTGAGCAACTCAAAAGCAAATTTCAGAAGCAGAGTTGAGGTAACTTCTCAACTGAACAGTACATTTCTTTACAACCAAAAGTAAAACATTCAAATGTAATATGAATGTAAGAGAGCGTCTTGGACTATATCGTTTTCACGTTTTACAATTTCAGTTTTGTTGAACTCTCAATTCGACTCGACTCTTACTAGTAAGTAATTCTGATTACATGAGCTTTCCCATACTCCTCCCTTGCCTTCTCAGTAAAATCAAAAGAAAGTTACTTACTGAAGAGTAAAAAAATTGCATATACTTATAAGATATAAACCAGCGGTTATTAAGAAAGAATCTACATTTCTTCTTTCTCCTTCTATTCTCAACTTGAAATTCCATTAGCTAAGTCAGCTAAGAAGACAAAGAATGCAAAGCTTACAGAACTAAACAGCTATAGAACAATTTTTTTATATAAAAAATAATAATAATAACAATTAATAACTAGTTGGATTCAATGGTGTTATCTCCCTTCTCATGTCATACAGTAGCCTCAATTCTAGGCTCAAATGAGAAGGCAGACATGAACTCCACAGCTTCACCATTTATGTAGCATTTGGGCAATGCGGTCCATTGATTTTCGACGAGATCGCACAGTAGATATGTATAAAGGTCATTTGAGTTCATGCATATGAGTATCTGGTCACCGGCTCCGACACAGTTAATATCGACCTTCTTGCCATACCATTCGTGCGACATGGCAGGAGGTAATGCTGCAATTTGATGCCAAGTTCGAGCTTCCTCGTCGTATCTCCAAACTCGAAGGCTTGCAGTTTCAAGAAACTCAGATAACATAACAACTAACATCTCACCTCGACACTCAACAACATCAATAGAGTACTCTGAAAAGACAGGCAAGAGTCTGGGGTACTCCACAAAGCATTTCTTGCTCAGATTACAAGCCATGATAGTCCCAGATGAGCTAATGAAACAGACGGTATCCTCTCCATTTTTGTTCGTAACAACCGACGAATATTGCTTGGATGGACTTCTCTGCATATTTGTGGACACTACATTTCCTGTCCGACTTAGGAAGTAAACAACAGTATCATCATTGAAGTTGAAGTCGATAGAATCATCAACTTTTCTACTCAAGGCAACATCCTCGTCCCAGCAACCCGTTGTTGAACTGTACACTTTGAACCGAAGCTTTGGAACTTGGCCATAGACCAATACAAGCTTGTAAGAACCCTTACAACCATCGGGGTCTGCACTCATCACAATGGCATGAAGAGATTGATCTTTCTGGTCAAGATCCACAGGAGGAAGCTCACTACAGGAGCCCGTTAAAGGATTGGAAACAACAAAGTTTCCCAATGAATTACGAAAACAGATCAAACCACCAGAAGCTGCAACAGGCATCGAGTCGAGATGATGATTCTGAAGTAGGTTTGGATAGTTAAGCTTCTTCCAATTTTTCTCAGTCGAATCGAAAACAATCGAGCGGTTGAGATGTGGATCAACCATGAAAAACCAAGGGTCACGCGCCGAAATGTCCGAACACGCAGACTTGAAACTCGAAGAAGCTGCAACCGATTTCCATCTTTTGCACACTGAAGAAAGGCGAAAGAATGCCGAGGTTGGTAGCCTCGAAAGCACCCTCTCGAGAATGTCTTGATTAAGATCATCCAAAGAAAAGTTGCTCAGCGTGTTGTTTTCTCCATCATTTCTCTTCCTCTTCCGAGTCACCCCCAAATCACCACCACGAGCATCAACAAGCTCCATTGACAGAAATATCTTTAAAATCACTGCAATATCAAACAAACACGAGTCTATTAGTTTCAATCGTGACCAAATTTCAAACAATCCCAATAACCCCAAAACAGCAACAATCAAAACAAAAACAAATAAAACTAAACCCAAATCAAATCTTTAAGAAGAAGAAAACCCCCATTTCCCTCCTTACCAGTTACCATATTCCACATACGTGTGTAAACTAAACCCTAACCAATGAATCAAACCAACATAAAGATAAATTTCAACCCATTAAAAAAAAAAAAAAAAAACCCACCACTAAACTCTGATCAACAGATCGATTCATAAACACAAACACAAAACTAAAAATCCAAAAGGGTTTAACAAATCAAAACAACAACAGAAATCCAAACAAAATGCAGATATGTCCACAAGGGATCTGAAACCCTCAAACCCAGAACCAAAATCGAAACAGAAACACGAAAACAAATGAGAAAATGCACCTGAAAGAAGCAGTAGCAGCGATGGAGAAGAAATTGAGGGTGAATGAGGTAAGTGGAGTATGAGATGAGGAGATTATAAATGGGATTTGAAGATGTGAAAATGGGGGAAAGGGAAAAAGGAAAAAAAAAAGAGAGAAAGGGGGAAAAAGGGAAAGGGAGCAATGGAGGAAGAAGAGAGGGAAGGTTCGAGGGCAGTGACTTTTGAGGGCTTTGACACTTTGTTACAGAGAGGAGGAGGAGGAAGAAGAAGGAGAATGAATACACGAGTGGATAAAAAAATAATAATTAATAATAATAAAGAGGAAAGTAAAAATAAAATAAAATTGTGGAAAGAATACAATAGAGAATACGATTCTTAGTTTTTGTAAATACAAAAAAAGTAAGAAGAGAGAACATGAGTTGACTCTGCTTCACGAGTGGTTTCTTTGGCTTTGGATTCGTTTGGTGGGTTTTTTTTTCCTTTTCCTTTTCCTTTTCCTTGATTTAATTATGAGTTTGCTTACTCAGCTTTCATAGTGCATTATCCAATCAAACAAATAAGATAATGGATTTCAACTCTACGTGTAAATGTGAATATAGTTTGAGTTTACAATGGATTCAGTGTATGTTTAGAAGACCCGGTCCCTCTCAACTTTGAATTCATTACATGTTATTATTTAGTCTAATGGTAATAAATGGTTTTTTAGTCTCTTCGGTAAAGTCTTTCATTGGTAAAGTACATATTCAAAATCACTTATGAAACGTGTTTTATATTTTTTTAATTAATTTTGATGATATGAAAATGGTATTTAAGAGTGTAAAGTTTAATATTAAAAGAGATAGTATTGTGTTGGCTTTACGGAGCAACTAATTTATAAGATTTGCAATGAGCATATGCCCGATTTGCTTTCAAGGTAATAGTGTTCCACGACATAGCGATATAGTTTTGAGTTTTGTAATTGATATGTAACGGATCTAATATATGTGCTATCAACGTAACTTTGATGTTATGGGATTCAATTTTTCCTTCTCGTGTTCGGTTTGAAAATATTGGAACTTTAGAATAACTTGAATGTAGCTTAATTGGTTGTGGCTTTTGTTCTCAATTAAAAATTAAAGATTTGAATTTTGAATCTCTCTACTGGATCGTTGTCGAACTAAGAAAATTAAGCACTCAAATTTCAATAGAAAACAATAGAAGTGTAGGTTGCTAATTATGCTTGTATGACGTTATTTTAGGCCAAACTGATAAGTTGATAAGTTTATATCAAATGACAATGATAATTCAACACTTCTAAATCTAATAGATTTCATGTCCTAATTATCTATTCGATAATCATTTTATAAAAATAAAATTTAAAAAAAAACCTTATAAACATTACTTTCACTTCCTCTACCTATAAATTTTTCTATTTTGATTTTCGAGTTAAAATTTAAAAACTAAAAAATAGTTTTAAAACATATCACTTTCCTGTTTTATGATTCAACTTGTGAAATTCAAAGCATCCAAAAATTTAGGAGAAAGCAAATATAATATTAAAAGAAAAAACAAAACAACACACTATTTGCGTCGTGACAATTTAATATAATATACGTACTATAACTATATTCTAATAATCTATTATACTTCACGCATATTTTACGTTTTAAGAAATTTAAATCTACTATATTGAGTTGAAATTTATAATCACCAACAACGCGTAGTGCACTGAATAAATACTATTTCAAGAATAAGATATTTAAATGTGGTTTTTTTTAAATTAAGAATAAAAATATATCGTATAAAAAATAGTTATTTTCAAATATAGCAAATAAAATATCATACTCTATTCAATATAAATTACTATCTGTGTCTATTTGTATCACACGAACAATGGTCTAGCATAAATATATTGTGATATTTTACCATATATATTTAAGAAGTCTCGTCATTTAACTTAAATTAAATGAAACCCAAAATTTAGATTGCTGTTATGTTTTTTGCTTCGAACTTTAAAAAACAAATGATATTTTGTCATCATAATTCATAGATGAAGTGAGCTAAAAGAAGTATGAACACAAGACACGTTGTATTAGATTAGTAGAACATGAGTAGTGCATAGGTTAGCACTGATTTACGATATGAAGTTCAATTCTCTCCTACATACTACTTAATAAATACATTTTTTTAAAATTTAAAAGAAAAAAAAAAAACTTTTGAATGGGGACTTCCTAAACCTATAAATAAATTTTAAAAAATGAGTCTCAAGTGTCAACTCAAAGCTGGATAGCAATATAAATATATTTTGTTTGGGGTCCTAAAAAAAAAATAATAATAATAGTTTCACAAATTCATAGGTTAATAATAATAATTAATAGAAATTTTTGTTTGATTTGTTTGGCCCTAAAGTTGAAACAAAATCCATGACTTCCCACATGTGACTCTGCCTACTCTCTCTCTACTTTACACCTTCTCTCTCCTCCTCAAAGTAAGAGAAAGTGCAAATTTTTCAAACACAATCCTATTTTTTTTTATTACATTTTTTTCCTCTTCTTTTATATCATTTTATTACCTTTTGTAGGAACATTATTATTATTATTATTATTCACTATAAAGTACTATTTTAATTCGTATAATTCAAAATCGGTTTAATTTTACTTATTATACTTTTCAATATTCAATCCTACTTCTTATACCTTTAGTAAATCTTAAGTTTAATCCAATTAAAAATATTGCTTTAAGATATTGATCGAGTACTCATTTGAGTTTAATGGACTTTAATATGAATTTCATCTTAAAACCAGTTGACAATGAAAGGAGTAACTTATCTTATATAGATTGCGAGTCTCATTAGTTTTTCTAATATGGAACTCTCAACATTTCCAACATGCCCTCTTAAGATGGTGTCTTTTTTAGTTCATCTATCTTGGACCGAATACCTTTGAGTTTAGTGAGTTCTGATAAAATGTTTTTTATAGTATAGGATTTCATCTCAAAACCAATTAACAATGAGAGAAGTAACGCATCTTTCTTATATAGAGTATAAGTCTCCTTGGTTTTTCCAATGTTGTACCTTCAACATATCGAATAAATGAACAAAATTTTAAAGCTTACAGTGAAAATACTAATAAAAAAAACGACAATAAAATGGTTATAGAGACTAAATTTAAAATTTATTGAAAGTTCATGGACTAAAATTGAACAAACTTTAAAATATGTACGAAAATGATAGGAAATTTTTTTAAAATTGTAGATTTTACAAAATATTTACAATCTATAGCAAATTCTATCACTGATAGTAATTGATATACTATAGTGATAGAAGACTTTCATTGATAGAATCCAAAATTTTGTTATAGCTTGTAACATGGGAGGATCTATTAAGGGGTCGAGGGCACGTACCCCCACATTCCCGATTTCTTGTATTTTAATGTTAATTTTAAAGTGTAAAATTACAATATATATTAAACAATGCATCACTTTTACTACAATTATACAAGTTACTGGCTTAATATTTTAATTTATTTTACTATTTTTAAAAATGGTCACGGATGATACTTAAACCTAATTATTATTATTTTTATTGAAGATGTTTGTTGACATTTTGATAGCAAAAAGAAGAAAAGGAAAGAGAAAAGAGAAAAGAAAAGAGATGACTTATTGGCTTCGCTTTGACACTCTTCTCCTCGTAGAGGGAATCTCTCTATCAAAATTGAAAATTTTCCATTTCTTCTATCTTTTCTTTTAGTTAATTTTTCTATGGCTTCAAAGTCAAAACGGCCAGAATCTCAAAGGCCACGAGCAATGTAAGAAATAGTGCATACCTCACCTACGCCCACTCTGACGCCAACAGTGTCAATTATTATTCCACCTCAAATCATTTTTTTAAAATTATTTTAACTGAATATATTCTAATATTTTTTAGTCGATCTAGTGAACGAGGTGCTCAATCATTCGGAATTTTAAGAGCGATCGACATTCGACTGTGTATCGTACACCACATGACGTATAGTGCTCTCCATCCTAAACCCTTAGATTGAATTCTAGTAAAGTTTCACATACATTACTTCTCTTATTATCAATTGGTTTTGAGATGAAACTCTATACTATCAAATATTTGATTCATAGTTTTGAAAGATTTTATATTTGTGGTAGATTTTTTTGGATAATTATTGGACATGAAGTTGAACGATTTATTAGTTTACTTATTAAACACCTTTGTAAATAGTAATGTTTTATTAATTATAGTAAAAAAAATACTATTAAAAATCAATCATTTTTCTCATCCCCATAGATAGGTGATAAACTAAATCTTTAATTAAGGATTTAGTTTGCTTACACATAACAAACTTCCACAATTAAAGTTTAATGAAAATCATTACAACAAGAATTAAATAGTTACCAAGTTGAAAGTAAGTAGACGAAAACATTACATATCAACAATCATTCATTTTAAGTTTAATCTATTAACTATCTTTTAATTTTTTGTTATATATTTTCAAAACTAATTATCAAAAATAGTAAATTTGACAAAATATTTATAATACATAACAAAATGTTCAGATTCTATCACTAATAAACATTGATAGTCACTGAGTGACATTGATAGACAGTGATAAGAGATGACTCTCATCGATAGAATCCAAAATTTTAATTTAATTTGCTTTTTTTAAAAATGCTAAAACTTTTTGAAAACTAAACAAAACTATTGATAATTTTTTTTTACATAAATAGAAGCAAATAGAAAGTATTTACATCCTATAACAAAAAAAAAATGATACTTTGAGCATAAGTTAAAATTTTAGTTATCCATTTTAGGCTTTGATTAAAATTTTGCTATGGACCGTAAATAGTTTGTCAATTATTCTATTTTTAAAAATCCCCGTAAAACACATTTTTGTTCCTAGAATTTCACTAATAATTTAACCCATTTACTTAAATAAAATAAAGAAAAGAAAGAAATAGAAAAAAAAAAAAAGAGAAAAAGTATATTTATTTTAAAAAATAAAAAAACCAAAACAATAATTTAACAATTTTTTTTTATTTGGTAGCAATAATATCAAATTTATTAGGGTAGAAAAGGAGAGAGGAAGAGTAAAATTCAACTCTTTATCGTATAAAGTAATTAAATAGAATAGAAACAAAAGAGGGGGGCCGAAAAGGAAAAAGCCGTAAATTGCGTTTCTTTTGGTTTTGGTTTTGGTTTTGGGTTTTTTAAAGAGAGTAAATGCCTATTTTTATGGCATTACATACATTGGCATTTTGGTATGAAAAATAAAAAACAACGAATGAATGATTGAATGAGTGATAAAGTAGAGATCTTGATTTGGTGGTTCTCTTCTCTCATTTCTTTACTACACACTACACGCCTATGTATGCCTTTTTATTTGTCAACCCATTTCCCTTTCTCTCCTTCTCTATTCTTTTCTCTCTTCAAAAATTCCTTCTTTGGATCTTTTTACAACGCTACATATACCACTTGCCTTGCTTTTGAGCAAAGTAATAAATAAATAAATCTCTTTTTCTAGCATATTAAACATTCAACCATCCAAAAGCTTTAACTTGTTGTTGAAATCAAATTTAATTGTATATCATTAACGCTCTCTATTACTTGTAGTTTTGAAATATTTGGAAAACTTTAATGAATGATAATCTGTTTTAGTTGTAGCGGAAACAACTATGTACGAACTTGAATAGAGGACCTTATTAGGTTCCATCTCAATAAATAAATTGACGATGAGAGAAGTGATTTGTTTATTTTGAAAGGAATCAAGTTTTGTTTGATAATGATTATGTTTTTTTCTTTTTTGTTTGTTTTTTTTCAATGGTTATCTTTTTTGTTCAAGAATGGTTTGACTTTCAAGTTAATTCTAGAAATAAAAAGATGGTTTCTAGAACTTCTTTTATTTGTGAAGCTCAACTTGGTTTTTTAGAAGACTTGAGTAGAAAGTTTATAGTGGAAAGTTGTTAGAATGCAACTATGATTATTGGAAGTGAGAGAAGTGTTGGAATGCATGTCGAATTGAGAGTGAAATAAAAATTAAATAATAAAAAATAAAAACAATAAAAAATATTACAATTCGAGTTCAAAACACTAAATCCAAACATGAATTTTAGATTACATTTCAATGCATTTCAATTTTCTTACGAATATCTAATTACTTCATAAGTGTCATATATCCAAACAGCTCAAAACTAAAATCCAAATAGTGACAATCGTCTTCTTTTTTACTAATTTTTGTAGAAGGGTGAATATTCAAATTCTAAAAAAAGTACTAGATAAATTTTCTAAATATGACTCTAAGTAGATAAGTTTATTTCAAAAACAAAAAATTCAAATAGTTATCATCAACAGCATGTTTATCTTTATGAATTAAATTAAGTTTAAACCCTAATTCAATATTTAAACATGGGTCCTTAGCCTTTTTTTTCTTTTAAAAAATTAGAAATAATCATCAGTTTTTTTTTTAAATAGAGTTTTTTTAATAATCATTAGAGTCTTTTTTTTTTCTTTTTTAAAATAGAATTTTTTTCTTTTTTAAAATTGACTCCAAACTGATAATCGATTTAGTAAAGTGTCAATCCTAACATCGAAGAATAAATATCAATTGATTGACATTTGTCCTATCGGTAAGGATCAATTTAACACTTAAAAATTACTTTCTAAAACCAACCCATCTCGTTTTTCGAACTGACTAACTTTTTTCGAACCGACTCAACTTTTCAATCTATCATGCTCACTCCTATAAAAATACAATTGTATTTTTATTCTTAATTTTTTTTTTCATGATTTTTACCGTAGAGGGTAAATAATTTAATTTTAGTATTCCTAAAAAAACCCCTTTTCTTAATTGTACAAAACTCCAATCAAAACTATTGTTGTTCAATAGTTCATGGGCCAAAACGGAGGGACCTTAAAAACCCATAATAGAATTAGGGTTTATAAATTAAAAGAACATATATGATTGTGCGAGTTTTAGTCATTCGAGTCAAAATCTAGCCTTATGATTTATAATTAGAATTAAGCTGCTATGGTTTTTAAGATTTAACTACTCTAAGAACTAGATTCTAACTTATAAAATCATAGTGAGTTCCAAATTAGTAATTTAACACGTCTAACACGGCACAAACGATATGGCAAGGGTAACAACAAAGGCACAAAGAAAAAAGAAGCTCATTCTCATTAGAATTTATAATGAATGCATCAGGAACACTTAAGGTCAACATTTAGATATCAGTTTTTAATATATGTTAGAAGAAACTATGAACCTAATCTCTATTGAACTCTAAAACAAGTTATCCAGATGAATCTGTAACCACACCCTAATCCCCCTATTGGATAAGCAGTAGCAGCGGGAACCCAATATTTTTATACTTAATGATTACGGGATTTTCACAATTTCGAATCAACACCGAGGTCTTCTATGCTAATACTGAAACCTCAGAATAAAAAAGAGAAGAAAAAAAAAAAAAAAAATTTACCAGCTCAAACCTCGTTTCAAGGATGACTTGACTGGTTGATCTATGAATGGGCGCGAGTGGAGACAAGACGATCCTAAATTCATCTTGTGCGTTTCAGCAGCAGATGTGTGTGGTTTCATCTCCATGTATGTGTCCATTGACACGAACATTATTGGCGTCTTGTGCGAGAGAACTCGTCTCACAACTAATCATATCTGTATCTTCTGAATCGTCGAGATTGTTCACTGAAACGTCCTCATCGCAGTAAGAAACCTCCATTGAAACAGCTGAATGACAATGACCATTTACACTTGCTGTTCTTGCAGTATCTACTGGAGTTATTATCAAGGGTTTGTAGTTCAACAATAATTGAGAATCATTTCCAAAATCTTTAGGAAAAGATGAACAAATTCCAACATCTGTATCCCTGACCTTTTCATCCCTTACAGCTTCCGATGTAACTCCGAATGCTGCCTTGCGAGTGCAAACAGAAATATCGCTTGATGTAGATGACTCATGTGCATGTCCATTAACACCTTCACAATACAATCTCTCAGATTGTGTTTGAATGTCAGGGGACCCAGTATAATTATCAGCCTGCATACAGCCATCAGTTGACTCAGCGCTAGACGAACAAATGCGATCCACAAGTCCTTGTTTAACGCTTTCAACTTGTTCAATCGTGCAAGAATTCACTTCTACTTTCTCTTTCTGGAGCTGCTTGTTCCCCATGGATTCAATAGTTTGAAGACTTGAAGATCGCGGGCGAACCCTACAAAGAATAAGTAGGTAGGTTTGTTAGACACGTCGTCTACTCCATCAAGAATATGACAATAAAAATGTTCAAGGGAGAGCTTATTATTATTATTTTATAAGAAACAACGGACTATATAACTCGCAAAAAGAACTAAGGGCGGATTGGCAAGTGCCAACCCCAAGAAGAACAAAATCATCCA
Organism: Cucumis hystrix; assembly: GCA_025688845.1. Classification (NCBI taxonomy): domain Eukaryota; kingdom Viridiplantae; phylum Streptophyta; class Magnoliopsida; order Cucurbitales; family Cucurbitaceae; genus Cucumis; species Cucumis hystrix. The sequence goes on from CM046889.1 coordinate 2,437,244, forward strand.
CGTCTTCCAATTGTGGAATTCAGCGAAAGTAAAGCAACGATAAATAAACTCCTGAAGAGGGAAAAGTACCTGGAGTACAAAATCATGTACGCTCCCTGAGATAGTACCTCTTCCAAATCAACCTTAAAAACCTGAACCAAGGCAGGAGCCACGAAAGTGAAAATACATTACAATGGACGTTAAATGATACAAAAGAACTGATATCAAAGCCCATGCATTACACCGAATAACAACAACCATATCAAAGTTTGCAAAGTTCGCTCATATTCACGCATCTAGGTCAGAATTGTCGGTCATCTACCAGCAAAAGTTAAACAGGTGCGATAATTTACCAACAGTCTACACATTAACCATGAATTCTTTCAAGTAAAGGTATGTGCATTTTGAACTGAAACCACAATAGATTGCCAAACATAGAGTACGTAGGCAACAATGTTATCAAATTATAAATATAGTCATTATAATAACCACAGTATGAACAAAACAACCATAATACGTGCATGAAGATATATTCTTGAAAGGTTACACATTTATGTGCACAACAGATTATAGATACAGGAGCATGAATATTTGTACAGTGAAAACAAGCATTTAATGTGTTTGTCAGTCTGTGAGGGAAGGAGAGAAAGGGACCAACCTTACAATCATCAATCCTGTACCAATTTCCAGAGAAGTCCTTAATGTAGCAGATATAGTGACCGAAAAATGAAGCATTCAGCATATCAACGTGAACAACGACGGCATAAAGCCTGTACACATCCTTACGATCTCCAGCTTCACTCATATAAGGACTAAGGTCTAAAGTCTCTGGAAACGTTACTTTCTTGTTGAGCTTCCCAAACCTCCCACTCTGCAAAAGTTTTCCAACAGAAACTTTAAGGGAAGGGAAAAAATAAAACACAAAACTATAATTCTTCATTATTCAAAATTAATTGTGATCACGAACACAACTTCAACTATTATGTAGATTAACTACCCAATCAAGATGTGTGTTATACTACATTTTCCTTGTCAAGATAAATCAATAACTAGGGAAAGGCAATGTATCTGCCGTAATTTGCATTTGTATTGTATTTGTTAATAATAGACAGTAATATAGAGGTATATTTGCTTAAATCACCTAATCAGACATGACAGAAGGAATCCAACCTGAAATCTCTTTAAGGCAATTGTAAGAATATTAGGAGCCTGTTTAATCGTAAGACGTTTTGATGCCTTGACATAGTCATTGCACCTACAAATGCCAGAGTATACATATCAAATAAGAGCATGGTATGGATGGCATAAAAAATAATGACGAAATAAATGATTCAATAACAAAATTCAATTCACAGTCTAGATCCTCCTCTTGTGACCTAAAAAAATATGGATCGTTGTCACACAACTACAAAATAAATATATATATTGTGTCTTCCTTCACCCTTGTGAACTAGATGAGTATATTATATCAAGATCTAACTTAAAATGCAAACTTCATATTGAAAATCGGAAACCAGGAAAAAGGCTATCAAAGCCTCAAAAAAAAGTGGCCAACACACTCAGGGAAATAGTTTTTTAAGGTAAGTAGTAAATCACCCTACACAAGTCATAAAATACCTCCTAGACAACAGCTGTGAACAGAGTTACAGAGCCACCTTCCAAATGAAGGCATTTTTAATTCTAAGATATTCAAACTAAATGTGATGGCATGTTGAACCTAGCAAAAAAATAGAGCAGGGGGACACAGTAATGAACAAATTACTAAATTTCCCAAGGACACGCGCAACCCCACACACACACATAGAGAGAGAACAGTCGCATACCCATCACATTTGTACTTGTTATCACCATGCAGCCACTCTATTTTCGTGAATTGATCGAGGCACTCCTCCAATGATGCAGCATCACCATGAATTTCAACAGTCAAATCCATCATATTTTCATGCTGGTTGGAGACATTGTTGCAATTTGTACATATTACCTGAAGTATCAAGATCCAAAACCTCATCAGTCACAGTCAGTGACACTAAACACAAGAAATTGAACTCCCTAGAAATAAACACGCAAAAGACAGAAATGCATAACATGAAACTTCTAGCAAAGATCAGGGTGAAAAAGATATCTGGCCACATGGCAGATGGTGGCAACATCCCAACACATACTGTTATGACAATTTTAAACATGTCTAGGTTCAAAAGATCGATTGATTCTACATCAAAAGTGCAGTCAATAAGAAAAGGGGTGTGAAAAAAAGGTTCACAAAGTGATCCTAGAATGGGAGAGCCGCTCAAATGCATTACTTGGGACTGAAGTTGGCCACCAAAAATGTGCTGTATAATGGTTGTCTCTCGTGAATGAGCACGAACAGCTTTTTCTCCACCAAATTCATCAAGGCACGCAAGTTGCATTCTATCAATGGCAAACCTGTAATACAGAAGCCATTAGGTAAATGAAATTATTTGGTAATAGAAATAAGAGTTGATGTTTTCCCTACATGGTCAGCAAGATAATATATCAAATTACAAAAAGAAAAGCAAGACAGATACCTCATGAACTCATGTGCATCTTCCTGCCTTCCATAACCAAGATTCCCACCAATATTAGGCAACCGAAGGATAATATTATTGGGTGAAAAGGGTTGAGCATTTTGACTAGCTCTTTCAACATGTGTTTGAAATTCACAAAAGAAACACCAATCATCACGTACACCTGAATAAAAGTGGATGATAAATTATGGAGACTTAAGGAAGGGCTAAGGCCCAGATGTAGGAGGAAGGAGAAAAGCAAAAGGTTCAAATGGTATTTACATTCATTTCTGTGTCCTTTTTCCAAAAGGAAGGCAAAAAGTGGTCTGGTGAAGGACAAGCACTGTAGAACAACATTGGCAAAGCAACTGCAAGAAATAGGAAGAGTTAGGTTTTCCCTCTTCAATGAGTAGAGGGCGACACACCAGAATCTAACACCAAGTGATTGAAACTTGAAAGTAATTCATGAATGACATAATTGATAATTGTTAAAAATAAGTCGATACTAACCTATTGCCACAGTTTAAGAGTCCACAAGGATGAAAATCCTTCTTATCCCAGTAAAAGAGGTCCACAAATTCATCATACGGAAAAAGAATCTAATTCATCCAAAAACAAAGATGAACTTTATTAGGTATGATATCAATGACAATCTTGCTCAAAGTGGGAAAAAGAGGGGGTGGGAGGGACATCATCAATTTAGGAGGGGAAATGAAGATAACATACATCTTTTGGTTGCTTGATAGGCTTAGAGGCTCTACAAGAAGGTACCAATGAAATTGCAGAAAATTTTTTGCTCCCTATAGTAGAAGCCTTGGAATCCCTGTGGGTATTTGGAGTTTCACAATCATCTGTATTCCTACGTGCTTGAAAATCCTTGCACTTTGTCTTGTGGCCAGCCTTCCAATGAATTTCTTGACATGTTGGTGAACTAAACAATAAACATTTTTAAAAAGAAAAAACATCAAAATACATTTACATCAAAACAAATATAAAATCTACAAGCAAATGAGAATAACAAATACAGAAGCAGTTGAAGTGTAAGACAATGTCCTGTTAATAAAGCTTTGATCTTCACATATAAAAACAAGACTACTTTTGGTTACTAGAAATCAAAAATGTCAAGTGGATAATGAAATTATTTATTAGTCAACAAATTAAATAAAAGACACTCCATCCTCGTAGATAGACAAAATCGTCAAAAACAAAGCCTCTCTTGCTTAACTTCAGAGCATAACCAATACCTATATATAGCTGGTACAGAGATCAGCAAAGAGCAAAACTAAAAAAAGAAAATCCCTATAATTTCAGTTTTCCAACACTTCCATCACAAGCTTTATAAACAACTATAAAGGGGAAAAGGAACGCCTTATAATAAAGATTTCTATGAATGCAAAATGCTAAATTACTCATTCAATTCTCGTTCCTAACGCCCCAGAGCAGATCAGTTAATAAACTATATGGAAAAACTCGTAAAAAATAGACCATAGTTCACACTTGACACTCCACACGCACAACAGCACAAGTTATATTCTTGAGGCCAGCTTGAACTTGTCTACGGTGATCTAATTCTACAAAAGTCAAAAGATGACCGTGGGCGATCAAATTGCTACATGTGATCAATCATTTGAAGTCATTTCAAGCCCTTAAAACAACACAGATGGCTTGGAAACAAACAACGAAATTATAACTTATTATAATATTAAAAAGTTCAATATATATGTTTATATACATATACATATCCATATAATGAACAGATCAAGTGCATTGTTTGTTACCATATAAAGAGAAGAAAAAGCAAACTAATGAGAATGGGGGGAAAGTCGATCAAGTAACAATTATTGCCGAAAAAGGGTTGCTGTTGCGTAATTTGATTACTATTAAAACGGACAATAAAAGGTAAATTATTAACTCCACATGAATAGCCAAATGCAAATGATGTAAATTTGGAAACTGAAAAGATTACCACTCACCAATATCGAACAGCCTTACACCGCGAGCACTTCTTCGACCCTAAATTACCACAAACGACACAAACAGCATCGGCCATGGAATCGCCGCCGCCGCCGGACATTGAGTTACAGTCGGTGCCGTCGCTTCTTCCCGCCGTCGCTCCTCCACTCGAAGCCTCAAAATTGGCGTCGACCTCAAAGTATTTAGAGGCCGTATTCTTCACCAAATACAGCAATCCGAAGATAATAAAAAAAAGAGTTAAAATCAATTGCAGGAACCAATTGAGATCCAAGGTTACTCCAGAGACGTGCATCTAAGCAGTCCCAGTGTTGTTGATCAATGATTCGTCGGCAATCCTATTGCTTTTCATCGATGAATTTAGCAACAGAACTGAAGGATTTTGAAATTAAGTAGAAACCCAATGAGAGAAAGGCAATAAAGAATTAAGATCATGAAGAAGAAGAGATTATTAGGGCTGTTTCAAAGACCAAATCATCGAACCGAGAAAGACGAGACGGTGAGTGCGTACAAATTAGGCGGCTGTTTCTGTCCTACTTCTCTCTCTATCGGTAATTTGACGATGAAACTGCGATTTTACGATGGGGACACCCTTTGTTTTTCTTCTCAATTCTCTCTTCCCACTGGATTTTCTTTTTAGGGTTATTTAATTTTACAATAATTCTGGAACTCAAATAAACAATAATATTTAATATTTAATATTTAATATTTGTTATGTAGAAGTTTCTCAATTTCACTCAATTGCTTTTTTCCTCTCTTTTATTCTAAATCTCTTCTTTTTCTCACTCCTTTCTTTCCGCCTAAAGTTTCTAATTATTATTTTCAAACTAAAATATCCATAGAGCTATATCTTTTTATACTTCCTTAAATACCAAATTTTATATTCAAAGGTATTTATTTAAACTTGTGTTTAAATAATAAAATCATGAAAAATTATAAAAAAATAACAAAACAAAATATAAAATTGCTGGTTTTTAAATGGTTAGACTACAAATTTAATTCATATAATTTGGAGATAGTTAATATTTAGTTTGGTGGTTTTAAAAGTTAAAATTTTGATTAAATCTATTTATGGCAATTTTATGGAATATTTATGAGATTTTAAACAAGATTGGATTCTGATTATAAATCACAGTAATAAATTTTAACTCTTTTATAATTATAGAGATGCATTTGCAATTTAATATTTAAAAATTTAAAAATATTTTTATTAGATATGAAATTAAAAGTTCATACACGTTAGACAATCATCGAAAGTTTTAACTTCGTAGTTATACAATAAAACTCTAATATCGTATAAATCAGTAAATGTCAAAATCTATAAACTATTTTTACAATAATAGTAGTTAGAATAACATATAATCCATCCATGGAAATGGGTTTTTAAGAGATTTCATTTACTTTTTTTAGAATTTAATTGGATAATTTGATAATGTTTTTATGAGAAGAAAAGTGTTACTTTAAATCTACATAATATATTAACGTACGATCATTCGTGTAAAATTGTCAATAATAAGTAACATACCAAATTTCATCTACGGATAATTGATGGTGATTATAAAATGATTATTGTATGATGACTGGCTATTATCTTCCTTGACCAAAACTTAAATGTCCTTAGTGAAATCTTTCTTTTGATGGGACATAATAAAGACTTGTTATTTTTGTATATTGAAAATCATAGCCTTATGTCTCTTTATATTATTGGTTCAATTAGGATATCGATTAAATCCTAATCAATCTAGGAATAAGCTTTTACTCATTTAGTTCATACTCAATTAGGAATATTTGACCTTAATTAAATAAAGCATACAATAGGTTAAGTTTAATAAAACAACTCAAAGTGATAAATTATTAATTCGCATACATAAACATAGCTCACACTTTAATTATACATATTATTTAAATACGTCTAAAAAATCATAACATACAAAAAGTTGTTTTTTAATCTTATGTTAGATTGTTAGATTTGCGTTTATTTTGTGACAAAAAGAGAACCAACCTCTAGGTTATATATACACCTTCTGTCAAAGTATTTTAATTATAAAAATATATAAAATAATGGAGCACTTTGTAAAAACGACAAAAAAAAAAAAGTTATAATAATTAAGGGGCATTTTTAAAAATAGCAAAATAAATTAAAATATTTATAAGCTATAGCAAAATTTTGAATTCTATAGTCTTCTATCACTATAGCATATCAATTACTATCAGTGATATAATTTGTTATAGGTTGTAAATATTTTGTAAAATATACTATTTTTAAAAAATTTCCATAATTTTAAGTCTATAGTACACATACTTTATTATTTGCAAAAATGGCAAAAAAAAGTGCAGCCCATACATAGAAAAGCCTGAATTTGATTATTTTTGCTATATTTACAAAATCACAAATCTTAAAGACATTTTTACAAAATACCTACACTAACTTGTCACCCAATATAAATTTTATTAATATTTTATAAATTATCTTTTAGTAGACACAAAAATAAAACGATAAATAATGACATAGAGTATGTTAATGATAATATTAAATTTAAAATAAATCTAACATTAATCAACTAAGTAAATGCAAATCTAAGCATTTATGACTAAACAATTTACCATAAATTATCTCAAAAAGGAAAAATGATGAAGTTTGTAAATTAAAAATGAAATAAAAATAAAAGTTATATGTTTGTAATTGGATACCTATCTACTATTTTAATTTATTTTTTAAAATTTAAATTAGATAACAATATTTTATTTTGAAAATGCAAATTTTGATTAGTTGAGTATATATATATAAAGATTGAACATTGATTTAACTCATAATTTGAAAAAGAAAAAAGAAAAAAAAAACTCGAAATAATTTATTAGGAGTAAATTATGAAAAATCTACCTTTTACATGAAAAAAATATAATTTATATATGATAAGTTGTTTTAGGTATCAATATAATTATTTAAATAGCATTATTTAAAAAAAAAAATTATGCATTCAATATAAAGCATGTTAATATTTGATGTGTTATTTTAATTTATAGGTATATACTATTTTTAAATGCTTGTTTGGTGATAAATAATAAAGAGATACTAACAACTTTATAGCGTTTTACCTATTTTGTTCTTTCTTCATTCTTACTTTAGGAATTAGGATAAAAGGATATTTGTGAGATTTGAGTGTTTTTGTATAAATTTCATTGGAAGGCTTTTAAGATTCGCACGTGGTAGTAAAACTTTTGTTTGACAATTGTTATGTACAGTGTCGTTTATGTATATATAGCGTTACTAGGTAACGGTCAATGTATGTGTGGTTGAATATAGGTTGGTTTCAAGTATTTGTTAGATTCAACTCAATTGTTCGAGTTTCAAATAATCTTTGTTGAATAATGAACTCAACCCAACTACGAATGCATTTGAGTTGGGTTGGTTCAAGTTAGTCGGATCACTTATTTAATTACTAGCATATACTGAATTATTAGCCTATACTGAATTAAGATATAAAACTCAATCTCAAATTACATTGGAAATTTTATTTTTTCAAAGTTTAAAAAACTGGTTGAGAAGTTGTTGAAGAATAAATTATCTAAAAATCTAATAAAATTAAGATAAATATATGTATATATTAATATAATATCATCATGGGTAGAAAAAAATATTTTTAAAAATTAATAATAAATTTGAGTTGATTCGGATTGATTTTGGTTATTTATTGTGAACCCATAAACCAACTAAACTCATAAGATTTTTTCATTTTCTTAATCCAACCCAACCCACCCAGAACGAGTTAATAACTCAACTCAAATCGTGGATTAGGTTGGGTTGATTGAGTTTTTTGGGTCATTGATTTTCTTAACACCTCTGGTACAAAGTTATGACTATAACTCACTTTTCAATTCGTAATATATTAAAATCAATGACACCAACTTTTATATCTTGAATTTAGTTGAGATTAATTTATGTCTAAGTAGTTTTCACCGAATAGAAAATCGACTAATTTGCTATTGATTAAATAAATAAGTATTATTTTAACAAAAATAAATATGAAATCAATCGTCCATTAAAAAGTTTGGAAAATTGCCAGAGAAAAACAAATTAATTATACTAAGCGTATATCACTACGAAATTCATAATCTTTAACTAAGTTTGAATGCTTCAAATGAAACATATGACACGATAAACAAGGTTAACTTGTAAGATTCAGATAAAGTTAAATTTAAAATAACCACGAACTTATAAAAACTTCAATAATCGCCGTAATCTCATGAAATAGGTTGAAAAATCGAACTACTAAAGTCGTGAAACTTAATTTAATATTGTTCACCTAATTAAATTAATATATGTATATGTATATATATATATTAAACACACGTACGTAATTTGGTTAAATTTTTAAAATTGATCGCTTTCTTTCTTTAAATGCACATCCCTAAGTTCTCATCTAGTGATCAATTTCACCGAACTTTTGGCATTAATTGGGTCAGCATTGAGTCACCAAAGTTCTTTTTTTTTTCTCCCTTTCATAAAAAATAATTAAAAAAAAACAAATTCTCCACGTGCGCGAATATGATTGGTCATTGATGTATGAGAATGACAGTCGTGGTCAAGTCAATGATGTCTAATATCTTGGAGGTTTCTGGTCGTCGAGGTTATACTTTTCCAACCTTGAAGGTAAATCATACTTTTTCATTTATGCTTAATTGACTTTGCATTGAAAATAGAAAGGCAAAATATTTTTTCCTATTGAATTTTTATCTTAACCTAAAAAAACTGATCCGTTTTCTAAAATCGGAGCGAGTCAGTACTCAGTGAAACCGAAAAATTTAATTATGTTTGGTTTAAAAATGTTGAAACTGAATCGGACCAATTTTTAATTATTATATATTTGTTTTCATATGTTGATATTAAAAAAAAGGAGTAAAACTGAATAAAAAAACTAATGTGTTTTTAATTTAAAGAATAAAATCGGATTTAAAACCGAACCGAATCGAAGTATTTATAAAATTACCAAAATCGAATTTAAAATCAAACCGAACCACATAAATAAAGTTCGGTTTAGTTTGGTTTGAACAAATAAATCAATTTAACCGTCAAACTAAACCTAACCAAACCGTTTCTATCCCTATGTTCTAAAATGTTGCAAATTTAAACCGGTTTGAAATTAATCTCGAGGAAGGAAAAAGTGATTGAGAATAATTTTTAATGTCATCAAGTAAATTTGATTGTTTTTTTTACTTTATCTAAAATCACTTATTCTTAGTTTTCTAGGTTCGAAACTACACTCAAACCACCTTTTCAATTTAGCATTTCACAAAATTTGTATCTTCAAATAGAAATGTATTTGTTCCTTTCAAATCGAATGGTTTTCAAAAATAGTACTTTTAATGACAATTTCTGTGTTATACTTTTATGGAATGATTTAGATGGAAATAAAAAATATTTTTCATTTAAAGTATATATAATTGTAAAATAAGTATCTTAACTTTTTCGAAGGGTTCAATTTTTAAAACAAGTCGTTTTAAAGTATTGAGAAAATCGATAGCTTTTGAAGTATATTTTAATTATATTTTATTTAAAATATTTAAATAAAAAACTATTTTTTATAAATTTTGTTCTCCCTAGCTATTGGATTATCAAATTCTTTTTTCGTCCTTCGAATTAAATGTATAATTAGATATTCAAACTTCTAACATCCAAATACTGCATTAGATTTTGATTTTTAGATAACGAAATTTTATTTTCCACCTTTTTCTACTGTATTTAAACAACTTCACAATAAAGAAATCACTTTTTCGTATAAAGTTAGAGGTTTGTAGGATTGTATGAAGCATTGACTTAGGATAAAATTAAATTAGAGTATAGTTGTTGGTGTTGGCTGGCAGTTGATAATGGCACTGTTGAAGAGACAATGTGATTTAATTTTCTGTTGCAACACTCACCTAATAATAATAATAATATATTTATTTGATTTTAGTAAAATAAATAAATAATATCTTATTTTAGTTAACATTGGGGTTGACTTGAATCTTTCTTATTTCTCAACTTTCTATATCTGATGCCAAGTTAAATAACACAAAGTTCGAATTATAAAGTCCATTAATCTTTTATAGAAAAACTATATTTTTAGTCACTAAGTTTTGATGAATATGTATTTTTTGTTATTGAATTTTAAAAATAGACATTTTTAGTTAGTTTATAAAATAATAGACTTATTTGGTCATCGGATTTTTAGATATATCTTTTTAGTCGCTAAATTTTAAAAAACAGGTTTGTAAGGTCATATAATTATTTAAGGAGTCTGTTAAACATATTTTTAAAAACTCATAGTGTAAAAAAGACACATTTTAAAAACTCGAAAACCAAAATAGTTTACTCTTATAAACTTGAGGATTATAAATATTTATTTTAAAACTTAGGGACCAAAGATACGTAATCATTAAAATCTAGGGACTAAAAAATTAAGTTTTTCTTTTTTTACTTAGGATCTAAATTCAAATATTGATTTATTTCACTTTTGACAAACAAAAACATTGTAAACTAAAAAAAAATGTTCTCAAATACTTTTGGCCCTATCAAACATAATTCCTTTTAATTTTTCAAAATATACATAAAATTTTCAAACTATCAAACATAGTGTTTGTTATTTGAATAAATAATCCAAAGGAGAGAAGACTAGGGGTTAGTCTTCAAAAGCTGCAAAAATTGAATCATTTTTAAAATCGAACCGAAATCTCAATGAAACCAATCAATACGATTCGACTCGATTTAAAGAAATTCGAAACCAAATCAAAACTGAACCAAACTGTTTTTAACTACTATATATATTTTTATATTTAAAAAAGAGTAAGATCGAATTTCGAACTGCTAAATTGAATTTAAAATTGAACCAAACCGAATTATTTTAAAAATCTTTTAAAAATACCAAAACCGAACCAAATCAAACCATTTTCACCCATGAAGAAGACTAAATCAATTATCAAACAAGCACGGAGAAATTTAGTAAAAGAAAACTCATTTATTTATCAAACTTCTAGTTTAAGCGAGTTTAGTTCGCTATAATAACTTTTTCATCGTAGAGGTCGGAGATTTGATCTTATTTTCGTAAAATTTACTCAATTTTTAATAAAAGAAACAGATTATCAAACAGTTCCTCTCAATTAGGAAAGAGGGCCGAAGCCCATATGATTTAACGAAGTTTCAAGCTCAAAGCAAGCGGAAGAAAATGGGCCTTGGCCTCAAATCATTGTTTTCCCCTCTAACTCAATTCTTTCTCTCTTACAAATGCAATCTAGTTTTTGTTAGTAGAGCAATTATGATACACAAGTGAGGTAGATAAGTAGTAGTAATAGTACATAATACATATAAGTTAATTGGTGAAGTAATATAATTATTGCCTCATCGACTAAGTTATACTTTTATTAATCGAGATGGTTAATTCATTGTTTCGTATATAAGAAAAATATGTTGGTGATTTATGTGTTCTTAGTGTAGTTTCTGTTTGGTCTATAAATTTTAAGATGATGTAATGTTAACATTGAACTTTAAGATTAGCTTTAATATCTTTCTTAATTTAAAAATATTATATTTTTATCATTTGGTTTTTTTAATTTAGTTTTTGTTTGGTCTTTAATTTTTAAAGCTTTGCACTTTTTTTTTTTCTTTTTCGTTTAATTCGTAGTTGCTGCTACAAAGACTACAATAGAAATGTGAAGTTATAAAACACGTGTACCAACTGAAGACTAAACTCAATGATAAAATAGTAATATAAGCACTAAATGATAATCAATCTCAAAATCCAACGATATAAAAGATTGGTTAAATAAAGATAATTATTTTGCGGCAGCAAAAGACAATATGTGAATATAAATGTACTTAAAATAATCAACAATAGTTGACTACACCAACTAATTCTAAAATGGTTTGAAAATACACATTCTAAAATTGAACGATTAAAATATGACCATTCCATTTGTTGTTCTCGTGTCTCGAGATGACACACAGTTAGTATTCATACAATCCACCACATACTTAACACTACAAACAAAGTTTTTTGAATAATTTTATTTTAGGAACTTTGTTATGAGAAATTGTCATAATTGGAAAAAAAAAACCTATTTACAAAATATAGCAAAAAAAAAACTCAAATAAACTATAGAAAATTTAATGATTTTGCTATAGATTGTAAATAATTTCAATTTCTATGCTATATTTGGAAATGTACCTTATATGAGGTTATGAGAAATGGTCAAAAATAGAACATTGGACAAAATATTTACAAGTGGAATAAATTTTGTCCTATAGTATCTATATATATATTTTTATTTTTGAAAAGTCTCTTATGTTATTTGTTTATTCATTTTTATATATCATTATATAAAAAAATAAAGAAATATGTTTTTTTAAAAATTATTTTGGATATTTTTTTATTAATTCACGGTGGCTACAAAATGAAAAGGGTGTAGGCAATGGTACGTCAATTGTTTAAGAACAAAGAAGCAAAACCTTAAAAGAAAAACCACATAAATTATTCTTATTCTTATAATTATTATTAATGCCAGCTACTAATTGCCACAAAATTACACCTTCCAAACCTTTTATTTTGTTTTATTGCAACATCACTTTTTTCTTCTCTCCCTAAAAAGTACTTTTCTTCAAAACACATGCCACACACGAGTCACAAACAAGCACCCATCGTACGTTCATAAAGTTGGCTGCCAAGTAAAGTTTACACAACCACATAAGCTTTTGTTTAAAAGCACAAACAATAATAACAATAATGCTAATAAACAACAATTAATTAGTATAATAATAATAATTATTATTATTATTAGTGTTGTTGTTGTTGTTTGTTAATTAAAATAAAATCCCACTCACCTCACCTAATCAGTAAGCACCCAAAAGAAAAATATGAATATAATTTGAGAGGCAGGAGGGGCTGAATCCAAAATGTTGGGTTACAATATTTGTATTCTTAATCTATATGTTTCCTTTATAATAAAAAAAAATGTAGTTTATATAGTTAAATAATTAATTAATTAAATAAAAGATTCATCGCTACGATGTTGATTGAAACGTAGCAAAATCTATAGTTTTCTATAGTTCATTTAAATATTTTGTAAATATGTTATTCATAAGAATTTATCTCAATACAGACCTATTAAATACTTATAAAAATTTAAAGTTTAAATATCGATACATTTAACATTTTTAATATTATAATTTAAGTGGTTTGTTTTCGAAGTAAGATTTTAAATCCCTGATTTGAGTTAAAAACTTAAGTTTATGGGTGAAAGCAAATTTAAATATATATATTATCTAACACGAGAAAATAAAACCATGTTGATTGTACAACACCAAACTATGTTGATTTTACTGTAATTTTTAACTTTGTTATTTATTTATTTAGGGTTTAGGGTTTAATTTAAAAACGTGGGGAGCTTGAACCTGGTCTAAAGAAGGTTAGAAGACTAATTAACTTATCACTTGATCAATTAATAATATCAATTAAAATTCAATTATAATGTGTATATATATTATATTATAATTATTGTATAACCGATGTAAAAGTTGTGAAGAACTTGAGTTCACACATGCATACTCTCAATTAAAGGTGATCGGTCGAAGTTGATTCTTTTTATAAAATCAAACTACAATCAGTTTAGTAAATGTTCAAACCGACCTCGACATCAATGAGCAAGGGTCGGTCAATCAATTTTTGTCGGGTCGGATCGGTTTAACACTTATGAATACTTTTTGAAAATTATCAATTTGAAACTTTTCGAAACCAATCCCTTTTATTTTTCGACGGATCGACTTCGATTGGTCGATCGAGTCGGTTTTTCTATCCATCATGCTTAGCCCTACACTAAATCCGTCCATGGTTATTTATTTATTTGGAAGCATTAACGTTGTTATTATTAATTGCTTTGTGTGTTAATATAGTTTATGCATTTTTAGTAACAAGTGGTGTTATTACAAATAATATGTGGGGAAGGGGACCCGTCTCCGTCTCCTTCTCCTTCTCCTACGCACATAAAGTGAATGTGTCAATATTATTACCAGACAGCTCATAACACTCATCCAATCATAAGAACCCTTCTTTTCTTTTCTTTTCTTTAATATTCTTTTCCTAAGCAAACAATGAATTATACTAATATTATAAAATACAAAATTTAATTATAATTGAACTTAACTATATTATGGTTATTTTACTAATAAAAGAAAGAACTATGATGCTTCACTTTATATGAGCACATTAGAATCATTTTTTTTTCCTCACTATATATATTATTAATCTACTTAAATAAAATATTCTTTTCAATATTTTCATTATTTTAGTCCAATTTCAAGATGGATTATGGTAGATAAAGCCCATGGTTTCATTTTTTTTTCCTCCAAATCAATTGCAATGAACCGTGGGCTTGCACAAATAAGTGAGGGCAATTCCGTAATTGCACCGAGGAGTATTTTTAAGAATAATTAACCCTAATCCTAATCGAAATTGATGTATTCGTAACGAAATTTCATTGGTGGATCAATTACTATTGAGTTTGAATCACGAGTGTAATTAGATTGTTTTTTCTTTTTAAATATGCATGCTTAAAATTATGAGTTTTTATCAATTTTTTACTATTATTTATATCGATCTCTACTTATGAGGATCAAACGGTAATAGTAACACGATAAATATGTCAAAATTGAAGAATTTTCAATGTAATAATAACGATATGATGTAAATTCTCATGCATAATTGGATTGAGCACCCACAACTCATCAATCATATTGCGTTATTTCTTTTCATATTTGAATGCGAGTCTTATGTGTCAGTACAATTGCACGACACAAGTAAATAATTTTTTTTAAAAAAATCAAATGGAACCAAGTTTTTTTTTTTCTTTTTTTTTCTTCTAGTTTTCATTGATCTATTACATTTTCAACTAGAGTAAACGTGATCTAAGTATATAGCAAAATTTCAAAGAATTGCAAGTATTTCAAAATCTATTAGCGGTAGACTTTATTGTCAATTAACTTCTAATAGTGATATTTATCACTGCACTTCTACATATGATACAATAATAATCTTCGATAGACATTAAGATTTATTATCATATTTGCAAACTTTTTTTACATTACGTCGTATTTGAACACATTTTAAACCTAATTCTTATTTTTGCAACTCTTTCTTTATTCTATAATATATCTTAATAGTAAAATAAAATAAATTAGAACAATGAAACCTCTCTCTTTCTCTCTATGTATATCTATCTATCTCAACAACAGTATTTCTCAAGGCCATAATTTTGGAAGCCCAACAAAACCAAAATTACTTGTGAATGCAGCAAAAGGCCAAGAACCTTTTGTTTGAAAAGTCCCACAAGAATCCAACAAAATGTTCAAAGTAATAAAGGTAGAAATCAAGTTGCTCTAGGTGATAGCCAAGGACTAGGTAGATATGGGTGAATCTAAGAGTGAGGTTTTTTTTTTTTTTTTTCCTAAAGAAAAATAAAAAAGATTTTGTCATGGAGTTGTCTTGTGTGATGACATAATTATCCAAATAATCTATATTCCCCTAGTTTGGGGATTGTGTCTTTGTCTATGGACCTCTTTCTTCCAACTTGTACTTCTAATTCCCTTCTTTTCATTTCCAAGGGGATTGGGATGGGACCATCATAAATTATTGTTATACTCTTTCACTTGCAATCTCTTTCTCCATATAATAGGAGTTTTTAAGGATTACTATATGTATATTAAATGATAATTTTATTTTCTCCTTTTTGTTTTTTTTTGTTTTATATGATTTTTAAACTTCAAAACTTACCCACAATCAATAATCTCATCTATTTATTTAAATCGTTTTAATACTTGTGTTGTATAATTAAAATGAAACTATAGACGTACTACTCTACTTTAACAGTTGAAAATGATGAAAATTTAGAAGAGGTGAGAGGGTATAAATAGTAGAGAACTTTAAGTGAAAAACAAAGTATGTTAGAGGGTATAAATTTTTATTATATAAATTTGTCCTTTTTGAAAAATTAATTTGGTAATTAGTTTTTGGTTATCTCGTTCAAAGTTGGGTAGGTTCTCGTGTTTGCCCTTTCCTTTGATTTTGGCATGTTTGCTCTTTCCTTCACTTTCAACACCTTTAGCTTCCTCCCGTTGGGCCTTCATTTTCGACTTTTCAGTTTCGGTTCTCCCCCTATATTAAATGATAATTTTATTTTGTTTTGTTTATGTTTTTCAATACTGTTATGAGTATCTTTGTTTTGTTTCTATTCCTTATTATGACATGTGCACGTCTGAATAGAAGAGTTGTGTTAACCTTAGGGAACACCAACAACACGATTGACACTTCGGTCGGCCGTATAATTGCTTTCAGGGCAGTGGTTCATCACTACACAATAATCTATTTTGTTCGACATTATGATCTTATTTTTTCTATAATAACTACATGTTGATTTTCTTTTACGGTAAAAAATATGAGGTGTGAGAATTTGAGCCTTTGACTCTAAGAGAAAGAATCAATATTATAAGTAAGCTATGTTCACGCGGCATTTTTCTAAATCATTAAACATTGTATTTTAGGTTTGTTTATGAAATTTGGACTTGATGAGCTATGTTTAGTAATATATATATAAAAGTTCCATTAGCCTAAAATACGATCTAGCATCTTTGATATGAACCGGCCAATACTCTTTTAAAATTAAGAGGACTCTAAGATGGTGTCTATATATACCTTTGACATCTCATAAATACAAGGTCACCTAAGAAAAGTGATATGGCATCGATCGTTTTCTTCTCATGACTTTACAAAACTTTTATTAATAATTCAATGTTTATTTGGTTAATATCAATCATTACATAATTATTTTTTCTTTTAAACAAATTAGTATAATTAGAAAATAAAATATTGGATGAAATGATGAATGTGTGAAAAGTAAGTGTCCCACGTACTTCCTTTTTATTTGACCATACAACCTTCATCTAAATAAATAGGCCCTACGATTGTCAAAGCCAGTTTGCTCCATGGCTCATCTCAAACCACTTATAAATAAAAACACTCAAACCACTTATAATTAAAACTAACCTTCTAAATAATAACAACAACAATATTATTATTATTATTACGAGCTTATCTTCGAAGTTTAATCTCTAATTAATCATCGGTACCAATCAAGGTCAATCACCCTTGAATGATTCACTTCGGCTTTGGTTATAGTTGAATCCATCGTCTAAATAGGTTAAGCTACGTTGTACTTGTTGCAATACAACTACGTACTAGGCTTACAACACTACAAGAATATCAACTTAAAAGATATTATTTCACAACACTAATATGTTTACAAATTTCCCCGAATTCTCTTTTGGTAAGGAGAGGTATAACTTATTAGAAACACCTTCTTAGGCCTATAAAAAACACCATCTCACGATTTTCACCTATTCAAATATCGATCAACCTACCATTTTTAAATTTTAAATTACAATACAAATCAATTCATATTTCTAAGAAAAAGAAAACAAATATCTCATGAACTAATGCTTTTTTTTCAAGAAAAAGATATTATAAAAAAGAACAATATATTATGGAAAATTGTGTTAGATGATAAAAAAGTTTAGAAAAAAACCGTTCATAATACCTATTTTTTTTCATATTGCAAATTTGACAAGAATAATGGTAATTCATGATAATTAAACGGTAATCTACTTTTAAATTTGCTATTTTTACAAATTTAAAAATATAAGTGGCATTAACTCTGTTATCATAAATTTGTTTTTGCTTCTTTTACAAACTCTCCATAAATTATAGACAATGAAGTTGGATTTAGGGGATGCATATATACATACATATATATATATATATAGTTTGATTTAATGTTTTTGTTTTTGTTGAGCATTAGGTAGGGGTCCGAGGTAAAAAAAAAAGGTGCCGTTAGGCCCCTGAAAGCCAGGACAACGTGGGACCGACTTCTCAACAAAATTCGCTTATCCGCTCCGGTGCGGCGGTGCCCTTATGAAAGCAAATCATCAACTTCGTGGGCTCTAATCCCTAAGTAGCATTTTTTTTTCTCCTTATTAAAATAATATAATGTACTTATATTATCAAAATTTATATTTGAATTAAAAATTGAAACAATATGACCATTCCATTTTTTAAATTCTATCCTAAAAAGTAGTTTTTAATTCTATATAAAAAGTCAATGATGATAGTGTAACATTTAAAAGTATAGAGATGTATTTTTAAAAAACAAAAAGCAAAGAACATATGTAGTTTTTATATGTTTAACTTGAAGTTTAATTTGTAGAAATATAGTCTTTTTAGAAATAATTATTGAGTTTATTTGCTATTGTTATTTAATTATGTAACAAGTATATTCTTTGTACACCTTTAGTTCATTCTAGTTAATTTATTGAACTATATAAGAAAATTATTTAATTAAGTTTAATTGTTGTTTATATGTTACTAAATTTAAAGTAAAAACTACATTATTACAAAGTTTGAAATTAAAAGACAAAAACACTAAAAATTAAGTCTAATTAAGCTATTGTTATGATATGATTATAAGTTGGAATAGTAATTGTTGCATTATTTATTAAGTTTATAACAACACAATATTTTTCGATTCAAAATTGATGTAGTCCAATTTTTAGAATGAATCAAAATTCAACAAATTCTAATTATAATCATGAACGAATCATAAAAGGAAGATAATCTTAAGTTTTAATCTAAATTTGAATCAACATTGCATCTAGTAGATCACTAATTCGTAATTATCGTATAAATCATTTTGCTATCATTAACGAACAACAACGTACCATTTATCAAACACTTTCTTGCCAAAGTTCAATTAATAATAATTAAGAATAACGTAGATCAAAATCCACTATCTCTTGTTGTGGAATTTACCGTCATCTGAACATAATAGAATTTCCCGTTCATTTAATTTATTGGTGTGATTTAATAACCACCATTATTCCAAACCCACTCATAGTAAGTAAATTAAAATAAAAAGGAAATCAGTATTTTAAATTTAAAACA
Source organism: Cucumis hystrix (assembly GCA_025688845.1). Taxonomy (NCBI): domain Eukaryota; kingdom Viridiplantae; phylum Streptophyta; class Magnoliopsida; order Cucurbitales; family Cucurbitaceae; genus Cucumis; species Cucumis hystrix. The sequence goes on from CM046889.1 coordinate 2,456,736, forward strand.
AATAAAATCGAGTGGGAAAAAAACAAATTGATTTTTGTATTTTTGTATTTTTAATTAGGATACTGTGCATATTCTTACATGCAAAAGCAAATCCAAGAGTACACAATACTTTGCACCCAATCCGTCGTCGCATTTGCGCGGGGGTTCCCCCCACCCCCAAATCTTTTATTCTCTGATGTGACCGACCACTGCCAATTCTTTTATAAAATTTTAAACTAAAAACTCTAAACGACGAGTCGCTTAGAAGTTAGAACCCTTCCTCAAAAGATATTTAAGAACCATCCATTTAATTAATTAGGGATTAGGGTTAAAATTTTCATATGTATTAATTGCTACACTTTTTAAAAAATAACTTTAATTTTGAAAATATTAAGACTTTTCATAATTAATTCAATTTTAGTATATGATTTTAAGAACAATAAAGATTTGATAGACTTATATTATAGATATTTCATTCATATTGTCTATAATTGATATAATATAAATATGGTAAATATTTTTTATAATTTTTTCGTTTATAATGATTTTTTATATATATATTTTTTGTTATTTATAGCCTTTTTAGTTTAAAATTTGAAAACATGTTAACCTTCGAAAGCTAAATTTAAAATTTAACGAGAGAATTAGAACTAAAATTGCTATAATAATTGATAAAAACTAAAATTAAGAGTGTTTTGTAGTGATTTTATCATAATCACTAATAATCATTTTTTTACTAGCCAAAATCATTTTTGCAAAAAAAAAAAAATGTTGTTTGACAATGTGAATAAAGTGATTTTTAGAAAAATAAGAATCACTCGAATTTAATTTTTGAAGCATCATTTCTCTAATAATAGTGAAAAAAACAATTAATCGAAAATCACTGCCTTATTTTACATAACTCCTTAAATACCCTAAATACTTATTAGTAATTTGATAGTTTATTGAAATTCAATCTTAATTAAATATATAAAAAATTAATTTTAAGAGTTGTTTCTTAACCAACATAAATTCATAAATTATGAAAACCTTTTTTTTCTTTCTAAAATTACTTCACCAACTACAACTTCAAAACACACCCTGAATGAACATCAAATCAAATCATAAGAATCAAAATATAGCATTTTAAGCCACAAATCTAAACAAAATATTTAATTTTATCTTAATTTATTTAAAATGGTGACTTTGTTTAATTTCTTGGCCCTCGTGTATGCCTATAAAACCACAATCCAATTCAGCGTTTTCCGTATTATTTTAATGACGTAACGTGAAGACAGATTTTGTTCATTGGCTGTTAAACAAACACACACCGTTTTTGTTTTCTTTTTTTCTCCAATTTACGTTTTTACCCTTTCCCAAGTAAATTTTGATTGGCGGAATGGGTTTTCCCATTCATGGAACCCAGTGAAGAGAAGAGGGGACGGAATCACGTTGATTGTAATTAAAATAATTATTTCCCTATCTTTTACTCCTCAATTCATCTCTAAATAATCATTTTTTAGACGTCAATTGATTAATTAATCCGCGAATTAGGGAGAGTGTCCGTAGAACTTTCACCATCTCAATTAAATAACAATCCTTTTCATCTAATTTTAAGAAAGGAAATAAAGTAAAACGCAATTATTTTTCTAAAGTAACAAATTAATATAATAAAAATCACGATTGACAAATATGAAGAATAATTTATTAGAGTCGTTTGGAACAGAGATTATTTAAAAGATTCAAATTAAATTTAGTAAATACTATTTCAAAACTCTAATTTTTATATTTTTTTTATTTGTAAACGTATTTACTATTTATTTATCAAACCAAAATAGTTTTATACGTTAGAGTGTATTATTATAATCGAAACTAAAATAATTTACACATCAAACATAAACTATAATAATTTAGAATTATAATAGACACATTTTGTCTCAAATGTCATCGTGAATATTAAAGTAAATAGAGAAATACATGGATGAATCGCTTTGATACATTAAATTTTATAATATTCCTAATATCATAATTTTTTCATACTTTCTAAATAAGAAGTGCTACGGCGACCAAGTAATTATGGATTACATTTCCACAAAGAGCAAAATTGTAGTAATGGATCTTTGTGCATTTTAGTCTTTAATTGAATATAAAAAAAATAGAACATTTTTTTAAAGCTAGAACTCATGAAAGATAGTTGCGGATGAAATTGTAGTTGAAGAATTGAACACTTTGTGCAAATTAAATATAAATTTCTTTGGACAAGGTGTAAAAACCACGGCTAAAATAGGGTAATAGTCATAATTATATCTTTCAAATTTATGAAAAATGGATGCCAAAGAACATAAACTTAATTATTTTAATGTTAAGATTTATAATTCTACAACTACTATTATCGTAAATTCAAAATTATATAGATCAGGCCCGTCAAATTTTATCAATTTGCGAATTCATTCTTAATTAAAAAATGAAATTTGTTGATACTATCATTATATATATGTGTGAGACAAAAAAAATTAGAAAAAAACTGCTCATAACACGTTTTTTTTATATTGTAAATTTGAAAAACAGTAATATGTTTTTAAATTTGCTATAAAATTTAAAAAATGTAAGTGACCGGAGCTTTCCCTCGTTCCTATATATATAGTTTTTTTTTTTTAGTGATTTTTGTAATTTACCATATATTTCCTCCCCAGTTATCGTTTAAAGAAATAGCAAATATTAAAAAGAATGTCACTGGGTGGCCTTGGAATTTGCATGGAGAAGCCAACGTTTGAGAGTAAAGACAATGAATTGTATATGGCGGACCCACGATACCACGTGGCAATCAAAATAATGCTTATGGCTGAGTCAGCAACCATCACGTGGCGAAATTGCTCAGTGGACTTTAAAAGAAAAATAAATATACAAAGATGGGATGCTGAGCTGTACAAACAAATAACAACTATATCACTTATTTCAACTTTACATATTACACATAAATGTATATATTAAAAAAAGAAAACAGACCACTGGGGCAACTTTCTCTTATAAGTCATCCCCATGTCTCTCCAACTAATTGCATTAATTCATCCATCCATTGCCCAAATGAACATAAATTATTTATAGTTATATTATATATATCCTTCCAATTGAATTATTTATTTTCTAGTACTTTATTTTATTCCTATTTTTAGCTAATACCCAATATTATAATATTCTGAAGTTTAATAGTTTATTCTCTGTGTTTTATTATTGCTTTTAGTTGTTATTTTAATGTAATCATATACGTAGATGGTCGATGGTTGTTTATTTTTGTCTCTTTTTCCGTATATATCATTTATGAACAATTTTGTTAGTTTGGAAACTATTGGGAAATATTTCCCAATATTATCAAAGTATTTTCTTTTTAAAAATATCCAAGCAAACATTTGGTGATTTCGACTTTGTTTTAAAGAAACCACGGTTAATTTTGCATAAGTTTAAAGTGATAATGTGAAAATATTAACATTTTTAATAGGAGAATTGTTAATTTGATAAAATATTTACAAAATTTTAGATTCTATCAATAATAGACATTGATCTTCTTCTATCAGTGACATTAATAGACAGTGATGGAATGTTATCGGTTTCTATTCTGGATATAATCTAAAATTTAATCATAGTGGTAAATATTTTAGTTTATTTAAAAAATGTACCTTTTTAATATTTGGAGAAATTGATTATAAAATCATTTAAAACAAATTGTTTTTTTAATTTGTTGGTTTTAAAATCTATGTAGATTAGTTTTTGAGATTTTAAAAAACTGATTATTAAATTTCTTATTTTGTATATCTATATTTTACAACACTTTCCCATGTTTTAGTTTGAATTTCACGGAACACCTGCTTACTTAATTCTAGAGTAAATTATTTAAAGAAAATTTTCAAATATAATAAAATATATCAAAATATAACAAAATTTTAGTTATACTACGAATAGATATTGATAAACTCCGATAGAATCCTAGAGTGTTTATTATCGATAGAATCTAATATATTACTATATTTTATAACAATTTTATCATTTACAATAATTCATTTAAACTACCTCATTTGATTAATATGAATGCGGTTCCTCTAAATAAACAATGTTTTTATCTATATAATTTAAACAAAATTTGATCTATTTAAATAATAATCATCATCATCATCGTCGACATTTCAATTAAGTTTTTAAACGCATCATCTTTAGTTGAAAATATTTTAATGCTCATGCAAGCAATTGTCGTTCTCACGTGTGACATGCACGTATCTTTCCCCTACAATCTGGCAAAAAAGCACAAGAACTAGTCCATTATAAAGAAATTATTGAATATTACTCGTAAGTCGTATAAAAAAAGAGAGAAGAAAGTAATAATAAAAGTTTATAAGTTATAGAGTTGGTGCTATAGTTTCAAGAATTTAAACTTTCGAGTTTTAACAGTAATTTAGTTTATAGAATTTTACAAAACTTTATAAATAGTCTATATATATTTTGATAAAATTATCATAAATAGTTTTATCGGTTGGGCTATTTAATAATGTATACTACGATCGAATAATATCACAAAACAAATTGTTTAGTTCTATATAAAATATTTAAAGTGCAAGAAAACTTATACAATGTTAAATCATAGGAATAGATGGTAAATTGTAGATTGAACTCATTAATTCTCATCTTTTTTAAAATTAAATTCACGATTCTTTTTTACCACTAAACCAACAAAACAAAAAGAGTTAACATTAAACATTCCTTAGTTGAATTCATAGCATAAAACTAGTCATGTAATATTATCATAAAATAGAGTTAAAACATCTTATACATAACAAGAGTACAACACATCAAAATAGGTACCAAAGAACTCCATTAAAGAACTGTTTGTTTGATAATGTTTCTATTTTTTGTGTTTTTGTATTTCATTTTCTAATTTAAGTGAAGGAAAACAAAAATCTCTTGTTCTTTGAAATTTTAAACTAAACCTATAGAAATTACGTAAAATAAGTTTCTAATTAATGTTATCGAATTTTTTAGCTTTTGAAAGTTGAGCTATAAACACACTCCTTTCATCTCAATTTTGTTTGGTTTGTTATCTACTTTTTATCACAAAAGATAGTGTAACATTTACTTAAGCACAGTAAGACTTGAACTCTGGTTGGAAGGGGATTGACAAGCATAATTACCACTAAACTATCTACGAATATTAAACATTAATTGATTTTGTTTATACATATTATAGAAAGACAATAAAGTTAAGGGGGGCTCGTCCCCCTGGACCTATACTAAATCCGCTAGTGCTTAGGCATCAATATGGTAAGACTTGACACCACATTCTGATGCCAAATAATTATTACACATGTTAGCAAATTAGAAGAAGAAATTAAACAACATTGAAGGAGGAGGCTAGTAGGCAAGCTCGCGTTGTGCTCGCGATGACATGACAACGAATACATACATAGTTTCTCGTGCCACCCTGCTTTTAAAATCATTCAATTGGTCTCTTACCAACGAAAGTAATCGTTCTTACTTTTATATCAAGAACACCTCTCTCTTGTTGAAAATTCCACATCGAAAAAACCAAAGAAACTCACACTTAATACAAGACATACGAGTCATTCTTCTCATTTCCAATTAGTTTTGATATTAAACCACATATTATTAAATATAGTATCAGAATCCATAAAACCACCCAAAAGCGTATTCGTCCAATAAAAGAAACTGAGATGATCTTAAAAGAAGTAGTCCAATCTATCTCATATTAGTCGTGAATTCCCTTGTTTCTTTTACAATATGGGATTCTCAACATCCCTTCCTCTAATCAACATGAGACTTTATAAGCAACAAAAAATAAAACAAAAAACATGACTTGTCACGTCTATAATCTTAGAAAAAACGAAAAGAAAGTTATATCATCGAACACGGATCCTAATCTTTGACCAAAAGAAAAAAAAAACCAACTTAATTCATGAAATTAGTTGAAGAAATTAATGTGTAAAGTTGACTCCAAATACTTCTAGTTATGATACATACACATATATATATATTGAAAATTTTAGAAAAGGAAAAAAAGAGAGAAACATAAAATAGGTTTTAGTTTACAAAGCAAAACACCCAAGCCGCCCCCACCACAAATTCGGGAATCTAGAACATGTTTGGCAACCCATCGATTTGAAAAACAAATATATATATATATATATATATATATATATATAATACAAATAAAAACTATGTTTATTATCCACTAACAAAAAAGCATCCTCTACTAAAATATTAATCTCCCTTTCCTTGAAAAACGAGTATATATATGTTTCCATCAAACAACCATTATTGGCCACCTAATCTAACATTATTTTAACTTCTTAATAATTATAATACGTTAATCTTTCATTTAATATCTACTAATTATTAGATTAAAGGGTTTTGACAACGATACCCTAACCTCTCGTTCTTCCTCGAATCATAATTATTTGTATTTTTATGAATCATTTTTAAACTCACCCATGTTATTGGAATTAAATTATTTGAATTAAAAGGTTTAAATATAGTTTAAGTGGTTTGTCTAGTTTTGTTGATTAATTTTTTTTTCTTTTCTTTTAATGGATCGGTCTAACAAAGATTGAGATGCGAACAATGTTAATACACTTTTTGAGAATGAGTCCAATTAATCATCTACTTGAGATATATAGATGATATGATTTCTTGACGACTAAACGTTGTAGGTAGAAATAATTAACTAAGAATAATTTTATTTTTTAAAATTGCTTGGGTTATTTGGTGGAAATTATTTAAATCAATGAAGTAAAAGAAAATACTCAATTGAGTAGTTGAACGTAGCGGCCATAATGTTATATATTACTTATTTTTATTATGAATTGATTAGAAGATCCATGAATAAAAAGAAACGATAAAATTAACAAACTTTTAATAAATGAACCGTCCCTATAAACATAAAAAAAAAAATATAAAGGTCAAAATTAATTTAAATTTAAATAATTAAATTTGTATTACAGAACAATTTTAAACATAAAAAAAAATATAATTATAACATTTCTAAAGTTACTTTCAAATACACACTAAATGGTAGAATATCAAAATACAAATGATAATTATTATATTACAAGAAATAAACAAGTCAATGTCTATCCATTTTCTGTAAGGTCATTAATTATTTATAAATATGCATTATACATAGTTATAATCTAGATGACAAAATCACCTTATATTCTTAAATAAAAATAAATTAATATAGGTTTTACTAAAAAAAAACATATACAACAAATTAGTTACAAACTAATTTAATAGGAAAAAACAACAAATATATAAACAAAATTTCACCCATAAAAACATACACCAAGATCGATTGAGGTTAAAGGTTTAATCCCTCGTCTTGCTAATTATCATATTGAAAAAGACAATTAAGAGTTATTTAAAGTGTTTTAATATGATCAAGAATTTTAGGAGTGATCATCGGTCGGTCGGAATCAATTTTTTTAAAAAACCTAGTTGGTTTAGTAAAATTTTAAACTGACATCAACATCAACAAGTAATGGTCAGTCGGTTTTTTGTCGGATTGGTTTAACACTTAATGATACTTTTTGGAAATTGTCGATTTGAAACTTTATCCAAAACCGACCCCAACTGACCGTTCTTGTTTTTTCAACCGACTGACTTCAATTTGCTCGGTTTTTTGGTCTGTCATGTCCACTCCAATCAAGATTATTGAAAATCAAAATAATAAAAAACATAACGAAAAAATGAGATTGTGAAACATGAAAACAGTCTGATTGTAAAACATGAAAACAATCAAGAACGATAGTTAAATTGAGAACTATCGAAACAAAATAAATTTCGTCTTACAAATCAGACAGAACAAAATCAATCCAAAAAACAATTCTGAATTAGATTACATTACAAACCCATATCATTAATAATCACCAAATACGTCGTAATTTTCAATGTATTTTTCACTTTGAATTTTAATCTAAAAAAATAGAACGAAAAAAAGAAGAAGTAAATAATCAAGAAAGAAAAAGACATAATTACCCTCAACAATTTATTGATTAGCTACAACATTGGGATCTAAATCATCATCAACAACAACAATATATAGATTAATAACAGTGAGTCAAGGGGAGGGGGAAAGGAAGGGAAAATGATAGGAAAATTAAGTTAAAGAGAGAGGACCACTTAAAACGAGTATTAATTAAAAGGGAAAAATGGTATTGTTGTATGGTTATCCCACATGGGATTGCCAAATTTTAATTTAAATTAGTGATTACGGAGTCCGTTGACCATGCGAGACTCTCTCTTTTCTCTTCGATCTGGCGATGTTTTCCTTTGGCCCTTCGGGTCAGCAACCATGTGGGCACTCAGATAAACACTGCCTTATTTCTTCCACGTGGAACAATTCCATTTGAAGTTAAGTGTATTAAAATCAATTTATGATTTCCAAGCCCCAACCATGGTTAAAAAAATGAAATCCCACCTCCTGACTCCACAATCGAACACAAGCAACGTAAACCAATGATGCCCAAGTTAATTGAACCACAATCCCCATATAATATAAAACCCCACCCTTTATCTTTAGTATTATAATATACCAAAATGTATTAAATTAAAGAGGAATTGAAATACTCTTTTTTTTTTCTAATAAAAATTAAATTAATCGTCTTTAGTTTGAAATATTTTTAGAAAATATAAACAATTGACAAACTATTTACACTTCATATAACAAAATCACTAACAAATAAAATTTATTATACATATTTTTCTTTTATAAAATGTAAATATTTTGTTAATTTGGTGCCTGTTTAAAAGTTAAAATTTTTTAGTATTGGCTTAACTTTTAATATGAAAAATTAATGTAAATAAGGAAATAATTTATAATATTTATAAAGTATAACAAAATTTTAATTGATATAAATAGATAGAAGTTTATTAGTAATAGATTCGAAATTTTGTTATATTTGAAAATGTTAATTTTAATATTAAGCATAATAAACGTATAAATTTTGATTTTTTTCAACTTGATTTGTTTCAAATTTGGAAGAAGTAATAGAATTTTGTGCTATTAAATTGTAAATGTGAGATATTTTGATATGTTGATATAAAATGTAATAAGAGTGTAAAAACGAGTTTGACTCGATAATATTAATATAATATCACTCATACAAATTAAACACTCAATTTTCTCCTCTCTACTTGAAGTAAAAATAGGGTAGGGGACATCATAATTAAATAAAATAAACACTGTTTGCTAAATTACATGATTACATAAAGAATAGGCAATTCAATTTCATTGGAGAGTGGATTTTGATTCAATTATTTTATTAGAAGTTCATTAACATATTAGAAAATAAACAATATATAAAATCAGTCAAAATTCCATTGGTTGAATATGTAGTTAAATAAATCAACTTTAACAATTAGAGTTTCTCCAAATTTCTAGGGACGGAAGTGTGGTTTAGAATAAAAATTGAATTCCCAATATAAAAGTAGTATATGTTAATTAACATTTATGATATATATATATATATATGCCAAATGATTACCTATTCTTAATATGTTCTTCATTAGTTTTCAAATTTATATTTTGTGCTAATCTAAGCTTAGGGCTATTGTCCGATATTCAAATGGTGAGGCGTTAGTTTGTATTGGAGAATGTTTTTTTTTCTTTGTTGAGATAGATTAAACTCTGTGAGCTATTGCTATGAAAAATGTTAAGAAACTTACGAAGCTAACATTCCTAAAAGAAATTTGTTTTAGTTATTTGAAACCTATTTGTTGGAAAAATCAAATTAGTGAAAAAGGTTTTTATGGTTAATCGTAGGAGTAACCATGTAACTCATGTGTTTAGCTTCATCCTATGCTCATAAATTGGATTGAGTATCACCCCATGGGCAAATATTGTTATCTTCTTTCTAATTTGTCTTGCCTTGTGATGTTTTTCTCTATTGTACTAATAAATATTTATATTTCATATACTACGAATTTAAACGAGATTCTTCCCAAAATAAATGTTATAAGATGTAGGTAGAAAATTGTCCAAATAAAATTCTAAGGGATGAATCATTTTGTATGTGAATGTGTGCAACAACAACCATCCTATCTTTATTACATAAAAGAATTTATAACGTTGCACTAAATTATTGTTTCATTAATACAATAAAAAAAAATTGAGATTGAATTTGTCTTTAGAAAGAAAAATGTTATGTTAATAAATTGTATGAAGTTTGTTGGTTAATATACAAGTGATGATTTCTGGTTGAGTTAATACGTTTGGGTGGAGAGTTCGAGTATTTAACATTTTATATTGAATTATTGGAGTATTTAATATTTTTTATATTGAATTATACTCACATTGATATTTTTTTATATCTAAACACATAAATAAAATACGAGAAAATCACGAATAAAAAATGGTATAATTAAAATTAATAACTACCAAATATTGAAGATGAAATCAAAGACAAAATCATGGTGGAAAAAAACTCAAAATTTACCACAAATTGATCGAGTTGTATCAATAAACTATGAGTTTAGGAAGAATTTTAACTAAGTTTCGATTAAAATGATTAAATATAAAATAATTAACGAGTTTAGAGTTGAGATCAATACAAACTTATTAAGATTGATTTTTTATTTTCCGATAAATTAATGTCTCATGTTCTATAATTATCCAAAAAATAAAAATCATAATCTCAATCCATCGAACGCAAAATGAGAGAGAGAGATTGATTGGCAGCTGGCGGTTGATATAAAGAGGGGAAAACGACGTCGTTTAGAACGTGCATCACACGCGTCAGTTAAACACGTCAGCGCTGAAATGGCGGGGAACAACAAAAACGTTCAGCGTTTTTAAATTTTATTATTTTCTTCCAGCTCTCAAAGTGATCGTACACTTCCAATTCTCTCTCTCTCTCTTCTCCCTTCCCTTCCCTTTAAATCTCCCACTTCGGCGTTCTTGTTTGAGTTTTTGTTGATTTCATTTTTACTTTCACGGAAAGTAGAGAGAGAAGAGCATCATTCACAAAAAACTAGAGAAGATTGAAGAAGAAATCGCTGTGAAATTCGTTCTTGCTGTTCTTCAGGATTTTTTTTTGGCATTAGGAGCTTCAAAGAATTTAGTCGTTGTAAGAGGAATCATCATCAGAGATGATTTTATATAAAAATTGATGTGACAAAAAAGGTAATCGAAAAGGCCAAGAATTCTCTAATATTTTTGACCTCCAAATGCACATGGCTTCCTAGGCTTGTATTCTCTCTCTTTCGTTTTTTTTTTTTCTCTCTTTTTCCGTCACATGCTTTCTTTCTCCTGCATTCAATCACTTTCTCTTCTCTCTTGCGCGCGCAGTGTCTGGCTCTGATTTTTCTATTCACACCAGAAACTTTTGATAAATATCGGTAAAGATTCCTCAGATCTACAGTTGAAGTCATTCACTGTTCTTGAGTTTTCGTTTCGTAAGGAGCTTTTGATGCTGTTTTGGCTTTTGATATTGCGAATACGAGGTTAGCTTATTGAACTTTAATTCGTTTGTTTGCTCTTCTGATTGTGAAGCACGATCCGATTACTCGTGTATGCTGCAGTTCAATCCTCGTTGTTCGTAAATGTGGCTTCCATCTACGTTATGACTTGTCTCTTCCGGATTACTTTGGTTTTTCATTGTTCTGAAATTTGATCATCACGAATCGGAATTCGAGTTCGGAGTCGTCTTTCTTCCTCTATCCTTGATCGTTTCACATTCGGAGATTTTGTTATGAATTTGGAAGAGTTTCTTCGCTATTTCTCTGGATTTCCTTTGTATCTTGCGGTTCTGAGCATCATCATCAGTTTCCATGAGTATAAAAACTTTCCGGCTGGCATTTTGTTAATTTCTTAGCTTCTTGATGGTAGATGCCGCTTTGAAACCGAAAAATCTTTGCTATTCAATTCGCTAAGCGTACGCTAGCTTCTATGTGTGATTAAATTCGTTTTTGTAAATTAGAAATCCAGGTCGTTTCAATCCGAAACTATTATATTTATAAATAAATACTTCGATTGATTTAAGTTTTGGTCTGTTGGTACGAATTTGTACAACGAATCTATTCATTGAACTTTTCTGCCTATGTAGGACTTGCTCTGTAACTACGCTCATCTACGACAGTCTCGAGGTTTCTCCTATTTATCTGATAGTATCGTCTTGTGGACGTTGGATGGAACATGGATGGCTTAAGATGCACGACATATTACGGCCTCAAGGAATTTATCTGCAGCACAATTGACTCGTCTACTTTCTTGTGCAAATTGGAAGCAATTGTTGAGTAATTGCCATGGTCTGCGAGATGGAGAATGGTGTTATTGAAGATATGGACATTGAAGCGGTTCCTTCTATGTGGCCTGAGGATGTTGGACCAGATGTTAGAAAGCAGTTCAACGTAGAAAGGCCAGGAGCAGATCAAGATATGTTGGAAGAAGTTAACATAATAGAGGAACCGACAATTGTTGATTTCAAGAGACTTATAGAGTTAACTAACTATACTGAGAAAGGTTCTTCACAACTACAATACCTTGCAAAACAGTGGGAGTATAAGCAAGCAAATGCAGTGCGCCTCCTTAAAGAAGAACTTGACATCCTAAGCAAGCAGAGGAAAGAAGTTGAGCTCAAGAAATTGAAAATATTAGAGGAACATCTTTTTGAGGAAGAAAGATATGCTGGTGATAAACGTCCTATTTCTATTTTGGAAGAATCTTGTGATATATGGCAAGATATTCCAAGGAGGAAAACTGATTTCGTCTTTCAAAGCAAGAGAGTCGAAATTGATGCAGAGTATGATACAGTGACATACTGGAAGCAACGAGCCATGGATCTGGAAAAATTATTGGAAGCAAGTCTACAGCGAGAGCAGATGCTTGCTGAGAAGCTTAAGGAAAACATAAAAAATATTGAAAAGCAGTCTTCACCAGTTGAGGAGTTGTCACAGATTCTTAAAAGAGCCGACAATTTTTTGCATTTTGTTCTGCAGAATGCACCTGTTGTTTTTGGTCATCAGGTACTATTTGAATTCTGTAATGTTAATCTTGGGATGTTTTGATTTCTTATACACATGAATTCATTAGTTTAAATCTTTTCAATGGTCTTCGCTATAACCCTAAAATAACATATCCTTGGCTTCAAAAGTAATATTACAAACAGTACAGCTCAACTTCTCCAGTGTTTTGTGGATCCTTATTTATATAATTAAAAAAATTATTTTTGTTGGTTTTTCTTATTTAAATTGAACAGATAAACTCACACACATCACCAATAGATCATAAGACAAAAGAAATAAAGGAAATGGTAAAATAATGGCAAAGGTAACGCAATTTGTGCAGGCACTCAACTACTTGAAGTTGTAGATTTTGCTCTACAGTGAATTCATCTTTTGTTACATGGTTAAGTTAATTGCATGCTGCAATCATTCTTGCTAAGTCAACCATAAAGTACTGATTTGTTGAATGCATTTCAGGACAAAGAGTTGCGGTACCGATTTATCTACAATCATTTTCCAAGTTTGCAAGAAGAGGTAACCATTTCTTTCAAATACTAGATCTGAAAGAATCTGTGTATCGCTTTCATTGACGTGCTGTTGTATGACGATGAAAATTAGATCTACTAACTCTAACTCATTTGAGCAGGACAAACTATTACCTCTAAGTTTCTTTTTATTTGCTCCTTATGTAATGCAAAGGGCATTCTTCTTCCCAGGATATTATAGGAAGAACAGACGTCGAAATTTTCAGTGGTGCTGGCGTTAAGGAATCTCAAGATTTCAAGAAAGAAGTTCTGGAGAAAGGGTTGCCTGCAAAGAGGGAGATTCAGTTTGATACAGAATTATTTGGGCTGAAGACCTTTTTGATTTATGTCGAACCTGTCTTTAGCAAGGCTGGGGAGACAATTGGAATAAATTATATGGGAATGGACATAACTGATCAGGTGTTTATTTGCTTTAGTTTATTTGTATAAAATTCCTTGCTCATTCTTCGTGTAAGTCATTCATGTCATGTGTCTAATGTATATCTTATCACATATCTTTTGTTTTACAAAAGGTTAAAAAACGAGAAAAGATGGCAAAGCTCCGTGAGGAGATTGCAGTGCAAAAGGCCAAGGAATCAGAGCTGAACAAAACAATTCATATCACGGGTTAGTTTCGTTTTAAATCTTTCTCATTGTTTAATTCCACTAAATTTGGAGTTCTTAAGTTCTCACTGTTTTTACTTTTCACCTTCCAGAGGAGACAATGCGAGCAAAGCAAATGCTAGCAACCATGTCACATGAAATTAGATCTCCATTGTCTGGAGTGGTTAGTATGGCTGAGATTCTGTCCACCACGAAACTTGATCGGGAGCAACGACATCTGTTAGATGTTATGCTGTCTTCAGGAGACTTGGTGCTTCAACTTATAAACGATATCTTGGATCTTTCTAAGGTTGAATCAGGTCTGAATTTCTTGGCTTAGTATATATTTTTAATTCTAGCATTTAAGCGTGTGTTCATTAACGTGCAACAAAAATATGATAATATTCCTTTGTTAGACATGGATATAGTCAATGCTGTTGCTGACATGTTATGATGTATGTGGTATCACTTAGTTTTCCTTAGTCCGCATGATATTTAGTAACAACTTACAACTTGGAGTGTAAGAATACAAAGATGCAACTGTCACTTGTAGGATCTTTATCCACTGGCATATTAACGAGAACCCATATATCTTTCATCTCAAGTATTACCTGGTCAGCTATATGATGGTTTTGCTTCCCTTTACTAGGAGTAATGAAGTTGGAAGCTACAAAATTCCGTCCAAGAGAGGTTGTAAAACACGTTCTACAGACTGCCGCCGCATCATTGCGAAAATTCTTAGTTCTGGAGGGACGTATAGCAGATGATGTCCCTATAGAGGTGAGGTTTGTTGATCAATATTAGAAGCTTTTGATCCATATGAGATTTAATTTAATACGCAAGAGCAAGCTTGGCTGGTGACATCATAAGGATAGTTTTATGCCTTAGAGATGTGCATTATCCTAAAAGTGTATGCACCCTATTCACTCCCCTCTTTCAGAAACCATAGCCATGTAGCTTCGTAGCATATTCCTGCCTATCTCTACGACCCGACCTTCTGTAACATGGTCGCTTGTTTTAGATGTGTAAACTGCCAATTAAATTATGCAACGTTTCAGGTCATTGGAGATGTTCTTAGGATACGGCAAATCCTCACCAACTTGATCAGGTACTAATTTCGTAAAGTTTGAACAAAATCATTTATTGACTGTATAACCTTTGCCGCCAAATTTCCATTCAAGTTCCAAGTTATAGTTCAGAATTCAACATTTAGGTGATGGTAATGTACTGGGGAAGTTCATTTTGCTCACATAGATCTACTCCTCTCCCTTCTCTAATACCTACCCTATCATAGCAATCTTATAAAAGTACCAAATGTTTTCTCCTTGTTTTTTTTTTTGAAAAGATGAAACTAAGAAAGGCATCTTAGATGTTAGAACTGCCCAATTTGGGATAAAAATAATGTACACACTTAACTTGAGGAAGTAATTATTCATTTAGGCAGTGACGTAATATGATTGACTAATGTGACATGAAATCCTTGATAAACACATGCATAAATCACGGGTAAGGCTATACTCAGATTATTCATGTGGAATGGCTTATATGGTTGATAGAAAGAGGTCTAATGGTAAACATATGGACATTGATTTCATAAAAGTGATACATTTTGTGGATTAAATGAATAAGATAGATGCTGCCTTTATTAATCTAGCAGTACGATTAACAGAAAGAATTTAATGCTTCCATTCGTACATCATTAAATGATAGTCCTCTAAATAAATAATTAAATGATGCAGCAACGCAATCAAGTTCACTCATCAAGGGAAGGTTGGAATTAACCTTTATGTGTTACCCTATCCACCCATTGGGACAGGAGAAGAATGCCACAAGAAATCAACGGCTGATAACTCAACAGTTACAATAAACTCTTTGCAAGATGGAACATGTCTTCTACCCTCTCAGAATGGCTTGTGTGGCCAAAAACACAGCGACAGAAATCATTTGGATTGTGATGGACCAGGAACCCCAAGCAAGAGTGAAACCACAATGAATGGAAACAGAGAAAACAAATCGTGTTCTTCCGAAACGACAGTATGGATACGCTGTGATGTGTATGACACAGGAATTGGAATACCGGGTATGCTTGCCTATTTGTCTGATCGTTGAAATATAAATATACTTGTTGCTTAATAATTGGTAATAATGTTCATTGGATTTCCTTTGAAATGAAACAGAAAATGCGCTACCAACCCTTTTTAAGAGGTACATGCAAGCCAGTGCCGATCATGCTCGAAAGTATGGAGGGACTGGACTTGGGTTGGCAATATGCAAACAGCTGGTAAAATTGTTACTTCATGTTAAAATTTGCATTCATTTTCTAGAGGAAAATAATGGTGTTATCATTGCCTAAGATACATCAAATCGATACTCCTATGGTCGAATTAAGTGGTTAAATGAGAATTTTGGACTGTTAGCCTTCAAGTTAAATTTTGCTTCAATTTTGAGATGATAGTAATTGTTGAGGAAGTTAAATCGTGCATATCATTCATATAGTGGACATTTCTATGAAGGTGATAAAATGTACCGAAATCTTTAAATTATCTATATCTTTATAGAGAAACACTGGAATTAAGACAAAGGAAAACTATGTAGTTCAAGCATGTTTTTATTCTGCTAAAAGCACTTTTCACTTGCTACTTTTTCCTTGGTTTGCTTGTTTAGCCCAAACTTTATGCACTTTACTTTTGGAGCAGGTTGAATTGATGGGTGGTCATCTCACCGTTTCGAGCCGAGAGAACCATGGATCTACATTTACATTTGTATTGCCTTACAAGGTTTCAAGCACCTGCAGTCCTTCGGACGATTCAGACGAGATCTCGGATGACGAATCTACAAACGACGAAATGACTGAGGGCTTTTTCCAATTCCAACCCCATAGTTTCAGTACGCTATCATCTTCTAATGGATCCACAAGGATCCCAAACTCATTGTTGCATACAACTGGGTATCCCACCTCAACCAAACTCAATGGATTAACTGAAGGTGTTCCTTATCCTATTTCCTCAAACAACATCGATACCCGTTACGCCAATGCTGATGTTGTAACCTCAAGCAAATCACAATGTTCATCAAGTCATGTAAACCCAAATCTTGATAACCAAAACCAACCAGATACAAATGCTCGGTTGCAAAATGTCGGGGATGTGAATTCCCTGCCCAAATCAGAAACAACAAAGTTTGAAGATAGATTGGAAAAACAAAGTAATAAACTTCAAAAAACAGATCAAGGGAAAGAGAGATCCGAGGCAAGTAATCACTGCAGAAATAGCAGTAGTGGTCCTGAAGTAACGTTGGCATTGGAACCCAGAATTCTTCTTGTTGAGGATAACAAGACCAATATTATGGTGACGCAGTCCATGATGAAGAAGTTCGGCCAAAAAATTGACGTTGTAACTAATGGCATTGAAGCTGTTCGAGCAGTTCAACGACGTTCTTACGATCTCATTCTCATGGTATGTTCGTTTTACAAATCTAGAATTCCATACGTTTTCGATTCATAAAATTCTTTCCAGTGCTCCTACTCCTAGAAACATCTTGTCATGCCTCTTCAACATATTTCTTTTCCCTTTCGGTGAACCCGTTTTCCTTCAAAAAGAAAAAAAAAAAGTTTTTTAGCCAAAGGACATAACAAATTATATTATTTTAATATGCGATTAATTTTATATTTTTCTTTAAATGGCATACATGTGTGAGTTTAGTTTTGTTATTTTTGTGAAATTTTAAACTTTATGAATATATTAGAGGATTTTTAAAAATAGCAAAATATAACAGAATTTTTAACTCTATCAATAATAAAAATATATTAGTGTCCATCAATGTTTGATCAAATCTGCTGTTTTTTTGACAATTTTTCAATATACTATATCGTATCATTATTTTATATTTATAATTTTAACAATGAACTATATATTTTCAACATTTTCCATGACAATTTTATTTTACTTTGTTAAGTGCGCATTATCACTTCAAATCCAGAAATATTTTAAAATTTTAATATACTGTTAGGTATTTTTTAAAAACATGTATTCTTACAGAAAATTCCTATATAAAAAAACAAAACAGTATTAGGATAACTTTTTAGTTTTCAAGTGTTAAAATTTGGTTCTACAACAATGTCATGTTTTTTATTTTGTATTTAACTTATAAAAAACAAGGTTAGAAGATGAGAGTAGATATGAATGAAATAAATAGAGAGAGAGAGAGAGAGAGGGGGGGGGTTGGAAATGAAATTTGAGGGGGTTGGTTTTGATTAGTGCAGGATGTATTCATGCCAGTTATGGATGGGCTTGAAGCTACAAGGTTAATTCGTTCTTTTGAGGAAACAGGCAGTTGGGAAGCAGCTGTAAATGCTGGAATATTCCACCACCCAACTACTACACCTTCTTGGACTCCTTCCTCTTCCACATCCTCCCGCAACAGGATGCCCATCATCGCTGTCAGTACCTCTTTTCTTCACTTTCCTCACTTTGTTTATTATTTTATCAATTGCTTTCCTCATTCCTGAAGGGAATATAGATTTCATTTTAGTATTAAAACATTAATAAGCCGTTACAAATTAAATAATTTATCTATTCACACGCAACTATATGACTATGTCTGAACAACAAAAAAACAAACTCTATAACTAACTGATGTTTACCTACCCATCTTAGGTTACTATTACAAATAAATTTTTATTATTTCTTTTATGCGTTAGAAAAAATAATATTGACGTATATTCTATACAATTTTTTTTTTTATAAAAAAAATTGACTAATAGTTAATTTATATCAAAATTGATTAAATAATAACAAGTAGTTTCAGGTTGGAAAATAAAATGTAATATATTTTCAAGATAAAAATGTCGTAGATAACAAAAACATTAAAAAAAAAATAGATAGTAAATTTAATATTTATTGAAAAAAGTTAGAAGTATAGACACTAAAATTTAACAACTTTAAAGTAGAGGGAGTAGAGGGAGTACATGTTCCTTGTAAACCTAAAACAAAGGTTGTTTTGTTTAGTAACTCATTCATTTTTTGTTTTAAATTTTTAGAAAATGGACATGTTTTGGTAACTAAATCATTTTCTTGTTTTAAAACAAGTAATTTGTTTTTTTAAAGTGGGAAGGAAAACCACAATTTGTTAGACCATTTTTGTTTCATTTGAAAAGCATTTTATTTTCTAAAATTAAGCTTATAAATACTATTTTTCTCCCAACTTTCTTCATTTATTATCTATATTTTGAAAAAAAAAAACCTTATAAACACCATTGTTTTGAAAAACAAGTCAAATTTTGAAAATTAAAAAAATAGATTTCAAAAACTAGTTCTTGTTTTTGAAATTTGGTTAAGAATTTAACCATTGTATAAATAAAAACAAAAAAAATTGTGGTTACCAAATCATGGTTTTTTATTTATTTACAAATTTTGGATTGGTTTTTTAAACAATTGGTAAAAAGTAGATAACAAAATATTAAAGTTGGAGATAGAATTTTTATTTATAGGCTTGATTCTCAAAAACAAAAACCAAAAGAATAAATTGTCACAAAATAATTCTTAGTTTTCAATCTTTGACTTAGTTTTTGAAAACATCGGTAGAAAGTAAATATTAAAGCAAAAAATTTAGAGATAGAAAAGATGTTTATAAAGTTAATTTTAAAAAGTGATTATAATAAATATTAGTAAAAAACTTCGATAGATTTTGCTATATTTGTGATTTTTTAAAAATGTTTTTATATATATTTAATTATTTTAAATCTAATTGTTATATTTGCAACTCTCCACAACGAAAATGTTACCAAATGAAGGTGATTACATCTATTTAAATTTCTCAGTAAACAGCTTATAAATCTAAACCAAACATTAAAAACAACATTTCAAATTTTACCTTTGCAAATCTAAACTATGATTTAGAGAATTAACAATAAGAAAACCGGTTAAGAAATAAGGAAGTGGAAGAACCTAATAAAGAAGTAAATTGGGTGCAATTTAATTACACGAATTAAGTGGAAAAAGAAGGAAGTAAAGAAATGTGGGGATTTACGTACCTTGCAGATGACGGCGAATTCAATGTCAGAAAGCGCAGAAGAGTGTTATGAAAACGGGATGGACTCGTTCGTATCAAAGCCAATCACCTTCCAGAAGTTGAAAGAATGTCTTGAACGATATTTACCACAACCACCTTTGTAAATTGTGTAATGCTTTTGTTTGAGAGAAGGTAAATGGGTAGAAGAAGAAGAAGATGATGAAGAAGAATCAGAGTTCAGTAGGAAAGTTTTGTAATCGTCCTTTTCCCTCTTTTTTTTTTGTGGGTAAAGTAATGTAATCAGTGTAACATATGTTCTCTTACTCAATTTGTAAATTGTACAGAAGAAGAAAGCTGTTGTTCTTTCTCAGAGCAAATTTGTAATAAAGTTTTCACATTTTGCTTTTGTGAGACTTATACCCAAACCAATGCCACACAGCTTTCTTTTTTTTTGTTCCCTTAATAATAATAATTGGTGGCCGATCGAGCTACCTTATAACGTCTCAATCAATCTAAATCTAACCTAACCTAAATCTAACATAACTTTTTGTTAGAAACTTATGCATATTTTAATTCATTTTTTATGTCTTTAAAGAAGTGTTTATACGTGCAGAAAAAGTTTATACAAACACTTAGAAAGTCAATCCAAATGTATCCGTACCAACTACATTCTAAGAATGTATCAAATTCAGTCTATACTGATTTGACTGCACAGTGCTTTGATAATAAGAGTGTTAAATCTCGTCAAGAAATAATAATAAGATTATTAAATTCTATGCTCAAATTACCTTTGAACTCTGTCCTTTCAAAGATATTATTATTGTTTAATATTAATACGAGACCTTTCATCCAAAACTATTCTTAAAGAAGGAATTCGTAGAATTTTAATGTAAGGAGGGACTCCGAACATACACACAAATCACAACAGATTTGGAATGGTGCCGTGATATTTAAGTTTTAATTTTCATTTGTTAAAAAAAAGTTATTTTTTATGCAAATGGGCCAGTTTTCTCATGATAAAAGTAAATTTTCAAGTTTTGAAAGACGAAATCTTTTTAACGAAATATTCCTACATTTGAAAGTACTTTTTGTTATGTAGGTTAAATTCTTTTAGGTTCCAAATTTAAGAAGAGAAGAAGTGCGTACCTTAAATCGTTTGACTTCGTCCTCCAGAAATTGATCACATCAAGAGAGTCAAAAACTGTATTATGATTTCTTTGAAGAAAATATGTACACCTCACAAAAATTATAGAATGTTGGCCTCAAACAATGTTAAATTCTCAATTTTTTTTGTTTATTCTTCAAAAAAGAAAAGAAAAAACAACTTTGAGTAAATTTTTAATTCCCCGCTACTTTTTTCATGAAAAATAATGCAATGTCTTATATCTTGTTCTCCAAAATTGAGAAACAATGGTAAAATTAAAATGACTTGTAACAAGTCAAATATAATAAATTGAAATTTTAATTTCATTCCATTTGTTGAAAATTTGAGAAAAGTACAAAAAATTAGAATAAGAAAACGGTTCCAAAATATGGTACGAAAATATTTGTTAACAAACGAGAAAAAAAAAAAAAAGGAAGAGAATTTTATCAAATGCATGTGTTTGGTGTTTCGAGTTGTAGGAAAAAGAAACGAAAATATCAGCATCCCTTAATATCTATGGCTCATTCTAAGCACTACAATCCATATAGCTTTACCATACCTAGAGCATATAAGTTGAGATGGGGATTTAAGGATTGTATTGTAAATACAAAATACTAGAGTACTTACTAGAATACTATATTTATGCGTTTAACATTCCTACATAGCGATGTTCAAGCTATCACCCCTTGAGCCTAATCAAATAACATATTCAGCTATCTTCCCTATAGAATGTTCCAAGACATAGAGAAAGCAATCTAATAGCAAGAACAATGAGAGACAATATAACATATCAGAAGGAAAGTGAGAAAACCTGTAGGCCAAATCTTCAACCATCCGTTCGGACAAGTAGAATATTAGATTCGCGCATCCTTCCATTGTTCATTAACAATCAGGTGCCCTTAGAATTTGATAAATAATAATTGCAGTAGAAGAACTACAGCGAATAAACATTTTGCATGATTAATTACAGGAGTCAGAGAGCAAGTAAATTTAAAACCAAATGACATGTAGAAGTAGAAGCTCAATTCGAGTGAGATAATCTGCCCTAAGTGTGGGGATGAAAACTCAATGAACAAACATCTTTGATAGTAACTAAATGTAATCAAAGATAAAGGGTACCAAACTACAAGAATAAATCAATTGTTCGAAATACTTGGACCCTCTCTTTCTTGAGATATCTCGAGAGAGACCTAAATCACTCACAAAAATATATTGCTTATCTTTCTCATTCATTTCCGTCTATTTATAACTAAATTCCATAACAAACTCTCTAACTTGTTACTTACATACTATTAATATGCCTAGTAATTGATATCCCTATTACTATTCTAATAGCATTCGTATTGATCTCCCGTTCGGTATGAAGAACCACACGTTAGAGAGAGCCAATACACAGGATTCTATTGTGGTAAAGGCAGAAGACAGAAGAAATCTTGCAAAAAAAATTGTGCGGCCAAACTGAAGTATTTTCATGCCAATGGAACAGTGGGAATGAAAACAAGCACACAATCTACTCCACATTCCACTCAATTCTTTGACGAAAAACAGTAACTCAGATTCAGTCTGTTTTTGAAAAAATGGACACACATAGCTCAAGATGTGCCCCAGCTGATGACCATCATTTTCCTTCAAGGCTTGGACACACTATTTATTAATTATACAAAGTTATATATTAAGAATCGCAAGAAAAAATTATCAGTATTAGGCAGGAAGATTATAATGTAAGCCAAACAGAAAGACTGTTGTCTGGAACTTTGAAATGCAATTAAAGGGAGATATCACAAGTACAAATTGTCTATATGCGCTAAAAGTAAAGCAAACAATGGCAGTGACAAAGACTTTTGGTTTAGCCTAAAAACTCATGAAATGAAAGGTTCCTGAATGCAGCTAACTCTCGATCAGAACAAAACGAGCGTGAAAGTTAACAAAGAATTTGTTGTATTTGATTAAACTAAATCTTTGAGTTCAGTTTTATCTCGTCTTAACAGATGTATTATCCTATCAATGAAAAAACAAAAGTTCTCAAAATTGCACATAGAAACTGTAGTCTTAGAGACAAGCATGACTTGGCGAAAACGCACCGAAGATGAAATAGTCATCGTCTAAAATCAGGTACCAGCGTCAGTCTGTGCGAACAATCATTTAATCGAAATTTTGCTCTTCAGACCTCTAAGATATCTAATTAACTCTAGATGATTGTTCCAGCAGATTTTAATTAAAATATAAGCCTGACTTACCATTACAACGGATGATAAGTAAAGTATTAGCAGATTGCGAGAGCATCAGACTGCATTTCATCGTATCTAAAAGAAATTGGAGATTCGAAGGCGCCAAGTGTATCGTCGTTGCAATTTCTGTGGAGAAACATCTTGTGCAACAACTACGAGCCTCGTCCTGGAAAGAAAAAAAAATGTCAAAACACGGACACGAAACGCGATATTTTGACAAGAAAAAAAAAACAAGAAATAAGACGTACATTCACCATTTTACGATCGTCTCTCGGAAGACGACAAATGCAAATACAGATGTTTATGTTCTGCGATTATGTATATGAAATTAGTCATCGTCTAAAATCAGGTACCACCGTCAGTCCGTGGAACATTCATCTAATCGAGATTTTGCTCTTCAAACCTCTAAGATATCTAATTAACAAGCAAAATTAGATTAGATGATTGTTCCAGCCGATTTTAATTAAAATATAAGCCTGACTTACCATTACAACGGATGATAAGTAAAGTATTAGCAAATTGCGAGAGCATCAGACTGCATTTCATCGTATCTAAAAAAATTTGGAGATTCGAAGATGCCAAGCGTATCGCCATTGCAATTTTTGTGGAGAAACATCTTGTGCAACACCAACTACGAGCCTCGTCCTGGAAAGGAAAAAAAATGTCAAGACACGGACGCAAAACGCGATAATTCGACAAGAAAAACAAGAAATTAGACGTACATTTAACATTTGACGATCGTCTCTCGGAAGACGACGAATGCAAATACAGATGTATATGTTCTGCGATTATGTATGAAACGCAAAAGGAAACTACAAGAAAAACAGAGAGAATACGAACTCCGACTAATCTGCCAGCGAAAAACATATATACTCAACGATTTTCATTTTACATAGGAAATGCAGAAAACTAATGGAAAACTGAAAGGAATATGAACTGCGATGAATTTATCGTCGAACGTAAACGGATGAAGCAAAGATGAACGATTCTGAATGAAGAAAAATACCTAAAATCGGAGGTCCGCACGGCGAGTTTGAGATCCGACTATACAAAATCATGAGCAAGGAGAATCGGAAATGATATTGAAGAACAGAAAAAGGGCGCGAAAGAGAGAGTTCGAAGCGTATCGTCTGGCTCGACCCTTTTCCGTCTCTTCGGTTTATATAGGTCCCCCGAGGCGTGCAAATGATGAATTTTATTTATTTGTTTGTTTGTTTTTAAACTACAAAATTAAATTACGGCTTTTTGAATATTCTAAAGCACTATACAAAGGATGCATCAAATGCATCAGAGCGGGTAAGGTAAGATGTGAAGTTGACAAAAATGACTCTTCATCCTCCACATTTCACAACTAACATTCTTTTCTTTTCATTATTATCTGTTGAAATAGTTTTTATGAGTAATCAACACCAAGATAAAGATAAACAAGTCTATTGCACTTTCTTTTTATAACTATTCATTATTGAAATGGTTTATCTCGATCCTTTCTGATCTAGATCGATGTTAGAATTTGAAGACATTAGACTTATTTTTATTGTACATCAAAGCTATTGATTGTATTTAGTCTTTCTAAGTGAGATTTCAGTCATGACAAAACTACCATTGAATGTAATCTTTCTCAAATTTTGCATAATATATACTATTATTTGAATTTAAAGGAATTTTAGAGCTTTGAGTGATTGTGTTTTAACATTTATGAAAAATCAAAGTTTATCAATGACCTAACTTTCTTGAATCGGATTATATAAAAGATTACGTGATTTAAGGAAGAATATATGCAATTTTGATATTTGTTCTAACTGAGATCCATCAAGAAAGCTCAACAACGTCAATATCTTTTTTTTTTTTTTTTTTAAATTTTGGGATTAATCTCGAACGAAAAGAATTGAAAAAACAACTATTGCAACCATTTTCTAAAAGTGTGCTAATTGTAATAGCAAGTGAAAACTAAAGAGAATTGTTTATGAAAATTATCGGTAAGGCAATCTCTCAATACTACACCACAAAACAAATTTATTTCAAATATTTATACAACATCCAAATTTTTGTTGAGTAAATAATTAATGGCCATTTTATAAATAATAATTAAGGATGTAACAACATTTAAACAAAATTGCAAATATAGCAAAACTATGGTTGATAGACTCGTATGATCTATGAGTGATACATAAATATTTACAACAAGGTCTATCGGTGATAGACTTCTATTATTGATAGAATTTGACAAATTTTGCTATATTTGTAATTTTTTTAAAAATATTGCTATATATTTTATTATTCTGAATATAATTGCTAAATTTGCAACTACTTATATATTTTTTTGTTAGATATTGTAATGCAACTTGTTGCATATTTATATTATTTTAGAAAAGGATAATAAATATGCCTATTTAAACCCCATGTGCAAATCTTTCATAAAAGTGATATGCAAATAGTTCAACTTATTTGAAGCATATGATTTGAAATGACATATCAACGATAATATTGACAACCCAATTTTACATAAATAATCTAAAAATATCAATAAAATTTTAACGCTATATATTTTTACAAATTAAAATATCTGTCTAAAAATACAAGTATTTTAAGTTTTTTTTTAAAGGAAAAATAAATTATAACATTTCTTGTTTTTTACTCAACTCTAACCAAAATTTGTTGCTTAATTTTTCGTATTTCATATAATAAAAACTTCAATTCAAATTTGAATGTAAAAAAAAAAAAAAAAAAAAAAAATACATTTAAAATAAAAAAAAAAAAAAAAAAAAAAAAAAAAAATACCTTTAAAATATCAAAAGTATTGAAACTATTTACAAAGGATTGTAAAATCCATCTAACTTTTCCTAATCAATTTAAGCTTTTTATTATATATATATATATAATATTATAAAATTTGATATTGTTGTAAAATATCTATAAAATAATAAAATGAATAGATGTGGAAAAAGAAAACGTAGTGTTTCTTTATAACACATAGTGCGGCGTAACGTCATCCCATCTAATCCAATAATCCATTTGTTGATTGTGATTTTTTTTTTCTTCGGAATAATAATAAATAAATCAAGCATTGTTGATTAGATATGATATTATTCTCTTCTAAAAATGCTTCAGTTTTTTTATGTAATGCTCTAGGGTTGAAAAAGGGATGTTTGGTAAATTATAATATAAGGTACTCTATTATAAATATAACCTTTCATATTCTTTATTTATATCATTTAACATTCTTTATCTATTACAACTATAGATATAACCTATGATCTTTGTCATGTCATGTGTCGATTTGATGTTAAGAAAATAACCTACAACCTACTTAATCTCCTCAATACAAGTGATGTGGAGAGTACTATACTAAAAGTAGGGGGAAAACTATGTAAGGGTTAAATTTTAGGGAAATTTCATAAGTTGACAAAAACATTTAGAAAAAACAGTTCATGATACTTCTTCTTTTTGCATATTGTGAATATGACAAATAAGACAAGTAATTAGTGATATCAGACGGCTATCGGAGAGCTATCGAATGGCTATCAGAGGGTTATCGGCTTTTAAATTTGCTATTTTTGTAATTTAGAAAATGTAATGACATGAGTCATATTATCATAAGTTCTTTTGCTATTTTTGCAAGCACTCATATATTTTACTGATCAGAAAATGACCAAAGGATATGAAAGAGTTTAAAGAAAAATGTTAAAATTGTGTGTGCGTGCATTTGTGTTTGGTGAGTTGTGAATGAATTACAATAAATTTAAGTATACAAACAATGTTTTAACATATTTCTTACTTGTGAACATGTGGATTTGAATAAGGTCCAAACAACTAGAAATAAACATCAACTAATGAAAAAATGATATTATAATTAAGTTGTTTGACCATTTATAATTACATGCTTTAAGATCATGTTTAGCGATCATCTTTGTAGCGATAAATATTAATCGAGAAATAAAATGACATTATTGTGAGATAAAAGCAATACAATTTAACACGACATTACAATACAAGTTCTTGTAATCAAACATTGGTAATGTTACTTTGTAATCAAACATTGGTAATGTTACTTTCTCTTTGAGAATATTTATTTACTAATTGTTGTGCTTTATACAAGTCATCGATCGTCTTTGAACTAATTGGTGATTTAACATCCAAAAGTCATATGTCAAAACAAGTATTACTCGTTTGACGTAAAGATCTACACACTCAACCTCGAAATCAAAGTTTCAAATGTTCCACCTTTAATATTCTCGAAAAAAATTAACAAAAGTTACACATACTTTTTTAATCATGGATATGTATTTATAGTTAGTTACACACTTGTCGTATCATGGTTAATCAATACACATAAATTAGATGCTCGAACATAACTTTTCCACACATGATATATATTATATCTATTATACCATTTTAAGCAAGGTAAATATTCATTTACTTTTGTATCAACTTAATTAGTTCAATGTTTTAACAAAAGAAGATCTAATTGAATATGGAATACTCTACTAAATGTAATCATAAGATAACAAATATGTACTTTACATTATTTAATTAGATATTCTTTGATACATTATTAGATAGTGCACAATATATGAGGTATTAGTGGGGGCTCAAAGCCCTCTTTAACATTAATATATAATTTTTTTTCCTATTCTTGATGATAGAATTGATGGTAAGTTAATGATTAAGAATCACCACTTGGCATTTATAAAATATATAAAATTACTACTAAAATCTATTTTATTTGCAAAAAAGCAATAAAATGGACTTTTTTATTTGGGTCCCACACAAGAGTTGTTTTGCCTCTTCACAAAAGAATTGGTCCCTTTTAACCTTTTTTATAGAAGTGGAGCCAAAATGGATTTAGCCCTCAAAGAGCCAAATTTTAGGAGTCTTTCTATTTTAAAAACTAATTCAAATAAAATACTTATAAAATATAACAAAATTTTATATTCTATTTATCAATATCGTCGACACTGATAAAAATCTATGAAAAGTTGATGTATCTTGATATTTTTTTAGAAAGATTGTCAAAAATAATAAATTTGATAAAATATTTACAACATATAGCAAAATTTTCATATTCTATTAATAGTAGACACTGATAGTCATTGGTATGCTTCTATCAGTAGCATTGATAGCTAGTAATAAAAATCTATCAGTTTCTTTCCTTAATATAATTCAAAAATTTGTTATAGGTTGTAAATATTTTAATTTATTTTGCTATTTTAAAAAATATTCATTTTTTTATATTTAAAAACGACTCTCGAATAAACAATACTTATTTTTAAAAAAAGATAAATGAGTTTTAGGGTGTGAAGTGGAGGTGGGGAACCAAAGCATAAACGGATATTTTTCTTATACAACCCTATATAAAATATTTTGTTTTAATTTAATATGCTTCATTGTTAAATTTAGGTGTCCGAGAATGCCCCACCACTATAGTTTTATGTGTGTGTGTGTATATATATATGAAATTTAATAGATCTCTTCTTTTCGTTCCTATAGATTTGGTTCTATTTTAAATAAAATGAAAATTGTTGCTTATGTCCTTTTAAGTTATAAGAACCCAAAAAATTAACACCAAGGGCTAAAATTCATCACAACTATTTGATTTTCACTTTTTAAAAATAAATAATAATAACAATAGTTGTCGTGGTCGTGGTCGTGGTCATCGATTTAATCTTTTATTTTTCAAAATTAAACTTATAAATCACACTCTCGTCCATTATCTTTTTAGAAAAATTATAAAAAGTAGAACAGTTGACAAAATATATACATTTCATAGAAAAATCAAGTGTAATAAATTTTGTCTTTTAATGATTTTGGTCTATAGAATGTAAATATTTTATCACTTTTTTTACTTATGAAAAAACCTAAAAAAATAGGAAGAATTATCATAAATAGCAAAAAAAATTGAAACTATTTACAAATTATAGCAAGTAAAAACTCAAATGAGTTAAAAAGAATTTAATGATTTTGCTTTAGTTTGTAAATAGTTTCAATTTATTTGCTATATTTGAAAATGTCTTCCATATTGTATTTGAATTTGCAAACTTAATAAAAGAAATAAATAAATGTGAAATGTATGGTATAAAAAAGCTAAGGAATCATATTTTTAGAAAACGTGAAATAATTTGTTATATTGATGACGTGTCTAACCAATTTATTTTAACGTAAATAAGAATTTACCTCAACTAGCAAAAAAATGTATCGATAACTACAAGACTTGTCGTTCGAATCTTCTACCTTCAATTATTGTACTAAAAAACCCGTCTTACCATTGTATTCCAAAATTCTAATTACTTTCAATAAAATTAAAATATAGAGATTCCAACGATAAACTTAATAATTAGACAAAGTTAGAATTATGTTCACTCCTTTGCCCACTAAATAAAGTTGTTAGTACAACACCAACTGAAAATGAAAAGAAAAACAAATCAAACTACACTATATCTTTAATATCTTTTGTTTTTAAATGATACTTTGTTGTTGTTTAAAAGTTGAAAAAAAAAAAAAAACAAAGTTGTACTTGAATATAATCACTTTTATTTTTATACCCACTGCTGTTATTTTTTTTCCAAATAAATATTCGAGAGTATTTGTGGTTTGTAGTATTTTTTACGAATAAATAATTATAAATATAACCAAATCTATTATTTTAACGTTAATAAATTATTTTCGTAAGTGATCAACTTTTAATCCATTAACAAATGATCATGGAATTTGGAATGTGAAATAGTGAAGATGTTTCTTCATTTGTTACCATAGACACTTTAAGAAAGATGGAATAAGCATCTAATTAAATTAGGAAAAGGAGAAAACAAAAAACAAACCTTTTGTGAGTTTGAGCAACCCTTGCTTGAGTATTTATATGTACTTTTATGACTGATGCTCGTCGTACTTTTGGCATATCTATTTGGATAACCGATTTTGGCATATTAAGTACATTTAATTTTTCATTCAGCATCTTTATTTTTCATTTTA
This sequence comes from Cucumis hystrix, assembly GCA_025688845.1. Classification (NCBI taxonomy): domain Eukaryota; kingdom Viridiplantae; phylum Streptophyta; class Magnoliopsida; order Cucurbitales; family Cucurbitaceae; genus Cucumis; species Cucumis hystrix. Next base: position 2,487,170 of record CM046889.1, read on the forward strand.
AAAACATTATTATTATAAAATAAATTGATACTAACAATTATAAAGAATACATTGTTACAACAATGTATGTAGTCCATGTATAGTATGCTCATGCTTTAGTTTATATATTTGAATTAAAATATAGAAAAGATAATAATTTAAATGAACTAGTGAGAATTTGATGGATTTTGCTAGATGGTTTCAATATTTTGTTATATTTTAAAAGGTCCATTCAAAATATCTAAATCGAATTTATTAGTGTTGATTTTAGAAAATGATAAAATATCCATTCGGTCATTGAGTTAGATGATAAATTTTATGGTGTTGTTTAAATTCATGTACTTTTAATTATTATAATTGAAAAATAATCAACTTTTTAAAAATTAAAAATTGTCTCTAAATAGCATCACCCAATTCATACATGTTTTTTAATATTTTTAAAATAAAATATGCTTGATTTAGTGATATTATCACGCACCTCATTTAAAAGGAAGTTTAATCCTACTGCATTTAAAAACGAATTATTCTTCTTCTTTTTTTATGAAATTTTTAAACATACATATTTACATTACAGAAAATCATGTAAAAGTTGTCAAGTTTTTCTTTTTTGCTACAAATATAGTGAATGTTATTGGAGTATTAGTGAAACATCGATATATTTTCTAAAACTTTTTAGTATATTTATTATATAATATCCGGTGTTCTTAAATAAAATTTCTGAATCCGTCCAATAGTTTTTTTTTTCTATTAAAAATGTTTATTAAAAAAATACTAATATAAAAATAGCCACTTGGAGCAAAATCACTGTTCCCCAAACTTGTTGCATAGTATCATCACAAATATAGAAATCATAACATAAGATCATTGTCTAAAGTTCTAAACTAAAGGAAAGGAAAATACACGAACGTCGTCAAAGACAACAGCGGGAAGCAGACGTAAACCTGTGGTCTTCAATAGGTCAACAAAATGGGCCCATGGCGAATTCTCATGGGCCCACGTTAGGCCCACCAACAAGCGTCCTTATGATCGGATTTCGGGCATCCTGTTTGTACGTCATTTCTTTCTTTAATTTAAAAAGAAAACACCATAAATTACTCATTAAAAATAATCTGTTGGCAGCAGGTGCCAAGCTTTTTCCTTTTCTTTTATTCTTCTTTCTTTTTTGGAATAATTTTCTTTTTTCCAATTCGTTATTAAAATAAGGTAATTACACATTAAAGAGTTGTTTAAGATAAATATTATTTACAACTGCAATAACTATTTTTGCTAAACTAAATACTATCTAAAAGTAGTATTCAATTAATAAATATTATTTAAAAAATTTCAATTTACTATTTAATATTCTATCATATTTTTGTTGATTATTTTCGTATTAAATTAAAATAGTATACATATCAAATACATATTATTATAACTCAAATTAAATTAATATACACTTCAAACATAAACTATTATGATTAAGCTATAATAACTTAGGATAATATTAATAACATTAATTTATAGATTTAATAACCTCTAAATTGGTTTTAAAATATATCTCCACAGATTTAATGGATCTAAAATATGTTAAAATTTGAAAGTTTAAATTTTTATTAAAATTTAATATAATTTAGGATTTTAAAAAATGGCAAATTATTTATAGTCAATTGAACAAAATTACTAAAATGCAAAATTTATAGTTAGTATATTAGATCATTTTAATATTTTATTACACACTTTTTAAATCAAAATTATTATAAAATCATATTTGATACCAAAATTACAACAGATGAGAAAACTATGAAGTGTGTAAACATAAAATTGGGTAAATCGTTTACGCCATATTCAAATTAGGAATATAATCTTTTTATTCTTATTGTTTTTAAATAAATGCAAAGAGATATCTATTTTTCAAAAAAGCTGTGTTTGTTTCTTATAATCTTCAATCTAATCTATAGACTTTTTAAAAGTGATTTTAAATTTTGGCCAAAATTCAAAATACCAAATATACTTTTCAAACCCAAATTTAAAGTTGAATACAATTTCGGGGATTTCCAAGAAATACATCGATAAATAGTTTAATAAGATTTGATCAATCCCTGCCATTAAAAATTTAATAAGATTTTATTGCATATTTAAATAATACACAATTTATAAGGTAGATATGTTTAAGTTTTATTTTCTTCACATTGGTGTTTGATTGCCAAAAAGGAATAAATGGACTTTACAATTTGAGGAAGACATGCAAAACACCCTCAACAAAACAATAATGATATAAACCGTTGTGAAATCTTACGAAAAGGTACATATAACTCAAAGAAAAATATCATAATAATAGAGCTCTCACTGAACCCACAATAGAAGTCTCAAGCCATTTAGAATAACAACAAAAAAAAGTTACATACGAAACGATATGACTAACCATATAGAAAATACACAACGTAGATTATCATAGACGCACGTTATGTTCAAGCTAAGTACAATTAATAATAACACACTAAACAACTTTGTAGATCTTACTCAGACATACTACATGTGCGAAAGCGACAAATCAAAATGAGCTCCATATTCCATCGAGAGTTCATGTAAAACACTATTAAAAAACTAACCATACTGAAATCGATATTTAAAGAATAAATAAGATGTAGACTCAACTCTTGTAACAAATATAACACGGTCACTTGAAATATGTAAATAAAATTTCATAACTTAATGAAAATAAAGTAAATTATTGTCAACTAGTTTTTTTCCCCACTTTTATTACAAAGTAATTTTAGCAACTATAAACTAAAATTCAAGAAAATATAGTATTTGAATTAGGGGTGAGCATGATAGACCGAAAAACCTAATCAAACCGAAATCAGTCGTTTAGAAAACGAGAGGGATCTTTTCAAAAAGTTCCAAATCGAGAATCTCTAAAAAAGTATTTTTAAGTGTTAAACGGACCAATCCGGAAAAAAAAAAAAAAGTTGACCGACTGATTCTTACTCATCGATGTTGAGGCCAGTTTAAACATTTACTAAACCGACTATGTTCGATTCGGAGTCAGTTTTATTAAAAATAATAATAATAATAATTTCATAACTTAATAAAAATAAACTAAATTGCTCCCAATTAGTTTTTTTCCCACTTTTATTACAAAGTGATTTTAGCAACTATAAACTAAAATTGAGGAAATTATACTATCAGGGTCGATTTCAGAAAGTATTTCTAAGTGTTAAATCGATCGACCCGAAAAAAATAAACAACCGACCGACTGATCTTTATTCATCAATGTCGAGGTCGGTTTGAACATTTACTAAGTCGATTCGGAGTCGGTTTTGTAAAAGAAAAAAAATAATTTTATAACTTAATAAACATAAAGTAAATTGTTGCCACCTATTTTTCCCCCACTTCTAATTAATTACAAATTGCTTTTAGCAACTATAAACCAAAATAGAGGAAATGAGAGTGTTTGGATTGTGAATTAGAAATGTAAATTCTAAAGAAACCGACAAACGTGACCCATAAGAAAAGCTAACGCCAGAAAAGAGAAAGAAATGAGGCGAAAAAAAGCGCTATGTTCCTTCATCTCTATCCAACTCTCTTTTCTCTTTTATTTTATTTTCTTTTCTTTTTTCCCCTAAAAAATCATCAATAATACGAAAGAAAAAAACACACTCTTTTTTTTCGTCCTATAAATACACTCTCAACGCTCTTTCATCTCACAGACCTAATAATTTCCATTCCCTCTTTTCCCATTTCCATTTCTTCCCCAAAAGATAAATTTTCTTCAAACAAAATTAATATCAATGGAAAGCATCTCTCCGTCCGCACAATACTCTTCGCCATCGACCAGTCCGAACATGGCAGAACGAACGCCGTGGCACTCGCCGTTACCGTACCTCTTCGGTGGCCTTGCGGCGATGCTGAGCCTAATCGCCTTTGCGCTCGTCATTTTAGCTTGTTCTTACTGGAACCTCTCTCGGCGAGACAGAGACAACGGTGATTTGGAAACCGGCGGCGCAAACGAAGCAAAAATCGGCTCGAAGATACCGCCGGAGAAGGTTAACTACGACGACAATGTTTTGGTCATAATGGCTGGAAACCAGAATCCGACGTTCTTAGCTCGGCCTGTATGCATAAAAATTTCCTCTGCAGTGGAAGCCCCCGTCAATGGTAAATCGGAAGAGAAAGAGACAGACGATAATTCCGAGAAATCAAACAAAGTGCTTGATCGAGAAGTAAATTCAGCGGTTGAGGAAGAAATCGAGTGAGTTTTTGAAGTAAAATTGTACTGAATTTTGATCTCTGTGTTCTCGAACGAGAAATTTTGCCCTAAGGGTTCTGACTGAGCTCTGTTTTTCGGCTTCTTCGTTCGAGAAATTTGTAAATTACAATGGAAATCAATTATTACATAAAATTTTTGTAAAATCTCTTCTCAGTTTGTTAGAGACTGAAATCACATTCTCACATTCACTTTGCCATTTTCAATCCCACACTTATTAAAGCTCTCAATATAAAAATACATTTTGATGGTTCTATGCTTTGATAAATTTTTAATTGTAGTCCTTATATTTTATGAAAATTTAGATTTAGTCACTGTTATTAATGATTAATCGTTTCACTTTAAAAAAAAATCTTTTTCAGAAATTAACTATATAAAGTAGGAGTATTTTAAAACTAAATTTGATTAGTGCTGTAAGGAACCAAATATAAAATCAGATATTTTATTTTTGAAAAAACATCATCCATCCGATCAAAATACAAAATAAATTCTAAAAAAAAGTTCGCTTTTTGGAGACTTGATGAAAAGAAACATAAACAAATGGTCATTAAGGAGAATAATCGTATTTTCTTTTTCATTAGGTTTAAAGTTGATCAAAATCACTTCAATTTGAAAAAAAAAATTGAAATGTATATTAACAAAAGTGTATACATGTTTGTTAAACAAATTTTGCTATATTTATAATGTTTGAAAGTATTACTAAAATAGATGAGATAATGTAAATAAAAAACATATGTTTTATTTTAAATTTGGTTGAGAATAAAGCGTTGAGAAATGAAATGACAGTAGTGATTGTATATATCATATTATATATTGCATATAGAGAAATACACATATTCTGAGGAACCGTGGCAATTTTCCCACCTCCGCTTGCTGGGAACAAATAACCAAATACTTCTCTTTTACTTGTGTTTCTGATTCGATCTTTATTTATTTATTTGTTGTGCTTAACATTTAAATTTAAATATAACAGACAAAACATTTCTAATTTTTTAAAAGTAATATAACCAACCAAGTTTATTACAATTTTCTACGAGTGAATGCAAATCTATCGACAAAAATATATGTTTTAGGTGAAGTTCATAACTTCAATGAAGTGGACTCCACAACTTTCCTTTTTCTTCTTATTTTATATATATTACGTTGGGCTCTCACTTTCTTCTTTTTTCATTATTTATGTGCATTATGCGTCGGACTAACATATTTTTTTATTATTATTATTTATGTGTATATGTATATATTTCTTTTTTTTTCAATACCTAAAAATACATATTTTTATCAATAGTTTTGCATCCACAATACTTTTATGGCCAAAGAATTAATCAAAATTAATATTAAAATAAACTTCGCTCAAACAATAGTTAGCATGATTTTCCATTTTAGAGTCGTGATGTTTGGCTCATAGTCCTTACAAACCGTTGTTCTAAATTTTTTTAACTAATGTTAATAACTCTCTCCCAAAGAGATATAATATAGAAGAAAAATGTAAAGTTGAAATACTATTACATAAATAACAATAAATTTAGACATTTATAAAATTTGAATACAGGGAGATTATATGACTATTTAGAAAAGCTCCTTAATTTGTCCAGTAGTTATTTACGAATTTGACTTTAGGATTTAGAGAATTGCATATATAAACTCTCTAACATAATGACGTCGTATTGTATTGTGTAACATTTCCTCCAATAATATGTATTCTTCCTCTGTTCGTAGACATAGCTAACCAACTGTTAGTAAATCACATATATATATGTGTATCGATATTTACGTTATTCTATAACTTAATTGTTGAATTGTAACATGAACATACAGTCAATAATCGCTTCAAACTAAAATGTTATAAAATAAGGAAGGATGGAAATATTTTGTGATTAGAAGAGCATTTTAGAGAAGTTTCAAATCATTGTATGTCTACAAATTACAAAGGACAAACCATCAATGGAAGTAAGTATCTGCTGTATCGAAAACTTGCCATTAGTAAAGGGGAGAGAGAGAGAGAGAGAGAGAGAGAGAGAGAGAGAGAGAGATTGGTACTTGAAAGAGGTGGGGCCTTTGAGGGGGGGGGGGATTTGATAAATAGAAGATAGAGGGAGGGTATGGTAGCAAAAAATAGGAATTGTTGGATAGGAGGGCAAAGGCAGAGGGAAAGATTGATAGGTTGATTAGGGAATTTTATTTTATAAAGGGAAGTTGGAATTCGAGCTGTACTACACTGGACTTACACTGTACATCACTACAGACAAAGAACTGCGTGCGCGGCGATGGGAAGACGCGTTTGCTTTTCTAGAAACCAACTTTCCTTTGCATTTATTAGAGGATGAATATTGAGAAAAGGAAATTTTTGACTTTTTTGACTTTTTTTTTTTTCATTTTAAAATAACACATTACCATTTATATAAATAATCAAATTTTAAAACGAACATGAAACGAGGACGAGGTTGTAAAATATGAAAATAGTGAAAAATATAATTTAAGTGAAAGAGAGATTGTATTAGATTGACACATTTTTTTGAAAAGAAAAATAACTTACGGCATCTCTTTTTGTATATTGTAAATTTGATAAATATAACGATAATTTACTTTTAAATTTGCTATTTTTGTAATTTTGAAAATGTAAATAACATCGACTCTGTTATAATAATTTTGTTTTGTTATTTTTGCAAACCCTTCTAAGTGAAAAGTAGTATGATATTGCAAAAATGGATTTTTTTTACTACACTTGTAGGTTTTAGGAGTTTGTTACTAATTAACCTTTGGACTATTGATTCTTCACTAACTCTTAAATCACTCACACATTTAGAGTTAGTGGTGGATCTATAAAATTTATTGACAGAGATTTTATAAATTTTATAGTTTAGTCAGCTCTATATATATATATATTTAGTACAAAATGACCCCGTCGATTTTTTTAAAAAATATTTTTTAATTTAGATTTCAAATGAAATATATAATAACATAACATTGTAACGAGAATAAATCATAAAGTTATTGACATATAACAAAAATATAACTTAATTAACAACCTAACGATAATAAATAAAATAGGTATAAAACAAATGAACTAATACAAAAAAAAAAAATATAAATATATGAAAACCAAATGCATAAAAATAAAATAACAAACTTGATAAAAGAATAAAATAAATACAAAACTTACTTCATAAATTATGAGATAAATTGAAGAAAAAAAATCCGGAAAGAAGTTGAACGAGAAATTTTAAAAACTAAAACAAAAAATAAAAATAATTTTAAATATTAAAACGAATGCATATAAATAAAATAACAAACTTACACGGAAAAAACACACAAATAAATAAATAAAAACTTACCTTATAAGCTAAGAAGAGGGTGGAGAAGAAGTAAAAACTGTTAAGTTTTATAAAAATAAATAAATAATAAAATGAATGAAGTTGAATAATTGATGTCATAAATAGTGTATAACTATTATTTCTTAGTGGAAATTGGGAAAATCGAAGAGTTGTAAGTTGGGATCGACAAACATAGTAACGACTAAACTAACTACAAATATTAAAAAATAAATAGTTTTTTTCTATATATTAAAAATTGGATATTTTTTTAATGTCTATTATATAAAATTGATCTGCACGTATACTAAATTCCTCAGTGTTTAAAGTAAATGTTAAATAATTCAATTTTGATTGTACTATTCAAAATAAGTTTAGCGAAGTGGTAGTTGAGATGATGTTTTATTATAAATATGATAGATTCGATTCTTTTTTCTCACCATTTTTATACTAAAACAACTTTTACAATACTTAATATTGAAGCTTGAAAATTTAATTCTACTATGGTCAATTATTCCTTATATTCTTTTAAGTTTTATTCATATTTCGTAAACAAACTGAAGACATGTGTGGAACATAAAAAAGACATGGAAAGAAATAATAAATAAATTCAAAAGTATAATAAAACTTATATACTTTGTTTTTATTTTCTTTTGAATAAAATATAATATTTATTTTGAAAATTTAAATAGAAGGAGAAGAAAGTAATGTGGATTACTTGAGAAATAAAGATAAAGGTGTTGGGATTGATGCCCTAAATCTTGTGGTCTTGTAGTTTGTAATTGTATATATTATACAAACATTTTATTTATCTAATAAAATAAAGTGTGTTATTTTATTTGACATTTAGTTGCATTAACCCACAAAACCCATAAACTAACATCCAAAGTTATCTAATGTAACCTAAACATGTATGTGGAGACATACAAGTGGATCATGTTTAAATGATAACCTAAATGGTCTGTAGTAGATGGATAAGGCTGGATACCTTATCCTGATGACACTACGAATACGACCTGTTTTGTAGTTGTTACAATTGTTCTAAAGTGCTACAAATGATTTGATCCTAATCATTCATGTTGAGACATTAGAGCAGGGGTATTCTATACAAAGAGTTTGTATAAGATTGGACCATGAAATGAATAGTCTCTCTTATTAACACCGTTACTAGTTGAGACTACATTTCACCAAGATGACCATAGGTGACTTGACCTGAATCCTGAGTGAGTTGTGAACTCCTGCCTATGAAGGCAGTCCTTTGATTTGCATGGGTGAGAGTGGCCTATATCGTCGACTCAATAGACCTACCATTTTGGGGATTCGTTTGATTAGGGAGCTGGGAACACAATTACACAAGAAGGAATTCGCTCCTTCTCTATAGATAGAGTAAGTAGAGAAATTGCTCTCTTAAGGGCTGATTCCAGGGCTTGAACAATGTGGCGCCACACCCTCTCTTGGGCCGAAAGGAGTTTAGTTATAGTGGGACTATGACTATTGTTCATTAGAGGGATTGGTGGTACTTAAGGAGTTAGATGTAACTACAGGGGCAAAACGGTAATTTTTGGCCTAGTTGTACTTATGAGCAATTTGTGAAGGGTCATTGCACTGTTGATTGGTTATATCTAATGGACACAAAAATATATTTACAGTAAGAAGAGTGCAACTATTGGTCTTTAGTGGAATGACTGATAGTTAATGAACAGTTATTAATTTAATTAAATAGTTTAATTAATTAATCTCACATCATTGGAGCTTTAATCTGTAGGTCCATAAGGTCCCCTTGTTAGCTCAATAAAGATAAATGAGAATCAAATTTATTTTGGTTTAATTTGAATCGTTCAAATTGATTAAAGGGAATAAATTGTATATGATACAATTAATATAATGTATTTGGTACATTATAATATAAAGTTTTTATGAGAGAAGTTAATATTTGGATATGATTCAAATAATAATAATATGAATAAGATTCATAAATAAACTATAGATTAAATGAGAAGATCTAAACCATTGGTTATATTATATATGATATAATATAAAATTAATATTATATAGGATATAATATAATTTGAATTTATATTATATTTATATTAATAGAGAGGGAGGAAGTTATTTTGATAACTTCCCCCTTCATCTCTTTTCATATCTTTTGGTTAAGATATAGAAGGAGGGATGCAATCTTTTCTGGGTGAGTTTTTTTTAACGATCTATTGCTTCCAAGAAGAAAAATTTCTCTGCAAATATTTTTCCTTTTAAACAAAACAAAAACACAGAAGCCCCACAAACTCTCCGTTGTTTTTTCTATCTTGAGGATAACAAGGAAGACTTAGTGGTGTTCTTCTCGTGGTGTTCTTTGGGAGATTCGAGAATTCTTAGGAGGTTCTACAAAGGTTAGTTTTCTTTTCTTCTTTTCCACCATAGAAGCATGTTTAGGTGTTTTCTCTGTGTTTCAAGTTGAATTTCTTTTGCACAGCGTTCACACGCTTCCGCTATGGGAATTCCATTCCTTCAAAAGGAAAGAAAAAGAAGAAAAGCTAAAATCATTTATTATTATTATTATTATTATTATTATTATTATTATTATTATTATTATTATTATTATTATTATTATTATTATTATTATTATTAT